>OU911083.1:44821939-46068919 GCA_918358865.1 Melinaea marsaeus rileyi | reverse complement strand
CGTCCAGTTCTAACTCCAAAACTGACTTTTCTTTATCTACATGTGGTTTGGATTTATCAACTGATAATTTATAACAATTAGTTCTCAAATGACCTAGCTTATTACATATTACACTTTAAAATTTTATTTTGGTACATTTAAAACTAAAATCACATCAATTTAATAAATTAATTTTCTAATAATAGTACAACTCCAGTGGGTTATATTTCTCCCGCTTAGCTAACATTTCCGTTAAAAGTTCCGCATAGCCATCGCTTGACGGAAATAATTCAATTAATATAGCCTTCCATTCCGACCAAGAAAACGACATCGACGGCAGAGTTTGATACCATGTTCTGGCCACACCACTTAATGAATCACTTGATCATCACTCCATTTATATAACCGTGCACACTCTTCAACTTTGTTAAGCCACGTATCCATAGTCTGCCCTTTGACCATCGGATCAAAATCTGGTATCAAATTACCTAATACAGGAAACTTATTTCCTTCGGAACGATTACAAACAATTCAGTTACTTAATTCATTTAATATTAATTGAGTATTTTCACAATTTGAATTTGAACGACTCACGCGTCTTGTTTGTCTTCTCACTTCTGAGCTAAAAGATCAACTCAGGTCGTATTCATTCAACACAAAACAAGATTTAACTAATGTTTTATTATTCACTGTTCATTATTCACTTATTTACTCACTTTAATTTGTATTCACAATTCAACGAACAATCCTTAATAACACTATTTTTGTATATCCCATTTTACCAGACCACAAAACGTTTTTTCCCTTTCACAATGCACTCTCCAGTTGCCATATACAATAATTTACTTTATGCTCTGTATCATAGTATTGCTATAATAACATATTTGAATAATGTACTACAATATTAAATACTATAAATCAGACCATTAAGTAATTATCTTACACTATGGAGTTTGTCGAAAAAGTTGGTGTTCACTAAGTTGCACTGGCTGTACGGGGCTTTCCTGAAGGCCGATTTTCACAAAAGTTGTAGATTTGGAAGGCCCTATTAACACGTGTGTAGTCCAGCAGCTTTCATGATGTGCTGTGATTTTGTGATTGTGAATAATGATTAATTAATCGATTAAATTATAATAAAATATTTCGACTGTATACTTAAGTAAATTTTAAAAGGGTTTAACCCATTAGAAGTCACCGTACTCATTTGAGTACAGCTATATTTTTAGGCATATCTTCCAGAACTCTTAAGTGTGCGTGGGGTACTTCATTATTTTACTTAATGGTAAGGTCCTTTAAGTGTATTCATAAATAATAAGTGAATAGTGCGACATTTTTATTTTAAAAGTGCCAGTTAAGGTTGTGTTACGGAAACGTCATCGATGTGAGTACATTATTTTAGATTTTTTAAAGTACTTAGTGCTTCTAAGTGTTTTATTTCGATTTATTTCGCTAAATTAGATGTAAAGGAAAGATATTAGAAACTGTTAAATTAATTACATATTACTAAAATAAAACTAGAATCTCGTAAATGTAACTGTACTCAGTTGAGTACACTGACAACATACGTAACTAAAATAACAGTTTTTTGTTTCAGATACTTTGCAATGAAGAAACAGCGATTTACAGCTCAAAATAATTACCATAGGCTTCAGGAAGCTATCGAAGCTGTGTTACAGGATAGCGAAGATATTGAACCTGACCTGGCTATCATACCTGATTCAAGTAGATTGACTGATGAAGAGGAGGGTGCCGACGAGGATATGGCGGCGTGTCCCATACCGCAAGATGGTACTATTGAGATATTTAGGCATCGAGAGGATAATGCTAGCGAGGAATCTACGCATAGTGTCAGTGGTCATGAACCACTTGCGTCAAAAAAATACACGACTTGATGCTTATGCTACCCGCCAATCTTCTTTGAATTCGAATCCAAACTGGTGCAAATGTACCCCTTCATATTCTTTGACTTTTCAGAGTTCAACTGAAGTCTCTGATAAGAAAAGTGCTATTGATGAACAACTAAAGGGCCTCAACCCTGTACAAATACTTGAAAATATAATGCATATGATAATATCTAATAGCAAACTATACGCTAACCAAAACAATAGATACCAGTTTCAGCTAGATTCCACTGACATGACAATTTTCTTTTGGGATTTTGATAATTTTTGGCTACCCTAAGCTACCTCGAGAACCAATGTACTGTTCGTTAGATGAAGACATGCCACGTTTGTTTTAAACTTATAATAAAAAAATGGGAGATGTTGATGAACTTGACCAGTCTGTCACATTATATAGATTTGCTGTTAACGGAACAAAAGGTGGCGGTGGGTTATATTTACATATATGATAGATATGGCTGTTTCTAATGCCTGGCGCTTACATGTAATGTGCAATAATAACCCTATGGATCAGCTCATGTTCCGACGTCACATTTCACGATTTTATTTACGACAGTATGAACAAAGAAAATCAAGGCAAGTTGCATAAATTGTCGAAGGCCTACGTGAAGATGGAGTTGGACATTATCCCCGCAAAATTAATAAACAACTGCGGTGTGTAGTTTGCAGTTCTAGAGTGCTTTGGCAATGTAAGAAATGCCTGAAAACACTTTGTGTTGAAAAAGCGTGGTTTGATAATTTTCATACTTAGGCGGTCAGTGTACTCAATTGAGTACACCCCTATATTTTCGTGAAAAACAAAATTTTTCAATTTTTTTTAAATTAATATTTCCTTTTTTACTTACTTTAATATAAAAATAAAAAATTTTCAATAATAATATTTGTAGTTTTTATTTGACCTTTAATGGGTTAATTAAAAACTATGTAAAACTATTAGGCGAAGTAAAATATTGATTAAGTATGTTTATAAAATTTTATTGCAATATTAAAATAGCATCATAATATATTAAGAATATAAAAGAACAATAGCAGCTTTCCATACATCATTTTACCTGACATCTATTTGAAGCGTCTAAATATAACTAAAAATGTTTAAACGATAGGGGTAACATTGCATAAGCTTAATCAGAAAAAAATATTTTTTTAGAAAGCCACAAAAAAAAGATATTTAAGTTTTTGTTTAATATTAATTTGAGGTTACCTGTCAATACTAGCTGTCACTGATTGTAGGTACAGTCTACACAGACATAAAAAGATACGTAAGGGATTTCTGAAATGATGTTTTTAATATTAGTTATTAGTTTAGTAAAGGGTTAGAATAAGTCTTGAACGGATTTTATCGCGTTTATTAACTCGAATTTATACTTGCAATGAATAATATTTGTCTAAATATAAGAAAACCGATCTTTCTTCTTTGCAAATGTGTCAGATAGCTATCTCTATTAACTAAGCTTCAACCTCTAACATTCCAATACTGGGCGTAGGCCTTTTTCACCAGATAGGAAAAGAATTGCTGCTTAATCAGCCGATGGTCCAATGCGCGCTAGCAAATTACCTACTATCGAACCCTCGAACACCATCGTGTAGGCAGCGCCAATCGACAAGCGCACCGCTATTCTATAGCGATCATATAGTATAGTATACAGGTGAAAAGCTGTACATTTATTGAGATAAGGATAATATAGGACAGACATATAAAAGTCTATAAATAAAGAAAAATTAAAAATGAATATAGGTATTTATAGTAAAAATAAAACAAGATGGTAATTTAATTACATATTTTAAACACTGCATATCAATATTATTGCAGCCAGGAAAGAGGTAATGGTTACAAGTATTGGCGGCTCTCCTGTAATCTGGTAATGCTATAGTTCCATTCTCTGTATTCTGGATGCCTGATGGAATGACAATGTCTTGCTCATGCGGATCTTTATGAGATTGGTGGTCCTCCAAAGATATGCCAACTTTGGCATTGAGATATACTCCACAACAGTAGGCTCGTTAGGTGGCTCAGTATGTGAGGCATCATCATCCCCATGTGGAATGGCTTAACTCTTAATTCATTCAGGCGATTCTTATAAAGGACCTCTCTTTTGGTTCGCAACCAACAGGCATAGCATACATTGTCTGAAGTTGTTACCTGGCAGAAATATAAGAAATCTTTCTGATTTTAGCATATAAAACACATATATCTAGGATTAATGTTATTCAGGGTAAATTTTACAATATAAATGTATTAAATGAATGCTGTGGAGAAGCGATCTCTTCGCAGAATATGCGGAGTCAGTCTAGCTGATCAAATCCGCAATGAAGAGATCCACAGAATGGCAGGTACTAGCGAAGATGTCACGGTGAGAATGAAAAAGAACGTGCTCAGGTGGTTTGGGCACGTCGAACGAATGAGTGATGAAAGAATGGTAAAAAAGATTTATATAGGAAAAGTGTGAGGTAAGAGAGACAGGGGGAGGCCTCGAGTGACCTTCGAAAACACAGTATCAATGTTACTGGAGGAAGGTCACGTAAAAAGCATGAGGACCCCCCGGAGGGCATGTATGAAGAGGTTGCTGTCTGTGGCCGAGGCGAAAGAGGTATGCAGAGACCGTAGCGTTTGGCGCTCCGTTGTCTCTGGCTACCCCGCAAGGGATATGGCGTGAAGGTAAATAAATAAATAAATAAATAAATGTATTTATGTAAGTTTCACAATCAAAATAATTGTAAAAAGATTAGATATTAAAATAAATAAAATCAAACAAACATTTTAAAAGAATAAAACTTATAAGTTCAATGTGTATAGAATACAACATAAAAATAATAGCATAAAACAGAACTTAAACTAAGATGTACACACCTCTTGTGGTTCCTTACGGCATTTAATTATTTCTATCATCTGCCGTTGTAGTTCATAGGGATTATCTCTTAATATTTTCTCATTTTGCCTTCGTAGAAGGGAACATCAGCATAAAATACTAACATTGGTATGACCACGCTGACTTGGTGTCGGTCCAGCTTGTGGTTCATTACCAGTAATTTGTTGAAGATTCTGATTTACTGCATCTATTAAAAGTTTCCAACATGCTTCGCAAACATAATCCTCATCAGTTATCTGAAAGTAATTTGTAATAAGAATTAACGCATTATAACAAACAATGTTTGAAAGTACAAATAACGACTTAATTTAATATAATTTAGTGACAAACACGGGCAATAGCGTTTTTAAGAACTTACGATTTGTGGATAAATCCAGTTGCAGAGCATCGTACACACTCGTGTTTTGTTCTAAAATGCGATATCGGCGAAAAGTATTCACGCAAATATTACAATTCACGCACAATATGTGCTTGCGCTTGCTATCCATGATAAAAGAACACTCAGAACAGAAAGACACAATCGAAATCCGTTAAGGCGTCCGAGAATGAATAGTTGCACAGAATTCGCGATGACAGCGTAAAAGTAAATAGACCACGCAAAGCTAGTTAAAATGGCTTCCAGTAGTGTCAAAGTCAGTCAAACTATTAGTCAGTGGTCAGTCATTTAAATTGCCCTGTAATAATATATTTGATTAATCCTATAGTTAAATACATACAACTGTAAGATAATTATTTGATGATATGATTTATAGTATTTTTATTGTAGTACATTATTCAAATATGTTATTATTGTAATACTGTCATACACACCATAAAGTAAATTATTGTATATGGCAACTGGAGAGTGCATTGTGAAAGGGGAAAAACGTTTTGTGGTCTGGTAAAATTTGATATACAAATATAGTGTCATTAAGGATTGAATCGTTGAATTGTGAATACAAACATTAAAGTGAGTAAATAAGTGAATTATGAACAGTGAATAATGAACAGTGAATAATAAAACAATAGTTAAATCTTGTTCTGTGTTATTACTGAATACGACCTGAGTTGATCTTTTAGCTCAGAAGTGGGATTATTAAGCCCAAAAGTGATTTACGTATTAAAAAGTTTCGAATAAAAATTCTTGTGAACGCTCAATATGGACAGTGATAGAGAAAGTGCCGGCCGAAAGCGTAAAAAGTCGCCCCGTAAACAGGGCCATCGTCGAAAAACTCTACGTTATCGTAGTAAAGATCGTGAAAACATAAGTCAAGGTGAACATGATGGTCGAATACAATCATCGAGCACTCGGAGTCGTGATTCCCTGACGCCTGAACGAAAGCGAAAAATGAAGAAAAGTGACAATCGTCGCAATAGCAGCAGTGAGGTTGAGTCAAGTTCAGCAGCGGACTTAGATGTTCACGAGAGACGACGACACGGATCGAGAAGACAAACAAGGCGCGTGAGTCGTTCAAATTCAAAATGTGAAAATACTCAATTAATATTAACTGAATTAATTAAGTCAATTGTTTGTAATCGTTCCGAAGGCAATAAGTTTCCTGTATTAGGTAATGTGATACCAGAGTTTGATCCGATGGTCAAAGGGCAGACTATGGATACATGGCTTAACAAAGTTGAAGAGTGTGCACGGTTATATAAATGGAGTGATGATCAAGTGATTCATTACGCTCTTCCAAAATTAAGTGGTGTGGCCAGAACATGGTATCAAACTCTGCCGTCGATGTCGTTTTCGTGGTCGGAATGGAAGGTTAAATTAATTGAATCATTTCCATCAAGCGATGACTATGCGGAACTTTTAACGGAAATGTTAGCTAAGCGGGTGAAATATAACGACTCACTGGAGTTATATTATTATCAGAAAATTAATTTATTAAATCGATGTGATATTAAAGGTAAACGTGCGGTAGATTGTTTATTATACGGATTAGAAGATCGTAATTTAAGATTGGGAGCTAAAGCCGCTAAATGTGAAGAACCTGAACAGGTTTTAAAATATTTTCAATCCGTCAAACAACAGCCGCGTGAATCGGATAGTAAATCAAGGGTTAATTTTGACAAAAGATTTAATTCAAATATTATTAATACTACTAATAATCAAATAAATACGTCATCAATCCGATCAAATACTGAGAATGCGAAACCAATAACGTGTTTCAATTGCAATGAACCCGGTCATTTTAGTTTTAAATGTACAAAAAAAATTTTAAAGTGTAACATATGTAATAAGCTAGGTCATTTGACAACTAATTGTTATAAATTATCAGTTGATAAATCCAAACCACATATAGATAGAGAAAAGTCAGTTTTGGCGTTAGACACCATTTCTAATACGAGTAATGATAAATATCTTGTAAATCTTAAACTTAATGGTCAGCTTCAGCAAGGCTATGTTGATTTAGGCAGTCAATGTACATTATTGCGTCGTAGTATTGCCGAAAGCTTAGGGATTCAATGGTCAGTAGGTCAGATGCCAACTTTACGAGGCATAGGTTCAAATGTCGTTTTGCCAATCGGAAAAGCTTTAATTAATATCGAAATACAGGGAATAACAGAATTGATTGATGCTTATGTCGTTGAGGACCATGTCGTTAAATACGGAGTATTGATTGGTCACAATTTTACGGAAACACCAGGTATCACTATAATGAAAACTAATAATTCATTAATATTTAGAAGGACTTGTTCTTCGAAATTAAAACTTACACTTTGTAATAACATCGAGATTTTGCCTAACAATATAGCTATCGCTAACATTTCCACGGATATCGAATTCTCTGGTACGGTGTATGTTAATGGTTCTTTGAGAGGGTTACCCGGCAAAGAATATTATTTGATGCCTGGTGAATATAATATTTTAAACGGCAAGGGAGCTTTATTGATTCAAAATATATCGACTGAGGTATTAAAATTCGGTAGAGAATTTTTGTTAACACGAGCATTACGAACGGATAAAAGTTTAAATGTCAATTTACTGGATTTTAATGATTCTAAAACGAGTGACTTGCTTAACTATGACAAACATTTGTCTCGAAATGAGGTCCATCAGTTAAAAGATTTACTACAAAATTTTAATGAATGTTTTTCACATAATTTGACAGATTTAGGTTTTACAAATGTTGATAAAATACAAATAGAATTAACTGATACCAATCCTGTAGTCTATAGGCCCTATCGATTACCTTACCCAGAAAGAGAACAAGTTAAATCAATGGTTAAGGAAATGTTAGATGCGGATATAATTTGTGAGTCAAATTCAACTTATGCTAGCCCAGTTCTTCTGATCAAAAAGAAAACCGGTGATAAGCGTCTCTGTATTGATTATCGCGCTCTCAATCGAAAGACTAAAAAAGAGCATTTTCCTTTACCATTGATCGATGATCAACTGGACCGTTTGGCGGGAAATTCATTGTTTATCAGTCTGGATTTAGCGTCTGGATACTATCAAATTGCTGTCGACGAAAATTCACAAGATAAAACTGCGTTTGTAACTCCTGATGGTCAATATCAATTTAAAAGAATGCCTTTTGGTTTGGCAAATGCGCCATCAGTTTTTCAAAGAACGATGAATAAAATTCTCTCTGACGTTTCTTATGTCTTAATTTTTATGGATGACATATTAATACCTGCGCGTACTTTTGATGAAGGATTAGTTAGATTAGATGAAGTGTTGAGTATTTTTCAAAACGCAAAATTAACTCTTAAATTGCAAAAATGTTTTTTCTTTTTTAAGAAAATAGATTTTTTAGGTTTTGAAGTTAGTGGTTCAGGTATTCGACCTGGTTCCCAAAAAATTGCTGCAGTATCTGACTTTCCAATTCCCAAAAACATTCACAATGTTAGACGTTTTATTGGGTTAACTAGTTTTTTCAGACGATTTGTCAAAGATTTTTCTTTAATTGCACGACCGTTAACAGACCTTTTAAAAAAACATTTTACTTGGAAATGGACAGACGAACATCAGCAAGCATTTGAAATTTTGAAAACTAAGCTGATCGAACGACCTATACTTGCATTATATGACGTAAAATCAGAAACCGAGTTGCACACAGATGCATCGAAATACGGTGTCGCAGGTATCCTTATGCAACGTAACACTGACGGATTCATGAAACCTGTAGCTTATTACAGTCGAAAAACTACAAACGACGAAAAAAAAATGCATTCCTATGACTTGGAAACTTTGGCTGTAGTGTCATCTTTAAATAGATTTAGAGTTTATTTATTGGGTTTAAAATTTAAAATAATAACAGACTGTAATGCGCTACGGACAACAATGACAAAAAGAGATTTAATTCCTCGGATAGGTCGATGGTGGATGCAGCTACAGGAGTACGACTGTGAAATATAGTATAGGTCAGGGTCAAAGATGTCGCATGTTGATGCTCTAAGTCGTGCTCCGGTCAGCGAGCCCACTCTTGTGGACAAGGTTCACGTAATTGATATTCTTACCTTAGACATCCAAGACTGGATCGCAACTGTACAAAATGCAGATGATGATGTTAAGAGAATACGAAAAATTCTAGTAGACAAGGATACGAAAAATATTGTAGACATATATAAAAATTACCAATTGAAGGGTAACCATGTATACAGGATAGTAGAAGGCAGAATTCGTTGGGTAGTACCTAAATCGGTGAGGTGGCAGCTATTAAGAATGAATCATGATGAAGTGGGTCATTTCGGATATGACAAGACATATAAAAGATTGTCATGTTCATTTTGGTTTCCTAAAATGCGTCGCTTCACAAAAAAATACGTTTTTGCGTGTTTACAATGTGCTTACCACAAAATGCCTGGAGGTCCAAAAGAGGGGCTGTTGCACCCTATTCCAAAACCTGATAAACCTTTTCACACGTTACACGCAGATCATTTAGGTCCTTTCGTTCGTTCACGGCGAGGCAATACGTATTTATTAATAATTATTGACGCTTTTACAAAATATGTCAATATTACTCCCGTTAAAAACACAAAGACTTTAACCGCCATTCGTATATTTAAAGATCATTTTAGTTATTTTGGGACACCTTCACGATTAATTACGGATAGAGGTACATGTTTTACGAGCTCAAAATTTAAATGTTTTATGAAAAGTGTCAATATTAAGCACATTTTAAATGCAGTAGCAACGCCTCGAGCAAACGGACAAGTAGAGCGTTACAATAGGACAATATCGGAAGCTTTGAGTACGAAATGTCATGATAAGAATGATAATACTTGGGATGAATATGTAGGAGAAGTTCAATTGGGCATAAATACATCAATAAATAAAACAACGGGAAAAAGTCCGTCCGAGCTATTATTTGGGTATAACATTACAAGTACAGCATCAAATATACTTAATGATGTTATTAATGAAACTGTAGATAGGGTTAGCGGTAACGATTTGGTAGATTTGAGAAATGAATCGTTAGCTAAAATCGTAAAGGAACAGGAGTATGCAAAAGACCGATTCGACAAACATAGGAAATTACCAACGAGTTACAATGAAGGTGATCTTGTAAGAATAGAAAGAACAATGTTTGACAAGGATAGAGTAGGGAAATCTAAGAAACTTATGCCTAAATTCCATGGGCCTTACCGAATTGTTAAAATACTACCGAACGATAGATTTCTAGTCGAGGATACTCCTCTTACTAGAAGAGGAAATAAAAAGTATGAAAATATTATTTCAATTGATAAAATTCACCCATGGTTAAATTTTAAAGAAATCGACAGCGAAAACGACAGCGACACTAATATTGTTAATTACGAAAGTGATAAATAGTTTTCGATTTTAAACTATACATATACGATAAGATAATGAACGATTAGGCATGTTAAGTAAAAATGAAAAGAGTTGAGATGAGTGTGAGAGATGTGTTGATATGATTATATGATGTAACAGTTCCAATAGAAATACAAAGTGTTATTAAACTAAGTTTATAATAGATGATTGGTGATTGGACGAGATGTTACAGTGAAAGAATTGATTTGCATTATGGAGTCAGTATTGTGAGTAGTCAGCGTTAACTACGCAGATGATTACAGATCACAATAATGATTGATGGATGATGACAAAGGAACATGGGTTATGAGCTTACAGTGCATTATGGAGTCAGTATTGTGAGTAGTCAGCGTTAACTACGCAGATGATTACAGATCACAATAATGATTGATGGATGATGACAAAGGAACATGGGTTATGAGCTTACAGTGCATTATGGAGTCAGTATTGTGAGTAGTCAGCGTTAACTACGCAGATGATTACAGATCACAATAATGATTGATGGATGATGACAAAGGAACATGGGTTATGAGCTTACAGTGCATTATGGAGTCAGTATTGTGAGTAGTCAGCGTTAACTACGCAGATGATTACAGATCACAATAATGATTGAAGGATGATGACAAAGGAACATGGGTTATGAGCTTACAGTGCAGAAAGGGAATGGTATCGGTTTTGATATCGCACAGATGTTCGCAGATCATGACAGACCATGTGATTTTGTGATCGCACAGATGTTCGCAGATCATGACAGACCATGTGATTTTGTGATCGCACAGATGTTCGCAGATCATGACAGACCATGTGAATTTGTGATAGCACAGATGTTCGCAGATCATAACAGACCATGTGATTTTGTGATTGTGAATAATGATTAATTGATCGATTAAATTATAATAAAATAATTAGACTGTATTCTTGAGTAAATTTTAAAATGGTTATAATTAAAAACTATGTAAAACTATTAGGCGAAATAAAATATTGATTAAGTATGTAATAAAATTTCATTGCAATGTTAAAATAGCATCATAATATATTAAGAATGTAAAATTTATTTTAACTGTTTTGATGTAGATTAAAATTTGGTGTGAGGACCCACCTTAATAAGGATGGCCGAGCTGTAAGATAATTATTTGATGATATGATTTATAGTATTTTTATTGTAGTACATTATTCAAATATGTTATTATTGTAATACTGTCATACACACCATAAAGTAAATTATTGTATATGGCAACTGGAGAGTGCATTGTGAAAGGGGAAAAACGTTTTGTGGTCTGGTAAAATTTGATATACAAATATAGTGTCATTAAGGATTGAATCGTTGAATTGTGAATACAAACATTAAAGTGAGTAAATAAGTGAATTATGAACAGTGAATAATGAACAGTGAATAATAAAACAATAGTTAAATCTTGTTCTGTGTTATTACTGAATACGACCTGAGTTGATCTTTTACAACAAACGCAATTATTAAGTTTCTTTATTATGTAGCAATTATAACAAAGAAAAATTAATATTGCTATTTATCAGTTTAAATAGTATTTTATTTTTTAATTGTATTAAACCGGCAATACACAAAAAACAGAAATTAAAAGCTTATTATTATAAATAAAAGTTTTTTTTCGTGGCTTTCCCACGTAAATCTAACACCGTGTAAAAAACGACTAAATAATACAATTAAGTTTCGCTTTTGTCTTGTTTTTAGACGCTTCGTAAAACGTTCAGGTAAAAAATTGCCATTGTTCTTTATTTTACTGTTTCGACGTAGATTAAAATTTGGTGTAATTATTTTATTATATGATTTATAGTATTTAATATTGTAGTACATTATTAAAATATGTTATTATAGTAATACTATGATACACAACAGAAAGTAAATTATTGTATATGGCAACTGGAGAGTGCATTGTGAAAGGGGAAAAACGTTTTGTGGTCTGGTAAAATGGGATATACAAAAATAGTGTCATTAAGGATTGTTCGTTGAATTGTGAATACAAATTAAAGTGAGTAAATAAGTGAATAATGAACAGTGAATAATAAAACAATAGTGAAATCTTGTTTTGTGTTATTACTGAATATTAAGCGAGTTGATCTTTTAATAGTATTCCGCGTACGCCGCTTAATCTAAAGCGACGACCCCAGTATTTTTTTTTTCTTTGTGTGCGCAATTTATCTGGCTATAAGTAGACACCTCATTTAGATTTTTCTGGCCATAAATGGATTTACTATAAATTTATTAAGCGAACAAGTCAGAAACTAACTAAATATTACGAATATTACGGAATATATTACGAAATATATTCGGGTCAGCTACGTCACGAGCACTGTCAGGCGTCTTCAGACAGAGGACTCACAGACTTTTACGGACATTTTTTTTAGAATTACTTTGCTATATTTCATATTTTTTAAAATTTTGTTTTACCTTGGTTTGTAAATTACCATTGTTTTCACACACCTTTGTATTATAGAAATTTGTTTTTATTAGTTTTACTTTAATTTTCAGACTTTTTGATATTTTTTCCTTAATTCACTATAACTTTTCTTTCCTATCTTTATTCCTATATCTTAAAATTTTATTTTACACCAACTGCACTTGTTAATTTTCTCCCTCAACATCAATTGCATAATATAGAGTTATATCACAGTAGGCTCAGCATCAGTCTGGTGAGTGCCTTACAATCGGCCGAGCGCCGTCACCCTGCCTGGCCCCAGAGGCACAAACCTTGTGCACGATTCTAGTAAATTTAAATTTCATTAGTTTAATATTATAAAAAGTTTTTTTTTTGTTTCTTTTTGTATTATTGACTTGACTAACTTGTAAACGCGTCGAGACCTGTGTCTTTGGTGGCCGATCCTTGCACTTCATTTCCTTCAAAATTTCCGAATCCGAAGTCCGAATTCAATCAAAAATTTTTTTCTTCCTTTCTTTCTCTTTCTAAGTCCAGCCTAGCTGTTCCTCCTGATATCCATACCACCATCGGACCCTCGACCCTGGGCACCCTCCCCCCTCGCACCCCCCACTTTTTACCTCACCCCCGCAACTTCAAACGGCCGTATCTCCGGAATGGCTCGTCCGATCTCGACGCGGTTTTCGGACCTCTCCCGGGCAGGACAGCGCGCTCTTTTTGAGCACCCCACTTTTACCGCATCGCTGCTCCTTAAACCACTTTTTTTTTTTTTTTTTGTAAATATTGGAAATTTGTGACATGATACTCCAGCAATAATAATGGCACCAGCTGTTAAATATGTAAAAGAAAGAATTATATCAAATGTACTGCTTTATTACTTATTATAGAATTAATTACACAATGCAATAGTACAAGCGCGGAGTCAAGACAGTAAGAGAGAGAGGCCTGATATAAAGACGTTAGTAATGAGCGTTCCGCGAATATTGCTCTTATATTTTGTCAGGCGTTTGCGTGCATTCTAATACCAGCGCACACTACAACGTTCTGTACCACATGGCGGCCCCGGTTAATCCTAAGCCCCTCCCGGCCCTGGCCGAGAAAGTAACCGACGTGGCCAGTCTCCAAAATACCATGCTGGCGCTAGCTGCTGGCATCATCTCCGCGGTGGGCGCGGCCAAGCGCGTCACCGCCGTCTCCAAGGCTTTCATTACCCAGGCCTCGGAGAAGACGAGGAGGCCAGTGCGAATTTCACGAAGCTGACCGCCTCCGACGCTACCATCTCTTCCAAAGAAGGGTCTGCGTTGACGCCGCCAGGCCTCATCCCCGCCCCTGCTTTAGCGTCTGAGCTCAACGCTGCCCAGCTCCGCCAGGAGATAGCGGCGTGCGTCCGCGACGAGGTGGGGAAGCTGAGGAGTCAGCTAGCCCTCAATGCCCCGAACCCTTCACCGGCCCCGACTCGTGCGGCCAGAATCACACCTTCTGAGACGGCTCCACCCTCCGCGAGCCCCGCGGCCCGCCGGCATCCAGACAGGCCAGGCGTCACCCGCGCCACCCGCCAACCCAGCTCCCACCAAGCCGGCCATCCTCGTGGCCACCAAAGCTCCCGTAAACTCAGGCCATTGAGGCCTTTTGTAAGTTAATTTCGTTCCGAAAATCAACCTACGCTCCGGCGAAGATCGCCTTCGTATCCAGGAGCAAGATCCGCGTCGAATTCGACTCCGCCGCGAACTGCGAAGACGCCCTCAAGCGCCTGCGCGCCTTTCCGGACTCCTCAGTGACGGCTGAGCCCTTCAAAAAGCTCCAACCTATGCTTCTACTTAAAGGCGTCAGCCCTGATATTGCCCCTGAGGATCTGGTGGACACCATTCTCCACCAAAATCCCGAACTTGACAACTTCTCACCCACCGACCTCACATTCAAGTTCAAGAGGAGCAACACTCGCCACGCACATCTGTACAACGCCCTCCTTATGGCTACCCCAGCTATCTGGCACGTTCTTATTAAAATGGAACGTGGCCGGCTCGACCACCAGAGGGTGCATGTGAACCCGTTCTCACCATTTTTGAAATGCAAAAAATGCTTGCAGTTCGGCCACGTGCACTAGCACTGCCGGGCTGAGGAATCTCACTGTGCCTCCAAAACCCACACCATTCACACCTGCCCTACCAAGGAAGACTAAAAACCCAAATGCCATAACTACACAAAACACAACTCAAGATTCGATAATAAACACCCCACATACACATACACAAGGCTACGTTACACACATGCGCCATCTTATTTTCCGTCCGAGCTAGAGTAAATAATTCAGTAGATTATGGATCCACACCATAACAGCATTAACATCCTTCAGTGCAATACCGACCGCTCAAAAACTGGCTTCTCTGAATTCACTACCTATTTTATAAACAGCCCACACACCGTAGCCCTGGTGTCCGAACCGTACACGGGGGCGGGGACCGAGGTCTAGGCCATGCAGGTGCTGAAAATTTTCCAGTTCCCTGATGGCCCAACTGGGAGGGTTAAGGCCTGTTAAGGGTACTGGTGAAGGCGCAGTTCGGATCCGTATTCTTGGGCCTGTCCCAGTACTCGACTCCCAACCTTTGTGTCGTTCGGGCACTAATCAGACACAAACAGCTGCTTTTCACCTTACATCGAACCTAACTTTGATTCAGCGGACACACTATACTCGCTCGAACACCTTCTCGCAAACAACACCCACACTCGCTGCAATCTCGGTGGCGACTTCAATGGCTGGCACCCACTCTGGGGGAGCACCCGTACGAACGCCAGAGGGAACGACATAGTCGAGTTCTCCCTCACCCAAGACCTACAAGTGTGCAATGTGGGGGGGACACCCACATTCGAAACAATCACACACGGTCGCGCCCGCTCCTCCATCATCGACATCACTCTTGTGTCCTCGTCCATCCACCAAAACATAACCGACTGGAAGGTGAACCTGGAGGTATGTCCAACGTCACAACATAATGCAATAGACTTCATATATACACACCAACATTCATACACAGACTCACGCACTCCACAACACTCCAACACATCCACCTTCCGATACTAAAACAAAAAGGCTAATTGGAGACTCTTCAAGGATTCAATTAGCAGATAACTCACCTGCAATGACGCAGTGGACATAAACATACACGCATTGGACCCTACACAGCTTGACTATTATATTGACGACATTATACATCATAGACACCGCTTGCGAGGCATCTATGCCTATCAGGTCACCCGTTTTGGAATGTAAGCCTCCCTGGTGGACGGGGTCTCTCGAGGCCCTAAAGGAGGAGGTCATTCTCACCCACCACAAACTACACGCAGTCAAGAAATTCAACCTTCCGTTGGACGACTTGGCCCTACAGCTACACACACTCAAAGCGAAATATGCCGCCGAACTCAGAGCGGAGTCAACTACCCACTTCAAGGAGTTCTGTGAACTCCAAACGAAGGAGACCGTCTAGTCCATGACCACCAGACTTCTCACGGAGACGGCTCGTCGGCGGCCGCTACACAGCCTAGAACAGAAAGGCCGCTACGGACTAAGACCAATTTATCTAGTTCAACATCCATGAGGGCATTTGTCATAATCACCAAACTTGGCAGGCGAGTTGGCGATCGCAATACACCACATTGCACATGGGAGGCAGAGGACTGCTACTTATCATCTGGAAACCGATCCGAACCGAGGAAACTGTAAAACGTAATATATTAAAGTCACCTTCAATATAAGTTTGATGGTGAAGTTGTGATATTTATCCATATTATTATATGTTACATAAATAAGTAATCAATATTACTGATACTCAAATTCATAAGCTTTCAATTTGAGTCATGCTTAGTATGTTAGATAAATTTATTAAACATATATTTTGAATAAGACTTAAAAACAACTGGACACAGAGGTTACAATACAAGATTGCTCACAATCAACAGTTGTCACTACTTGTGTGTAGACTGTTTCTAATTTAAGTCACTCGAAGACATTTAAAGTCACAGTTATTGTAAGAACGCAGGTCACTATCACACAAGACAGATTACTATACTCTGACTGCAGGGGATTCGCCGTGTGCTTGTGCGTTCATATCTGCTTCTTCTGCTTACTAACAAGCACAACTTATTATGTTTCTTTACATGTAAGCTGCTCTATTAATAAAAATAAAAAAATAAAAAAGTTCAATGCTCTTTCTTATTGTATTGAAGAATCTAATTATGAGTCAAGATTATAGAAATTGCTTTGTGTCCATCTTATAGTAATACAGTGATTCCGACCGAGGGGCAACTTCAGCTGAGAAATCCTAGCCTAGACTGAAGGCAAATACAGAATAAAACCGCATATGTTGGATAGATCCTAGCTGCCTGGACCTGTCCTTTTATTAAACCACACAGCTTTACAGCCCTTCTTCTACAAAGTAGCCTTGATTTTATGGTCGCCAAGACCCAGTATTGAGCTGTGAGGATCGATCCACACATTAGGAGATAGCGGTTATTTTTTTTATCTAGCTCTGATTTTGAAAATGCACATACATTCCTTTTCGTGATATACGAGTATTTAGGTTTCGAAGTCATCACATCAATACCATCACCATGATTCTTCTGCATGCACCAAAGTTAACAAAATGTAATGATACATTTATATACTTAGTTATTTATTTGTATACCCACCAGTGATCACTTGTGTTCATCAAATGGAAGTGATAGAAGGGCCTATTTTGATATCGTATGTATCGAGATAAGTCCACGACATTCTAACGTATACGATTAACCTTAAAGGAGTTACTAATTTTATGGAGCTCAGGTAAGGGCGTAGTAAGTTTATTTTTATTTCTAGTATTAATTTAATGTACATCACAATTTTTATTGAATTTTGAAGTATTTTTATGAATATCAATTAAATTTTCATAAATATTTTGATTGGCAGAACTAAGTCTGTTAGAAGTGAATTTATTAATAGTCAAAGCTAGAACACTTGTTATTTCAACAAACAACAATACTACGTGGTGTCTGTCTCCTTCGGTTTTAATTGCGAATTAAATTAAACAATGTCGCTATTTTTGAACATTGCTTGCTACAGTTAAAAAATACGAGTATTATAAGGTTTATAAACACAACACAGCTTTGTTATGTTAAGTAAGATTTTTAAAGAAAAATCATTTGTAAGATTAATCAACAAATCAATAAAGGAAAATATAAACCTGCAACTTCTTATACCATTCTTATCGCTCTACTAACTACTTTGTCTGAATTGATGAATTTTTCGTTCTATAGTTATTTCGATTGATTCATACTATTTGGGCTTTACAATAATTAGAAAGTCAAATACCATCTAGACATGTTTATACAATCGAGACATGATCTAAAAGTCTGACTTTTATAAAATGTAATATATATTTAACACAAAGGGTGACTTATTTCTGAGCAATATGTCTTAATTTAAAATATAAAATTAACAAACATTATTTAAAGAATTAAAATGACCTAATTAATTTGAATGAGTATGCCTTTCGTTGGAACTGTTTGTCGCTGAACCTCTTGGATGCGAGACGTAGAGCGTTTTGTTTCCCCCTACCATGACAGTCAGGTATAATGATTGTTATTATTTATTTATTTATTTAGCTTCACGCCATATCCCTTGCGGGGTAGTCAGAGACGACGGAGTGCTAAACGCTACGGTCTCTACAACCTCTTTCGCCTCGGCCACAAACATCAACCTCTTCATACATGCCCTCCGGGGGGT
The DNA here is from genome assembly GCA_918358865.1 of Melinaea marsaeus rileyi. Classification (NCBI taxonomy): domain Eukaryota; kingdom Metazoa; phylum Arthropoda; class Insecta; order Lepidoptera; family Nymphalidae; genus Melinaea; species Melinaea marsaeus. The sequence goes on along the minus strand of OU911083.1, from coordinate 46,050,242 downwards.
CCTCATGCTTTTTACGTGACCTTCCTCCAGTAACATTGATACTGTGTTTTCGAAGGTCACTCGAGGCCTCCCCCTGTCTCTCTTACCTCACACTTTTCCTATATAAATCTTTTTTACCATTCTTTCATCACTCATTCGTTCGACGTGCCCAAACCACCTGAGCACGTTCTTTTTCATTCTCACCGTGACATCTTCGCTAGTACCTGCCATTCTGTGGATCTCTTCATTGCGGATACAATCAGCTAGACTGAGTTCGCATATTCGACGAAGAGATCGCATCTCCACAGCATTCATCTTTCTTACATTCTTCTTCTGTGTTACCCACGTTTGGCTGCCGTATAAGAGCGTCGGTAGCAAAACTGCATTGTGCACAGCCAAACGTTCAGCTATGCTAACGTTTTGACGTCTCAATAATGTAGTCAAAGCACCGTTGACTCTGTTACCGGCAGCAATACGCCTTTCCACATCCATTTCGTATCTTCCGTCTCTGCTAAACATACTTCCCAAATATACCACTTCATTCACTTGTTCTATTATCTTATCATTCACGTTGATCTTACATTCTATTCTTTCTTCATTTCTTTCAAATATCAGAACCTTCGTCTTATCTACATTCAGGTTTAGACCATTAATTTCACACCCATCTTTCAGAGTGGTGACCAACGCCTGCAAATTGCATTCTGATGATGCAATGAGCACTGCATCATCTGCATATAGCAAGCAATTGACCTTAAGGGCCCCTACTTTCACTCCCATATCACTATCTTTCACGCCTTGGAGACAACTATCCAAATACAAATTGAACAACCAAGCTGACATAGCGCAACCTTGATTAACACCCGATTGGATGTCAAACCAGGGCGACATGCCAGCTCCTACTTGCACACAGGCTGAGTGATCTCTGTAAAGAGATTTTACAGCCTGTAGCAAGGGTCCGTTCACATTGTATCGGGGCAGTATCTCCCATAACTTCTTTCTCACAACCCTGTCAAACGCCTTTTCCAAATCCACAAAAGCACAGAAAACCTTTTGGTTTAGGGCCAAAAACTTTTCCGTGATCATGCGGAGGGAAAAGATCTGATCTATACACCCTCTTGGAGGTCTAAAACCTCCTTGGGCCTCCCACAACAGCCTTTCAGATCTCTCTTGCATTCTTCTCGCTAATATTTTAGTATATACTTTAACGCCCAAGCTAATCAAACTGATAGCCCTATAGCTTGCACAGTCTATCTGTGAACCTTTGCCTTTATACAAAGGTACGATGACTGCACTTCGCCAATTTGGGACCTCCCCCGATTTCCAGCATAAATTGCACAAAAACCAGAAAAAGTCCAAAACGCGTGGCCCACCATATTTGATCATCTCGGCAGTAACTTAATCTGCTCCCGCAGCCTTACCACATTTCATTTCAGACTTCGAATCACGCTCTCTACTTCTTCCAAACTGATTTCACCATCGGCTACATCTGAACTCAGCATTACGCTGGTAGTCAAGACCGAGGCATCCTCACGTTCATACATCTCCTTGTAGAATTCCGCCCACCGCTGCAAAACGTGTGCTTGCTCAGTTAAAATTTCACCGCTCTTCGAAAGCACCCCTTTCATTCTACAGGTTACCGAACAACCCCGGGAACCACTAACTTCTCGCCAGAAAAGCTTCGTGTTTTCCCGGAAGTTGTTTGTCAACCTTTCATCCCTTTCTCTCTCAGAATTTTCACGTTTCATCTTTATAAGTGCTTTCGTTTTGTACTTTTGCAGCTTTTACACTCTTTTTCTTATCTTTCTCATACTTTTATCCTTACCAGAGGCTTTATAATCCAGCCATGCTTTCTCCTTTAACTCTACAGCATCTTTCACCTGATCATCCCACCATTCGTCACGCTTTTTACTAAAACCTCTTTTCCTCTTACCACATACTTCTGTCGCTACTGTCACCATACCATTCCTAAGGTTCTGCCAGCATACTTCAACACTTTCATTTCCAGAATCACAGTTTTCAAGCTTCTTGGAAACCCTTTCTTGATATTCCTCTGTGATCGGTGGATCTTGAAGCTTCCAGCTTCTTATGCGATAATTCGACGCCAAGCTTGGTCACGTCGTGCTATTAAATTTGTTGTATGTGTGTGTGGAACACAATTACGTTATAAATAATATCTTGATGTATTTATATAAGTACTCACTCGTACTTATATAAATTCTGTAAAATAATATATAATAATTTATTTATTATTCCGAATCCATAACTACAATAATAATAATAATAAGGGACCTAAAAATATTTTTTATCATTTCTGTCTTCACTTTAGTTATTTTTGGAAAAAGAATTTATCTATCGTAGTAAAGAAACCTTTGAAGTGAGTAAACAAGTCTCTTTTAACGCGGAAATTGATTTAAAAAAACTAGTTCTAAAAGGCAAAATTAGATCCTACTCTAAAGTATACATGATTACTAATTATGAATAATGAAGTATTACACAACAAAATTTCCTGCGCCGTCTGTTGTCTGTTTTTGAGTACGCTCAAAAACAACTAAACACTTTTTTACGCGGATATCGGCAGTAGATAGAGTAACTCATGAAAAAGATGTGGTTCTTAAGTAAGGTTTTGTGTAAATCTGTTGAAATACTACGATAACTCTTTACAATGTTGGAAATAATCAAGCAGTCTGGAGGCTTTCATCGAGAAGGTTGTGATCTCTTCAAGTCCTAATAACATACTATGTAGCGAGGTAACTATATCTTATAAATTCTTAGAAAAGTCTGCGATGGTAATTATATATACAAAATAGTAGAATACGCTCTATAATGTTATCCGTATAATAATGTGTCGGGTCTGTAGTATACAATAATTACAATAATATGTAATATTAGCATTTGGATAACCATATATTAATATAATAGATACGGTGCCAGTATGCATTTTCTAGAATATAAATTTATTAAAGTTTGTACTTCGACTACCAGATGTCATCTGGTATTAAAAGATATGAAACACATTACACTCGACGTTGTTGTAGTAATAAAGAAAATAAATAAAAAGCAATAAACTTATTATCTTGTTTCAATCTAACCAAAAAATAAGATAATAATGTAAATATACTGTTTTTGGGTAAAACTTGAACAAGATTCTTTTATTGTCAATTATAACAATGTATTCTTTTATTTCTCTCCATCAAAGGCAATAAACTAAAAACGTTATATTTGTAGATAATCTAAATTTTAAATTATATCATATTGTTTATTTCTTATAATTAAAAAAAAATTAAATAGTAAGCCATTTATTAACATTTAATCATTTGAGGCCATGACTGCTATCAACTCTTTCGGAATTCCTTTGTAAATGCAAGAAGATTTCTGGGAGGATTATTTTAAAGTGTTCTGTGATTTGAAACTAGCTGATTGGGCTTATATTGACGAGGTCAACTAATTTAATGTGCAGTATAACTAAAAAACCATCATAATATATGGTAAAAAGTGAAGGACTTAGAAGTTTCTAATTGAGCTGAGCGTAAGCGAAGCTCTTAACCGTTTGGGAGGCCTTTTTTTTATGTTTAATTGTCTCCAGAATGCGACGAGATAATTAGCTAAAAATTTTGTCATGTATGTTGGAGCCGAACGCGGATGCTATAGCGATAACAGATTGAATAAATGTTTAGCTATTCAAAAGTTATCAAGAAAAAAAGAAAGGAGATGGGCTCAGATCAACACCCGCCGCGCACCGTTGGCGGATCCTAGTATATGTAATATATGTAATATGCTTATAATACTTTTCTAGTAGATAATACGATCTAAATCACATGAAGGGACGCACTCTACACACACACTATCACACACTATCACACACACGCACAAAAGAGAAGTAAATTAAGGTCAATGGAATAATTTCTCTAGCATCTAATACAAAATAAATGTTTTATTGTAAGTTTATAGTATTCACGACTTTTGGTTTTTGTTTCTTATCTTGAAAAGCTGAGCCGGTGGCTTCATTATCAAATTTCGTAATTAAATTAAAGAAAAAGTTTCAAGATATCTTGTGGAATATTTTGCGGTTCATTCAATAGAAATACTTCAAAACTATTTTGAAACGTCAAAAGTGCGCTATTGCTTATTTGGAGAAGCACTTAAGTCCATGACGCTTTTTGTAATTGTATGATTTTCATTTAGTTAATTAAAATGATATTCAGTTGTAGTCATTTAACAATTTATTGTATCTCTTGGGTTTGTGACGCTAGACAGCGCTAAAGGATTTGGATTGTATATTGGATTTAATGTATATTCCAAACTTGTAAACGCATTTCCTATTAACAGGATAAATAAAAAAGGTGTGGTTGTTTTACCTTTTATACAGAAGGTATAATATTTATAAATAATTATTAAAATAACGTACACTATAAATATAAAATATTTGATGAGTAAATATAAAATATGTAATGTCTAACATGATCTTGTTTAGGATTGTTGATTCATTTGTATTTTCGGCTAACCAAATCATATACCTATATATTTTGAAACTTTGTATACGTACTATTTCAACCAGTCAAAGTCTAGTTAAACAGTCTTCTTCAATTGACTGGTGATTTTATGGTATATCAGGAATCAATGTTAAGAAATTGTGAGAACATGTTTCTTAAAGGCATGACGAACATTTTAATTAGAAATCAACACATTAGTGCAACTCGAATACGAGTAGAACTGATACCGTCCTCGTGGCATGAAACAGGATTTATTGAAAAAAAACAACATTCTTTGTAAAAGAATTCATAAATTCCGAAGACACCGGTTTTTTCATTTTTTACGACATGTCCCGACATCAATTAGTACCAACGTATGTACCAATGTATATTCAATGAGAACTGCTCCTCATCACATAAATGAGTGTGGAATATATTTAAAAGTACCTTATTAAATGATTATTAAATGATGAATATGCATTTAAGAAAAATATTTTGTGCTTTCTTTAAGCAACGTATAAAACTCCATGCACCATTAAATTGTGAATCATTGAATATTCTGTCTAACCTAATGCCATTAAAGCCAGTCGAATGGAATAACCAATATAAGTTTAACTCAATAATACTTTTAAATTGAATCGACAGGCATAGTTTCAAGCATGGTCTAATAAATCAGAATGGAAGCCTAGGATCTATCGGAGGATCGCCGTAGCTGTCCAGCACCAATCGACCATCTACCATGACGCACCTGATTGATTACTTAGATACCTCGGAATTGGCGTGCCATTATTAGTAATTAAGTACACATAAATCAACTTCATAACCTTAACATTCGATGCATATATTACCTACTTAATTTGTTTCACCAAAAAGCTTTCTTTCAAGAAGTGTCCTATTCTGTTATTCTATGTTTCAGCGTTAGTTTTTAAAGAATTCGGCTCGGGCTAATCGTTAAGGGTTCGTTAGTTACCCATGATGAATTGATAGATAGACCTTTTCAAGATATACAATTCTACAACACGTTATCTTACCATATAAAATCGATTACTTTTTATCTTTCTTGCACTACTCCTCCTAAACCGCTTATCCGAATTTGTTAAACAGGGTATCAAATGAAAGCTTATAGTCTAACGATGCCAGGGTTATGTTTTGACGACGCTTTAAGGTCAATAAGGTCACCAAATTAAAAACTAAAAATAACGGTGAGTGTGAACAGAGAGTGAGCCCCTCGGCTAGTTTTGATATATCTTCTTAGCTTTAATTGGCGTTTGAAATATAAAAATATATATTATATGTTAACCGTGTATTATACGTAAACTTGTAAAGTCTAGTTAGTTGTAACAATATTCTTGTTAAATTCGTACTATTATCGTGAATTTTTTAACTTCTCCAAAATCATTCATTAAACTGGCGGGAGTAATATAATATAATATAATTTAATATTCTCGATGGAGTCCTTATATTAATCTCTTTGTAAAATAGTTGCTAAAATTGATAGAAAATGGACAGTGAGCAGTGTATTTTCATGCGATTGCTTTGTGCTGTCGATTTAAGGGTAAGTACGACGACGTCTGCTATCTCCATCGAGGAGTTAAAGATATGGATAGGTATGTATTTATTAAATGATTACGTTAGTCGCGTAAATATTGAAGCGATTTCCTCCAAATAACTTCAGATCTTTCGACGCAGCTTAAATACATTTCATATCGGAACATGGTGTATCATAACCTTCTACCTGACCATAAACCATTCTTAGGTATTGAACATGTTGTTGTTAAGGTGCTTAACTGCCTTCTCATCAATAGTACCTTGATATACATCATAGCTAACACCTCACCAAACCATCACTGTAGTCGGATGATGCCCACGTTTTAGTCTGTTGACTAATTAGGAAGCTTCTTTAGAGCTTTCGGCAAACATGGTTAGTTTGTTTCTTATATTGCCACATTATAAAAAAGTTCTCATGCGTTTACAAAATGTTTTTGTGATGTTTTCGTACCGTGTGGTTCGTTTAGATTTGACACCGTAGCCTTTTTAAATTATCAGTTAAGAAGCCTGCAAGTCTTAAGACATAAAACAAACATGGTTCTAGTTGCTTCATCAACATCACCATGAGGCATCTTCCGAGATAAAATCATTTGTTTTTGGACAAGATATCTTTAAATCCTTCTCTTATTGATTTACCGCCTTTCTGGTATGAACAATATGTGGACGGCCAGACATTTTCCTATCAGAAACAGAGGAGGTGTCATTGGACCTGTCAATAGCCCGGTATATATATATCTGTCGAAATAAATATATCTGTCTATATAAATATATCTTTCTATGATATTCTAAAATATATTATTGATTTGAAAACCGAATCACTTCGAGAAAAGGATAGTACGACCGTGACCTTTTGCTTGATTTGGCGGGGGCATACATATATAGCTATAGATAAGGAAACTTAATATAAATACTAGAAAAGAAATGTTGGTTTAATGTATAATATTTCTACTTTGTAAAACTTTTTTCACGTTCCTGGTAGGTTAACTAAATCTTCAAAAAGATATAAACGTCTTATCGGTAACAAATTTGGTATTTGAATAAATTAATAAAATAACTTAGTTTACTTACAAAACACTCTTAATTATTAATAAATTCCGCGTTATTGCATTATTTTAAAACTGTAATAATGTATTCCGCGTTAATAAAAAATAATATATTGACGCGGAATATTAAAATAACAAACAGTATTTTTTAAAATCGTTATCAAACGAGTTATAAAAGCATAATGAATCTATATCAATAGGTATAGAAACAATCTTCATAGAAATAATAACACCAATAATAATAAATTAAGAGATTACGATGGCTTGATGTGAAATAAAATAATATTATTCAAAGATTTTGTTAAATTTTGTTATTTTAGGTTTATGCACGGTAACAAATATTATTAGTAATAATGAAGTATAATGATTATCACATTAGTTCAAAATGAGTACTTAAGTAGTTTTATCGATAAGTATCGCAATATTAATATGTGAAGCTAAAACTTTGTTTCATTTTTAACGAAAATATGTGTTCACACTGATGAGTTTCTAATTTGGCACAGTAAAGTAAACGTTACATACAGAAAGAGCACAGAAATCTTATATTGTATATAATAATGCATTCGAAATAAGTTTACAACTGACGCCCAAATAACATATGAAAACTATTGATTACCTCAACAATATCAATGATAAACATACTTTCAGGTAAAAAGAAGATTACTGTTTCACGAAACATGAAAAAATAATTGAATGAAATGCAATGATTATAGAGCTATTTTTGTCAGAAACTCGTATACTAATTATAGTCAAATTTCGGTCACTCGGCGAACACTAGTTAGTCGTTTCCATTATTTACTGTTTATTTTCTGTTTACTACCCGGGTTGACTTAAATAACCGAACCTATATTTGCATATATAGCATGCAACATATTGCAATATACCATATATATGTAATATGGTATATTGTAATCTATAAGTGCATATATTATATGTTAATCGTATATTATACGTACCAGTACGTACATACACCGTAATCAAGATCTACATTCTGGAAGATTTAGATTTTGAGCTGTCTCTAACAATACTTGAGCTTATCGCCCTTCTCCTCGAAGTCGCAGTGCGTCGATGGGTTGCATAAATACACTGCAACCACGCTTCTGCCGCGACTGAACGTGGAGCCGCGCTTACAGTGGGACGACCAGCAGCACACGACAGCACCCGCAGCAAAAAATTAACCCATATTAATAACAAATTAAACACTTAACATGTTTCATCCCGAACTGTTTCAAGAAAGTAATATTTTGCCAAGAAGAGATTCCCGGCAATATTTAGAAAAGTATGCAAAGGATATAAAATGGAAAAATGATGGCGCCTCCGTTATAGATATAGGATGTGGTGACGGAGGAATTACCGCGAATATATTGAAATCGTTTATACCTACTAACTTTAAGGAGCTCGTCGGATGTGACATTAGCGAGCAAATGATCAAGTTCGCTAACGCCAACCGCGCCACGGACCGCGTCCGGTTTACGGTGCTGGACATAGAGAGCGCTTTGCCTCAAGAGTTTCATGAAAAATTCGATCTCGCATTTTCAAATTACGCCCTGCAGTGGATAAGGAATCAGGAGTGAGTATACTATATACTTCCAATATATAAAAGCTTATTTAGAATTGAAGCTATTGATTCAAGTGCGGTATCATATGTGGATATTACAAATCATACTTTATTTATATTACATACATAAATTATTATTTGTAATTTACAATATCAAGAAAAAGGTAAGGGTAAGGGTAAGGGATTTCAGTACTATAAATTAGGTAATTTAATTGAAAGATAGTTTTCGTTTAGAAAGTATTTCTAGCAGCAAATATTATTTTGTATCAAGATTTTGTATCATATTTCTATAATTGTATACTTAATCCCGTAAAGTCAAAGGTCACTTTTTTAAAATTGTGTTTAGCAAATTTCCTCTCATCTCCTAAGCTTCACACAAAAAAGAAAAAAAAAACAATTTGTGCACTGCCACATTTGAACGCCTGAGGGAGATAATTGAAATTGTTTATAAACATTTAAGCTATGTAATGCTTATATATATATATTATCTAATAAATTTACCATTAGAGGAAAAACTTGAACTTTACTGTGTTGCATGATTGTGCATGATTGTGTATGATTGTGTATGATAGTGTATGATAGTGTACACCGTCTCTGTTACCTTACAAACTGAATTTTGTGATAAATGAATGTCTCTTATCTGTAGTTATTCAAGAAAATAAGCCCTAAAAGATTTATAAAATATAGATTATGATAGTACAATTATTGATATAATAATATGTTAATATCTTTTTCCTTAAAAGATTTGCATTTTCCAACATCTACGACCTCCTGGCTAAAGGTGGAGACTGTTTTTTGATGGTGTTGGGTAACTTGGCAGTGTACGACATATACCGACAGTTGGTGCGCAATCCTCGCTGGAAGCCTTTGTTAGGAGATGTAGAGCGCTTTGTGTCACCCTACCACGACAGTCAGGTACAATTATTGTATAATTTAACTAACTCTATTATTTACCTTACCCAAGTAAGGTACGGTCTCACGCGATACTTCGAAATATCTGGAGGGTGCTTATCTTCTATAACGAAATGTAAATAATTTATTCATTAATCCTTAAATTTACAAGAAACATGAAACTGTATGATTGTTTTTTGTTTAACTCCGGACACGTTATTTTTTGTCATTTTTTAAAAAACCCCGTTATTTTAAGGAACCTGACAAGGATATGGAGCGCATAATGACAAAAATGGGATTTACAAACGTGAAAGTAAAATGTGAAGAAAAAGAATTTGTCTACTATGGCGAAGAAATATTCAAAAGTAAGTAGGCTAGTACCTTTACGATATAGAACCATACAAAGCATTCAAATAACTAGTTTTAAATGACAAAGCCAGATACTAATTCACAATTTATAAAAAAATACCAAGAATATACAATAGTCAGAACGACATAACATTAACCAAACAACAAAAATATTTTAAAAGACAAAGAAAGGCGAAAAAAAACAGGAAAAATACAGCTTGAACAAATTACTTTCAATAATCAATCAATCAACTTACTTATAATAGTTTAGAGAGGATAATTTAAGAAAAATAATATAATTACAGGCAATTTATAATACTCAGTTATTACAGGTTTTACTAACAGTTGAGACACAAACGTTAAGACACGTATTTGTCACTGACTCGACCCTTATAAAAACCTACAAAAATATTGATTTTGTAAACACGCGAGCAGAACATAAGAGTTTATGTAACAAGTTTGTAAAATAAAATAATTATACTGCGTGTTATAAAATAAATTAGTTGTTACGGTTGGAAGCAAAAAAATGAGAGATTTTTATTACTATAGTATTTGATATTATGAAATATATATATAAATTAAAGTAAAACGTAGAAAAATATATCTACATACATCCGCATAGACCTATAATATACATATAGTATATATTTATCGCAAGATGAACCTAAATCCAGCCAAGCAACTGAACAACGTCTTCGCTTAGCTTGTTATAAACTGGAGGTAGGGTAATACATTTTTGGAAACTTGAATTTTAATTATATAATATTTAAATCTAACATAAATTAATTATTTTGTAACTGTAAATAGATAAGATAAGACGTTACCTTTCTTTTTCAGAGGCTATGTTAGCCGTCAGTCCTTACAAAATTCCGTTGGAATTGCAGGAAGATTACTGGAAGGATTATGTTAAAGCGGCCGACGGTCTCAAAGTAATCGACTACGGCCCTAACGGCGATCAGTTCGATGTCAAGTTTATTTATAAACTTATCATAGCTTTTGGTCAAAAGTAAAAGAATTGACATGTAAGCATTTCTATTTACATGTAAGCATAATACTTTATAAGTAGTGTTTCCATGCAAATAAAGAGACAGGTTAATGGAACAATGTTTTAAGTGGTGTCTGATATCTGATAAAGAACCGACAACATAATATTTAACGTAAATTAAGTATTCGTTTATTTTGTTTATTTTATATAATTTATTCAGAAACATTATGACAATGGTTTAGTTATGCAAATTCTATTTTATATAAAGATGTTTTAATTTTATGTAGTTCAATATTTTCGGTGCAATATATGTGATATGCACTATATATATGTGAAAAATCAAACTGTTATATGGCGTTCCGCCGTAGGAACCAACAATATACTACTATAAAAAGGTATCAGTGTACAGGAATGTAGGGTAAAGAAACTGATATTACTTTTAATATAAAAGGTACTCGGCGATGTATGCGGGATATCTACTCTTTTTATTTTTTATATAATAAGAAAATGTTATTATTTTTGTATTTTTGAATAAAACTTATCCTTACTATGAAATAAGTAATCTGTATCGCGGGGATTTCACAAAGATGTATATTATGGATACAAAATACACTCTGTCAAACCGAATGACTGTCAGTGGATCACACAAACGCTTGTACGGTGAGGGAGTCGAACCCACAACCTTCAGTTCGACAATCAGGATCACAAAACACCAGATCAACAGGCCTTCGTCAGGCTTTGTTAGGGTATATTGTAAATGCACCAATAACATAAATACAGAGAAATACGTGTAGATGTTAATTTGTCATGTCTCGCTGCTGTTAAGCTGTTCACTTAATATTTATTAAAGATGCAAATTGCAATTCAATTAACACTTTCTCAATTCAAGAGTATTATAAACTTACATTATAGGATTATAAGCTTTACTTCAATGCTTTCATGGTTCTTAGATATTAAATTTCATCTCAACTATTCAAAATTTCAATGGAATCATTGCAAATACTTTTGGTTTTATTTTGGATTATATTGCTATTTCGAAATTATTAGTCACAAACTAAATAGTATGTATGTATGTATGTATGTACTTCTTTTCCGAATCTATTTTCAAATCAAATCAAATCAAATCAAAACACTTTATTCGGATACATAGATTATATTAGGTACACATATTAGAAATTAAATAAAAGTAAAATTAACATAAATAAAATATTTCCTATATCATCCGAATTGGATGACCACTCAGCATATGTTGAGAATAGAATACTCTTAACGCTTGGTTTTCTGTGGCTGCCATTTATTGAGCCTGGTAGCACTGGCCTGGCCTGGTAACATTGAAAATGTAGAAAATTCAGGTAGAAAATCATATCTGTTCCTATACGCAATATGTCGCTTAATTACAGAATATAGTAATATTAATTAGTTTGTGAAACAGTAGTAAATATTTTTGTTTGTAATTTATAATTATTATAGGTGCCATATAAATAATGTAATAATTGTATAATGTAGAACGATATTATAATAAGACATATACAAAATATTTATAAGAAACATAAATAAAAAAGTAATAAAAATAACAAAATACATTAATTTTAAGTATAATAAAATAAAATGATAAGGTATACTATTTAATGAAATACATAGATTGACAGCCCGTTTTATAACAATCAGGAATATATATCTTAGATAGCTTATTTTTGTGTTGTAAAAGGTAAAACAAGTATTAAACAAGTAGTAGGTAACAAAAAGCGTTAGTATAAAGTTGCGGTAATTTAAATAATAGAAATATAAAATAATAAAATCTAGGAACCAAGCCGATGAACCCACAACTGTATGCACTAATAGGTACTGACGCCAAAAACCTTTAAAATGTCCGATTTGGTACGAATTCGATGAACAGGAGTCGCCATATCACGCCTGGCATAAATACGTCCACCTTTCGACCAAGTAAAACGCCAACCTTTTTTCTTACCTTCCTCTTTTGTTTTGTATAAGAGAAAACGGTTAAGAAGAGTGACCCGTTCATTGATGTATATACGACGAGGTTCTCCGTCCATTCCTCTGTGGTAGACCATAACATCAGGTCACCGGCAAGGTTACCACCCATCGGACAAAGTCGTGTCGCAAAGCGACCTAGTCGTGTTCCGGCACGTTGTTTGATGAAGCCGTATATATGGGAAATGGGTTTGAACAGCTGCCTTGCGTTGGCGAACCGGTTTGGCGTCGAGTTGGTGTTTATTGTATCGGGTGTCTAGTCGAGAACGGTAGCGGGATCCGAAGCGACGGCTTTCCGCTGGCCGCCCGCAGCGGAAAGTCGTCGTCCTATCTACTGAGATACCCGGCGGTAGATAGTTTGCAGCTGAACTACGGGTCAGCTGCTAAGATCAGGGTACTACGGGACCCCGGTACCTAAGCCCTCCGGCAGCGACGCATGCGCTCGCGCGTGTAAACTGCCGGGTTACCGGTTTTTGGTGTTGGATTCGTAGTGGTAATGTGGTTAGCTGCAGAGGTTCGGCGCTGTTCGTCTGGGTTCCCACAGTTGTCGGGGGCTCGTCGGATCTCGTGCGCAGCGAGAGGTAATTGACCAGCCTAAGGCGAAGGGCTGCTGCGGTCTTTTACTTCGGGGCTTGGAACGGTCCATAAGCAGAGATCCCTTCGGGGGTCCCTGCAGTTCGGGTAGCCTCCTGCTTAGAGGTTAGATGGATGAGCTAGCATCTATCCGGTCACCCGACTGTAGTATAGGGTAGACTTGCGGCCCGATCGCTTGTCGGGAAGTGAGCGAGCCCTACAGCTCCGGCACCAGCAAGGAAACTGGTAGTTAGCCTCTCTGACGATCTCAGCAAGATATTGCTAGTGTGAGAAATCACACGGGAAGTGAGCGTGCAATACAGCTCCGGCACCAGCTAGGAAACTGGTAGTTGGCCTCTCTGACGATCTCAGCAAGTTATTGCTAGTGTGAGAAATCACACGGGAAGTGAGCGAGCATTACAGCTCCGGAACCTTTCATGGAAAAAAGGTAGCAGGGTGGTCGCGATTGGACTTGTCTATGACCGATAGCCTTGCGAGCTTACTAGGCTTAATAGTGCCGTTGTCGGATGACTTCGGGGGTCAGATCTGCCGTAACAAGGATCCATGTGACCGGGGTAAACCTGGATCACATGAATAGCGGCTCAACCTTTATAACCGGAGGGTTGGTGGGGTTGAGATGCTATAAACATAATCATTAGGGCAGAGGTAGGCGAAGAAGGCGAGGGCGACTATGGCCGCCCGCAGATAGTTGGGGGCCCAATTAGTGGGTCAGCCACCCAGGAAAGGCTGCCCCGCCAGCTGCGAAAAATCCCAGGGTGGCTCCATCGTGCTGGTTGGCGACCAGATGAGGAGGCCCGGTGGCGATCCCTGGGGGGGTTCGGGCGTCCTCTTTGAGCACTGCGTACCTGGATTATCCCGGCTACTCGTTAGAGCACAACTTTCGCTCGCGTGCCGGGGTCTGTGTGTACGCGAGGAACGACCTCTGTATCCTGCGTCTCCGTCACCTTGAAGACCCCACCTTTTTCTTCCCTATGGGTTTTAGTAGACACAGGAAACGAAAAAATCCTGTATTCCTGTGTTTACCGTTCGGCACAGCGGTGACCAGGAGACAACTAGATTATTTGAGCATCTCGGTGAGGCTGTTGATTTGGCTCTACATCAGTATCCTTCAGCGCAGCTCGTCTTTCTGGGGGACTTTAATGCCTGTCATCAGGACTGGCTGTTCCCGTACCAGAAGACCGACCATGCTGGAAGCGCAGCGCGGAATTTTGCGTTGTCCTTCGACCTCTTTCAGCTGGTGAGGCAAGCGATAAGGGTACCAGATGTAGTAGGCCATATAGCCAATTGCCTGGACCTTCTGCTGACAACTGATCCGGACAGGTATAGTGTTGAGGTCACCTCGCACTTGGGAACCTCCGATCACTGTCTGATGAAATCTGTGTTTACATATTCCCCACCAGTTTTCGAACCACGTGGTGTTAGGCGAGTATGGAGATACAAGTCAGCAGATTGGGATGAGATGTGTCACTTTTTTGCATCTTATCCTTGGCGACAGGTCTGCTTCTCTTCTTTGGATCCCGTCGTGTTGCGCGGGCGCTATAACCGATGTGGTGCATAAGGCAATGGACTATTTCATTCCTTTTACTGACGTACCCATCGGTGGCAAAGCCCGCCCATGGTTTAGATATAGACACTGGCAATGCTTCTCCAGCACATCTTCCTCACTGTGGTATTTCGATGCCGGAAATCCGCATCACTAACAAAGAGGTATGGAGAGCATTGTGTCGTCTTGATGTGAATAAAGCCAGTGATCCTGATGGTATACCAACCATTCTGCTGAAGACGTGCGCAGCTGAGTTGTCTCCTGTATTGACACGTCTGTATCGCCTCTCTTTCAAGACTGGAATAGTGCCGAAATCCTGGAAGCTTGCAAACGTGCAACCAGTGCCCAAAAAAGGCAGCCGTGCTGAATCTGCCAATTATAGACCAATTTCAATCACCTCCATACTCTGCAAGATTGACTACTACTACATCTACTTTTGGAATTCTCTCATTAAGATATGATGTAATCAAAACAAAGGACCTTATTTTTATTAAAAATTTATATTTATTAAAAAGAAGAATAATCGATAAAACTACAATGTAACTGTTACAAATCTAGTAAATAAGCAAAATCAAGAATAATATCAAAATAGAGAAAATGTATTGGAAAGAAAAAGATACCCAAATAACCGTTAATACCAATGTAACGCAAATATAAATATTAAAACAAAGATACAACCCTAAACACTAAGGGTATAATAAAAAGAAAGTGAAAAACGAACTCGTACATAAAAAGTCATTGGCACGAACAGAACTCAATTTTGGGAAATCGTCTCAACTCTCTGATCTTTTACAAACTTTAATGAATCTAGTATTCCACATAAAACTTTCTTAACTATTATAAGTCGACTACCGAGTATTTCAATGTTAATTCAAATTATATAAATTGAAAGAGGAAATCCAGACCATGCAGTTTAAAAACTTACCGTTAACTAAAAACCATCTTACATTCAGCTTAAAAAAAACATTAGAATATAATAGAACACTTTTAAATCTTTGGTTTCATAATAAATATAATCAACTGACTCCTGATTGCTGATTCACTGTAGAACGTAGGATGAAAATGCGTGATCGAATTTTTCACGAAATTGTTCAGGCAAGTCATCCTCTATATCAAGCTTCGTAAATCCGATGCGGTCTGTGGCATGCTGGGTATTAGCGTACTTGATCATTTGCTCGCTAATGTCACATCTGACAAGCTCGTTAAAGTTAGTAGGTATAAATGATTTTAATATATTCGCGGTAATACCTCCATCTGATGTAGCGGTCAACGCTGTGAACTACACAGCTTACAGAAACTATTTATCTCGTGTTCGAAACTCACCGTGCTAACTCAAGTTTGAGATATTTTATTATTTCTACCTCGTTGATTTCTTTTGTTAATCATAATCAGTGCGTATTTTTACCATTATTATTTTTATATTTTATAATAGAAGAATGTAATAAACATGGGTTGTACATGCAAAATATGCAATCTTAATATTGCAGTCTCCCATAAAAGAATTAAATGTATTTTATGCTCACAACTGTAAAATACTGAACGTGTTAAGTTGACTAAGGAATTGCCATCGCTTAGATCTAATTGGAAATGCCCAAACTGTACACAAAATAAAACACCTTCAACATCTTTTGCATCTGAATCTTCAACACCTGTAGAACAAGGAATTAAGAATTATACAAGTATGGTCTCCGACCACACTTTTAAGACCTCTGAGTTTTTACTTCATTTTGAATCAATTCTTGAAGAAAAACTCAAGCCAATGGTTGAAACGATTTTAAAGGAAATAAAAGCTACCTTTTTAGCCGAAATAAAAAGGGAGACTGGAGTTGAATTTAAAGTCCTGGAAGAATCCTATAACAAACTACATACTGTATGTGAAAACTTAGAAGAAAAGTGTACGTCATTCGCAACTAAACTTTTATCAAGCGAACGCCAGTTAATAGATTTGCAAGATCAAATAAATAATCAACAGCAATGGCCTACATAGAAATCGTAGGCCTACCGGATGTCTCCAGAGAGTCACCCATTGCCACTATAATTAAGATAGCCAAACATGGTGGCGTCGACATAAATTCTGATCAAATCGAATTTGGGTCCCGTGGGTATACCACTGAACAATAAATCAGGCCGACCAAAAACACTTGCCGCAAAACCAAGAAGCCGTGACAGACCATATACCATAAAAGACCATATACTATCGGGTTTAAGAAATTCAAGAGGTATCAACACGCAGGATATAGGACATGGTGGCCCTCAACGTAATTTTTTGTCAACGAGCATTTAACACCGCAAAATAAACAATTGTTGAAGAAGGTTAAAACTCAAGCACTCGACAAAGCCTATAAATTCGTCTGGGATAGAAACTGCAGTTTTTTTTAAAGAAAAAACGAATAATCTCCTGCCTTATCTGTAAACAGCGAAAAAGATTTAGGAAAAATTATTTAATTCCAATTATAATTATTTATACGTTACTTTTGTTGTCGTCAGAATGTCATTTTTTTTAAAATGTCACTTATTTTAGCCGTACGTACAGTTACGTTACAGTACGTTACAGCTTAACTTACTCATATAATACCGTACCACTACTAAATCCTTATAATATGTCTATTTTTTAAAATAAAACACCTTTATTTCTATATCTGGCCTAATATATACATTTATAAATATTATACCGAAACATGGCTAACGGAAGGGTTTTATGATAATGAGTTATGTGATGATAGATATACAGTTTTTCGTTGTGACAGAAACTCTAATACTTCTAATAAATTAACCGGAGGTGAAGTCATGATATGTTCTAAAAATTCCTTGCAAGTACTAGAAACACCTAACTGGTGTAGTAACGAGGTCAAAAATGTCTGGATAACTATACCTGCTAAGAACTGTCGTAATGATAAAAACCTTCATATTGGAGTATTTTATATTCCACCAGATGCTCTGCAAGCATCCCGTCATTTTCACGTGCAAAGTTCTCTATTAAAAATAATGTCTATGAGACCAAATGATTCCTATATCATCTCGGGTGACTTTAATCTGACAAACGTAGGTTGGACTGATATTGGGCCACTTCAATCAAACCAAGGATCGACATTGTTACAGAACTCAACAACTGAATTAATAAACACCTGTAGTCTCTTCAATTTAACACAATACAATAAGGTAAGAAACTGTTGTAATAAATCATTAGATTAAATTTTTAGCAATTTTTTAATCTGTGTACAGAGGTCTGATCAAAATTTAGTTTCTGAGGACTACTACCATCACAGACTAAAAATAGATGCTTCAAATTTTATGTTCAAAGATCTCAAAATTCGACCTACTAGAAATTATAATTTTTATCGTGCTGATTATAGTACCATAAATACAGAGCTGGCATTAATTAATTGGACAGATGTTTTAAGTGGCAACTCTATCGATGAAATAACACAATCATTTTATGAAAAAAAATACGAAATTATTGACAAGTATATTTCATTAGTTAGTGTTAGCTATTCTAAAGCTTACCCGGTATGGTATAGTAAATCATTGAAACATATTATAAAAGATAAACTCATCGCTCATGAAAGATGGAAGTTGTTTCGAAACCCAAGAGATTAACAATGAAAACTCATCGGTTTTCATTGTTAAGAAATAGACAAAAAAAAATTCAAAACAAATGTTATAAAATTTTTAAAACAAATATACAAAATAATATAAAAAATTAACCTAAAAATTATTTGTGGTATCAACAAACATAAAGAAAATGAAGGAATGAATATCCATATTCAATGACACTACAAGACAAGCCGTATGAAGATATTGAACAAATTTGCACAGGATTTAGTCAGTTCTTCGAGCAAGTTTTCTCAAAACCATCATCCAGTTACTCTGACTTGCATCTGCCACCCTATAAAAGCGATGATTTTATAAGTAATATACATTTTACGACTGACTTTGTTTTTAAAACAATTAAGAAAATCTAAATTAAGAAAGGTGCAGGAAGTGATCGCATACCCTCTATATTTTACAATAAATGTGCTACCAATCTCGCTGGACGTCTATGCATACTTTTTAACAAGTCCTTAAATAATTTCTCAATTTATCCAACTAAATGGAAAGAGAATAGTACCAATACATAAAGGTGGAGCTAGAAATAAAATAGAAAACTACAGACCTATATCTATACTGAACTCAATAAGCAAAATTTTTGAAAAAGTAATTCATAACTTTATTTCACCTGTCATATATAAAAACATACCGCCAGATTGTTCATGTTGTCATGGATTTATTAAGAAACGTTCAACAGTTACTAATTTATCTATTTTCTCTAACTATGTTATAAAGTCTATGGATCAGCGATTACAAGTTGACGTGATCTACACAGATTTTGAGAAAGCATTTGATCGGGTCGATCATATGATTTTACTATCAAAACTTCAAGTACTTGGCATCCATGGTGACCTATTTCGATGGTTTAAGTCGTACGTTAAAATGAGAAGGCAAGCAGTTATAGTAGAAAGTGCTCGTAGTACTTTTATTGAAGCATCGTCTGGTGTTCCTCAGGGTTCTATTTTAGGCCCTTTACTCTACAACTCATATATATATGACATTGTAACATGTATTGAATACTCGCGATGTTTAATGTTTGCCGATGATAAAAAAGTTTTTCTGGCAGTAAAATCTCTTAATGGCTGTAAGAAGATCCAAAAAGATTTAAATAGCCTCTTTGAATACTATAAACGCAACAGAATAATTCTTAATATCAAAAAGTGCCAGCAAATAGCCTTCAGCCGAAAACGTAACAAAATTGAATATATATACCAAATTAATGGCAATTCTTTAAAATCAGTTGATTCTATTAAAGATCTTGGAATCCAATTAGATTCCAAATTTACAATGAGTTAGCACATTGACTTAATCATAAGTAAAGCATACCAGCAGCTTGGTTTTGTAAAACGTATATGCCGAACTTTTCGTGACGTAAATTGCATTAAAGTCATCTATTTTGTTTACGTGATTAGCATTTTAGAGTACGCTTGAAGCATTTGGTCACCACATCAGGTTATATACACAGAAAAAATATTCAAAAGAAATTTATTAAATTCTTAAGCTTTTTAGATTTCAGATCTTTTCCTTCGTATTCTGTTGCATGCAATTATTACAAAATTGATTCTCTTTCTGTTCGTCGCCGTCATTGCGATGTATTGTTGTTGCATGCTATATTGTCCAGAGATATTGATTGCACTGAGTTATTATTTGAATTAAGTTTTCGAGTACCTAGCCACCGTACAAGGCACACCGAATAATTTGATATACCATGCGTAAATACAGGTTATGCCCAAAATTCGATTGTCCATCGTATGACTTCTACGTATAATAATTTTTATTTTCATATCGATTTATTTAATATATCTATATCAGCTTTAAGGAAAAACATCAAATAAACTAAATATTAAATTATATTATCTCATATATGCATTCATTATTGCAGACACATCAACACACACACACACACACACACACAGCAATATTTCCACATATACACACTTACACTCACTCCCTTAAGTAGCTTTTAACCCCAAAATTTTGTAAAA
The DNA here is from genome assembly GCA_918358865.1 of Melinaea marsaeus rileyi. Classification (NCBI taxonomy): domain Eukaryota; kingdom Metazoa; phylum Arthropoda; class Insecta; order Lepidoptera; family Nymphalidae; genus Melinaea; species Melinaea marsaeus. The sequence goes on along the minus strand of OU911083.1, from coordinate 46,029,719 downwards.
TTTTGTAAAATTTTGTATTCTTTTTCCACTTAATTCGATTTAATTATCAATTACCTTAACTTAAATACTGTTTTTATTTTTTCTTTTCGTAGTATTGTTAATTAGTGTAATCCTTTTTTGGTCCTATTTTATGCAAATATTATTTACTAGCTTTTGCCAGCGACTTCGTCCGCGTTTCCGTCGTTTTTCGAAAAAAAATTAGCAGATGTCCTCCCTCATAGTTTTGACGTAACAGGCAGATTCACTTTCGTATTTTAGAAGGGCAATAGTAATATAATATGCCAATCCACAAAACTGTTGAAAAATATAAGTAACCGCAGAATATTATAATATACCCACGCTATACCCACGACTCGGTCAGCGTGTAACTCCTTGTTTTTTATTAAGATAATATATTGCTAATATTTTTAGATCAAATTAAAATGTTTCAGCGCAAAGCTTCTGGGTAGACTATGTTAAGAGTCGACCCGTCCGGCACGTGAACGTAAAGATTCCTAGAATTGCTAACCCGGGAAAGAGCGACGTATAATTGACCATGCGAGAAACAGCTAACACCGAGATCTACTCCAGCAACACGAAAAGTCTGCCCTTGAGCTTTATTGATAGTCATGGCATAGCACACCGATACTGGGAATTGCGTTCTTTTAAATTGGAATGGAAAATTATTTGGTATTATGGGAATTCTGGGAATAAAGACAGTTTCTCCTGCACCGCAACCTGTTAAAATTTGAGCCTCGATTACATTTTGTTGCAACTGGGTTACTTTTAGCCGAGTTCCATTGCAAAGTTGAGGTGGTCTTAAATTTCGGAGCAGAATTATCGGTATGCCAATTTTTAAACAAATTATATGAGAAGGTAGTCCAGGCATACTTAAAGAATTTAAAAATTCTATCGGGTAATTAGTGGCTTCTTGTTCATCAACCATTCTATTTATTGAACTATAAACTTTGCTTTCTCCCTGTATATTAGACAGTATTTTATTATTAATTTCAGATGCCTGGTCATTGCGAGGAGTCAAAATGGACCTTTCGCAAAGCCAAGAATTGTCCCTATTTAATATAATTGTTATGTCACCGTAAACCGAAGATATAAGATGTTGTTGGGATTGCACTATACAACATAACTTAGGTGTCAGAATAAGTTTTCCTTGGTGTAGTTGTGGATAGGTACCTTCACCAATCTTCAATAATGTATCAGAAAATTCACGATTATCTGCGTTGTCTCCAGTTCTCACTCGCATATTTATAGTCAAATGCACCGATTGTATATCACGCCACAAATAAGAGCTTTTCAGGCAAGCCCTAATCTCATCAGCTCGGGTTCCCCGTGGTATTACCGGTAAGGTTTGTCGGAAATCACCACAAAATAAAACCGTAATACCGCCCATTGGTCGATCATTTTGTCTTATGTCCCTTAGAGTTCTGTCTACTGCTTCTACTCCTTTTCGATGGGCCATCGTACATTCATCCCATACGATTAAATTACACTCACGCAATACCTTAGCTTTGTCGCTATTTCTTGAAATACTACAGGTTGGACTTTCCGTGCGATCTAAATTAATTGGTATTTTAAACATAGTGTGAGCAGTCTTACCTCCTGGTAGCAATGTTGCAGCTATACCTGATGAAGCCACGGCAAGAGCGATTTTACGCTGATTTCGAACATAAGCTAATATTAATTTAGTCAAAAAAGTTTTCCCAGTTCCTCCAGGTGCATCTAAAAACCATATTGTTCCTAAATTATTCTGCACACTCTCGCACACGCGATCATAGACTAAGCGTTGTTCTGCAGTCATCATTGGGACACCGTTTTCTAATGTTACCAGCAGTTCCATTGGGTTGTAACCAATCTCTGCGGAATATTCCCTATTGGTAACCTCTCCGACTGAGGTTGGCGTTGGCAAACCATATTCACAAAGTGATTTACCGCCTACTGCTGTTAAGTCTTCCTGAAGAGCTAATAAGCACTGATTTATAGCCAGATCTCGAAAATTATCATTAGTTGCGCCTTCATTATTGTGAGATAAATTCCGAAGAAAGTCTTCTGCAAATTTTTCTTTATATTTTTCCCATAATTGGACAGGATCAGATAAATTACAAAATGTGAGTAATGTTACAAATAAATGGCGTAACCGTCGTGGATTATCACTAACACAGGATTCTGCTAAAGCGTCATCCCAATGTTGATCATTTTCAAGCAAATGACGCGCTTGGCAAGCTGCATGATAAGTTGGATAAACAACATCGTCTACTTTTCTCAAATCTATAAATGATGTTGGTCCTCGCACTGTATGTAATAATAATCTCAAATAAAAACACTCTGCGTTGTTAGGATGAACAGTATACACTCTACCAAGAACATGTTCTTTGAAAATACCTGTCTCGCCATCTACAGGCCTGCCTCGGCGTCTACGGTTAAAGACACCTCGTTGTTTATCGTAGTATAATACGATGGAACTTCTTCATACAAAAGAGACTTTGCGAAATTATCAGTTTGGCAAAGTCGAAAGAATGCCAATAAAGTTGTTTGTCTAGGGTTCTCTAATCGTTCTGTAACATTTTCGGCGTTAAAATATATACGTTGACCGCCTTCCAGATGAACATCCAGATGGGTCACAGGTGGATATCTTTCGTGAATATTAAAACTTAAGATCCGCCACACAGCTTCTGAAGAGCTGATATATCTGCCTGACTGAAATCTAGTAACTTCATCATGTTCATTTCTTAACGCAAACGTAGCTTGGTCACTGCCCTTGTTAATGTACTTACAAATATATTTAATTGACTCTACACTATTACACATTTCTACATTTATGTGAGCTTGAAATGCTCTGGACAATACAGGCGAATACGGAACGACCCACCTATTATCTAAAGTAACCTGTTGTCCAGACATTCGCTTTTCAACAGTAAAACCACCATTGTCTCTTGAACGGCGACGATATAATGGGTATCCATCATGTCCTGTTACAGTTTCATCCACTAATGCTTTTGGATACCTTTTAGTGCAACGACCGTCTTGCATGCAAGGAGCATTTGCGTTAAATGCACCACATGGACCATGTATCATATGAGTTTTAACAATGTCGTATAACAGGGGATCTGCAGTCGGATCTGGAATTTCAGCACTGATTAATCTGTCTACATCATTAGGTCGAACCTTATCTTTTAACCAAAGCAAGATATGTGCGTGAGGTAAGCCGCGTTTTTGCCACTCAACACTATACATATAACACAATACTTCTCCAAAAATGTTATCTTTGGTAAGAAGATCTATCATTGATTTTAATTTTAAATGAAACACTCTTGCAATAATATCATGGCGGTCATGCGGTGCCTGACCCTCAAGAAGCTCCCGAGTGATTTCATCCCACTTGGGATTGGTAGTTACAGTAACAAATAAGTCGGGACGTCCATATTTTCTTACGTAACAAAAAGCGTCTTGAGTACGTTCATGCATGTAGCGTGGACCACCAGTAAAAGAAGAGGGTAAAATAACTAAACGACCCATATTCACAGTATCGTTATCTTGCTGCATGGCATCGCGAAGGTGCACGTATTCTTCAGCGCGCAGCTGCCTTTGATTAGATCGTATATAAACTAATCTTTCGGTTTCAATTTTTGCGTACATGTCAACAATAAACTGATTAAATAAGCCACGAAAACGTTGAAAGTATACCAATCTATTCCGTCTCACTTGCAGGTGGTAACAATAAAATTGAAGGCATGACACCTTTTTATTATAATTAGGTGCGCCTGTGCGCGGATCGGTTTGGTATACAGCGAAATTATAACCATCTTCCCCTCGACAGTATATCATAGGATATTGCAAACTGTCGTAAGCCCTGTGGGTTTCGAAAATACGTTGCAAACGATTGTCTCTGGAACGTATAACGGTATCACGCCTATCACATTCCTGGTCGACCAGTACTACAGCAACTTCATTCGTGGATGGAACGTTATGACGCCCAGGGTGTTCCTGAGTTGGACGCTTATCGGCATTTATAACAATTTTATAATTGTTATTACCATCTTGAGAAAGGGCTTCTAATGCCGATTTAAAACTGCATACGTACGAATTAACCTGATGTAACATGTTCTGAAGTTGTGAAATGAGTTCAGTATTTAAATTCGGAAAATATTGATTTCTTATATTCGACTGTTCGTTGTAATCGGATACAAAATATATTTGAAGAAATTTAGGTTGTTCTTCAGGCAAAAGGGACCCTATCAAATGGTAAACCTGACCTTGTACCTTAAAAGTAGGCATGAAAGGGCCTTCTGAGATTTGTTTAGCACCAAAGGATGTCATTTGGAATGCACTATTATAAGTGCGAATATTATCTAAAAACTGTTTGGATTGCAAATGTTCCCCTAAAAGTAGTGATTTTAAAGGTTCCGGTGGGTCTTCGAACGAAGGCAAATTTATTTTACCTCCAGAACAACAGAAACCAGCAGACTCCTTCCTCCACTTCGAAGCATTACAAAAGGAACATACTACGTTCATATCGCCTATTTCAGAAGATGATCTGTAATCAATTGTGAGGTTATAAGCAAACCCACTTTTATATTTATCGGACCACGCCACCGAATTTGTAGATTGATCTACCACGTGTATATCTAAGTCATTAAGACCATGTCGAAATCTATCTGCAGTAAGACGGGCCTCTCGCTGTTCTTCTGTTTCAAGCGACCGAATATTTTCAATTCTTAATCTTTCATTAGATAAAGTAATCAATTGTTCTTGTCTCAAAGAATTGTAATAATCGCGTCCCGACTCTAGTCGTTGTTCATGCTCATGTTCATCTTCAAGAGATCGAATCATGTTATGGTGCGCCCTATCATTTGTCAAACGGTCTTGATATTGAGTAAAAGTTTCAGATTCTCGAGACAAAATATGACGTTCGCGATCAGCTGTAAGCCGTAATTCCCTCTCAGTGAAGGTTTCGGACTCGCGAGATAAAATATGACGTTCGTGGTCAGCTGTAAGCCGTAATTCCCTCTCAGTGAAGGTTTCGGACTCGCGAGATAAAATATGACGTTCGCGGTCAGCTGTAAGCCGTAATTCCCTCTCAGTGAAGGTTTCAGACTCGCGAGATAATGTATGCCGTTCGCGGTCAGCTGTGAGTCGCAATTCTCGTTGTAAAGCAGTTTCAGCTTCTCGGGATAACGCATGTTGTTCCCGGTCAATGGAACGCCTTAGCTCTCGTTGAGAAGAGCTTTGAGAAGCCCGTGTTGTAGCTCGTCTCGCTCTTTCAGCTGCTAATCGCATCTCTCTTTCTGGAGAGCTTTCATTAGCTCGAGATGTTGAGGCACTAACTCTCATAGAGTTTAACCGATGTGCTCTTTCCTCTTCCGATTCTTGAGAACGCGTCATTCTCATTCTCCTAGCTTGACTCGAAGTTCGAGATAAAGATGGTCGTTTTTTAGGTGGCATCGTTTATTTTATTTTTAATCGACGGTAACTTAAATTCTATTTAGTTACCCAACAAAAAACTTACGTCAGAGGTCCTAACTATAGCTAAGTATATAATAAATAGAATATAAATCTAAGTGCCTATTAAAACTAAAATAATATTCTAATCGAATTATAAATATGTACGTAGGTACCTACAAATTACAAAAGAATAAAAAATGAAAATAAAGCTATACTTAATGCGTGTGCAATACTATCTACACTTACCTACTTCACTTAAAAATGAATAATAAGAAATACCTACAACTACTGTAATTAATCAAAGTACCTATGCTAATACAAAAAAAACCTTAGATGTTCTAAATACAGCTGCTATATAATAAAAAAATATAAATCTAAGTGCCTATTTAAACTTAAATACCTAATATTCTAATAGAATTAAACTAAGAAATATGTACCTACCTACCTACAACTTAGGTACAAAAAAAAAAGAAATGAAAATAAAGCTAAAACACGTGTGCAGTATAGGTAGATAGTAGGCAATATCTACCTATACCTACTTCACTTAAAAATAAATAAAAAATACCTATGAATACTATAATTAATAAAAGTACCTACCTACGCTTTTATCTACTCAATACAAAAAAAAACTAAACATAAAATGCCCAAAACTAACCTATCAGTAACTAAAAATCTAACAATAATCTAATCTATCTATCTATTATCTAATCTAAAAATCGAATCTAAATCTACTTAAAAAGAAATAAAATAGGAACTATTAATAGTTAAGAATTTAAACAAAACTAAAACTAATTTAGAAAATAACAACAAAAGAAATTAAAATAAACTATTTAAAGACAAAAAGTCGCGCTGATAAGCACGGTTTATAAAATAACAATTATTGTCTGTCAATAAAGTTCAACACTCTGAACGCATCAACAGCCAAATATTGAATGACGCTTGCGCTCGCCTCCCGCCCCTTTTATACTCTGCCGCCGCGAGCCCCGTCGAGCGCGGCAACCGTTACGCAAAAATAATCCTTATAGCTTGATTCACTATTCACGCGCGATGTCTTGTTGGCGTATTTCATGTAAGTAAGTATAAGTTTGGTGTTTCTATACCGATTTCAATGATTCTTTTTTTATTGAATTGGTGCTAATGTTTATTTTTTTTTTAATTAGGAATGATGGTGAGCATTATTGGTTTTATAAACGTAAAAGTAAACAAATATAATAAGAAATCTCCGAACTGCTAAGCTATCGAGAGTTATGCGTGTTATTGTGAGTTAACTATAAAAGGTAGATATATGCTGTCTTGGAATATTTTTCGTGTATTTTTATGTAGAATATTTCCGTTATACATAGTTTCTATGTAGCTCTAACCATTAAGGCTGCACACGCGACGGAAGCTTAAAAAATCAAGCAACTTCTCCCATTTTCTCAACATTTCCTTTCACTGCTCTGCTCCTATTCATTGTAGTGTGATGAAAAGTATACTATTACCTGCCCAGGAGTATAAAGAATAATTGTACTAAGTTTCGTTAAAATCCGTCGAGTAGTTTTTTTTTCTATAAATAACATACAAACAGACAGACAGACAGACAGACAGACAAAAATTTTTTAACTGCATTTTTGGCATCAGTATCGAACACTAATCACCCCCTGCTACTTATTTTGTAAATATATTTCATGTACAGAATTGACCTCTCTACAGATTTATTATAAGTATAGATTGTTATTTTAAAAATTATGTATACACTGTTGGATTACCCAAGAAATAAATAAATAAATAAATAACGGAGGCACCATTATTTTTCCACTTTATTTCTTTACCATACCCCTCTAAGCATTGTCGGGCGTCTCTTTTTGGTATAAAATTCAAAAAATTCAAAATTCAAAATATCTTTATTCAAGTAGGCATTTACACGCACTTTTGAATCGTCAATTATTACAATACAAAAAAAGGTCAGTGTAGTCCGTCCGTAAGTAAGCTACCACCGGCTCGGAATGCTGCTCTGTTGAGAAGAGCCGGCCAGAAACTCAACAGTTGCTCTTTTCAAAAGAAATATAACAATAGGTGATGTATATTAATTATAATATAATATAAATCCTGCAAATGATTCAACAACTTAAGTTCCACATATTTCGATCCACTAAAAACTCTTGAACGTTATAATAAGCTTTATTTAACAATAAACTTTTGATTTTAGATTTAAAACTAAGAAATGGAAGGTCTAAGATATCTTGTGGAACTTTATTATATATGCGTATACTCAGACCCATGAAGGATTTATTAACTTTTTGAAGCTGAAACTTTGGCGTTACGAGTTTGTTTTTATTTCTCGTATTTATCGCGTGTCTGTCACTGTTTTTTATATAACTATTTAAATTTTGCCGTATATATAAAATGTTATTAAATATGTATTGGGAAGCGACTGTAAGAATACCTATTTCTTTAAAAACATCTCTCAGAGAATCTCTAGCTTTTAAGTTATAAATAGCCCGCACAGCTCTTTTTTGTAAAATAAATATAGAATTAATTTCGACAGCACTGCCCCATAATAAAATACCGTAAGATAAAATACTGTGAAAATAACTAAAATAAACAAGTCGAGCTGTATTTATGTCCGTTAATTGTCTAACTTTTCTAATTGCAAAGACGGCGGAGCTGAGTTTGGCTGCGAGTGTTGAGAGATGGGGGTTCCACTGGAGCTTTCTATCTAATGTTAAACCTAAGAATTTTGTTGAGTCAATTAATTCTAACACTTCATTGTTAAGGAGCAAGTTACAATTTTTACTTTTTACATTAGGAAGTGTAAACTCTACGCATTTAGTTTTCTTAGCATTTAACACTAAATTATTACTTTCCTAATATAATTCGGGTTTGTACATTTTTTAGGTATTGATATGAGGATAGATTTTAAGTATACGTGCACTGAGTTGTGTTGTAAAAGTAAAAGTTGTGTTGGTTGAAGAGTACTTATATAAGGCACCGACGCACGACGTCGTCGAGGAGAAGGGCGATAAGCTCGGGTGTTGTTGGAGTCAGCTCAAACGCTAAATCTTATGGTACATATCAGGGTGAGTTCAGGATTTCTTGTACACATGCTGGTACGTATAACATATACGTAATACAATCATTGGGAAAGTAACTAACTAGTAATCGATGTTTATGTAAATATATATTCGATTATATAATTCACCCTACATAGTAAATAGAAAGAAAAATGAGTGACCAAAAAATATAATAATTGTTTAATTAATATATTGGTAATATAGGAATTTGGAGATTTATTTAATTATATATTTCTCATTTTATTATAATTTTATCGACCTTGATCTTACATCTGAATGCTATGTCCTCGATGTAACTGGTTCCCAAAGCAATCGGTGCCACTATTGATTTTTATATAACATTTGATATTAAAATACACTGATTATATAAAAAATAAATCTTTGTTTTATAAAAAAAATATAGATTTCAACCAGACATTTTACATTGTGTTACATCATCATTTTCTTATTTATTTACATAATTACTAAGATATTGTAGGAAAGTGTTATCTTTTGGTCCTGGGTAATAAATAAATATAAATTTACAAATATTAATACAAAGAACGAACGAACGAAGCGATAAAACCTGAGCCGCCTTAAATTCAGACAAAAACTCAAATCAAACGGCCGATGAATATGTGAATACTACAGTGTAGAGGGGTAAAGTAGGGGCACGTGCGTAGTAAGAAAAACTCTCTCTATTAAGTACGAGGCTACGCTACTAGGGAGATCGGATGGTGGTTCGACTGGGCATGCAAATAAATATCGGTGTGCGTAGGTTTCCGAACAATATTAAGATAATTACACCTTCTAGTCAGGGTTCAGGAATAATAACTCTACTTTGCTAGTTAGAGTCAGGTAAACAGCTGTTAAACACTCTTTGTCAATTAAAACAAGAATTCAATACTGAGCCCATTCCCTTTCCAATACTATCACTATACATATAAGTGTCATAAGCAATATTGGTTTGAAGGAACTAGTAATAGTAAATAGTAATATTTGAAACGGATATCAAGCCTGTCACACAATGTTTCTGGTGAAGTAGGACATGATTTTATTATTGGACTGACACTCTTTTTTTTATTACATTTATATAAATATTATTTATGTGAGAGTCAGCACATTCCATATTGCACTGTGATGTTATACGTTCTTCACTATTTAAAACAGATGTCATTGTAATGTTATAATTTTTTGGTGTAGTCTTTGTAATTAAAATGTTATCTTTTAATGAAAAAGCTAATTTTGATATATTGCAGAGTGGTCTTTAATCAGATCATTAAATCTAACTGAAAGTGATTCAATAGCATTATTACAAGGTACAATTACAATAATTAAATGTTGTTTATGATTTGACTGTTGACACAGTTATTTAGTTGTATTTATGACAGTTTCATAATATACAAAGTCACCTACTTTATATTTTCTGAGTTTTGTTTTTCGGTCATAATATTTTTTTGATATACTTTTGGCTTTGAGTATATTTTCAACTGCTTTTTCAGTTCAGTAATTAAGTCTCTTTTGCAGGACTTTGATATTTAACCATGATTGATTAAATCTGGCACTGAATCATAGATAGAGCTTGGAGAGAATGTGTTATGACCTAGAAGTTCATAAGAAGAAAAAATTGGTTGTACACTTGAATTATATGCCAACATTGGAGTGCCGATTAGTATGATTTTCATTTACATCAATATTTGTTAAGCTTATGCAAAGGGTATTAGATTAGATATTTAGATAAAAATAGAGTTTGGTTTAAGTGGTGTTACTTGTATGTGTGCTGTTGTACGAGAGTGATCGGCTAAATAAGAATATGATAAGTATTATTCCGTGGATACATATAACATATAACCTTGGACCTTATTTCATTCTCACTGTGTATTTCAGAGATGTATATTTCAGAAATATCCTGTTCAGCAATAAATATGAAAATGAGAAAATTTCATTTTATATATATTTTACTTTATAATCTTCTTTTGCCTTAATAATAATTTGAATATAAAGAAACTAAAACAGTATAAAATACTCGGATCCGCCAACCAACTAAACACAAAAAAGGTCTCCTCAACGGTTAAGTCAATAAACTAACTATTTAATTTTTAGATATTTCGTGTAAGGAGGGTTGTCTTTTAATTTTATATTTATTGGATGAAACGAGTATATAAAATATTTTTTAGCTGGTGTAGGTGGGTCCGCCGGTGGAGCCGACCCCATTACGAGTTGCAGGATATTGGTTATGAAAACGAGCTCCAGGCAATTGAGTGACGTCGTTCGTCATTCATTCGTTTGAGACATACGAGTGTTGATGAGAGATGATGATGACCGGATGCTACTGCGGTTGCTGACTCAGCACTGTACGAGATCATCATCACTTGGTACTGATTCTGCGACCTTTGAGCTACCATACAGATATGAACTTTTTAATTCTTATTGCTCATAATATATTATTAATTATTTTATTTATATTCTTTATTGCACACCATACATATCATAACAACAAGTAAAAAAAAATAATAATAAAAAAAATAGAAAATTATGGAGATACAAAACGCCGTCTTATCATCTATAGGCGATTTCTTCCAGATAACCAATATTAATGTTTAAATACCCTTATGACTCAATGAAGCAGTAGGTGGCGTAAATGTACTAAAACAAATAAACCTACTTGAAAATAACTACACACGAATACAGAGATTTAATGGAATGTACCCTAAAAGACTGTTTATATAATTTTGTGCTATACATAACAGGCATTCTGATAAGTAAAGACTGTGATGATCGTACTTCAGCTGGCGCTCCTAAAAACTTAAAGTTTTCCTTCAAGTATGTAGGTGTTTTTGGGTGAAATAGTACACAGTATAGGAGAGAAAGAACATGTGAATCCCGGCGATAGCGTATAGGGAGCTTGAGTTTTTGTCCAAATTCGGAAATGTGGTCATATTTGCGTAAACCAAATATAAACCGTATAGCATTCTTTTGGAGTCGCTCAAGCTTATTTAAATGGTCCTCGGATAAATTTAGATAACTTGCATCAGCATAATCTAAAATAGAGAGAAGAATGGAGTGGGCTAACATAATTTTGGTAGGAATTGGAAGAAAATACCGTAATCGTATGAGAGCACTCATGGCTGCAAAAACGTTTTTTACTGAGTTCTTTGATTTGCGTACTCCAAGGTAAGTTCTGATCCAAATAGATGCCAAGATTTTTTACATTTGAGCAATATGGTATTGTAACATTGTTGTATACAATAGGAGATAGGTTTTGCCAATCAACCCTTGCAATCATTCGTGGGCTACCAATAATGATTGCCTCAGATTTTGCGGGATTAATTTTCAAGCCGTACTGCCTACTCCATTTATAAATAGCGCTCAGGTCCTTATTCATTAGTGAAATAACGGAAGATAGATTTTCGAGATGTGAGTGGCGATATATTTGTATATCATCTGCATACATGTGATAGAGAGTTATAATCAACAGTATTAAAGTACTTCTTCATATAAATATTTTATTAGAAATTCACGACTAGTATACGTTGAAATAATTAGAAAGAAATTAGAAAGAAATTTAGTTTTAGTTTATGTAACTACCGTTTAAACAAAACTCAATGATATATATGAAAAATATATATTTGATGTAAATAAAGTTGATCTATTGATATTTTAACTTTGCTTTTTACAGTTTACAGACGCAGAATGGAAGACTCGCGAAGGATTAGTTGTCTCACTTCTCACATACTCTACGTACGTACATATATATATTATATATATAAGCAGTTAGTTATTTTACAGTAAAAAATGTACTGTAAGATAAATTATGAGCTAAAGTTATGTATTGAATAATTTATTCTTAAATGGATATTCTCAATAATTGATTTCTTATTTTTCTTCAAAAGTAAAGAAGTCCTTAGATGGAGAGAAGTTATCGTTTCTATTATAAATGTTACGTGTTGAGCTTAATATCATGAACTTGGAAAAGTTCAATGAATTAAAACATAGTGTACTTTAACTGAAAAAAATATTATATATATAAAGAGTTTTGTGATCTAAACCACAAAACTCTACATCTCACCCGGGCTAGCTGCCCTCTCTAAAGGAAGTACCGATAGGGCAACAATGAAGAGGTCGGCGCTTGAAGAATCTGGAGGCACGATTATATTTCCTCTTCAGAATTCTAGAGTTCGGATCCTTAGTGAATAACGCATTAGCCCAAGCTTGATAAGCCTGCCGTTTGCCAGCTGCTGCAGCCCTGACAGACGCATCAAACCAAGGCTGCGATTAGTAGTACCACAGAGCTTGGTACAAATAGTTCCATGCCCTGAAGTATCACATCAGCTACAGCCGCAGCGCAGTCACTAGGATCATTGGAAGGGAAACAAATCGGCCCCCATGGGTAGGATGCAAAAAAGGATCGCATTCCATCCCAATCCACTGACTTTTAGTGCCAAATGCGTCGAGTCACAGGTCTTGTGCGAGCTGGGCGTTCAATGGGCACTACACTTCGTACCAAGCAATGATCAGAGGACCCTAAGGGAGCCTCGACAGTAATTTGGTACTTTCAGGGATGTGTAGTCAGCAGAAGATCCAACAAAGAGGGCATATGGCTGTCCACGTCCGGTAGACGCGTGTGCGTCTTTACCAATTGGGACAAACCATTTGCCAGAGCAAAGTCAAACACAGATCTCCCCGCGTAGTCGGTGGCACGTGACCCTAGCCAATCGGCATGGTGCGCATTGAAGTCCCCGAGGACTACGACTTCGGCAAAGGGTGTCTGTGAAAGCAGATCGTCAATCTTCGCCTGAACATGGCCTAAGAGTTGATCCATTTCTGCATTACCACTATGGGACCTGTAGAGGCAAGCGTAGACTCTGACATGGTCGTCCATGTCCACGCGCAGCCAGAGTACAGACAGGTCCTGACCTTCAAAAACCTGAAGGCGACGGTAGCAGATATCCTCCCTTACGAACACAGATACCCCGGCGCGTGGTATAAAATGATGTTCTAGTTTAAACCCGGGGTATGATAGGTACGCTGTGTCGCTAGATTGAGATATCTGCGTCTCCGTCAGAAACAACAAGGCCGCTGCGCCATCTCTAGATGATAGTGGACGGCGTTCAAGTTGGAATGAAGTTCCCGGATGTTGCAAAAGTCCACATTTAGAGTGGGTCAGGGTGCCGCTGCATTGACTCGTCGTTTGCCGTCAAGAAACACAAAAGGCGATACTTTGCCCGCCCTAGATACGACGGGCAGCTCGAGCAAAATCCGAGAATCATTTCCCCGATGTTGCTCGTGGAGGGGGTCCCCGGCTTCATCAAAGCCGGTACCCTCCTGGGGTATTTTTCTTTTAGGCATCGCTTTCATGTTGCGCGTGGGGGGGGGGGGGATGTTGGGCTTCCGGATTCTCTCACTCACCGACGAAACATAACCAAATGAATTTGGTTACTACACGTCGGTCTTCTGTGAGAATCAAATCAAATCAAATCAAATCAAAAATCTTTATTGAAAATAAGTTTCAAACAAAACATTTTTTCATTGTCAAAGCTACCACCAGCTCGGAAAATTATTTCCACAGACCTGAGAAGAGCTGGCGACAGAAACTCAGCGGGATTGTCATGATTTGTTTTTTTTTTTTTTTTCTTTCTTAAATTCTAAATAACATAAATACATTACACAATACTAAGTAAATAATCTTGAAGCAGCCTGGCAGCGATCGCTTCATACCCACGGTGCATTATCCTCTAAGTTGCATTATCCTCTAAGTAAAGAGAGGGTGGTCCTTCCCCGGTCAAGCCAGCCCAATACGAGCTGCAGTCAGATAACTACAGCTAGGCTCTACCACCCTATATATTTAATATTTTTTATTTGTTTTATAGAGATTGAAAAATTTTGACTATATATACATAAAATATATTTAAAATAACATTTTTGAGTTATATCTTAATATATAAAGCACAAAGACACTCACTCACTGACTCATTCATCGCTCTACAGCCCAAACCGTAATATCTAGAAAGCTGAAATTTGGACACAAGACTCCTGACATATTGAATAGGTGCAATAAGAAAGGATTTTGCAAAGATCCAAACCGTTCCAAAGTTACAGCTAAAAAACTGCAAAAATATAACGCGCTTGTTTGATACCTCGTAGGTGGCGTGGAAATTCAAACAAAATGTTTGATAACTTTCGCCGTCGTCGCGAAGCACGGCTATCTTAATATATAAAGCACAAAGACACACTCTCACTGACTCATTCGTCGTTCTACAGCCCAAACCGTAATACCTAGAAAGCTGAAATTTGGACACAAGACTCCTGACATATTGAATAGGTGCAATAAGAAAGGATTTTGCAAAAGTCCAAACCGTTCCAAAGTTACAGCTAAAAAATTGCAAAGTTTACCCCCCGCTCCCTCTCTACTCCCATTTATTTATTTATTTATTTATTATTTATTGCACACACTTCAAGAGGATATTACAAACATAAATTGCATCCCATTGCATTGCAGTAGAAATTAAAATTATTTGTTCAGTCACTTTTTACGTCACGTTTATTCTCAACACGCTGCGATGTGAGAAACAAAAGAGTAGCCGATAGGAATGAAACTTTGTAGCTATCAAACTCAAGGCTTTCTCGCACTAATAGCAAGTCATGATGGGTTGGAGGATAGAAGAAGAAGAAGAAGAAGAGTAGGGTTATGGGTTCAATACTCACGAAAGTCATTTTTTTTTGTTTATTCCCGTCGCGAAGCACGGGTAACCTACTAGTTCACAATAAAATAATTAGTTGTAAGATCGATTATTTCTATTATAATTGCTCAAAAGAATCTAGAAATAAAACTCAAGCAGGCTGCCGTTTTTGTCCTTTTTTATATTAATTAAATGATTATACGCAAAGTACTTAGGTTTAAAGATATTTATTTCTCATGAAGAACATACTGTTCACTTATATAGAGATTAAGTACACACATTTAAGTTATTCTGCATGCATTACATTTTATTTATTTTACTTATAACAAAACTAAATCTTATTGTAAATAGACATGTATCTTAACTAATCAACTAATTAAAAAATAAAAATGGGTAATTTACATGAGCATTAAGTTATTTATCTTACAATTTGATCTTAACATTACTCAAGTTAATTATACAATACTATCGACAATATGTAATTTAAGCTTATTTTTAAACTGCTTAATATGTTACAGCTCTTAATGGCATCAGGTAAACTATTGTATAAAACTGCACCCTCATACATAATTGCCATTTTTATTGCCATAGGTTTTCGTTCGAGGCTGCCAAATATGTATTTTGTTTTTGTTTCTAAGGTGATGTTTAAATACTCTTGGTGTAAATATTATATTGGAATGTATATTATTCGTAGTAATTTTTTTGACAAGATTGCAAGTGTTGTAGGTGTACATTTGATTTATATTCAGGAGTTTAGTTTCTAGATATATATCTTTAGATGGTTTTAAGTATTTATAACGGAATAATGTCTTTATTAGTTTATTTGCAATTCGTTGCAATTTATTAAGATGTGATTGTGCAGCTGATCCCCAAATTTCTATTAAGTACTCTACGTGTGGCTTAGCTAGGGCATTGTAAATAGTGGTCCGGAGTTTGTGAGGAATGCAATTAGAGACTCTTCGCAATGCTAACGTCAGCGATGATAATTTTGATGATATTTGTTCAATATGGGGATGCCATGTAAGTTTTTCATCTAAAATTAGACCTTTAATTAGAATATTTTTCTTTCGTTACCTTCTTTAAAATAATTTTATTAATATTGAGTGGTGTGTAATTAGGTATTTTTTTATTCTTTGGCTTAAAAATCATTTTTCAAGAAGTTTTTGCTGTATTAATTGTGAGAAGATTGTATAGGAATCATTCATTTATTGTATCAAGGTCCTTTTGAGCTTGTGTCATAGCTTCGTGAATCGAATTTGCAAAATAGAAGAGGCAAGTATCGTCCGCATACAGAGTTAATTGACCTGATAGATTTAGATTAACTATATTATATATATATATATATATTAAGAAAAGTAATGGTCCTAGGATTGATCCCTGTGGGATACCACATTTTACTAGCTGTGAATCACTTTTACAATGAGCAATTTGGACAATCTGTTTACGGTTAGTAATATAAGAGGTAAACATATCTAATGCCGACCCTGCGATTCCGATGTTACTTAGCTTTTGCAATAGCTTTGAATGACTTACTGTGTCAAAAGCTTTTTTTGGATCGATGAATATACCTAAACAAATATTTTTCCGGTCGATATTTGTCTTTATTTTGGTAACTATGTCAATTGCTACCGAGAGTGTGTTTGATTTTGATCTAAAACCATATTGTTGTTCGATGATAAAACTTTTGGAGTTTAAATAATCATTTAGTCTATTATAAATTACTTTTTCACAAATTTTTGAAATAACTGGGAGCACGGATATTAGTCTGTAATTACTCGGGTCTGATTTCGAGGCAGATTTATAAATTGGGCTTACTTTTGCGATTTTCAGGCTATCAGGAAATGCACCCTGCACTAGACATTGATTAATGCAATTTGTTAGATCTGCGACAATTACATTTTTAATACATTGCCTTTGGACTAAGTCCATCAATACCGGTGCTTGTATTAATATTTAAATTTTCAAAAATTGTAGATACTCCTTTGATATCACAAGGCTTAAATTCGCTTAAAATTAGGTCAGACTGATGATTATCATTAAACATAAGAGTATGCATTGAATTCGTTTGGTATTTTGAGTGTATTTTGTTTGCTACTTCTGTACCTATCGTTAAGAAAAACTCATTGAAAGATTGACAAATCTTATATCCATCCGTAACAGTAATACTAGATATTGTGAGTGTTGGTAGAATACAGAAATTTTTAATTTTATTTAAGGCTAAAGTATTTATAAGGTCCCACAACTAGGTTTATTTTTACACTTACTAAATTCATTGGTATAGTAGATTTCTCTCGAATTCTTTATCATTTCATTAATATTTTTCATTTCCAAATTATATCTTAATAATATTTTTTCATTTTCATTATCCTTTTTTAAGCTTTGCCAGTTAATATTGCGCCTGTCAATCCCATCTATAATCTTGTTATTAATCCAATCTTGCCTTGGCAAGTTTAGTATTTTAAACTTTAATATTTTATTCTGCGAAACTTGTTCAGTTATAAGATTTTCGAGGTAATAATAGTCACAAGTAGTATTTAGAGGCATAGTTTCTGTGACACTTTTTAGCAGTCCTTCATAATCAATAGCACTGTACTGAACTCGTTGTAGTGTGTGTGTTTTACAATTTAATAGTTCCACATAAATTTGTTTATGGTCAGACAGAGATGACTCAATAATTGAGAGGGTGAACGTATTCTTATTTATATTAGTGGATACATGATCTAAAATAGTTTGGGTTGTGTTTGTTTCACGCGTACAATATCTGTTATAAATTTTATTTAATATGTCATATCCAGCTTGTTCTATCGTTTTCAAATAATTAATAGTATTATTATTCGAAGTTAAGAGATCCATTTTGAAATCACCCAAAGTTATGGTTCTGTTGCGTTTTTCTAATTGATTGGAATATGTTTCTAAAAAATTTTTGATATTAGACTCACCTGGTTTGTAAATGCCTTCTACATTTACTGCAAACTTGGGTAGATATACCCACAAATGGTGATTTCCGTTCTCCGTCACGTCTTCCGTGACGTCATATTTAATACTGTTAAGAATGTATATACTTACACCACCACCTTTACTGTTACTTCTGTAGTTGTATATATGCGTGTAATTTGGTATATGATATAGGCGGGCGTCTTGTTCCGATGTGAGCCAAGTTTCGGTAAAGATGAGAATATGCACTAGTTTCGGTATCGCCTTAAGTATACATTGAATTTCGTCAAATTTACCTTGTGTTCTTATACTTCGTAGGTTGGCATAGAAAAAATTTAAAGAGTTTGAACTCGCAGGTAGATCTTGATATTTATGAATTAAATGATGCGCCACGGAATGCGGAATTACTATCTGTACTTATACGAGTGGGGCAACTTGTTAATAGATTGTGAACAGTATTCTTTAATCGTTTTTTGACCTTATTATTTTAGGTACTCCCTGTATGTATTTAATGAGGAGGTCGCTTTCACCATTTTCTTTACGTTTTTGTAACTCTTCTGTAAGTTGTTTTAAAAAAGTTTTTTGAGACGGAGTTTGATCGGCATATAATCGGATATTACCGACCAGTTTCAGTTTATTTCGTAATAACTTTATAATTAAAATAATATGATGATTATCTTTTACTTTAAAAGATGATCATAATATTATTAACAGCTAAAGCTTGAACCTCCAGAAGAGCTTTAAAGATTTTAAAGTTTAATAATATAAGAGTTATTTAAGATACTTTTTGATGAATACATATTATAATAAATTTAATTTATTCATATCAGTTTATATCTGTGTACTTTATATAAATATAGATTTATATTATATAAACAAGTGATTCGATTCGATAATATTGCACCCTTGTAAATCAAATTAGAGAATATCGATAATTCTGAAGTTATTAATGATTACAAATATTTATTTCAAATATAACTAATTCTCTTAACAAAATCTGAATCAACTTCAAATTATTTTGAAGAAATAGACTCTGGAATATAAAACCATGAATATAATATTAAAATTTCATTTAAAAGTTAACACGATGATATAAGACTATTTATAACGGCATATTTCCATTTTTATAAAGCGCTATTTATTGTACTTGAAATGACGGCGTTTTCTTATTAAAAAGTCAGGGGAAATTGTAAAACAGAATTAACCTTAAATACGCAGCTTCAAGAGAATTTTAATATTTTAGAATATTCAAATAAACATTAAAAGGATTGCGTTTATTGTTGGACGAGTCTGTTGTTTCGTTAGAAGTGACGCGAGTGATATAACTACGATGTTTAGAGATTAATCAAAGTGTGTGTTGTAAGTTATAAGTGCTTAGTTTTGGAACTTACAGCATCACCCTCTCAACGAAATGTAAGATTTTAATTTGTTTATTAATTAAAAAATTGGGCCATTGCTAGATTTATTAAATACGTTTACATTTTAATATTAGTTTCTTATAATTGTTATAAATATGTTTATGTAATAAATATTAAAAGAATATTATTTAAATAATAAATAATGAAATCTATTTATTATTTATTGCTTTTTCTAGGCTAATAAAATTTACATTAATGGGATGATATTATGTCACAGTACGAATTCATTATTTGCTGCAAACCTCGTTAGGTATTATATACATATTATACATATATATATATATATATATATATATATATATATATATATTATGTTTATTATACATTTTTTAACGAAAGACGTAGTTACTACTGATTCGAAATTAAGTGGAGACTTGGAAAATATGACAAAAAATACTCCAGCAAACTTTAAAAGAGAATTAAAAACAACTGTTCCAAAACTACAGCCGGTATACAAATCTTTGCAAAAGAAACTTCCATAATACCTAAGGTTCTCGAGACCTTAGTAATGTTAGTCTAAAAACTCGGGAGCGGAACTTGGTAATTTTTCATTTGAAAGGTTCACTTGTGTTGTTCCGAAGTTGAAAGTTTTTCCAAGTTATTTGTTGGCTCATGAACCTTCTTAAGCTCGGGTTTACCTTCCGCGATGGCCGAACGGGGAGTGAATGTAAATAACATTCATTTTCCATCCTTTTATCACTTGGAGAATCGCAATGGTTTTTCCCATTAACTGACCCATTTTCTAACTTATGTAATTTGATCATCATTTGATAAGGAGTTCATATTTTTAAATCAATTCATTTTTAATATTTATTCAAATTTTCGGAACAATATTTGTGAGTTAGTGCTGAGGACAATCACTGAGTTTAAATAAAGCCCTTTTTTGGAAAGTTTGATTTGTGGTCGATTTAATTACACAGATCACCGCCGAGGAACCAAAACATTTCAGCACTCGACCCTTATAGAGTATCAAACTTGTAAGATGCTTATTTCATTTGTTATTTATTATTATTTTATAAATTATTTGATAGCTTTTAATTGCACAAACTTGTCTAAATACAAATCCTATTAATATTTATATATACGAGTAAGTACTGGATGGTCGAAGAGCAATTCGAGAATATGATTGAACTTTCAAACTTTGTTTTCAGTGAGTCATCTGCGGCCGAGGAGTTGACAATTATAATACCAATAAACAGATTGAAAATTATTTAATATAGTTTTATTTGATTAAATAATAGTTATATTTAATAAAAAGCTATCTTAAGATATGTTTCAAATTACATTTTCAATTATAACACTATATAGTATTGTTTTGTTTATACAACGACATCGGCGTGTGGTCTTTTTGCATAAAAATATTATTTACAGATTGATTTCAAGATTAACTATTTTTGATGTACGAGTATATAGTAAGAAAACCTTGTTTGGTTACAGAGAGGTGTTCAAACTATCGAGATTTATTTCTTCAGTTTATAGAGAATATGTTTATTTGGATGGTTTTTCTACTGATTAAGCGCGAGTGGACGGACTGCTTCATAGTGAGCTGTGTCGTATCACTTGGACGTGGAGTTGTGAAATAAAAGGACCCTCGAGACGGAGCGAAGTATGAATGTAAACAATGTAATACTTCTCAATACTTGGAGCCAACAAAAGTTTATTTCGTTTCAATCATTGGACACCTTCAATGCCATCGGGGTCTAATTGGATTACGTTTTGCAGATTTCGAATTATACGAAATTTTATGTTATGTCTGTCTGTGAATATTGTTTGGATCTGTTGTAAGTAGGCTTCATTGAAGGTGTATCTAATTTTTATTTATATTATTTGCTATATTATTTTTTATACACACATTTTCCTTTTATATTTATACATTTATCTATTCTTCGTTGGTTTTATATTTTTTTATGATGATGTTTACTTTGATTTTTATATTAATTAGTAAAGTGGTATTAAAAATGAAGATAGTTTTTGGTAATTGGTTTTAATAATTGGTCTTCAATTTTAGTAAACATTAAACCAATATACGATATATTAAATAGTTGTGTATGTGACGGTGACATATAATATCACTCATATAGACATTAAAGTCAATGTTAGTTATCTGTACCATTTATTATAAATACGAGCGCGAGTGTGACACTGAACGTGACATGTGAGTGTTGGGAGATCTTTTATTTAATCACCTCAGTCTTGGTGAAGAACTTCACGAACATCACAGACTATGGAAAATAAAAAGTGAGCGAGTGACTATTAAATATATATATTATTATTTTGCATAATATTAATTAATTTTCATAATTATCAGAAAACATTATAATTACATTATACAGTACAGAACAGTTAATAACTAACAGCTTAATAATTAATTCAATAACAATGTCTTAACCATTTAATAAAAAATATTAACATTATCAAAACATGATAAGAGTTCAATAAACGAGATGAAACATGACTTTCAGAACTTTAATAACGTACACCTATAACACTTAACTTGCAATGTTAATATCATAAATTGTGTAATATTTATATAATATGTATGTCAAAGTACATAGAGATGTGCTCCAGGTCAGACTCATTACCGCTGCATTTGTTACATACTCGTATGTGTTTCACTGCAAATATTGACGATGAAGTGTCGGGACCGCGCGGACGCGGAACAAGAGACTGTTCATAAAGCCGAGTCAAGATATATTTAATAAGTCTCGACTCTATTAACACTTATATCAATATTTACAATCATAAGGAATTTCAAATTTACTTGAGGACCATATATGTTGTAAATTTGGGCCATTTTAATCTATTATTAAAAGTATAAACAATTAATATTTATTGTATTTAATATATTGTATTTTTTATTATTATTTACCACTCTTCGGAACTGGCAAAAGCTATGATTAAAGAATAAATAAATGGTTTCAATGCAGTTAGAAAATTATTTCGTAATATCCTCACCATATATTCATGTCGACTATTACATCACAATTTAAATAATTTAGTCTTCATATTAACTATTAATATATATTTATTCGCTTAATTGTTTTATAATTTCGAACTTCCTTATGTTATATATTTAAGTAAAATAATATGGTTATTATTTATATCTGACGCCAGATCTTTTCGCCTCGCCTTTTTAATGCCGAGTGGGTGGTTGTATTGGTCATAACACGTGGAACGCTTCCCCACTCCGAATATTATTCATGCGACAGGAGCTTTCAACAAATACAACAAATATAATATATTAACTAACATACGAATTAAATTCTCAAAATAATAATCTGATTACAACTGAGGTGTGTTACAAGTTGTACTTATATATTTTTACTGTAAATATTAATAACTGTAATAAAAAATACCAAAAAAAATTAACGAACTTAAATCCTAACCATTTGCATGTAAATTGTACAAATAAGTTCCACTATCACTATAATATTATCATAATATAGTTTTAATTATATAGGTAATTGTAAATGCAGCAGGTGAGCGCATTGACAAAGCAGCAGCAGCAAGAGCAGCATTGAGAGAATATTAACAAAGAGAATAATTTGAACAAAGAATCGGATGCATGTTGCATTAATGAATTTTAGAAGAGATTTTAATTTAATCTGCTTTGAACAGTAGTGTTTACTTATACGAGTATGTAAATCAGTAAACACTACCTTTCAAAATGTATTTTGAAATAATTAATTTCCTGTTTGTAGCAAGAATTTCTATTATTTTAATACATGTTTACAATTAGGAATGGAATGGAATTATTATACTCGTATATAAAGTTAATACGTCTACGCATGTACTCAATATACTTGAATAGATATTCCTATGATTTACTCGTTTAAAATTTAATTAACATCACTACGATTAGTGGACTAGGGTATGATTCGGATAGATGGATGGATGATTGGATTCCAATTGTTGTGTTGATATTGTTGTGTGCTAACTTGTAAATGTAAATTGCTCGTTATTTTGTACCAAATGGCAAACGCTGTATGAGGATCTGTGTGTGTACTGTCTCGTTGTCTCGCGGTGCGTACACAATGACACCTCTCAATGTTGTTATATACTCGTATATTACTAACATACGGCATTAGCGACAATTTTATTATGTATATTGTTGTAGCTTTTTGGAAGTTTATTATGAGGAGCTCGAAGACAAATTTGATCGTTCTAGCTTCTTGGAAAAAGGGTTGTACCTAATATGTTTAGACAAATTTCTAGGATTGTTCAAATTTATCTGAGATAGGAGATAACGGATGTCAGATTAGTTGCTATGGAACGCGCTTTCATATATTCTCTCACTGTGAGACTTACAAGTTTTTGTTAGTTAGTTAGTTTTACTTGCTATGGTTACTGTAAAACGGATCAGTTTTTGGAAAGCTTCGGTAAACACAGGAATAATCGATATAGGCCTATAATTGTTTACTGAGTCATTTTCGCGTAATTTATATAAAAAAGCAATAAATTTCTTAATACCACGCTATACCTATAATTATATAATACTCTGTTAAAAACATGCTTTTTTATAATTACTCAAATATAAAACTAATTAGAGCTGCGAAAATATGCGACAAAAATAATAATTTCAGCTTTAAATATTGACAAAGGAGTGTCGAGGCTGCGGCTGAAACAAGAGGTCTATTCATAAGTACCCTTAAGAAGAGACTGCTTATCAACTTCCACTGGCCCCGAGTGCAACATCGAAGTAAATTGATCGTCAATATTTACTATCATAAAGAGGTTGAAATTTACATAAGGATATCATATTCTTATATAATATTATAATAAAGATATGTATTATTGTAAGTTTCAGAGGTAGATTTGAAGGTATAAAATTATTTATTCAAAATAAAACACAACCTCAAGAAGTAAATTGATCTTATCAACTATTATTGAATAATAAAATTATCAGGATAATATTCAGTCAAATACTTGGTTTGTTAAAAAAATTGCGAAAATAACGGCTAAACTAGTAGAGGTACTCCTCTAGCAATTTGAAAAAAAATTGCACACAACTGAAGTGATGTGAGAGAGTGGCACAGTGTTGCGAGTTTAGTAACATTGAGTGTAACCCAGAGCTACTCGTACGACACAAACTTGTATCGATTTATTTTATATTAGTTCAATTATTAAATGGAAATAGAAACTTTATTTCGAGGCACTTTGTAATTTAGAAACAAAACAAACAAAATTAATAATATACAACATAGTAACATAATTATTTAATATTAATACATTTTATAAAAGACCAGCCCGAGGGTTGTTTTATTAAACAACAGTTTGACCGTCTCTTCACTCAGACGGTACGCAGCCCAGGAGGTTATAACAAATATTATTATTTAATTATTTTCCACACTGGGAACTACACTAATTAAGTAACACACTTGTTTGGAAATTGTTAATACAATTTGATAATTCATAATTGATTCATATTATTTATTCAATTCATTCATAATTAATAATAAATAGACTTGATTTACAAAACATTAAACAAGAAATAAATGAAAATGTAAAAATAGTTTTATATATATTTGACTTATTTTTATGATGTATTGGTTTAATACCTTTTCTTTTTTTTTCAAATATTTAGATATGAACAAGTGTACTATAACACTGACACGAATAACAGAAGATTCAAAAGAAAAATTAAAATAAATAATTAATCAATACACATAATGTTAGGAAATTATAAGTTTTTAAAATAAAATTAATATAATTTATTGGTCTCTTCAATAATCTGGCATTATATAAAACTACATTGATTAAAATAATTATGTATTTTCAGTATATATATATATTACTTATAGATGGTGGAGGCCGGTAATCAACATATGTATATGGTTCTAAAAATAGACCACCATTTTAATTGGAGTCCTCACATAGACGAAGTTTGTTGTAAACTTAGAGCTATTTTGGCAAAAATGAGTATACTCAAACATAAGCTACCCTATAAAATTTTAAGACTTTTGTATATGTCACTTGCAGATTCCATTATAAGTTACGGCATCTCAAGCTACGGCAGAACCTATAAAACTCACTTAGAAAGAATTTATAACCTACAAATGAGAATATTAAAATTAAAATCAGTATAAGATTAATTATAGTATAAGATATTAAGATTAATAAGATAAGGTTATATATTAATTAGTTATTTAGTAGTTATAATGCTATGAATGGTAAAAAAGATTTATAAAGGAAAAGTGAGCGGTAAAAGAGACAGGGGGAGACCTCGAGTGACTTTCGAAAACACAGTAGCTACGATACTGGAGGAAGGTCACGTAAAAAGCATGAGGACCCCCCGGAGGACATGTAAGAAGAGGTTGATGTCTATGGCCGAGGTGAAAGAGGTATGCAGAGACCGTAGCGTTTGGCGCTCCGTCGTCTCTGGCTACCCCGCAAGGGATATGGCGTGAAGATAAGTAAGTAAGTAAGTAAATAATTAATGCTATGAAGCGTGTGAACTCCATGAACGCGACAATCTTTTGGATAAGATTTGCGATTAGGAGTATGTTATGTTGTAAAATTGAAATGTCATAAACAGAAATAAATAAAAAAAAAACATCTATGGCTTCTACCAGGAGTACTGCCAGAAGTTCATCACTAAAGATCGGATCAGAAGATTGAATGGTTACTGTACATTCATTTTGAAATAAGCGACACTGTAGCCTAAATACAAAATTTAGGTCAGTTTGTAAATATAAATTTGTAATATTAAACTAAACTATTAAAACAATTTCTCATACAAAGTTTATAATATTTATCTGTTATAAATTGTTTCTTGGTGCTGGTTGTACCTACTCTTATTACAGACAATATCATGTATATTTACTTTACAGCATGTCTCTGTCTCTTGCCGAATATATTTTAAAGATACTACTTTTTTATGCTTGGGTCCAGAGGGACTATGAAATTGTAAAAAAATAATTTCCCAAGCCATTCTCAAACTAAGGGCTTTTAATTTTAAACATCAGGAAAATTATTTTTATTCTTATTGGTTGATAAAGATAGAAACTAATATTTATAATTAACTAAATTGCGTCAGTTATGTGGATAATAGAGTATTACAATATACCCAATATACACCCACCACTGTTTTAAGTAATACATTGTCTGCTTTAGAGACGCCATTAAAGGTAAAACCTTTGTTATAAAATATCTCCATAGTTAATTAATATATATATCTCATTCTGCCTTTCCCTTTCTCTATATAAATGTGCAGATGGATCGACAGATACAGTATATATTACTTATTATATCTTTAAACTATAATTAGACAAGTAATTTTATAATTTATATATAGAAAACTTTAAGTTAGCATTTTCCTAAACTTCACTATTTCTTTGTCTGCCAAAACTTAGTTGACTCATCATAAATCGAGTGCCGCGGCAGTGAGGCGCTCGGGACCAAAGGAATGGCTGAGCTCCAGACGGCTTAGTTTATTCATTTTATTTTAACTTGTCTACGAAATATATTAGGCATAAATTACTAGTAATAGTAATAGTATTTGACATCATATTATTCTATTTTAAACATACCTTATAAGTAAAAACAAATATAGCTGATGAGAGTTTTTATGAATTTCGTTTGATTATAACTTATAAGTAAGTTAAAATTAAGTTATATTATATTTATCACGTAACATGTGATATTTATCATACAATTTTGAAATAATAGAAGGGATAATTTGATTTGATGATTTGATTGAAAGGAAGTGCATTTATAATAATTACATAAAAAACAAGTGAGCGGTAGAATAGATAAAATATGGAAAAAAAAAGGTTAAAAACAATTGTAATGTTATGGAAATTTTGACGATAATTAGGTGTGTGGTAACTGCTTCTTCTACGTTTCTTACCCTCAATTCTTTAAACATTTCTTACACGTAGGATGCTGATGAAACATTTGTTAACATTATTATTTGTTGACATTATTTGAACATATTTTTTATATGGAGTCACACCCTCACAGTGTTATACAAGTGCGGTTATATAATAAATGCTAATCTCATTATATGAAGTATAATATTGCTCGCAATTTAAAAGGTGTATCGACTCCGGCACTCTCAGTACACTTTCAAATAAGAATTATGTTAATATGATATGTTTAACTTAATTCAAATAGAATTATGTTATGTTTAACTTTGTTTCTTTTCTATTTTTTTTTTCCTTTTATTGTGAACATATGTATATATATATATATGTGTATATATATATGTATATACTATATATATATATATATATATATATATATATTTAGGATAAGATTCTTAATATAAGTTTAAGATTAATTTTAGATAAGATAAGAAAATGTTATATATTAATTAGTTAATTAGTAGTTACAATGCTATAAAGCGTGTGAACTCCACGAACGCGACAACCTTTTAGATAAGATTTGCGTTAAGGAGCAGGTTATATTGTAAAAATTTAAATGTAATAAACAGATATAAAAAAAAAAAAAAAAAAAAAAATACATTTCCAACATTTTATTATGTATGGTGACGACCCTAACTCTGCCTCCGGGGGCCGTTTCGCTTCGGCTCCGGATTTCTTAACTATTTAATTTAATATTTAAGCGGGATCCTTACTCACCGTGACATTTAACCTTTAATGGGGAAGGGTTTATACAGTCCCTAATGGTATCCCATAAACTGAATGACTTACGCAGTTTCGCTCAGATCGCTTTTTCAAACTATGCACAAAAATCAACCATTCAAAAATGAAGGTCAAGTTCGTTAACCAGAGGTATCCGGCCACGGGGGGCGCGAGGGCCTCACTTTTTCTGATTTCAGTTTTTCGACCATAACTTTTTCCCTATACAAAGTAGATCAATCGCGTTCATATTATATGATGTCTTTGAATACCTATAACTAATGTAAATAAACCGAAAACCAAACTTTAATAACTTAGGGGTGGGGGTATGAATACCGAAATTTTTTAGAAAAAAGATCATAACTTTTTTTTGGTAAACATTCCTACATCACAAGTATTTTTAATAGAAAGGTTATTTTTTACTCTAAATTTAGGTATCAAAAGTTTTTCCGTAAAAGGGACCTTTTCCGAGAAACAAAATAAAAATCGCTCTTAACTTGAAAATTTAAGGTAGGTTAAACCACGGCAACTTTTTTCTGGTAAACATTCCCTCCTCGAAAATATTTTTAATAGAAAGGTTATTTTTTACTCTAAATTTATTTTATTTTTTTATATATTTATTTATTTAACCATAAAACTTAAATCTAATATTACAGTTATAACCAATTCGTTAGATAAGTTGACATAAAAAAGTAAATACAAAAATTCTGACATAAATTACACAAAACTAAATACAATAATAGAAATATATAATTATTCCACGTGTAAAAACTTAAATAATAAAAAAAAAAAAAAAAAAATTAAAACATCCATGTAATAAAATTCAACACAAATTCAATCATTTACAAATAATTATTTAACATTTAAACCTTACAAACCCATTACATGTCATGATTAACAATGTCAAAAATACCTAATATTAAAAAAAATAAAAATAATAACAATAACAGTAATATTATGTATACTATGTACACAGCTTGTAACATATTCTAGTGAACTCGTCCAGTGTGCAACTAAACAGATCTATATGAGACGCCGCCGCGTTCACCACCCGCAGCGCTCGCGTGAGCGGAGCGTCTCGCAGCAGCTCGGTGCGCGCGGCCGGCAGCGCCAGCAGCGGCGGCGGACGTCGACGCTCGATGTTGTTAGGAGGGGCAGATATCTTTAACTCTGCCAGAATTTCCGGATTCTTCAATTCACCGCGTAATACTCTTACCACAAATTTAACGAGAGCGACTTCCCGCCGTGTTTCCAGCTCACTGTATCCCATTTAAGGCAACGCACTAGGTACTCCTTTGACTAAGCCAAATAAAATTATCACAGTTTATTCTCGCAAGGAGTGTTATTGTAGTTAGGTAGTGAATTATATTTTAAACGAGTTATACATGAGGTCTACCCACGCCTGTCCCTCTGGGGGCACGGATTTTTTTTACTACAGATCATTCTATTTTCTAATTCAATGGAGCGGTTGACTTTAAAAGCCAGATGCTTGCGGTGTTCAGTGACTTGTGAGTCAAAGTATACAAACCGGGCTTTAAGGAAGTCTGCTGTTCCAGTTATCTATCGTGTATTTATGAAGGTAACACATTGACGTTATCTTTATTTACCTCGCATTTAAAGTAAAACAAAATAAGTCTGTAATGTCTACCGCCAACAACTACTACGTGTATACGAATTACTCAAGTGATCTCGTGAATGCGTGGGATATAGCGTCATCATAATAATTCAAAACATGGAAAAATAAACTAATTATACCCATAATGTTATGTTGAACGTATCATTTTTAATTATTGGACCTGATTTCGTAACAAGAGTTTAAGTCTCAAAAACCTTTTTAAAAATCCCTTATTTAGTATATGATTAAATTCTTCAAAGTTTCTTAACGTTAAATGACAAACTGGATAATATCCATAACCGTTACTAGTGATATAACGAGATAAGATGAGATAATAAGTCGTTAATTTGCTACATGCCGTAAGTGAGTTTGTTGGGATTGAATGTAATTACAATATTTACGATTCATTGTGGTATACATTTACAACTATAAATTGATCATGGATTATGTATGCTCGAGTTAATGTTTAAAAAATACTTATAGACTGGGATGAGAATACATAGACATGATATATATTAAGGGATCTTCGCATTTTGAGGTAAACTTATTCTTATTCATCTTTAAATATTAGAGCAATCTCGGAGTTTCAGATTTACGTGATCAGTCAGCTACTCGTATAAGTGCATGTTAATATATTATTTTTGTAAATTTATTTGCTCTTGAATTAGATTTTGACTTAATCATTTACTGCGACTTCCTCGTATATAACAGTGTATTGAATAAGTAAAATCCATTTTTAACATTACACTTGCATCTTAGGAAATTAAAACATTTGATTGATTAATTTTGGCAGTTACTAAATTTTAATATTTGTCAACAGCATAGATATGAAGTTGACAAGTATAAAGAGGCAAGAAAGTTGAAACAATAGTGTCTTTTCTATATGTTTATGTCAGAGAGTTCATTGAGGAAGCTTGTGTCCATCAAAGAGCAAGGGATGTGTAAAACGCGCATATTTCTTACATACACGATATAAAGAACATATTCCACAAACATATAGACATCTATTATTATGTGTTAATCTAGTTTTTGACATAGTTGAAACATATTAGAAGATTTAACATGATAAAAATATTTTAAATTATGAATAGGAGTTTATAATTATTTATAGGCTAATATTTGATATCTAGAATATAATGTTAAAATTGTGTTTTACACAGAAGAAGTTCGACTCTTATATTATTTTAATAAAATATCAGTCAGTTTGCAATTTATATACTCGTAATATTGAAATTTTAACTCAACGATATGGTTTAATGCATATAAACTCTCGTTATCATCGCGATGTTTCATTAAAATATAAATTCTTGCATTTTTTATTCACATTATTATTAAATCATTAAAAATATTTCGCAATGATCGAAATGTTGTTTTTAATGGCTTGTTTTTTAATAACTGCCATAGTACTCGTACATGTGCTCTAGCAACGGAATCATAATTTTTATTTCAAACGCAGCGCCACCTCTTCAGTTTAGAATATGTGATTTAATCACTTTTAAACGTGATCTGTGGTCCCTTTTCAGTGATCTTTTGCCCTCTCCCAGGCCTGAAACTGTATTTTGATCAAATTTCATGACATACGGGTAAGTGGTTTTGGCAATAAAATGTAAACAAAGTAATATGTAACAGTAACAAAGTAAACAAAGTTATGATTTTGACCAGAAGTTTTTTATAATCATATTGTCGAAAGTCACGTACATAGATTGTATAAAAAATTACTGATACATTTATCTTTGTTCCAAGTGAATGTACCTTCTACAAATATCACCTTTGTTTAGTCTTCATAGATGGTATGAAGCACGACATTGCAGGACAACATCTCTTATAAATGTCGTATGATTGCTCTAGAGACAGCATTTTCATCACAACCAATTGTTTTTATTAATGTATTAGATATACACTTATAACATAATTATAATATATTTATGTTATTTTGTGGTTTATATTAAAAACAAAGATCTGTGATGTTTGTTATTGTAATTGATCATTTGATTAATGGATTGTCAATCTTAATTATAAATTGATTACACTTTCCTCCCGTTAAAAACAATATTGAATTTTATTGATATCCTCTTAAATAGATGATTAATAAAAGAAAGATTTTAATAATTAATAAAGTATTCATTGTACATACGTGACCCATAAATGTTATTTTATGTCACACGCAGTCTTCCTGTAACCTGGATACGAGTTCCCGTGCCAGGCTTCAGTCTCACGGAGGGCAGAGGTAGTTAATACGAATTCGGGACTTGTGTTACAAAATTTATTAATTCTATTTTTCTTTATATAATTATTTATATTACTTTAAGGTAATTTTTCTCGTGTTCTATAGGTATAAATATTTTTTACGCAGGAAGTTGGTAAATTAATCATAATAAGTTTAACCGGTAAAACCTGGTTGTCGTAGGACAACCAGGTTTTCAAACGCTTTTGCCTGTGATTTATTTATTATTTCATAATAATTTATTAAGAAATTACATGTAAGATTTTAAACAATAAGATTAACCAACTAGTTAATCTAAGAGTAGTAACTGTTGACGGCTCAAAACTCTCAGTAGACTTTTAAAAAGTTGGAACTCGATTTAACAACACCATTGCTCCCGATGCTTTGGTATGCATACACTTGGTATGGTAAGGTCTATTTCAATCTAAATAAGAGTTATTTTAATATCATGTGTAATCGAAGATTATACTAATGCCAATTTAAAAATTACGCTTACTACTTGCTCTATGCGATTAATTAACGTGTAGCACAATTAAATTATTATTTATTTTTAACTCTCAATTTTTTTTATAAAATATAATTATATTTCTCAAGCCATTCTCAAATAATGAGCTTTTAATTTTAAATACCAGGAAAAGAATTTTTATTTTTATTGATTGATAAAGATAGAAATTAATACTTTTAATTAATAAAATTGCTATCATTATATATTATATAACTGGCTGTTATAAAAGTAAATTGTCCACTAGCGTCTACTCGAAGTTTTATACGGTTGAGCTTATTTTTAAAGCCATTCCCAAGTACTATAGATAATGCAAGAGATTTTCCGCAACGGATTTCTGAAGCAACGGCCTTCTGCAAAGCCCTCGAAGACCCGTGTTTGGTCACTTGTTGTTAGCAGCACCAAAAACTTTAGAGAACCATTTGATAGTATGCAGAGTGTTATATTGATTCTATTTTGCTACTTTGGTTTCTTAATGGAATTGATACCAAACAGCCCCGACTCAGATTAATTTTTCTTTATTATCGAATTAGTTTTATAATGCTATTTAAAATAGAGTGAAATTAAAATTAAGAAATTTTTACTTTTGAATAGAGTTAAGTCCAGCCTACGATATAATTTATAATAATCAATATTATGGAGTAAAATACTTTGTTATTAAAATAAAATTAAATATTAAACGTTATAATGCGGCTTTATAATTTTGAAAACTGTGTAATTGGTACTACAGTTTCTTAATTATAAACAAAATCAAATCAATACAAATCTTACTATATGGTATTATATAAAAGTAATATTTGCAAAAACTATAACCAATTATAAATGAATATTATTTATTGAAAACATATCAAACCGTGAAGTATAGTGTATTGGAAGTTACTTTGTATTTAATAAGGTGAAGTATTCGGCGGAGTCCTAGCACGTGTCAGCTGCGTGTCAACGGGAATGTGAATAGCTTCAACCGTATTATGAAGTAATCATCGATTTAGTTGGATTGTAAATGGAAAGAAGCTGTTTTCAATGTTCTCTTTTTTGTTCTTGGTAATTTATTGGTCGCATGATGTATATATTTTTGTTATAAAAACAATACAAATTTATGTTTTATTTAGATGATTTTGAAAAAACAAGTTTTAAAATGTATAATGAATAAATATGAATTAATTAGCTAGTTTTTATCGTACTTAAGTATTTTACTGTTCGACAAATAGTTTTATGAGACACTTATTGGACTACAATATACAATATATAGTTTATTCTCTTTTAAGAAACAAATTATCATTCGTAGTAATATCTGATACATTACGATGAAGTTCTCAATCGACCTTAAGAGAATAAAAATCTCTTTTTTCCAGTCAAATAGTATATTTAATACATTTTAAAAATATCATAACGTCTTTATGTTTTTGACCTGACTTAGCAATAATGATATTCATTGAAACGGTGAACTTATAAATAACTAGCAGTCCCGCCCACGCGACTGTGACTATGGTTTTTGTTATTTAACATCAAAGCAAACTATTTAAGGGGTGACGGTTGGAGAACATCTGTTATGAGAACATCCATGTTTTCTTACAGTCGATACTTAACAAAATAATTAATTTGAAATTTTATCCAATCTTGTAATAAATAAATATATTACAAAGTTTTTAGTAAATAACGTGGAACATTTAAATTTACGAATGAGGTAGGTAGGACGGATAAATTAAAATTTTTAACAATAATATTAATTATTTTAATTTAATTTAGCTCTAATCGGTAAACAATATTTTTGGTTAACCTGTCTTTAGCTAACACAAATAGATTCGACGGTTTTCCCACACGTGAACATGCAAGACATAGTTGCCTATTATAAAAATCATAGGTTTTCCAATTGTAAACCACATATACAAATAATTATTGAATCCAGTCAACAGACACCGCCATCTTTTATAATCGTTTGAAGCTAATTGAAAATTGTAACTGCCTAATAATAAACAAATAATTTGCAATAAAATAATATTGCGGCTATTAATTGAAATGAAAACTATTGTATATTTTAAGTTAGGTCAAACTGCACGTGGTGTGTAAATTTTATTTAAATTGGTTAAGTCGGTTAGGAGTCCATCGCGGATAAACAACGTGACACGTAATTCATATATATTAAGATAAGTAACGAATGCATATATTCATTATGGGTAATGAAAATGCATAATTCACAAAATATAAATGTTAAGTTAAATTTTTCATGAACTCTATGCAGATTATGACTACAAACCAACTAATTTCTATACGTAGTCATGGACACTGTAAGACATCACACATCATCACAAAATAGAAAGGTGTGTGTAACAAATCAACTGCTCTCACAATAGACACCTACTCGTACGTATAATCTTAACACAGTTATCACTGATGGGCATTGTATTGTTTTATTAGTGAATTTAGAATTGGTAGGTAATGACTCCTTATTCTGAATTGCTTTATCTTTATTTATAATAAATATCTTTGCGACGGTGACCGAATGTTTCTGGGTACTCTGCGTCCTGTTCAATAAAATTGCAATATACAAGGAACATTTACATTTCGTATTTGTGTATATATTATATTTGTTTCAGAACAATACTGTAGGTATATTATTAATTTTAAAAAAGATAAGAACATAGAAATATATATAATTATAAATATTATTTAATATATACTTATTTATGAGTCAATTTGGATGTTATCTAAATAGTGATAAGTTTAATACTTTTTTATTATTTTAGGTGACAGTAAATTTACAGTAAATAAGTGAACTTAAGTATTTACGCATGTGTTAAAACAAAAATAAATATATTTATTATGAGATACAGCGGATAAAAAATATTTTATTTTTATACAATCTTAAATGTTAAAGAATTTTTCCAAGGTACGAGCTTCATTCTAAAACATAACATCTAGGTATTTAAATTAGAACGAACAAAAAATACGAGCGGAACAGCTCGTAGGTAACGAGTACACGCTCTGAGAATATTTTCTACACAATATTATTATAAACATGTACTGTTGAGATAATAACGGGCTTGCTTTACTTGGCTATAAAATGTTGTTTTTATTTTAATAGTTCTTGATTTAAAAATATCATTTTTCATATAAATAAATGAAAAGTTTTTAATCTCGAAAATACCAATACCAATAACAAGTGTCAGAAAAGCACGTAGTGTAATAGTTAGATATAACATTTTGTAAATACTCATAGAATGAAAAATCGGACTCTGGACCTCTGGAACGGTATCGATGTTTATTAAAAAAACAAATAAAGTTAACATGGCTAAACATATATAAAGTCAATTTGAAACAAATATGTAAAGAGTTTGGCTTTAAACGGTAATTTTCTAATTATTCTATTTATTATATGTTCAAAGTTACAATAGCAATAATAATAATATTGTAATAGCTATAATATAAAATAAATTTGAACAAACAAAACATTGACGAGGGCGAAAATAAAGTGATAATTAAAAACGAAATATTCATACCGTAACTGGACGTTAATTAATATAAGTTGAAATGGATATTTCATTATAATATTTAGTTAAATTTACATTGTTATATGATGTATGTTGTTTGTGTACTATACTTTTCAAATAATAGATTATACAAAATTATTTTTTTAGTTAACTACCACTAAATTACAACATAGGTTTATTTCAAGGTTGTTGTATTTCTTCAATAATATTTAACAAGAAATGGGGTTATCGGTTTAAGTTTAACAATAAATACACCGAATCCTTACTAGCATTCGCAGCCGATCTCGCGATACTGACACGTAATCCAAAACAATGACAGCTACTTTTAAGTGTTGTGGAGGATTTCTGTGCTTGGACGGACGGGTTGAGGATAAAACCCAATAAATGCTACAGTCTTTGTCTGGGTAACCGGAACACCAGATATACTTATTTATTTTATTTAAATATATATTTTCCACTTTGAATCAAATGGAAGTGACAGGACGGCCTATTTTGATATGGTATGTATCAAAATAAGCCCTTCTGTAAAGACACTCCAACTTAAAATAAGGCTACGAGAGTTCCAAACGCGCCCTGGTCTGAAAACCACATAACAAACTCAGCCGGGTTTTTTTTTATTGTGATCACTGTTTCACAAACGTCAATATATTTAGTGAGCAATGTATGAACAACTTGAACCATCGCAATCAATTCGATAAGCCGTCCTAATAATAATTAATAATAAGTAAAGGGAAATCCGTAGTTAGCAATACAACCGGTCATCGCAAGCAGTACCCGTTCACGAGCATAACGCAAGGATCAGCCATCACCCCCTTCGCTATAATTGAGGGAAGAAGGTAACCCAGCCCCCACTGCTACCGCAAGTAATGACTTCTAAGGGAGTGGTGTGATGCAGCCAGATTGAACGTGATTAAAAAACAGCGTCAGAGAAAATTGCGTAGGCACTAGTTTTTCGCCAAAATACAATTTATTCCCAGGCCATACCTCGTCGTTAAGATATTCTTTTAGATTATAATAACTTTTTTCTATCAAATTCCTTTTAATGAATATTTTGAATTTATTTAGAGACAAATTTAAGGCTTTACTGGGGAGTTTATTGTTAAAACGTATACAATTAACCTTAAAAGAATTTCCTATTTTATGGAGCCTAGCGATGGGAATAGCAAGTTTATTTTTATTTCTAGTAATAATTTTGTGTACATCACAATTTTTACTGAATTTTGAAATATTTTTGTGACCATAAACTAAATTTTCATAAATATATTGATTGTACACAGTCATAATTTTTTATTCTTTGAATTTATTTTTAATGACTTTCGAGGCCTCATATTGTAAATTGCTCTAACAGCCCTCTTCTGCAATACAAAGATCGTATCTATATCTGATGCATTACCCATAAAAGTATGCCGCATGACATGACACTATGAAAATAGTTAAAGTAAACTATTCTAGCTGTTTCAACGTTTGTCAGCCGGCGTATTCTTTGAACCGCGTATGTGGCAGAACTAAGTCTGATTGACAAATTACGGATATGAGGGCCCCATTGTAATTTTGCATCTAAGGTAATGCCAAAAAAACAGCAGAATTCACTAAATTCATTTCCTCATTATTTAATTGCACCTTGGTTTTGACTTTTTTCACATTAGGTAATGTAAATTTAATACATTTTGTTTTTTTTCATAAAGTAAACCATTGTACAACATCAGAGAGAGCATTGTTTACATCATCCATTACTAATTGTCGTCTATTTATTTTAACGATAAGAGAAGTATTATCAGCAAACAATACTATACTATGTTTATCCCTCACAAGGTAAGGCAAGACATTTATTTAATGAGGAACAAGAAAGGTCCTAATATGGAGCCTTGTGGCAAACCCATTTTGACAAGTGAACCACGTTGACTGGAGCGTTGTGGTGGACAAAGACGGCGATCATTTTAATGGAATTGAAAGCCCGAGTTCTATTGTGTCCTACAGCATGAAATTTTTAAGTTGATTATTTTTACCTTACATATTATTTATTTACTTATTTATGTACCAGAGATAAATACAAATGGCAATATATATAAAATAAAAATCAGTACAAAGGATGACTTA
Source organism: Melinaea marsaeus rileyi (assembly GCA_918358865.1). Classification (NCBI taxonomy): domain Eukaryota; kingdom Metazoa; phylum Arthropoda; class Insecta; order Lepidoptera; family Nymphalidae; genus Melinaea; species Melinaea marsaeus. The sequence goes on along the minus strand of OU911083.1, from coordinate 45,991,711 downwards.
TCTCTTAAAATAGATACCTATCGGAAACCCTTCATTATTGAAAACAAATATCAGAAAAAAATATATATGTCGGGAAGTCATTAGTACGGGAGCTAAATGACAACGAGGCGCAAGCGATACGTCATCGCTTCGGCAGAGTCCGGTCTTAAGTTCGTGCGGGCCGAGTTGAAAATATATTTCGAGTCACCAGCGGGACACACTTTACCTTCAGCCACCGTGCGAATAACTAGTCCGGGAACTGTCTTACGACTCGTTGTGACACGTACTTACTTGTTGATTGCAAAGTTGTGTAATATAATTATAGTTAATAAAACATTGTAAGAAGATACTTTGTTTTCTGCTCGCTACCCTCATCAAGCCCACAAATATGTTCTCTGGTGGAGATCATAACCGTGAACGGTACCCTGAACCGACATATATATTATTATTATTATTATTATTTGGGCATTGGCACTTTTAAGTTTTTATTATATCTAATTCAATCGGTTATGTGTATGAAGTTTTATATTAAGAATTAGATCTTTTGGTGACTATTTGATAGTGCATAGTAAAATAAAGTAAAGTAAGTAAATGAAGTTTCCTCAACGTTAATGGTTTAACGTTAGCCATATTTCAACTGAACTCTTAATTTAATTTCCCTGTTTTTTAGATTTCCTGTATTGTAATAGTTATTGTTCTATTTCAATAGCTCCTGCTGTAAAAATTTAAAGAATTTATATACAGAATAACCCTGTGTCGTCCTTCAAAAGGTCAGGTTGAAGTTGAAAAATCATTTAATGATCGTTAATATCAGATTGTATATTACATAACAAATAAACGTGATAGCGCACTCTCTCGGTATATATTACGTCATATTCTGTATACTTGCCAAAAGCTTAGTACCTATTAAGTGTCTAATTATTTATTTCACTCTGAAATTGATTTTAGTTTAGTATACATTACCTTTAATATTCTTATACTCAGGTAGGCATCAGATCGAATAGCTCTTCGGAACACTGCTTGTTTATATTTTTTTATCATATATCTTTTGGTGTCCAATCATGTTAAACGAGGTTTCACCATGTTTTTTAATGTTGCCGAGTGAATCAGTAAACAGATTTTCTTAAATGTTAGGGAGTTTTTATGCATTTGGATCATAATAATCAGCAAAACATTTTTATTGAATTACGTAAGTCGGATGGTGTCCACACATCTGTGTTTCATAATACGAGTAATTCACTTTAGTTTTACTTCCATTTCATTTCGGAGTAAAACTTAAATATTTCAGAGAATATCAATAATGTAAACTGGTTAATTTTTGAAAGTTTTGTTTTTACTCGTCGTCGAAATTGACATATTGGTAATAATAATTGAGATAAGGGAAGGTAAATTATAATAATGTTTGTTTTATTGCTAAGCAATGTTGTGTTTAGTTAAGTTATGCAATACACAACGTAGCTGGCAATAACGTGCAGTGGCAATAGTTTTTCACAATTGTCCATCTCTTTTTGGGTTTCTTTCTGGGTTTTAGCCGCCACATATAAAACTAGCGATCCGCACCGGCTATGCACGCGTAATAAAATATATAATGACTATATGCTTGTTACTTCGCAGGGTTGCATCAGTTTTGCTCGGGGCGCAATCATATGAGAGAATGCGTCGGGTCGTCACGGTGAGTGCGAAAGCGATCCCTTGGTTTCCTACTAAGAAAACACCTGAATATTTTTTTTTCAGTGTTAAAAAAAATCCTTTCTCTCTATTACTTTAATGGTAAAAATAATGGATCCATTATGATTTACAAACGTAACATAATAAATGAAAAAAAAAATTTCTCAGTGAGTAAATTTAAACATTGGCATGACACATTTTGCTAAACTTCTTAGTATAAGAACTATATTTGCCAATTGTTTACAGTACATTATTGGAGATAGATAAAGAGATTACTTTAAAAGTATATCTCTTCGAGAGTAGTAGTAGTAGTAAGAATATCTTTTCGAGAGAAAAGATATGTTTTATCCATAGATTTGTTACATTTTTTTTATTCTTACCAAACTTAATACTATGCTTAGACAATAGCAGAATACCGCGTGGTATCTGAGTAGATTTACCATTCATATGTTGATGGGTGAATTAAGAACTATCAACCAATGAACGGTAAAGATATGTCATTAAAAACATGTAAATTTGATACCATACCTAACCTTAGATGGTCTATTTAAGTACAGTAAATATTCAAGGAATTCAATTCAATTTAAAATGCCGTACAGACGAATTAAGCTTGTTGTATTCAATTTGTAATTTGTTTTTATATTTTGTAGTAAAACTATCGAGTATTAATGACGTGTCATCGATGTGTCGTGTCAGTCGTTACGACGGAACCTTCATTGAAGGTTCAATTTCGTAAAGATGGCTGATTTTCAGAGTTATGAAGCATTACCTCATTCTTTATCGAAAACCTTACATATATTTACGTGTTAGTTGTTATTATTGTTAATTTTAATAATATAATGTTTGCAAAGTGAATAAACTTGTCACTGCTCCAAGATGATCAAAGGACTTGGTAATTAGTTGTTTGCAGTCTGACAAAGGCTAGACTTCTAAGTCTAATTCTAAGTTCTTACAAGTCTTGACAACACGTTGAAGTGTAAAACGGAGATGCTGTTAGATTTATTTTGCTTTTACTTTGATATAATTGTCAACAGTATAAAATATCAATTAATAATTATAAACATGATAAAATGAAACATTTTTTTTTTATTAAGAGAAAAGTTTATTTATCATTCATATAATATTAATTACGTATGTGGCGACAGTTTCATTCTAGTTCCGGATTATTATCGTAGTAATACATATAATTTAGGTGTATGTGTATGATAATCTTATCCTCCTTCAAAGGAGTTTTTATGTAAGAAATGTGAAGATACATATATTTTTCCTCTATTTAAGATATCATATTGTTACTATGTGTCTACAAAGAGTATTATATTCTCAATAACATAATCGGGACGTCTTAACTTAGTAGGTATTATATCATTTAACACTATATTGAAATAAGTTATGTATCTAATAATAACATATATTAGTATATAACATAAAGTTATATTATTATTGACTTTCAAAATTTTAACAACCTAATAATATAATTGTCTTCTCAACATAAACCCTAGAAAAAGCTATAAAGCTTATAGTCGTAGTTGGTGTCGCTCTGAACAAATAGTTTTCTGTTTTCTTTAACTTGAGGCTCGTGAGTGTCAGATTTGATAAAATAAACTGTTGGTGTTGTTCAAAGTAAGTATTGTTCGTTGTCTTCATCACTTGATGAATGTGACAATAAATAAATAAATAAAAAATCGACTGATTAAGGCTGAGTAAATGAAGATTTTTTTCATTATATATTGCTTTTTTACATTCCTTACAATAAAAGTAACATAATATTGTGTTATTAAATACACTCATTATCATAAATATTATTATTTATTTCTTACATTTAGATATTTATTAGTCCCAAAGAGAAATCTAGCAAGTTCATTTTTAAATTGAATTACAATGAAATAGAGCCTTCTGTCTTCAGACGAAGGTCGGTAATCATCATTCTCACACATCTACAAACCGGAATAGACTGCGGAGTTCACTTCTATCATGTATTAGAAAGAAGAACACCGCTGTGCCGCTCTTCAAGGTCCATCTTTAAATAGGGTTACCATATTATCAAAAACATATTTAAAAATCATACATAGGTAAATAATACTCTTAAAACCTAAAATACTTAGTTCTCTGAGTGAGAGTAATGTATGTAAGTAATTTACGCAGGTGTCTATTATGAGTATTACCTCCATGATTTCCTACCTCACGCCTGTGACGGGTGACAGAGAATGTCAGAGATACAGTTATCTGACATCTGTCAATAGTTTATTGTTTCTAAACTAACTTCGTTTACTTCAATGGTGACGAAGGTAGTGGAACTGACTGATCACATGTAACTGACGTTCAAAATATAAAATTGATCTTACTTACTACATAATATTATTAATATAAAGGAACTTTCTTTTATCTTATCTTTATAAGTATTAATAGATAAATTATTAGATTGATATCATAATTGTATTACTATTTTATTAGATTTATTTATTGGCTTATGAATTTAGTTTACAGTTTGTGTTTGTTATAATAAACTACTGATTCATAAAATGTCTCCCCTTTTATCTATATATATATTATATAATTTTTCATATAATTGTTGATAAAAATGATTTGAGCTTAATTTGCATATTTGCATTTAAATGTCTTAAATGAAATAACAGACCACAGTTTCTATACAGTTTTATGACGAATATAGAAATATTTTATCAACTTTTTGTCTGAGGATATCTTGAAACTTTGAAAAAAGAAATTCTATATAAGTGACACGGAGTAAAGAAGATGTTCCTTTTCCATTATTGGTAATAAGTGTCTATTAGTGGCACAGAACATATAAAGGAAACTATTATCACTAACACAATTGAATACAATAAATTTATGTATTTTAATCTTCTTGATTTTACTGTTATATTCATTGACCCGCCGGTACTATTAACTACTGTTTAACCGAACTGGGCTGTGTACTGTGTGGTTCTGCAGTGCTCCGACCTCTTGAAGGAGTCTAAATTAGAAGGGTTCGGTATACTGAATTTTTTAACATACGTTAAATTAGATAAATTTGTATTATACATATATGAATATGTATAATACAAATTCATCTAACTTGACGTAATATTTAATATTCAGTATAATGAAATACGATATATTTCTGATTACGATATATTTTGATAATTAGGGTTAATTAAAATAAAAAATTCCCATCACTTAAGTTTTTGATGACGCCATTATAAGTTATTAATCTTCTTTGTAGGTTTATATCTTTTCGGGTTCCTACTCGAAAAGATATACCTACCTACCTACCTGCCTTCAAAGTTTACAAAGTCTGATGCCACATTGTTTTATTATTTTAAGTGAACGCAGCTATGAAATTAGTAAATAGAAATCAAATGTAGATTAAAAAATCCGTGCCCGCAGGGGGACACGCGTGGGTAGACCTCGTGTGTAACTCGTTTAAAATATAATTCACTACCTAAGAATAACACATGATGCCGTTGTTTACATCAAAAATTTTCAAGCAAAAAGCGGTTTTTATTTTTTTTCTCGGAAAAAGTATATTTTTTGGAAATACTTTTGGTACCCAAAATTAGAGTAAAAAATAACCTTCCTATTAAAAATATTTGCGAGGAGGGAATGTTTACCAGAAAAAAGTTGCCGCGGTTTTACCTACCTTAAATTTTCAAGCTAAAAGTGGTTTTTATTTTTTTTCTCGGAAACGGTACCTTTCACGGAAAAACTTTTGATACTTAAATTTAGAGTAAAAAATAACCTTTCTATTAAAAATACTTGTGATGTAAGAATGTTTACCAGAAAAAAGTTATGAATTTTTTCTAAAAATTTTCGGTTTTTTTACGCCCACCCCTAAGTTATTGAAGTTAGCTTTTCGGTTTATCTACACTTGTTATAGGTATTTATCAAAGACATCATATGGTATGAACGCGATTGATCTTCTTTGTATAGGAAAAAAGTTATGGTCGAAAAACTGAAATCAGAAAAAGTGAGGCCCTAGCGCCCCCTGTGGCCGGATTTCTCTGGTTAACAAACTTGACCTTTATTTTTGGATGGTTGATTTATGTGCAAAGTTTGAAAGCGATCCGAGCGAAACTGCGGGCGCTATCGTGCTGACAAAACTCGAATCTGGACGCACGCACGCATATATATATATATATATATATATATATATATATATATATATATATATATATATATATATATATGTATATATATATATATATATATACATATATATATAAACTTTTTGACCAATGGTCATTTCGGACTCAGGGGGTCATAAGAAGACCTCCTGTGAAGAAATTTTTCCAAAATTCAAAAGTCGGGTACAAATGAATGGGCAGAAAGAATTCTTCGAGGTCTACCCAAAATCAAACGACAAATATTTGACTAGGTACTTGTATTGTTTTGTATTGTAATCACAATATGTATTATATTTAATAATCATTAAATATAATAATAAAGAAAGGCTATTATATAAGGCTAAATGATAATATTTAATATTATTTCATAGAACAACTCTTATAGGTTTCAGAGGAAATAACTACTTAAGTTTTCTTGCGTTTATCTTACCCATTAAAAATCTTCTACACTATTTAGTTACTTTCCAAAGTTACGATAGACTTCTAAAAAGTCTACTTTATAATTCAATATTGTACTTCAACATTTAGTAAACTCAGTTAAAAGTTTAGCACAATTTTTTAAATGATTTGTTCTTTGAACTTTGTTAACGCTTACGTCTGTACCTAACTTGGCAAATTATGAGAAAACTTTTTCGTTTACGGCTGATTAAAGTCCCTCACGACGCGTTAGTTTATCAACTTTACAGATAAAAAGATTAAACAAAACACGTTTCAAATAAAATGAAACAACTTAAAAAATTAACAACTTTGTCGTTCTGAAGAAATGTTGTCGCACGTTTTTTTTATTTAACATATAGCTGTTGCCGCCGACTTCGTTCGTTTTATTTCTGTTCTAACACAGCCCACGTGTAACAAATTAAAAAATTATCATTTAACTCACGTTCACGTTCACTGAACACAGCAATTATTCAGAGTAAATAATTGTTATACAATAATTGCCAATACAATTTACATATCAACTGCTATTCCGACACACACAGATATATATTTCTACATTTATAATCAACACAGATTCATTTCATCAAGCCCTCACTAACGAAATTAAACACAACCGAGTTAAATCAAATACACATTTATTACGACATTTATTACGTTATTTTATTTTAATAGCGATAGATCATGTAATATTTAGTCGTATATATATTGCGGAATTGGGAGAGATTTTAAAAGCCGAGCAATGGTTTCCGTGCTGTTGAATGAATTAAACTGCTTCCTGAATATTTTACGCCCGGTTAATACAAATAGACATTTAAATTCGGTCTGTTTTTCACATTTTATGAGATTTATTATTTTATTTCGACGTGAAAAAGATACAATAAAACTTTTTTTAACACTGATTGCGATTTGATACGTGTATTGTAAAATATAAAATATTGTCTACGTGACGTTAGAGAACTTATTCTGTGTAGTTACATAAGTTACATTAGAACTTACGTAACATATCTTACTGCCTATTCTATCACATTTATCAGAAATAGTATTCCGGAACTGTTTGATCTGATCTTTTTCGCTAATTAACGTTATCTCACTGCACGCCCCAGCTTGTAATACAATTTCTACTTCCAGGAAGTGTTCCATTTTTCCTGAGTACAGTTCTTAGGAAACTTTCTGCCAAAAATTATCTTACTTCAGAATTATATATATTCTTCTTCTTCTTGTTAGCCTATAAACGTCCTCAGCCAGTCATAGGCTTCCTCCAAAATCCCGGATATATAAATGTTTCTCGTGGTTTTACAGAATTTAATCTGAATCCATAATAGTTATTCAACGTTCATAATCACGGTAGAGAATTAAAGTTTAACAAAATGTGACACAATGCAGGCGGCATACGGCATGTATCGTGTCATTTGATTTGTATAGCACTATGTGTATGAAGAAAATAAACATCTATGAAATGTTAGTATTTAAATTTGTGGTTTAAAATTGACCTTTCTATTTAACATAGAGATTGAAGTTACACGAATGTTGTAATGTTGTGTGTCTTTATATTCAATTATTTGTGGCTCATCATTGCGGCGTATCAATGTACCATCATACATTGCAGAGTTGGTAGGTTCTAACACTGAATTAAACTAAGTAAATATTATTACTAGTCGTTCTGTGAACAGTAGACTCAGTACGTTAGGGGATGAGATAACATTGGGAAATTATATATAGTGGATTTCACGAGCTGGAGTGGTTACGATATTTCACCTGTGAACCAAGTATGAGCGCCACACCAGTAACCTCAGTACACTGGACCTAGAACAAAACAAAAAAAGAAATACTTAGACGAAATTTGGCCGCCATTTTGGGTTTTTGAAATAACAAAAAAACACCTTAGATTTTGGCAAAGAATACTTAGATGAATTTTCATCCCGCTAGCTGCCGCAAAGTCCGTTTTTGTGGTACGGATCAGAAATCCGTCATTTTGAAATTTTTCGCCCAAGCAAAATTTTTCGGCTCGATATAAAAATTTAAATAATTCGAAGAACACACCTACCAATTTTCGTGACGATTGCGTTAAAAATACGTCTGCTACGCCAAAATAAAAACTTAAATCACCGCCATTATTGGATTTTTCCTCCCAGTAAAAAAATGGCCAAACAAAAAAAAATTAAATAACTCAAAGAACATGATCACCAATTTTTGTGGCGATCGTATGAAAATTGCTCCTGTTAGGCCAAAAACAAAACTAAAAGACGCCGCCATTATGGATTTATCTGCCCAAATAAAAAACCGGCTTGATATAAAAATTCAAATAATTCAACGAACACGTCTGTCAATTTTCGTGACGATAAGATGAAAAATGCACCAGCTACGCCGGAACAAACATACTGAAATACATACGGAAAAATAGCAGAATGGGTCTATCAAGTGAAAACGTAGTCCTTCGGACAAACGCTTCGCTATGCTCAGCATTCGTCCATTCGTCAATTAGTATATATATTGCACAGAGAAATAAAAAATAAGTTCACAAAGGTACTCTCTTTTTTTATGTTATTTTTTATTTTATGTTAAAATATTATTGTTATCTATATATTATATTTGTATCGTTGAAAATAATTAATATTATTGGAATAAATTAATTAATATTTTGTTTTCATTGTTAACCCTATATAACATGTAGAAGCACGCTTCATTATCGTGAACTATGTGTGAACAGCAGAGATTCTTTTCCTCTCTGAGGACGGATGTGTGTGGTGATGTAGGTACCGTGTCAATTCATTATTTCGTGTGTATCATTTCATTACAACAAAAAAGGACTTTATGTTTTAAATAAAATAAATACCAGACTATAAAAAAAAGATTTTATAAGTAGTTTAAATTAATTATACAAGTAGTAGGAAGGTATATAGAATATACAAGGGACCTATGAAAGTAATGCCATTTCAGTTCTATTAATGTTATTATTTGCGAGCGTTGAGTAGTACTTACTTACTTACTTAGCTTCACGCCATATCCTTTGCGGGTTAGCCAGAGCCGACGGAACGCCAAACGCTACGGTCGCTGCATACCTCTTTCGCCTCGACCAAAAACATTAAACTCTTCATACATGCCCTCCAGGGGGTCCTCATGCTTTTTACGTGACCTTCCTCCTACGATACTCGTAGCTACTGTGTTTTCGAAGGTCACTCGAAGCCTCGGCCTGTCTCTCTTATCGCTCACTTTTCCTTTATAAATCTTTTTTACCATTCTTCCACCACTCATTCGTTCGACGTGCCCAAACCACCTCGTTCGTTCGAGCTCGTGCTTCTTCATTCTCACCGTGACATCTTTGATAGTAACTGCCATTCTGTGGATCTCTGCGTGAGTCACTAAAGTCATCTAAGACAGTAAATGGCCTATTCATGACGAAAGTTAATTGCACCACGACTCCCAGCTCTCGCTGTAGGTCGTCAACACATCGAAGCCGCGGCTCGAGTTGCGCCGCACTACTCCTAAAGTGCTATTTGGCGTGAAGGCTGTTTTTGTAACTTTCTTTATAATTTTTATTCTTAAACGAGGAGGGCAGTACATTTATTTTCTTTATTATTCATAAGTATGTTAAATAATTATATCATACCTACATTGTAGTATATATGGTATCTTTTAAGTTAAGATATAAGGTAAGGAAGATTTCCATTCAGTATTTTCTGGTGGTTCAAACGGACGCGTCCTCCAACAATATTGAGTAGAATTCTTTCTTCTTTCGGCGATAGATGGTCCTTCCACCTCTATTTCCTCTGCATCCATTTCAACCACGTTGGAATGAAATAGAGAAGTAGTAGTAGTAGTTTTTTTTTTTTTTTTTTTTTTTTATGTTAGAGGAGGGCAAACGAGCTTGCGGGTCACCGTTGGTATGTGATCACCGCCGCCCATGAACTCTTGCAACATCCGAGGATACACAAGAGCGTTGCCGGCCTTGGAGAAAGGAATATATGCCTTTTTTGAAGGTACCCATGTCGTATCGATCTGGAAATACCGCCGAAGGAAGTTCGTTCCACATTTGAGTGGTACGTGGGAAAAAAGTCCTTGAAAACCGCACAGTTGAAGATCGCCACGCGTCCAGGTGGTATGGATGATAAAGGAGGCGATGGCGAGCTGTGCGGTAGTGAAATTCGGCGGTAGGCATCAGATCGAATAGTTCTTCGGAACACTCCCCGTTGTAAATGCGGTAGAAGACGCACAAAGAAGCCACGTCTCTACGCAATGCCAAAGAGTCCAGCCGTTCACAGAGCACTGGGTTCCCGACAATCCGAACGGCTCTCCGTTGTACGCGGTCAAATGGTAGAAGCTGATATTGGGGTGATCCGGACCAGAGATGAGAACAGTACTCCATGTGAGGCCGGACCTGCGCCTTATAGAGCGCAAGTCTTTGGCCAGGTTTGAAGTACTGCCTCGCTCTATTGATCACTCCCAATTTCATAGAGGCCAACTTGGCCTTGCTCTCCAGATGACCACGAAACTGACAATCGCTCGAAATGTCGAGACCCAGTATTCTGATACTTGGCGAGGCAATAAGAGGAGTGCTCTCGAAGAGCGGTGATACGACAAATGGGGTTTTCTTAGTGGTAAACGCGCAAACCTGTGTCTTTAGGGGATTGAACTGAACGTGGTTCAGTTCACCCCACTCAGAGACCATCCCCAGGGAGGTCTCTATTGAAGACACAAGTTTCTTTCGGCACCCGTCGACGTTTTCCCGAGAGAGACTTGCACGACCGGAATATACTGCATCCCCAGTGCTGTCATCCGCATAACAATGTATGTTGGAAATATCCAACATATCATTGATATGCAGGAGGAACAGAGTTGGGGATAGCACGCAGCCTTGGGGTACACCAGCATTCACGGGCTTGGGGTCCGAGCAAAAACCGTCGAGAACGACCTGTATGCTCCGCCCAGTGAGAAAACTGGTGATCCACTTGCATAAACCCTCGGGAAGCCCATAGGAAGGTAGCTTCGAAAGAAGCCCCTTGTGCCATACACGATCAAAGGCTTTTGCCATATCCAGACTAACTGCCAGACCTTCTCCCTTGCTTTCAATAACCGCTGCCCAACGGTGCGTAAGGTATAACAGAAGATCACCAGCTGATCGACCATGGCGAAAGCCATACTGCCGGTCATTGATCAACTGGTGATCCTCTAGGTACGTTAGGAGCTGTCGGTTTATGATAATCTCCATTATTTTGGAGAGAAGGGAGGTAATGGCGATAGGTCTGTAGTTAGCTGGGTCCGAGCTATCACCTTTTTTAGGGATCGGATGGACAAGGGCACGCTTCCATGAGACCGGGACTACGCCTCTAAGGTAGGAGTACCGAAATAGACGCGTTAGCACTGGAGTCAACTCAGGGGCACACGTTCGTAGCACTAATGGAGAAATGCCATCCGGCCCACTCGACTTATGAACGTCCAAGGAAAATAGAGACTGCCTGATAGTTTTTTGGCGAAAAACTATTTCCGGCATTGAAGTCTGACACCGCGGGATGGTAGGCGGTGTCTTCCCTTGGTCGTCCAAAGTCGAGTTGGAGGCGAAAAGAGTGCCCAAGAGATCGGCTTTCTCTTTTGCCGTGTGGGCCAGAGAGTCATTCCCCATGTGCAACGGCGGTAGGGAAGGCTGGCTAAAGTTGCCCAGAGTGGCCTTGGAAAGCGCCCAGAATTTGCGCGTGCCAGGCGGGTACTTTGCCAGCTGATCCCCAATTTTGACGACATGCTAGCTTTACTTTGCTAGCTAGACTTTGCTCTAGCGATTTGCCGTTTGAAGAATCTGGAGGCGCGGTTGTATTTCCTCTTCAGAACTCTAGAGTTCGGATCCTTAGTGACTAACGCATTAGCCCAAGCTTGATAAGCCTGCCGTTTGCCAGCTGCTGCTGCCCTGACAGACGCATCAAACCAAGGCCGCGATCTGCCGCCAAGCGGTACCACAGAGCTTGGTACAAAAAGTTCCATGCCCTGAAGTACTGAACTTCTACATTTGGGGATTTCCTACCCACTTCAGTTATTTTTACTTCGTATGAGCATGGATCTTCTTCATCGTCTGAAAATTCCAACTCAGAAAGTTCACCATCGGGTTTTAGAATGCATTTTAATATTTCTTCTTCTGTCAGTAAAACTTTATTTTTCCTCCCATTTTTGTTGAAAATATTTGCTTCGTTACGCTCAGCCATGTTAATCTTTAAAAAAACGAATAAAAGAATCAAAATAAGTATACTAAAAACATAACAATATTAATATCAAATATTTATTTAAGTGAAAGGCACAATATTCAGTGCAATGTATATTTTTTTTTCTGTGACTGATAACTCCATTTGGAATCACATGCTTTTTGCAAAAAGAAGTAGTAACTGATATATTCTTTGAGGTTTAATTTGAATAATAATATTATTGATACCAATCAGATGCATATTTCAAAAGTAAATAAACAATTTATATCTAAATAATCGCATAAAATCATAATTCAAACTTACTTATTTGACTATGACATATATGGCGGTAAAAAATCCAACAAAACAAACTTCATTCGAGATAAATTACAAACTAACAGGACACCGGTTACAAAAATCACTTCAAAATGACAGTAGTGATCTTCTTTATATATAATTGATATGTAATTTTGGTCCCGCTGCAGAGATGGCTCAGGCTGTCCACAAAAAAACATGATTCCAGATGGCATCACTAGACAGAAAAGGGTTAACAATGTAATTAAGAAATCTATGGACTATATGTTTCAACTATAAAGACAAACATTTTTTTAATAACAAAAAATTCTTAAATATGAATTAGGATTGATTTATTTACATAGATACTTAATATTTATTAAAATTTGTAGCTATGCTTTGGCTGTAATCAACATGAACGACGTACTGCAATGTTATAACACCATTATAAAACTTGGTCTAATCAAAATGTTTTCATTTGAATGTTCAGAGTCGTATAAGTAAAGCAATTGCAAGTTGAAAATCGGAATAGCGAATTTGTTAAGTTTCTTCATAAAAGTTGCTAATACTTTACGTATAGTTTTAGTTTTATTAAGGCTGCACAGTATTTTGTACATTACTACTTAACCGTTCAAATATTTTTTTACTAAATGTCGTGAAAATAATGCGCAATCACGGAATAAATTTAAATATATACTCTACATCGAAGATGAATCCATTATATTAGGGAAAATTTTATTTATATTTATATTTACTCTTAACTCTGGTGAAAATGTTTCTATTTTTTGTAACTTCTTATATTATAAACTAAAAACAAATTAGCAGTTGGATAAAATAGATGGTTTGATGGAGTGTGGAATATTTATACATATTTTAATATATCCATGTATAGGTTTTGCGGCTTTGTTGTTTTACGAAATGGAGATAAAGAGGAAAATATAATTTTAAGACTGATTTTTGTTAAAATTTGTTATAAAATAAAATGGATTATAAATAATTTAACTTAATTTAACCTTAATATTATTATTTTCTATAAACATGTTACAACAACAACAACAACACTTACTCGTAATAAAATTAATATTTATCTCTCGGTCAGTGGACGCTATATGCATTTATAATATAGAAGTTCCCTGATTCATAAAGGTATAGAAGAATATAGTATATTGCGATTGTGAGCGTCTACTTCACTAAATTAATATACTACCGATAATTGAAATATCCCCAAGTCTCTTGCGATTTATATATGTACGTGTATATGTATTACTATATATATAAATAATTTAACTGCACTTCACCATTTCCTACAATTTACGCGATATAGAACGAGTATTCAAGCTAATATCAAGTGAAAATTGAACGTCGAAGCGCATCACAGCTCCGTGTCATGTAATTACGTTCCAGCCACAGACCACATATTTGTAATGCTGTTCGTCCATTAACACAATCAACACAGGGTAGCCATTTTGTTTGTACACCTTTACTACCTCTTTTAATAATTTTGCAAGCTCCCCCTCACCAATCTATATTTATATTTTACTTTATTAAGATGGTCGCTGTGTTGTAATCTCGTTCTGCACGTAAATATAACTCGCTTCGTTATCAGATCAAACTCTTCATATTCGATTGCGTCGTTTGGTGAATTCCAATTTTTTTATAAAAGTATTATGGATTTAAATTTTAGATTACTTAAAAAGCAAGGTAACAACTGCGGTCATGCGTAAACATATTCAAATTTATTAGAAAGATTCTTTTAAACGTTCGTATAAATATAAACAACTCTTAACATCAAGTATTAAATTCCTATCGTCGGATTGAAATATATGTATTATAAATTGTTTTTAAATCCATACAATCATTTAACTACACTTACACAATAAATGATTGTGTAACAAATCACATTCACACAAACAAGTCAATTGAGCTCACGAGATGTTGCATCTAGTAACAGATACCGATGAAACGAAATACATTTGTCACTTAGCAAATATTTTGATAGTACAAAATATTTCACAACGAAATTTTTACAAAAAATTAAATTCATACATAATCCAATATGTAATATAAAAATAAAGCATTCTAATAATAATAATGACAGCATTAAATGTCTATATTGACGTTAAGTTAGGTTAACAGGAAATAATGACAATAATAGAAAAGTGTTTTAAGAAGCTAAACATTTTTATTTATGTCAAATTAATATTAGAATATGTGTTATGTAATGACATTATAGGTGGAAAAAGAACAGACATAGAAAAACTTACTCTAAGAGTAGTTTTTGTTTATTTTTATTATTCTATTCATTTCTAGTACAGAAAAGTAGAGGCGTTTATGAGTTACTGGAACCATATGAAATCATATGAAACTATAAAACCTATTTATAGGAAACTCTTTGATATCTAGTTTATTAAACTTCAAAGCTAAAGCACAAATTGCACAGGCTTCAACAGTGAAACTAACAAAACGAAAACCTTTTGGACATTTCATTGGTTTTTAGATTGAGTAAATGTGTTTCTGATTTCAGTTTAAACCGTCCTCAATATGAAAGTTATCAATTCTGCCAGAATGTTATTCTTGACATTGACAAAATAACAATAAGTTTATTAGGCATTTAAGAAAATTAATTAAGTGTTAGAAGTGTTTCTATGGTCTGTCATAACTAGGAAGCTTATGTTTTTCAGTGATTGTATTTGATTATGGTTTTGATAACTTGAGACTTAAAAATGATAATACTGGAAAAGAATATGTTATATTATCGTCAGTTTAATTACAAAATCTATCCTACAGTTGTATATGTTGACTGATGATGGTGATTGTTCATTGTTCATTGTTCTCGGCTCGTAGCTCCTAGGTCGTAGCTCGTAGCTCGTAACTCGTAACTCGTAGCTGGTCGTTATCAGGGTCTTTGTTTTCTTTCAAGGTTTTGTCTCACATAATGAGGTTTATAAATAAATTTAAGTAGAATTTATAAACTTAAAAAAAAATATTTATTTTTACTTTTTTTAATAACAAAACTAATCTATGAATATTTTGTTAATATGAGAATTATTTAAACATGTTTTGTGTTGTTAACTACGCTAACGCTAAGTGCTACTTTGAAATAATAATATAGTTCGCAATTCGCAATAACATAGAAGTGGCTCACTCAATTAAGATTTCTAGATCCTCTTCATATCAATTTTGTAATATATTGTCCTCAAGTTGAACAATTGTTTTGGAAACAAGGCAATAATAAGTTTAACATTATATCTCTAGTTTGGTTAGAGCGTTCAGGTTCTATTTGGAATTCTACTGAGTGGTAAACTAGTGGTCCTTTTTCAAAATTCAAATTAAATAACCTTTATTTATGTGACACTCCTTTATACAAAATAAAAATCATAAAAAAAATACAATAAAATAATAAAAAATAAATGATAATTAAAAACAAAGTAAAAAAGTTAAAATCCATGTAAAAAATATGATAGTTAAAAATAATAACAAAAGATAATATAAAAAAAATACATAGAGAAGAAAAAGAAAAAATAAAAGGAGTTGCCATTCATAATACTCGTTTGATATTTTTAGCATGAAAGTAACTTTGCACAAAGATGTGACGTCATCAATTGGATAATACTCAGCTATTGTTGAAAAAATAATTCTGGTTTTTAGTATTACCACCTTCTCGGCTCTGAACAGCGGGACAGTGATCGTTGCTCATAATTGTAAAAAAAAAAATATATATATATAATATTATTCTTTTATGTAAACAATTATTTTGTGTATATAATAAGTAAATGAAACATTATGTACTTTTACATTTATGCTTATTTACTATTTCATTTATCATTATATATATATATATTTTTTTTTTTTGCAGTTTTATATCGTAAATAAATCAACGCTTTCAGTAAGCTATTGAATTCGAATTCATATTGGGGCCAATCCAAAAACCACCTCACCATCACGGGAGAGTTATATTTTCTCCACGACCACCTACATTTGTAGTCGAAGAAACTCTAAGTATAATTTGGATTACCAAGTATTTTTACAATATTTAGTAATATTTTATAACTGTTATTTATATTTTAGGTTCAGCATTTTGGAATGAGGCAGGTAGAGATATTAAGAGTAACAACATAAACACTACATTTACTCTAAAAGGGACAGAATATAATAGAAAGGAATGTCAAGCAATAGTATTAAATGGTGTGAATATATTACAAAAAATAGCTAAGAAGTAATGTAGGGATTAAGTATATATGTCATCAGTATTCATTAATAAAAGGAGTATTTAAAATTGTTCTTTTTGATTTATTTGTCTGTGTTATAAATTTCCCAACATTGGTTTTGCAATATTGTCCCTCTTATTAAATTACTTGTAGTGTCTCCTATTTCTCGGTTACTTTGAAGTGAAGTTAAGTAAATTAACTTTTACAGCACGTTTGCGAAAAATACCACTCGCACTCACCCAATGTTTCAAACAACCACAAGCCTTGAAATCGTTGTGTCGGAATACAGTGGACGCTCGATAGTCATAAGCACCGCGTAAAAAAACTCGCACTCAACATTAAAGTTTTACAAACGTTGCGCCAGGTGGCGTTGTTCTTCTTTAACACGTTCGATTTGGTAAAAAAACTCGCCCTAGGCACACTCAACCTTACTTACTTTTGCCATATGCTTACAGGGTTGCGACCTACATGGTCGAAGCAAAAGTAAGTCGTAGAAAAAGAGCGGCAGTCTCTTGGATATAAAATTAACATAAAAGAAATCCTAAACGTCCAATACTAAGTACCGCATAAGATAATTTAATCACCATAAAATGTATAAATATATTTATATTTGTTACACACCATCTATAAATACGTGTTTACACAAATATTATATAATATAATGTTAATTACTATTTGTTACTCGTATGTGCGGTCACGTAACAACTACACTACACTCAGTCACAGAACGTGACTCGTTTCAATAAAGTGAATGTTCCGTTCAAGTTAAATGAAGGTAAAAAATAAGGAAAATATTATATATTACGTGTTAGCGAAATGTTGGAGGAATATTGCTTATATATTTTATAAGCATATATTTTATTAATATTTTTCTTTAATGGATCAATCTATTTTTTTCAAGACTTAATGAAGCGCACTTACAAAAATAGACGTATTATAGGAAAGAGTAGTAACATAATATTATGTTAAAAAATGCCTTCAAAAAAGACGTATACTTCCACCTCCAAGACCGGCAACGATCTTATGTATCCTGGGATGTTGCAAGAGTTCTTGGATGGTGGTTTAAACCTATTATCGGTAACCAGCAAGCTCGTTTGCCTTCCTCTAACATAAAAAAATGTCGTGAAATGAAAATGATGGGTATAGTACAATATAGCTTAAAATATTGCTTAATATTGTTTAGATACATGTACAGGGAATGTAAATGTCTAATAGTGTAAAGGAATAAATTAATATTGCTACGTTTTTTTGCGCATTCTGAGAACTTCACTTTAAGTTTATGATAAGTTATATTTTTACAAAATTATGTTGTAGTGGGTTTATAAAAGGTTATATAAGACGTATATATTTTTTTAAAACATGTATAGAAATCGTGTTAATTTTTGGTGCTAAGCCATATGAGCTATTTATTATAAACTAAAAACTTGAAAACGGTCAAGCAATTTTTCATATTTTACTCATTACAAACAATTTTTTTTTTCTTTAATATCTTTGTATATTAAATTAACAGCATGTTAAAATACTGAACTTATTGAAGTAGTTTTTTACTTTTAAAAGGTTTTAAACCAGTAGAATTAGCGTACAACGGAAACAATTCGCGGAATCAATTTTATTCGCGGGAGTAAAAGCATAAAAGACATTGTGTTGCGACGCATTAGTGCTATTGAAAGTACAATGAAGACAAAATGCTGACCATACACATGTAGTTGTATTATAGTTAGTATAAATAGCGTTAGTGTGTGAAATAGGTTGCACTGTCATTGTTGTTTCGTAAAGTGCCGATTAATCCACCCTTAAAGATTACATAATTGATTCTTTGACCATATTAGTCTACTGAGGCTTAGTTTACGGGTTCAGATAAAATAAGAAGAGAAGTTAGAATTACTGACGTCAGGCCTTGAAGTGTTTTCACAAAGGTATATTGCTTGATGAAGAATATTTATAATCGTATAGTAAAGGATTAGAATATATGAATATTGTTGTGTACATAACTCATGTTTATTTCATAAAAATCTAATATTATTTTATGCATGAACCAAATTATGATTATGTGTGGTTATTTGAGCGTTACTTAATAATATGAATCTGATGTGATAACTATTTATAATTTATAATTATTATAACAATTAAAGGCAGTTACCGAATCGGTAATGAAGAGCTCCACAGAATGGCAGGTACTATCGAAGATGTCACGATGAGAATGAAGAAAAACTTGCTCAGGTGGTTTGGCCACATCGAACGAATGAGTTATGAAAGAATGATAAAAAATATTTATAAAGAAAAAGAGAGCGGTAAAAGAGACAGGGCGAGGCCTCGAGTGACCTTCGAAAACACAGTATCTATGATACTAGAGGAAGGTTATGTAAAAAGCATGAGGACCCTCTGGAGGGCATATATGAAGAGGTTGATGTCTATGGCCGAGGCGAAAGAATTATGCAGGAACCGTAGCGCGTGACGCTCCGTCGTCTCTGGCTACCCCGCAAGGGATATGGCGTAAAGCTAAAACCTTACCTATTAAATAAATAAACAAATACAGGCAATAATGTGGTATGTGGGAAAAGTGTATGAATGGAGTCTTTCTATTTATAAATATAAAACTATTTATAAAACCGACTAAGGTTTGTAAAGCATCAAATATTCAGTATGCATATAGGATTGGTTGTTTGTGTGAGGAGAATCTCTGCGATACTCAAAATACTCCAGATTATTCTCGAATATTCTATTACATTCTTGGCCATTGTTTGTTATCCTGACTGGCAATTATTGTTGCTTCAGAATGGGTTGGTTTCCATAACAATGCCTTGTAATTAAGAATATAAATTCCGTTCTGTTTTATGAGAATAAAATTACATAAAATAATAGTTTATAGATTCATACTTACGTTTGTATAATGCATATATTAAAAGGATAATAAAAATATAATTTTATATTAATTCTAGAAGTGAATTATTAGCATTAGCTAACTTCTAAAGAAAACATTGATGTTCAACCTCTTCAAAGGAAGCTTTCAACGCAGTTACTATTACGTTCTAATCTCTCATATGTAATTTTGAATACATTTAATTAAATGTACCTTTTTGTTATTAAATTTCGATAAATTTATGATATCTTGAAAATATTTTGTGTATTTTGTGTGTTTTGTGTACATACTGGAATCCGCCGAGAACCTCTCCTTTCATCCGAATATCTACAAGAAATATCGATTTATTAGGACTAATTGTCATCTTCTAGCTCAGCACATTGCTCGCACGTGCAGGGCAGCTCTAATGTATTGTCTATGGCAGGAGTGATTTTTTTTTATAATTTTTGAATGGCTAAACATTATTTCAATCTGTTATCGCTATAACATCCGCGTTCGGCTCCAACATACATTAGAAAATTTTTAGCTAATTATCTCCTCGCATTCTGGAGACAACTAAAAACAAAAAAAGGTCTCCCAAATGGTTAAGAGCTTCGCTTACGCTCAGCTCAATTAACTTCTTAACCAAATTGTAATATAAATGTCTATGTAAAATTTGGTAGAATGCTTGAATAGTCCGCTACGTGCTCCATATTGTACCTTCAGCCCCAGGACCCGAATAAACTCTATTACAAATGAAAATGTATTACTTTAGACCTTAATTTTTCATCAGTAAAGAGAATCTTTCTCTGCCTTTCATCCGCATATCCTTTGATGAGCACGGAGGTTCAATTCTTGTTTTATTGTACGCGAGTTGCGACAGAATCCTTGATCTTTATTTCTCTCATTAAATCAGCTTTAATATCTCTGATAGAGGGAGCGCTGCTGTGGTATCTGGTGGTGGTGGTGGTGGTGGTGGTGGTTTGAAGAATGGTAAAAGGAGAGGTGTTGTTGATGTATCTGGGTGAATCTTACGGCTTTTGAAGTATTGAAAATGATTAACCGCTCCAAATTGTGCAGTGCAATCCTGCTTTTTTTTTTCAAATTGTAAAAATATATGGAACACAAAGAAATGTGAAACGACGTGAAATCGGTCGAGATTTTTGACATAAGTAAATAAAATTTTTCCACTATAATTATTTTTATAATTAGGTTCATGATTTTACCAATATTTATGCCCAATAAAATTAACTGAGAAAATTTTAATATAAATATATAAACAAATATTTGTTACATTATAATAATATTATAATGTTATATTATAAATATATATTTAAATATTTAATAATATGTTATGTATATTAAATGTAGGCTTCTTCAAATTCAAAGTTCTAGTAATGACGTAGAAGGTCTGTCCCGTATCTAATGTAATAATCTGAAAGTACTGTAACTGGAATTGCTAAGTTAAAAAAATATATATTGATATATGGGACACTTTTTGACCATTTAATCAAAATCTACAATTACGAATGTCACCAAAGAACTGCTAAACGAGTGAGACACTTTCTTGAATGCATATGCAAATTTTTAAAGCTCTACCTCAAATGGCTTCGGAGGAGTAGGCGAACATCGCAACACACTTTTGATCAGTAAGAGCTTTGCTTCGCTCAGCCCAATTAGTTATACTATGCTTATTTAAATGTTACTATTATAAAGAACTGAGTTAGAAATTCTGTGTTTTGTGTGTTGTTTGATGACACCTCGTAAAT
Source organism: Melinaea marsaeus rileyi (assembly GCA_918358865.1). Classification (NCBI taxonomy): domain Eukaryota; kingdom Metazoa; phylum Arthropoda; class Insecta; order Lepidoptera; family Nymphalidae; genus Melinaea; species Melinaea marsaeus. The sequence continues at coordinate 45,970,231 of OU911083.1, read as the reverse complement.
AAAGTACATTTTTGTGAATCTGTTCCTGCTCATATTTTTTTATTCTTTTTTTAAAATAATCTATTTTTTACTATATTAAGATAGAAAAGTAAATAAACTTGAAACTTTTCTATATCTTACATTATTCCTCGGTATCGGACATGAGACTAAGAACTGACACCGTCATTAATTAACAAACGATATGAGATATGAATAAAGATACGTCCAGACTAACACAAACAATTTATGTAATATATATTTGCATAACTTTGTCTTATAAGTTCTGTGTTTCATTACATATTTACTAATTCATAAGAACTCGTTATCCTTTCTAATATTAAAACTAGTAATCTTATAATTCTTTTAGGTTAGTGGAACAATAAAACATTCCATTTATGTTTACACTCCACTAAACTGAATTCAGTTTTAAAGTTGGATTCCGTAGAAATACGAGTACAAAATTCAATAAAAAGTAATCGAGCCAATGAATGCAATTTACTGTAAAGATGATAATACAGACTTTAATTTCGAAATGTTAATCCATTTATATAATAAAATAAAAGTTCTTTTTCGATTTTGGAGAAACCAAAGATTATAGGGAAACACAAACAAGCTGATATTCTGTCTGAATTCTCAATAACCTTGTTTGATCGTCATAAAGATGTTCACAAATACGATTTTTGTTTCATAAATTTATATAATATACTTAAATAATATAATAGAATACATTACAATTATAAATCTTTTATAACACACAGTATATCAGAACAATATGTGAATCTTATAATGGAATATTTAATAGAAACATTTTCGCTTATTTTTTACAAACGGTATATACGTTGAGACATTCAAATATCACGTATAACATGTTTTATTTATATTTATTCGTTTTATATCTTATAGTATGAAAATAAAATAGAAACATGTTTTAATATATAAATTTTCAATTATATATAAAAATATAATTTTATGTAAATATATTTAATTATATATTTATATATTATATATAATTATATATTAAAAGATATATTATTAAATACAAAATATCACTTAAAATTCCTTTTTTTTCAAATATATGAATCTGACACAAAAATCCTGTAATAAATTCAAGAAAATCACTATCTATCTAATGACACATTTATATGTTATGTAACATAAATTATAAATCAATTCAATCCAGAGATTAAAGTAGAGCGATCAGACAATCCGAGGTCACTCAAATTCTTACAAAAAGCTTCATACAGCACCTCACTTAACTACGTTGGATCTCTATGATACTCGAAGAAATCTCTAGAGCCTTCTCGAATGTTCTGTAAAATAAGTAATAATGTTTGATGTTTCAGCTGACCGCCTCTCAACTGACACTGCGTAAAATGCCTTATCTATTAATTACTTCGGATCTTCCGAATACAATACACTGCTTTTGGTTATTTATTATCATCTACAGCGAAGAGACATAGCTGTTTATGTTTCTTATTGTAATACTAAATAACGAAAATTATTATTTAAGTTATTATGTTTAAATCAATTTAAAAAAAACTTATTGCAATAGATAATTTGGTCAGTATTAATTTGTAATGATAAAATAAACGAGTGCAATAAATAAAAGAGGAATATCACATTTACCATTACGATATGAGATCATTCAATTTAACACTTTCCTATACTTTGATATGTTAAATGCTAAACTGAAAGAGAGCTTTTGTTTCTTTTTATAATACTCGTTATTCTCCTTACACAAAAAATATTCGCATTTCTGATGTTGACAGCCGATTTATTTACTTTGTTTTCATTTTAGATATAAAAATAACATAATTTATATATATAGTCTCTCTTCTATTTAATCCTTTACAAGTGGATTTCTCTGAGTGAAATGTACCCAAAAATTAATAATACTGAAACAAAACTTTAAATTATTCGATCTTAAACTTCTTCAGTTTTCATGATGAATGGATTCTTACATTTATTAATTATTAAAAATTACAAATATATTTAAAAACAAAGTTTTAATAAGTAAAATTCAAAAAACAGCTATACACTAAAACAGAATAACAACAATATATTAAAAATATTATGAATTAAGTGTTAAATGTAAAAACAAAAAAAAGCTGCTTTAAAAACATCCATTTATAATAAGTAATGAAATTTATTCTGTCAACTTTCAGTTAATCGTAAAGGTAAAAGGTGATCTCCGTCATCTCACATGTCAGTGACATGAATAAACATGGCATTACAGACGTGAATAAGGAAGGAATGAAATATGGAAAGCGCTGAGCAAAATTTAGCATTTGCAATATATTACTTACATAATACAAAAAACAAGATGAACTTATAAATATATATGTATACTTAAATTAATACGAGCCAAGTTCTGTTGTGTGTAAAAAAATCAAATAAAGATATACGAGTATTACTATGATAGGAATATTTTAATATAAAAAATACATTCTTCTGCCTAATAATTATTATCAGATCTCTTGCAATAACAGTAATAATAAATATGAAACTTATTTGAAATTAAATATTATAACAACCGAATCCATTCATAATTGTTACAACCGTTATTGAGCAGAGCGTGAGCGAAGCTCTTAACCGTTTGGGAGACCTTTTTTTGTGTTTAGTTGTCTCCAGAATCCGACTAGATAATTAGATAAAAATCTTCTCATTTATATTTGAGACGAACGCGGATGTTATAGCGAAAACAGATTGAAAAAATGGATAGCCACTCAAAAGTTATCAACAAAAGATCACTCCTGCCATAGACAATACATTAGAGCTGCCCTGCGTGTACGAGCTATGTGCGGAGTTAGAAGGTGACAATGAGTTTAGTTGCCTCCATAAGGGCTCAGCTCAACACCCGCCGCGCACAGTTGGCGGATCCTAGATAAGATATTGCTTAAATATACATAATTCCAGAATTATTCGAAACAGAAGTTCAATTTACATTACTTGTCTGCGATAAGATAAAATACACTTGAGATTTACTTTTAAAATTTATTTTCGTCAAGATATTTCGTTTCATTAAAGTCGTTGAAAATATAAGATAAATTTATTATTGTAATGTTAAAATAAAGTTAATGAAATCTATGAAATGAAAATTTGCTATTTAACGTGAACCACTGAAAGCTCGTATTCATGTGTAATGTTATGTATATACATACTAGCTGTACCCGACGCGTGTCGCTATGCCAACAACTAAAATAAATTTAAGAAAAATATTTTAAAGAAAAATCGGTACACAAATATTTTATTCATTCTAAGCCATTTTATTGATTTTGGTTATTTCGAAAAAATTGTGACATTACAGTTTACAATTACAATTCAATTCGATGTTTATCGACGTGCTGTGGGATGCACAATATTTCTTGTTTTTCCATCTGGTACGTAGACGAATAAATCAGAGGATTTTCCGACACTTGAGTAAGCTACATAGAGCTGAGAAGCATGGATTCTCCAAAGTTAATCCACATACTTGTAACGATTGTCCTTGTGCTTTGTTAATAGTCATTGCGAAAGCGAATCGCACCGGTAACTATAAATGTTTTAATTCGAATGGCATATCTGTCGGGATCATTGGGATACGTGGCTATAGTACGTCTTCAACTTTGATCTTTCCAGTCAAAATTGTTGCCTCTATAACATTGTTCACCATTTTCTTGACTGAGAGTCTGGTTCCGTTGCCAAGTCATGGTGGATTTATGTTTCGAAGAAGAATGATGGGTACGCCAATTTTCAATGTAAGAACATGCGATGGCAAGCCTGGCAAATCAAACGAATTCAAGAATTCAGTTGGATAGTTTACAACCTCGTCTTGATTCTCCATAGTATCGATGGACTTATATATTGTCATTACACTGGGCATTCCATGCTAAATGGTGAAGTTGATGGTATTGACATCTATGTTTTTGGCTGCTAATATAGGACGCGTACTGAACCACTGATGGTATTTGTAGTTTTGTGCAATGTTTGGGAAAACTTTTTGCACCAATTCGTCGATCGATTCGTCGTCTGTTATCTTACAGAAGTTTGCTGGCAGAGTAATACATTGTGTAGATTCATCAATTTCCACTCGCCCATTTCCAATATCCATTAATTGTTTTGCAAAATTTCCGGCCGATGCATCCCGTTGTAGTTGTACACGCATGTTAGTTTTCAAAGTCAATTTCTGTAAATGACGCCATAGAACTGATGATTTAAGACATGCATTAAGTTCATCAGCGGGTATTAAACGTGGTATAATGGGCAGTATTTGTCGCTAATCACCAGACAATAACATTAGTGCACCACCGAAGATCCGTCTGTTTCTTCTAAAGCGTACGATCAAGCGCTTTCAATGCTTTCTTGTGAGACATTGTATTCGTCCCATATGCTAATTTGACACGTTTGGAGTACTTTTTACATTCCAGAGTTTTTGCTGATGTTGCATGTTGGTGCCTGAGTGTTTTGCAAATTCAACGGCAGTTTCTGTTCCCGCTGTTCAGCCACCATCCAAAATAATTGCCGCAATTCCAGATGATGCAATGGCCAGTACAATATTATTTTGTGCCAAAATTTGGAAACAAGAATTGTACTTGCGGATATTTTCCAAGAAATGTTTCGACGCACGTGTAACACCAGATATAAACGTTGACAGTGATTCGGGTGGTGAATGTAATTCTGGTAGCCTAACTTTTCCACTGGCGCAGCACATTTAAGGCGTTTCATTTTTAAATTTTAGTTCACTACCATACATGCAAATTTTATCCATTTTTCCAATGACGGCATTTGGATGAAGACTGTAATCATTATTACTGTCGTAATGGAATGCACTAAGATTCAAATCAGCGTGCAGTGTTCGTTTTGATCGAGCCGTGCTTATTCGAACATTTTGCAGTCTTCTTTTCCGTAGTTCAGTTGTCACAGAAGAACGATCTGATTAGTACGTATTCGATCAGTTTCTAGTCTCGTCTAAATGATTAAGACGAACGGGTCTCATCGGCGTGTACTCAAAGATTTTTCAGCCTTGATGCTCGTTGCTCGTATGATTCTGATGCTCGTAATGCTCTTCTTTTTCGTGCTTGAGGCGTAGCTCGGCAAATTTCTGTGTAAAAATACATGGTTATACTGATCTTCACGACAATCGGTTGAACGGGGCAGAAGTTGCTACTCTGTAGCGTCACCTGGTGGCGAGTGCCATGAATAAGCGTATTATACAAATCTTCCCCGTTGAAAAATACATACATATATATATATACATACATATATATATATATTAATAGTCAAAATTGAAAAATAAATAAAAAAAAAAACAAAATAAATCTACCCTACGTAATAACAATTATTTATTATTAGTTTCACAATCAATAACACTTAAATGGACAGATCACTTTAAATTTATAACAAATCACATAATTTGAAGGAAGGAATAAATTATTAGCCGTTCAATGAAACACCGCACTACCTATCGCAACGAATAGCGAAATAATAATGTCACCGTACTACCTATCGCAACGAATAGCGAAACAATAATGTCACCGCACTACCTATCGCAACGAATAGCGAAACAATAATGTCACCGCACTACCTATCGCAACGAATAGCGAAACAATAATGTCACCGCACTACCTATCGCAACGAATAGCGAAACAATAATGTCACCGCACTACCTATCGCAACGAATAGCGAAATAATAATGTCACCGCACTACCTATCGCAACGAATAGCGAAACAATAATGAGCCGATGACAGCAGTGCAGCTCTTTTTATACATTTTCTAACACTATGTCTTATTCGGCCTCTCCTGACGTGGAGTCGTCCCCAACGATATTTGATGAACATGTTTCGGTGTCGACTCCTGGTGTACTGATGTTATCACCATCAAGTAGCGGCATTGACAGTGCCTGGCTAGGTCCAGCTTTTGAATTATCCGGTTCCTCCCCATCAGCATCATCTATGAATTAAAAATTGTTTGTATTACATCAGTTGCATAAACAGTCACGACACCCACACAACAAACAAGGCGCCATTGTATGCCGTACAAGTATCGCAACTGCAAACTCAATCTGAGCCATTTAACTCAAATCACCACAGACAACCATAGTCTTCTGTATTTGTTAACTCTGGAATCTTTAAACTTTACACATCTTCCGAGTTACACGCTTATACTTATATTGAATAAATTATTATTACATATCCTCCAAACTACATGGTAATTCAGGTATCACAAAAGCAAAAACATGTCTTCGGAATTACATCGGAATTTTATTTATTTATTTATTAAAACTTCATTGCACAAAAAAATGGTACAATCGGCGGACTTAATGCAATCTAGGCATTATCTATTATTCAGGTATCACAAAAGTAACAACATGTCTTCCGAATTACATCGTAATTCAGGTATCACAAAAGTAACAACATGTCTTCCGAATTACATCGTAATTCAGGTATCACAAAAGTAACAACAGGTCTTCCGAATTACATCGTAATTCAGGTATCACAAAAGTAAAAACATGGGCTCGACTAAATTCGACAGAAACATTCATTCCAATACTCAGAATTGAAGAACAAAGCACAGGATTCAGGGCACCACTCGCCTCTGCACGGTACCATATACTGTGCTGCAGCCTGGGTTGTCTTGCCGTAACCACCAGCCAGGAGTTTCAACTCGTAGCGGCCACCAGACAGCACTTTTGTGATCCGGTATGGTCCTCGCATCCCAGGATCCAACTTCCCAGTAGATTGCGAATACTTAATAACAAAGGCGAAATCGCCGACACTGTACTGCTTTGGAACTTGTCGATTCTGATTAACACGATCATCTTGTTTTTGTCGATTACAATCGAGTAACTCATTGGCTCTAGCTCTACACATGTCTCGCCATGGCTCTTTATCTGGTCGCGTATCATCAATAGCGAGATCGCGAATAACAGAGCGTATTAAAGGTGTTGCGCCTTCAGTACCTACCAGCAGTCTTAATGGAGACGACTGCGTCGTTTTCTGTCGTGTAATATTCAGCGTCAACTGAAGTTTCCACAGGGTATCGGACCAAATAGGGTTGAGGTCCGCTTCTACACGTAGCATGTTAAGGAGTGTCCTGACATATCTTTCAACTTGGCCGTTAGCTTGATGCATCTCGGGTGTGACGTAATGTATTGACGAGCCCATATCCTGTAACCAACTTGAAAACTCACGGGACTCAAACATATGTCCTCGATCTGTAACCACTAATTTCGGAGCACCAAAAAGACCAACCATTTTAGAAAGATTTGCTTTCAATTCCAAAGCATCTTGACGTTGCATAGGATAAAGCAAACAGAACTTTGTGAATGAATCTACTACAATTAATATAAATTTGTAATCTTTTGAAATTGGTAAAGGACCCAAAGTATCTATATGAATGGTATCAAATGGTTCCGACGGTTTTTGCCACGAGGTAATTTGTTGTTAGGGCTGCCGGGGTACACGTTTCTTAGAAACACATGTTATACAGTGGGCTATGTACTTTCGTACAAAACTAGGCAAGTCAGGGAACCAAAAATGTCTTCGTATAAGATCTAAAGTTTTTTCGGAATTTATGTGCTGATGTTCATCGTGGAAAAGCCTAAGCAGGCTTAATCTATGGCCCTTAGGGATAAAGCATAAGAACCTAGCTTCCTCACCCCTCTCACTGTATTTGTAATACAGCAACCCATTACGAACTACATAGCGGTTAGAATCTAATTGTCCTTCCTGCAATTTTACGATCAAACTGCTAACCTCATCATCAGCGGATTGAGCTATTTGCGCCCAATTCCGTGGACGCGATATTTGGTTTACAATGACCGGGGGGTTACGGCTCAAATAATCAACGTGTGGCATCATGACACCTATACTCTATTACAAAATTAAAATCTTGGAGATATAACCACCATCGAGCCACACGAGGCAGAAAATCTTTTTTTCGCTCCGTAGACTTTATATAAGAAAATAGCTAAAACTGGCGCGTTCGTTAATGTTTGAATCAAATCTATTCGCACCTGTTCTTGTTCCGGTCCCCAGTTAAATTTGACATCCTTTTTAGTTAGATAAGTAAGACTAGCCGTTTTTATCCCGTAATTTTTTATATATTTGCGGAAATATCCCGCTAGGCCAAGAAATTGTCTTACTTGCTTAACGTTTTTAGGAGGAGAAGACCTCGTAAGAGCTTCTATTTTACGGGGGCTTGGCTTCACCTCACCTTCACTAACTAAACGTCCTAAATACTCAATTTCGGTCTTTAAAAATGAACATTTACCTAAGTTTATTGAAAAACCGGCACTAGTTAGGGTGTGAAGAACTTGTTGAAGTAGGGCGATCCCTTCGGGGATAGAAGAGTTCATAATACAAACGTCATCGATATAAACTAACACACGCCCAGAGTCAATAAAGTCACGAAGCGTGTTATTTATGATGCGCTGATACACAACCGGTGAATTTGTTAAACCAAAGGGCATCTTCAGAAATTCGTAATGACCCTCTGGTGTAACGAACCCCGTATAATGCGTGTAATGCCCATCAATTGGTATTTGATAGAAGCCTGTGGCCATATCAAGGCTCGTAAAATATTTGTAACCCCCTAAACTATCAATGTGGTCATCAATTAAGGGCAAGGGATATCTGTCTCTTATAGTCAATCTATTAAGAGCACGGAAGTCTACGCACATGCGATCTGATCCATCCTTTTTTTTAACAAGAATAATTGGACTTGCGTACTCTGATTGTGACTCCTTGATAATATTTTTTTTAAGGAGGTCGGCAACTATATCTCTAACCTTGAGTTTTTCGTGATAAGAAAGCTTATAGGGGCGATAAGCGACTGGCTCAGAACTCGTTAATTTAATGCACATCTCACCAGTCTTAACAGTTGTTGTCGCGGTGCCAGAAATAAAATAGCTCGAATATTCACTTACTACCCCCAATAAGGAATCATATTCGATACCCTCAAGCGGAGTATCTATTTTAAGCGAATCTAATTAATGATCTTTTTATTCAAGGAATGTGAAATGTACTGTCGATCCCTTGTCCTTATATAAACTATTCCATCCCGATTTAAAACATCAGTACCAATAATTATAGACGTATTCATACACGACGATGGTACGACCATCAAATCTGCTTCGATAGAAATTTCGTCAAGTTCGATTATAACGGTAACAAAAGAAGTAACTATGATCTCGCGGTTACTGATACCTTTAAGAACACAGTAGGTTGACTTTGGTTGACTAGTAAGATAACGCAAAACATCGGAGGATATTAGAGAAACATTAAGCGCACCACTATCTATAAGAACGTCCATTGGAATACCTTCTACAACTGCGGTTACAACGTCTTGAGAAGATGAACTTAAACGAGTCCCGCATAAATTCACCTGACGTTGATTACGCACGGTTGAACGATTTTTCGCGAAACAATCCTTCTCAACGTGGCCCATCTTTTTACAAAAAGTACATTGTAATCGACCAGTAAAATTTCCATCTCGAGCTTGACCGACACCTACGTTTGACCATCTACAGGATCGTTCAAAATGGCCACGTAAACCTAAAACTCTAAAACACCTAACATTACTTTGACTATTAACATTTTGATTCGAGCGTTTGAGTAACTGACCGTTGCCCTGCGTATTTGATTAATTTTTAACCGTCTTTACGTATATTGATAGAAACGACACTATATTATCGACCGTTAAATGTGCATTAGTAGCTGTTGCCCGAACTTGAGTGGCATCTATTCCGCGTATAACAATTAGTGTACGCAGTTCGTCGCTCAAACCATCGACTACCCGCAATCGAAGCAGAGTACGTCGGGCATATTCAGCGTAAGTTGAGTATTTATCAGATGTTTCATTCATGACGTCATAAAGGATGTTTGCGTAATCTAATCGCTGTGGACAAAGAGGTCTAAGTTCCTTTTTAAAATTTAACCACGAACGGTCATTGGTTACCCCTTCCGAAAGCTATACGCGCGCATTACCCTTAAGACAGGAAGCTACTCTCGATAGGCATTCACAATCAGACCAACAATTCGCAATACGAGCGCGGTCTACTTCATCGCACCAAATATCAATATTGTTGACGGTAGGATCAAAATTTGATACGAAATAATTGTTCGCCCGGATAGGTTGTAAATTTTTTAAAGCTTCTATTAGTTCCGATGAACCTACCTCTCGACTACGAATGGTATCACCGTGACTTGATAAGCTCTCCATTAAACGCGGATCGTTATTGTTAACATTAACCCTGCTAGAGTTATTTAAGGCAGAATAATTAACTAAATCACTGCGCGTGTTATTAGATAAATCCCGGGTTATCACTTCGTTATCAATAGCAAAACAATAATGTCACCGCACTACCTATCGCAACGAATAGCGAAACAATAATGTCACCGCACTACCTATCGCAACGAATAGCGAAACAATAATGTCACCGCACTACCTATCGCAACGAATAGCGAAATAATAATGTCACCGCACTACCTATCGCAACGAATAGCGAAACAATAATGTCACCGCACTACCTATCGCAACGAATAGCGAAACAATAATGTCACCGCACTACCTATCGCAACGAATAGCGAAACAATAATGTCACCGCACTACCTATCGCAACGAATAGCGAAACAATAATGTCACCGCACTACCTATCGCAACGAATAGCGAAATAATAATGTCACCGCACTACCTATCGCAACGAATAGCGAAACAATAATGTCACCGCACTACCTATCGCAACGAATAGCGAAACAATAATGAGCCGATGACAGCAGTGCAGCTCTTTTTATACATTTTCTAACACTATGTCTTATTATATATATACCAATTTTTATAACAATCGGTACAGTAGTTTTTGAGTTCATCGATGATATACAGACAAACATTCATTTTTATACATATAGATGAAAGCTCGTATTCATGATTAATATGTATGTACCAGAAGGTATGTGCCAGAAGCCGCCCTTTTTTCGCAAAAAGTACTAAATAACATAATATTAACAATAATAAAATACTTACAGCCCGGGATTACATAATTAAATTACAAAAAACTTGTTAAAATTTAATTGAGTTTCTCGAATCTGACATCATATATTTCGTTAAATTTTGGAGTTATTTTCATTACATGTTGAAAATAACTCCTAAATTTTTAATAAATAAATCCTCGTGAATAAACTAACATATTTCGTACCTAAAAATATTTTTAACGTAGATTTTGTGAAACTGGAAATCCGTTTCAGAAAATAAATTTTCCAGTTACCTGTTTTGGACCTTTTATTTTATAATTTATATTCCTCACCTCTGGTTTATATTATTTTAATATCTTCGTGGTTTATTTTAAAACATACAAAACATACAAGTGCAATTGGAACTTGTGTAAGTATAACAATAATAATTAAGTTTAGCATTATGAATACAAATTGAAAAATTATATTTTCTGAATATTATAACTAAGTTTATTTGTCCAGGTCTATAGATGGGCAAAATATTAATAGATGATTTAAGAAAAGGTTAGTATCATATTCAAAATGTTTTTATTTGTCAAGAGCTACTTTCATAAAAAGTTTCGGCATTATAAATTCGATGGCATCAATTAAGCAGCGGCAAACGAATTGCCGCAAAAGACTTTAAACGAGGAGTATACAGACTGTATGGCAAATTACTTTTTACTAAGGCTGAAAATTTACATTTACTATAACATGTTTCAATATGTTACAACACTGATTTATTAAATCGATGGTTAAAACGATTAAATATAAATATTATATATTTCTTTATCACTAGTATTTTCATAATCCTTTATAAAGTTAAAGAATTTAAAATATAACTTATTGTACATTCGACTGAGGAGCCGAGAAACAAAATACGTCAAAAAATGTTTTGGTGTTGTTGAAAAATATAAAATATGTTTGTACTAAATGGCTGAAGGGTGAATTATTTTAATTGCTATTATTATTGACTATTAATATTGCTAAAAATATGGCGTTATTTCTGTTTAGAAGGACCTAGAAAAAAGAAAAATATCAGAGATAGAAACGCAAGAATGATATATATGGAGAGATATATAAATATATTATGTTAGGAGTACTAGAAAACTCATTCCCAAAAGTGGTGAAGGATGAGTAGAAATAGAGACAAAAAAAACAAAAAAAAATATCAACTTTAAAAAGTTTGGAATACTACGAATACGATTTAATCATTAAATTACTTAAGAGTTATGAACTTTATTACATTTAGATGTAAAGTATATTATTTGTGCATGTAAGTATATTCCCTTAAAGTCACCATTTGATTCCGTGAAAATTTAATCACTTCAAAGCACTAATTGAGGCCAAGTAAGTCTTACTATCCAAAATGCTCGTTTAATTATTCAAGTTTACCGTCGGGTACTAATGTAACTAACATTTCTTGTACACATCAATTTGTAAGTAACACACATAATATAGGTTCTTAGGTCAAAAATATCTTGTACGGCTTCATCGGCTTATATCAATGCTTCAGTAACTCGTAACTGCAGATTACAAGGCCTGGCTTTAGATAAGGTTTAATGCTAAAATGTTTCCCTGTTAAGAACTACAAACGATAGAAAAATTATCTTAACAAAATATCTAAAACTGAATTTTCCAAAGGGGTATCTCTTTCTAATACGCACACCTCTTTGTTCAAAATAATATCGCGTGTAAGTACTTTGTTAATGTTTCAACGAATTTACAATGAACTTCATTTATTACAATTAGAAAAACTGCCAACGGAAATAATACACATTGTAATCCACTGTACATTGTAACACTCGCCTCTTCCCTGTTTACTTTTAACGGCTTTATGTAAATTGACGATCGTATTGTTCTCACTTGACACTAGACGTCAGATATCGACATCATGTATACCGTGAAATTTAAATAATTTTAAATAATTTGGTTTATGTATCGAACTTTCTTTATTTCGTCAATATAACACGTCTTATCAAAAGACAAGCTTTTATAATTCAATGTGGATGAAAATGCTTTTAATACAAATAGTTAAGTAAAAATGTTTTTTATTGCAACCCAAACTGTATTTACCTCTTATATGTATTTAAAATGAAAACAATATTTTATAAATATAAAAAAAAATATTTTTAAACATGTTATTACATCATTTATAAAATATACCAAATGTCTTAAATAAGAAACTTCCAAGCTTCAGCCTATTTTCATTAAGATTTAACTTTGGAAAAAGTTCTTTCATACGAGTAGATTAATAAAGTTAAACAATCTTAAATCGTTTAAGCCGATTTTTTTAAAAGAATGTTATAGATATCCAAATATTGTTATCACGGTCGGTAGAAATGGTGTTATAATCCTAAGGTTGGCTGGTAGAGAATGCCTATTAGCATTAAGCTCGAATTTTGTACATTGTTTTATATTGTGCAATAAAGAAATGAAATAAATAAGTTCCACACATTTCGATAGACTAAAAACTCTTGAATGTTATAAGATTTGTTTAATAATACACTTTTTAATTTTAGATTTAAAACTAAGAAAAGGTAGGTCTAAAATATCTTGTGGAGCTTTATTAGATGTGCCTAATTTTAAGCTAATTAATATTAACATATTCTGCATTCGTTATTTTTTTGAAGACGAAATTTTGGCGTTAGGAGTTTATTTTTATTTTTTGTATTTATCGTGTCTGTCGCTTTTTCGTACTATAAAAGTTTTGCCACATAAATAAAATTTGTTACCAAATATGTATTGAGAAAACCAATTTCTTTAAAAACATCTGTCAGGGAATCTTTACCTTTTAAGATATAAATATATATTTTTCTATAATAAATATAGAATTAATTTCAGCAGCACCGCCCAGTGATTAAATAACATAAGACAAGATACTATGAAAATACAAAAATACTATGAAATTATGTTATTCTCGTTATTGCCGGATGTAAAAAATACTCTTAATGCTTCAATTAGCAGCTCGAATGACCCACGACCCGGTACGAAGCCGTAATTAAGTATCGATGAAATATTATCATTGTATCGAATAAATCCGATAACGATTACGATCGGTACGAGTCCGTCGTCCAACTTCTTGGTAAATTATGTATTTATTATTTACTCCTATATAAAAAGAATCTTTCCTCTTGTGGTCCAAAGAAAAATGGGCAATAAAATGTTACTTTTAGATAAATTCGGTGTATTGTATAACAATAGCTTCAAGAATCATTGTAAATCGAGCTTATCTTGATATGGACCTAACAACTTTAAAGATTTTTGGGTAGACCTTGAAGAATTTGGTCTGCCCATTCATTTGTACCCGACTTTCGAATTTTGGAAAAATTTCTTCACTTCTTCTTGGTCTTCTTATGATCCCCTGAGTCCGAAATGACCATTGGTCAAAAAGTTTATATATATATATATATATATATATATATATATATATATATATATATATATATCGGAAATTTATTGAATTATTATTCCTTTTTAAAAAAAAAGATAGAATCGCTGACCGTATAGTGGTCATCGATTCTATTGTAACTATAACTATAATAAGATATACCAACTATAGTTCTATGATTTTATATTAGTTAAGTGAGTTACAATTATCACAGTGAAATAATTACAGGTAGGAGAATATTAACAAAATGAAACAAGTTAATTATTATTTATTATTTAAAATAAATAACATTTAAATTAAATTAAACTAAATTAGACAAACTGACATGGATTCTACTTACAATGTGTATTCCTCGAAAATCGGCAGCCAAAGAGGGCCCCGCTCATAAAACACCGTTATTTATACAAAAGATTCCCCTCTCTTGAAGTGAATCGTTGTTAGTCAATCACAATACTTTTTCACATAATACTATCAAACACTCTATTTAAGTAACTCTGATTCAGACAGCTTTAGGTATTACAATTCACAAAATAATGTTATAAAAAAAAGAGTGATTATTTAAGAAGTTGTTTAAAAACATACAACTTTAAATTTAACAATCCATCGATTAAATATAGTCAAAATCACAACTTCTTAAATCTTACGGCGGCCATCTTAATAAACAATTTCGGATGTTTAAATAACAATTGTGGAGTAGATTATTATAATAAACATTGATGAGTTGAATTTATAATTATTGTTAAAATAATTATAAATATGTAAATCAATTAATCTGATTTTTTAATAATATGCAACACGGCAAAATATAGTCAAAATCACAACTTCTTAAATCTTACGTCAGCCATCTTAATAAACAATTCCGGATGTGTAAATAACAAATGTGGCATCGATTATTATAGTAAACATTGATGAGTTGAATTTATAATTATTGTTAAAATAATTATAAATATGTAAATCAATTAATCTGATTTTTTAATAATATTCAACACGGCAAAATATAGTCAAAATCACAACTTCTTAAATCTTACGTCGGCCATCTTAATAAACAATTCCGGATGTGTAAATAACAAATGTGGCATCGATTATTATAATAAACATTGATGAGTATAATTTATAATTATTGTTAAAATAATTATAAGTATGTAAATAAATTAAAATGATTTTTCAATGATATTCAACGCGCCGACATATATATATATATATATATATGTACTCATTTGGTTATGTTCCGTCGGTGAGTGAGAGAATCCGGAAGCCCAACCCCCCCCCCCCCCGCCAAATATGAAAGCGATACCGAAAAGAAAAATACCCCAGGAGGGTACCGGCTTTGATGAACCCGGGGACCCCCTCCCCTAGCAAAATCGGGGAAATGATTCTCGGATTTTGCTCGGGCTGCCCGTCGTATCTGGGGCGGGCAAAGTATCGCCTTTTGTGTTTTTTGAGGGCAAACGACGAGTCAACGCAGCGGCACCCCGACCCACAACATCATCCGACGACCAACAACATCCGGGGACTTCATTCCAACTTGAACGCCGTCCACTATCACCTAGAGACGGCGCAGCCGGCCTTGTTGTTTCTGACGGAGACGCAGATATCTCAACCTAGCGACACAGCGTACCTGTCATACCCCGGGTATAAACTAGAACACCATTTTATACCACACGCCGGGGTATCTGTGTTCGTAAGGGAGGATATCTGCTACCGTCGCTTTCAGGTTTTTGAAGGTTGGGATCTGTCTGTACTCTGGCTGCGCGTGGACATGGACGACCATGTCAGAGTCTACGCGTGCCTCTACAGGTCCCATAGTGGTAATGCAGAAACGGTTCAACTCTTGGGCCATGTTCAGGCGAAGATTGACGATCTGCTTTCACAGATTCCCTCCGCCGAAGTCGTAGTCCTCGGGGACTTCAATGCGCACCATGCCGATTGGCTAGGGTCACGTGCCACCGACTACGCGGGGAGATCTGTTTTAGACTTTGCTCTGGCAAATGGCCTGTCCCAGCTGGTAAAGACGCACACTCGTCTACCGGACGCGGACAGCCATATGCCCTCTTTGTTGGATCTTCTGCTGACTACACATCCCGGAAAGTACCAAATCACTGTCGAGGCTCCCTTAGGGTCCTCTGATCATTGCTTGGTACGGAGTGTAGTGCCCATTGAACGCCCAGCTCGCATAAGACCTGCGACTCGACGCGTTTGGCACTACAAGTCAGCGGATTGGGATGGAATGCGGTCCTTTTTTGCATCCTACCCATGGGGGCCGATTTGTTTCTCTTCCAATGATCCTAGTGACTGCGCTGCGGCTGTAGCTGATGTGATACTTCAGGGCATGGAACTATTTGTACCAAGCTCTGTGGTACCACTTGGTGGCAGATCGCAGCCTTGGTTTGATGCGTCTATCAGGGCTGCAGCAGCTGGCAAACGGCAGGCTTATCAAGCTTGGGCTAATACGTTAGTCACTAAGGATCCGAACTCTAGAGTTCTGAAGAGGAAATATAATCGTGCCTCCAGATTCTTCAAACGGAAAATTGCTAGAGCAAAGTTCAAGCATGTCGTCAAAATTGGGGATTAGCTGGCAAAGTACCCGCCTGGCACGCGCAAGTTCTGGGCGCTGTCTAAAGCCACGCTGGGAAACTTTTGTCAGCCATCCCTACCGCCATTGCACACTGGAAACGACTCTCTGGCCTACACGGCAAAAGAGAAAGCCGATCTCTTGGGCACTCTTTTTGCCTCAAACTCAACTTTGGACGACCAGGGGAAGGCACCGCCTATCATCCCGCGGTGTCCGAGCTTAATGCCGGAAATAGTTTTTCGGCAAAAACTCATCCGAAAAGCCCTCCTTTCCTTGGAAGTTCATAAGTCGAGTGGGCCAGATGGTATCTCTTCAGTTGTGCTACGAACATGTGCTCCTGAATTGACACCAGCGCTAACGCGTCTATTTCGGTACTCCTACCTTAAAGGCGTAATCCCGGTCTCATGGAAGCGTGCCCTTGTCCATCCGATCGCTAAAAAAGGTGATAGCTCGGACCCAGCTAACTACAGACCTATCGCCATTACCTCTCTACTCTCCAAAGTAATGGAGAGTATCATCAATAAGCAGCTCCTAACCTTCCTCGAGGATCACCAGTTGGTCAATAACTGGCAATATGGCTTTCGCCATGGTCGATCGGCTGGTGATCTTCTTTTATATCTTACGTACCGTTGGGCAGCTGTTATTGAAAGCAAGGGAGAGGGTCTGGCAGTTAGTCTGGATATGGCGAAAGCCTTCGATCGTGTATGGCACAAGGGGCTTCTTTCGAAGCTACCTCCCTATGGGCTTCCCGAGATTTTATGCAAGTGGATCACCAGCTTCCTCAGTGGGCGGAGCATACAGGTCGTTCTCGACGGTTTTTGCTCGGACCCCAAGCCCGTGAACGCTGGTGTACCCCAAGGCTGCGTGCTATCCCCAACTCTGTTCCTCCTGCACATCAATGATATGTTGGATATCTCCAACATACATTGTTATGCGGATGACAGTACTGGGGATGCGGTATATTCCGGCCGTGCAGGTCTCTCTCGGGAAAACGTCGACGAGTGCCGAAAGAAACTTGTGTCTTCTATAGAGATTTCCTTGGGGATGATCTCAGAGTGGGGTGAACTGAACCACGTTCAGTTGAATCCCCTAAAGACACAAGTTTGGACGTTTACCACTAAAAAACTCCATTTGTCGTATCACCGCTCTTCGAGAGCACTCCCCTCATTGCCTCGCCAAGTATCAGAATACTGGGTCTCGACATTTCGATTGACTGTCGGTTTCGTGGTCATCTGGAGAGCAAGGCCAAGTTGGCCTCGATGAAATTGGGCGTGATCAATAGAGCAAGGCAGTACTTCAATCCTGGCCAAAGACTTGCGCTCTACAAAGCGCAAGTCCGGCCACACATGGAGTACAGTTCTCATCTCTGGTCCGGATCACCCCAATATCAGCTTCTACCATTTGACCGTGTACAACGGAGAGCCGTTCGGATTGTCGGGGACCCGGTGCTCTGTGAACGGCTGGACTCTTTGGCATTGCGTAGAGACGTTGCTTCTCTGTGCGTCTTCTACCGCATTTACCACGGAGAGTGTTCCGAAGAGCTATTCGATCTGATGCCTACCGCCGAATTCCATCACCGCACAGCGCGCCATCGCCTCCAATACCATCCCTACCACCTGGATGCGTGGCGATCCATCACTGTGCGGTTCTCAAGTACATTTTTTCCTCGTACCACTCGAATGTGGAACGAATTCCCTTCGGCGGTATTTCCAGATCGGTACGACATGGGTACCTTCAAAAACGCTACGCTCCTGTAAATCCTCGGATGTTGCAAGAGTTCATGGGCGGCGGTGATCACAAATCATCTGTGACCCGCCAGCTCGTTTGCCCTCCTATTCCTTAAAAAAAAAAAAAAAAAAACACCATCCAAAAATGAAGGTCAAGTTCGTTAACCAGAGAAATTCGGCCACAGGGGGCGCTAGGGCCTCACTTTTTCAGTTTTTCAACCATAACTTTTTCCCTACACAAAGAAGATCATTTGCGTTTATATCATATGATGTATTTGATAAATACCTATAACTAATGTACATAAAACGAAAACCTAACTTCAATAACTTAGGGGTGGGGGTAAAAAAACCGAAATATTTTGGAAAAAAAATCATAACTTTTTTCTGGTAAGAATTCTTAAATTACGAGTATTTTTAATAGAAAGGTTATTTTTTACTCTAAATTTAGGTACCAAAAATTTTTCCGTAAAAGGTACCGTTTCCGTGAAAAAAAATAAAAACCACTTTAAGCTTGAAAATTTAAGATAGGTAAACCCACGACAACTTTTTTCTGGTAAATATCCCCTCCTCGCAAATATTTTTAATAGAAAGGTTATTTTTTACTCTAAATTTAAGTACCAAAAGTATTTCCAAAAAATATACCTTTTCCGAGAAAAAAAATAAAAACTGCTTTTTTCTTAAAAATTTTTGATGTAAACAACGGCATCATGTGTTATTCTTAGGTAGTGAGTTATATTTTAAACAAGTTACATACGAGGTCTACCCACGCGTATCCCCCTGCGGGCACGGATTTTTTTGATCTCCTTTTGGTTTGTAATTGAAAAAAAAATACAATAACTAACATTAAAAAAACTGTAAAAAGAAATAAATTATTATTATATATTAAAAAAATATATATAAATATTGAAGGTCACATTTTGGGTAGACCTCGAAGAATTCGGTCTGCCCATTCATTTGTACCCGACTTTCGAATTTTGAAAAAAATTTCTTCACAGGAGGTCTTCTTATGACCCCCTGAGTCCGAAATGACCATTGGTCAAAATGCGTGCGTGCGTCCAGATTCGACTTTTGTCAGTACGATAGCGACCGCAGTTTCGCTCGGATCGCTTCCAAACTTTGCACAAAAATCAACCATCTAAAAATGAAGGTCAAGTTCGTTAACCAGAGAAATCCGGCCACAGGAGGCGCTAGGACCTCACTTTTTCTGATTTCAGTTTTTCGACCATAACTTTTTCCCTATACAAAGTAGATCAATCGCGTTCATATTACATGATGTCTTTGATGAATACCTATAACTAATGTAGATAAACCGAAAACCTAACTTCAATAACTTAGGAGTGGGGGTAAAAAAACTGAAAATTTTTGAAAAAAATTTTTAACTTTTTTCTGGTAAACATTCTTACATCACAAGTATTTTTAATAGAAAGGTTATTTTTTACTCTAAATTTAAGTACCAAAAGTTTTTCCGTAGAAGGTACCGTTACCGAGAAAAAAAACGAAAACCACTTTTAGCTTGAAAATTTAAGGTAGGTAAAACCACGGCAACTTTTTTCTGGTAAACATTCCCTCCTCGCAGATATTTTTAATAGAAAAGTTATTTTTTACTCTAAATTTAAGTATCAAAAGTATTTCCAAAAAAGATACCTCTTCCGAGAAAAAAAAAATAAAAACCGCTTTTTGCTTGAAAATTTTTGATGTAAACAACGGCATCATGTGTTATTCTTAGGTAGTGAGTTATATTTTAAAAGAGTTAAACACGAGGTCTACCCACGCGTGTCCCCCTGCGAGCACGGATTTTTTAATTTAACTTTTGTAATGTATATCCAAAGAGATATCTATATATATTATTACTGCGCCGCCTTTTATAAAATATATTTCATGTTTTTCAAACGTAAACTATAATTTTATGTGACACGATAGATCCATCTAACCACCCGGTTATTAGTCGATGCGTCCAAGAAGCACTCCGAGTGACATGTTAACTTTAAGACCTTCAATTTACTTCCAATTAATTTGAGGATATTTAGTTTATATTAAAAAATGTATAATTATTTTACTATTCAAATGTATCTTTTTAAGTGTGTTTTTTTATAATGTTACTATTTTTGTTTCAGGTAAGCAGCATTGAAATATATGAATAAGAAAAAAATCTGTTTATTACGTTTTAATTAAAATATACAATTTAACATGTAAGTCTTTTAAAAGATGGATGGAAAGAAATAATTATATTCCTATAACATCTATCATACTTACAAAATAGTCAAGAAATTAATTTTGAAATACATTTAATATATTAATATTTGAGGAAGGAACTATTTACTATTCTGTAAAGTATTATAAATAAAAAACTCATCAACTCCAGACCTCCGCGACACCTCGGACCCTGTTGTTACCCGGCTTCATTAATTTGGTATTCTATATGTAATTGTTATTATCGGGACGGAGGGTGACATTTATGTTATCTTAATATATATTAATAATAATTAGTTAAATACTAAAACTCCAAGTTTGTAAAATCTACTAAAGTCCACGATATTGAAATATAAAATATGGATTAAAATATTAAAAAAACATAATTATTTAGTTCTTGAATGAAATGCAAATTCAGGTCTGTGTAAAAAGCTCTTCAAGTTAAAGTCTTTTGATTTAGTTCATTACAGCGAGAAAAAGAATATTCTTTTGCTTAATTATTGAACCCGCATATTATTGAAGTTGTTTAATTAAAAACATTTCTAGTATTAATTAAAAATAATATATTAGAAAATAGTATTTTAAACATTAAATTCATTAAAAGTTGATAGTATGTGGGGATGTTAATAGATGGGTTGGAACCGCGCGAAGTGGTTGCGAAAGCGTGCTTAGCAAGTACAGTGATAAGAGAGTAAATGAGGCTGGAAAGCTTATTTTGGAATTTTGTAAGGAGAGAAATTTGTTTGTGGCAAACACGATGTTTGATCATAAACAAATTCACATGTACACATGGGAGCGAGCGGACGAAAGAAGTATGATTGATTTATTCCTAGTGGATCAACGTATTCGAAGCCAAGTTATGGACACGCGAGTGTTTAGGGGTGCTGATCTGGGAACGGACCATTATCTAGTCGTTGCTAGAATAAGAGGTCTGTTTGCAGGTTGGCGCAGCCGCACAACGTGTCCTAGCTTGGAGTCGAATTATCGCATAAGAAGCTGGAAGCTTCAAGATCCACCGATCAGAGAGGAATATCAAGAAAGGGTTTCCAAGAAGCTAGAAAGCTGTGATTCTGGAAATAAAAGTGTTGAAGTATGCTGGCAGAACATTAGGAATAGTACGGTGAAAGTAGCGACAGAGGTATGTGGTAAAAGGAAAAGAGGTTTTAGTAAAAAGCGCGATGAATGGTGGGATGATGAAGTGAAAGACGCTGTGGAGTTAAAGAAGAAAGCATGGCTGGATTATAAAGCCTCGGGTAAGGATAAAAGTATGAGAGAGATAAGAAAAAGAGAGTACAAGCTGCAAAAGCACAAAACGAAAGCACTTATAAAGATGAAGCGTGAAAATTCTGAGAGGGAAAGGGATGACAGGTTGACGAACAACTTCCGGGAAAACACAAAGCTTTTCTGGCGAGAAGTTAGTGATTCCCGGGGTGGTTACCGAACCTGTAGAATGAAAAGGGCGCTTTCGAAGAGCGGTAAAATCTTAACAGTGCAAGAACCCGTTTTGCAGCGATGGGCGGAATCCTACAAGAAGACGTATGAATGTGAGGACGGCTCGGCCTTGAGTATCAGCAAAATGCTGAGTCCGGATGTAGCCGATGGTGAAATCAGTTTGGAAGAAGTGGAGAGCGCGAAGTCTGAAATGTGGTGAGGCTGCGGGAGCATATGAAGTAACTGCCGAGATGATCAAATATGGTGGGCCACGAGTCTGGGACTTGTTCTGGTTTTTGTGCAATTTATGCTGGAAATCAGGAAAGATCCAAGGCCATTGGCGAGGTGCAGTAATCGTATCTTTGTATAAAGGCAAAGGTTCTCAGATAGACTGTGCAAGCTATAGGGCCATCAGTTTGATTAGCTTGGGCGGTAAAGTTTATGCTGAAATATTAGCGAGACGAATGCAAGAGAGATCTGAAAGGCTAATGTGGGAGGCCCAGGGAGGCGTTTGACAGAGTTGTGAGAAAGAAATTATGGGAGATACTGCTGCGATATAATGTGAGTGGACCCTTGCTACAGGCTGTAAAGTCTCTTTACAGATATCACTCAGCCTGTGTGCGAGTAGGAGCTGACATGTCGCCCTGGTTTGACATCCAATTAGGTGTTAAGCAAGGTTGCGCTATGTCAGCTTAGTTGTTCAATTTGTATTTGGATAGTTGTTTCCAAGGCGTGAAAGACAGTGACATGGGAGTGAAAGTAGGTGACCTTAAGGTCAATTGCTTGTTGTATGCAGACGATGCAGTGCTCATTGCATCATCAGAATGCGATCTGCAGGCATTGGTCACCACTCTGAAAGATGGGTGTGAAAATAATGGTCTAAACCTGAATCCAGATAAGACGAAGGTTCTGATATTTGAAAGAAATGAAGAAAGAAAAGAATGTAAGATCAAAGTGAATGCCAAGATAATGGAGCAAGTGAATGAAGTGGTATATTTGGGAAGTATGTTTAGCAGAGACGGAAGATACGAAATGGATGTGGAAAGGCGTATTGCTTCCGGTAACATAGTCAACGGTGCTTTGGCTGCATTGTTGAGACGGCGAAACGTCAGCATAGCTGCATGTTTGAATGTACACAATGCAGTTTTGCTACCGACGCTTTTATACGGCAGCCAAACGTGTGTAACGCAGAAGAAGAATGTTAGAAAGATGAATGCTGTGGAGATGCGATCTCTTCGCCGAATTTGCGGAGTCAGTTTAGCTGAGCGAATCCGCAATGAAGAGATTCACCGAATGGCAGGTACTAGCGAAGATGTCGCAGTGAGAATGAAGAAGAACGTGCTCAGGTGGTTTGGGCACGTCGAACGAATGAGTGATGAAAGAATGGTAAAAAAGATTTATAAACGAAAAGTGAGCGGTAAGAGAGACAGGGGAAGGCCTCGAGTGATCTTCGAAAACACAGTAGCTATGATACTGGAGGAAGGTCACGTTAAAAGCATGAGGACCCCCCGGAGGGCATGTATGAAAAGGTTAATGTCGAGGCGAAAGAGGTATGCAGGGACCGTAGCGTTTGGCGCTCCGTCGTCTCTGGCTATCCCGCAAGGGATATGGCGTGAAGGTAAATATATAAATAAATAATAATAAATTCATTACTTAATTTTCAATTTAAATTTAGCATTTGAACCGTCTATCCTATGTTGGATACCTGAGGAGTAACCTGACCTTTGGAAACTTTAATATAATCAAAATAATAATTATTAAAATCCAAACAGTTGTTAGTTAATTAGTTTCAATCTGTTCGGACGCACTTACGAGTAGTGGTCGTCATGTATATCCGGCGGCACTCCAACAACGTTTTGTTAAGAGCTACTTTAAATTATACAAATAGCATCTCATTGCTATAGTGTTTATTATTTATGAGGTGAGGTGCTATTGTCGACGTGATAAAATTATTTTCATTGTTATTTTATTATAATAAATACAATTTTATGTGAAACTTCCATTGCTCCTTGAAAATACATTGTGAAGAGCGTCGTGACGACCGACGGTGTGATGATCTCTCCTCGGCACTCTTCGTCTCATCTCGGCAGCTTTCTTTGTATATGTGTGTGTTCGTTTTCTTCAACTTGTTAAATCTACTAGCTGTCTTTATAAATATTTCAGAAGTAGTGTCTATTATATTAGTCTATTTACTTGTGTAAATAGCATAAAATTAAAAGAAAAACATTTTCATATTTTATTCAGTCAATTATTATTATTAAGTATCCATCAAACCTTATTGTCTTATTTATAGTTTATGTTATTAATGGTATGCCAAAGATGTTTCATAAAATAAATTGATAAAGTAGTTTTATAATTTAATTAATTGTTTTTAAGTTTTCTGTTATGAACAGACATACGAGTGTAACAAACAATATTATAATTATCACTTTTTCCAAATAACTTTATATTCATAATAACTTAACAACATAATATTACATTTATATAATGACAAGTGTGTGTAAGAAAGTATACGGAGTGTTAGAAAAACATTAATTAACTTTAACCTAACCTGTTTTTTTTTTATTTCCTATTATTTTTTTATTTTTATGTCTTTGCAAATAAGTTTCTTACACAATTTATTGATTATCTTATCACCAAGCGGCGAAGACAACAAACACAACCTACTCTGATGTAGCAATATATTCATCAGATTTGTCACTTATGTCTCAAAGTAAAGAAAACAAGAAACTGTTTTTTTTCTAGGCGACACTAACCGGGACGATAAGCTTTATCTACTCTTATAAATTATCTTGAGAAGATAAATATATTATTCGGATGTTAGTATTTGTCACAGATATTAATAATAATTTTAAAATTTAATTTCGGTTATTAAGAGAAGTAATTATTTATCATATAACTTATTACAATATATTGTTTCTTTAGCTTGTATCTTAATAACTTACAAGACGAGCCGTTTATGTTACGGAGAATATAATATTATTTGTAGATACATTATAACAATATAAGGACTTACCTAAAAGCAACTGCTTTAATACATGCATTCTAACATTTATAATAATAATCTAGTGCAAACAACTTGCAGGTATACTCGTAGGTTGTTTTTGTAACAAGTAAAGCAAACTGTGTCGTTGTAATGTTTATTTTCTTTTTTATTTTAATGACGTTTATGATCATAATGGATCCATTATACTTACCATTAAAATAATGAATAGAAGGGAAAAATTATTAAGAAATAATCAGTCTGCGTCATATGGCGGCCACTTTTGTATGTGATTAAGTGTTCATCTCTCTTTTTAAACTAAGAGTGGCCTCCAAATTTCATATTCTTTGATCCCTTCATATTTTATTTTGCTATGTGACTTGCGGTGCCATCTATGAGCGTTTTCTAGCATTTTTATTGATCGATCTATGGAAGCGTATTAGGTGTTGTCGCTAATTGCCGATAGATGGCAGATCACTGCGTAACTAAATGTTTGGAGATAGTTAATACAGCTTCAGTAGGTGACCCTCTTACACATTGCATTCGAAAATGTCATTTAACACTTGACACAGCTTTTGTAATTATAAATATTTTTAAAGTTTATTTAAATTGTACTATAATGTATTCAAAAATATATTTACAAAATCAAATATTTAATATATAGAGAGGATTCAACTTATACGAAAAAAATACACTTACAACACTCAAACAAAACAAAAGAAAACCTGAATAAACAAAATAACGATAAAAACAACGTCAGATTAAAGGAATTGTTTGATTCAAATTGAAAAATCCTACATTATGGATTTTAATCTGCTTTGTTTAATTTATAAAATTATTTGCATTTTTAGTATTTCAATGGGTTATAAAATATAAAAATATATATATTGATTTACACAAGAAATTATATTTGAAATGAATATTACATTCGCCAATTTAAATAATTATAATTAAAGATCAAATTAGAATGAATTATATACTCTTTCGTATTGTATTGCTTAAAAGGTATAATGAAATATAAAGGATAAATAGAACATAAGGCTTAATAGTTATATTTAATGTTATTCAACAGATCAAATCTTTTATAGTTTTTAGGGAAAATACTAAGTTTTTATTCTTTTATATTACCTATTAAAGATACTCTATGCTAAATGTTACTTTTCAAAGTTGTTATAGACTTCTAAAAAGTCTACTTTAAAATTTAAGACTACTTTAACACGTTGTAAGCTCAGTTAAAGGCTCAGGTAATTTTTTTATGATTTCCGCTTTGAACTTTGAAAACGCTTACTTCTGTACCTGACTTGGCAAATTATGAGAAGAGTTGAGTGTTTACGGCAATTGATTAAAGTCCCTTATGACATGTTAGTTATAATAAAAAGTTTTGAACAAAACATCTTTCAAATAAAATTAAACAGGTTGAAATATCAACCACTCTGACATTCTGAAGAAATTTTGCAGTACTTTTTTAATTAAGAACTGACTGTTCCTAGCGACTTTATCTTTATTCCCGTCCTCTTCTCTTCTCACTCTCATTTAAAGTCATATATCCTCACTTCCAATTGTACACATTTATTTTTCATATACGAGTATCTCAACAAATGTAATTTTCGGAGTAAAGAGGATCCTATATGTAAAGAATAAGTCATCAATACATGAAATCCAATTAGTTGATTTTGTGTGATGAGTGAATAAATAGACAAACATTAATTGAGGTAACTCTTAACGGATAATAATGAAGACAATTTTAAGTATGAGTACGACGTAAGAGTACGTAAAGCAAAATATAATGATAGTACGTGAATAAGTCACAAGCTTATAAGATTATTTTTAACTTTTGAATTAATCATAAATATCATTCCATTAAAATTTTATAAGGTTTTTGTTTCATGTTGTTTGTATTTCTTGTCTTATACTTCTATTATAACTTTATAAAGTATAATAAGAGATTTAATTTACATATATTGTTACATTACTTTTAGTAATGCACAGATGTTAAAGATCGAATCCCGATGGTTAAAACAATATCGGTTCGTTATTATCTTACTTAATAATAAAACAAATTATATAAGTGATTCAAATTTGAACCAATTTTGTTTTACTGGGTCGTGCTTAAATATATTTCATGAATGTTTATGTTCTTTGTGATCATCGTTCATTGGGCCTGAATGATAAAGTTAAGACTGTTTCATGCTTCATCTGTTCCGTGTACGACCGCACCGAACGCCGGAGGGGTTCAAACTTATTAGTAATTAATTCATAAAATGAAGGTCAGTTGCCAAAGAGTTGCGATTGCATTAACAGAAAAAAACAGCCCAAGAAACACTACATGTATGTAATATATTTTGCTTTCACTGATTTTACATAAAGTGTCTAATTTGTCGTTTCTTAATGACAGATTCAATAATATCATAAAATTTAAACCTTATTTAACGACATTTCCCTGAAGTCTCTTCCGTCTCTTTTATTAACATAATAATTAACAAAAGTTATAAATAAAAGCGTCGTCTGTCTGGGGTCTTAAGATATGATAACTCTTCAACTCGTTTAAAAGTATTTTTCGTTTTAAGGTATAACTTAGTTGAATGTATGAAATGAATGAACGAGGCACTTATTAAAAATTAAAAACAAACTGTAATAACAAACGTTTATTCAAAATGTATTGTTAGATAATACATTTAAGACGTAAAATAGTATAAGTAAAGAAAAACTACTTTGAATGAATTTCGCTTATGATTTAAATTTCACGTCCAATTTGTATTTCACTCTAACGCGAAGTATTGGATATTCAAATGTGTTCCACATTTTGAAATAACAAATAAAGCACTTTAAGTGAAATATTTTTGCTTACATGAAAAATAATAAAATTTTTGCTTTGCTCAATTTCTTAAGAGTCATGGGTTCTTGAGGTTCATTTTGCGGGATTTATGCAATATAATTATTTTTTTATTCTTATATTTCACAATCGCATTCATAGCTTCATGAATATTTATGTTCTTTCTGATCATTTAGGTTTTTATAAAAAAGTTAAGTTCTTGTCCATGATTAATAAACTTATGTTTTTCTCCATCTATTGGACAGTAAGTCGGAGGATTTAAACTCATTATGAATTAATTCATAAAATGAATTTCTGTTGTCAAAGCGTAAACCGTAGCATTTATTTTTACTGTCCAAGTAAGCACACATAGTATATAGCATATTTTTTTTCTTTAAGTAGTTTTTATGAAGTGAAAAACTAGAAAATCAGTCTAGTTTTTTTTGTAAATATCATTTTTTTTTAAATAAGGATAAACATTTACTTAATGTTACCTTTCCTTTTCAATAACATCATTATTAACAGAATTATGATTTATAGAAATACTATCAGGTTACTTGTGCTTCGCGACAGGAATAAACAACATAAAACTGACATTCGTGAGTATTGACCCTACACACATACACGCTCTATCCTCCAACCCATCATGACTCGCTATCAGTGCGAGAAAGAGAAAGCCTTGAGTTTGATAACTACAGAGTTTCATTCCTATCGGGATGTAGGTACACTCTTGTTTCTCACATTGCAGCGTGTTGAGAATGAACATAGTGACTGATCAAATAATTTTAACTTCTACTGCAATACAATGGGAGAAGAGAGGGAGCGGGGGGAAAACTTTGCAGTTTTTTAGCTGTAACTTTGGAACGGTTTGGACCTTTGCAAAATCCTTTCTTATTGCACCTATTCAATATGTAAGGAGTCTTGTGTCCAAATTTCAGCTTTCTATTTATTACGGTTTGGGCTGTAGAGCCATGAATGAGTCAGTGAGTGAGTCTTTGTGCTTTATATATTAAGATTGTGTAATAATAACATCTGAAAATATTTCGTAACTTTACTAGGGACATAGTCATTTTTTAAGTTATTTATAGTCTCAGCCTCTAAGCCCATATTACGACTGTTCAAAGGTAATAAAATAGGACGAAATTTTAACGCTTTTAAACGTTTTGGTTTAACAGTGTAACTTATTTGACGGTATTGATTATGAATGGCGAATTTATTGTCACTGATAATTCAAGAAATAAATTTTTATTCTAATCATAATATTTATTTTATTTTATTTATTTATATCTTTTCCACTTTGAATCATTATCAGTGATCACTTGTGTACGTCAAAATGGAAGTGTCAGGAGGGCCTATTTCGATACCAGATTTATCGTAATAAGCCCTTCTGTAAAAGCACTGTCCAACTTAATGTTAAAGCTATGAGGGTTCCAAACGCGTCCTGGTCTGAGAAGAACCACACAACAAACTCAGCCGGATATATATTTTTTTATATTGTGCTCACTGTTTCACAAATGTCAATCTTAAAAGCTATTTTGGAACAACTAGAATCGTCGCAATATAATGAAACAAATAATAATAATGATAATAATAATAAAAAATAAAAATAGGCCTGCTACACAACCAGTCACCGCAAGCAGCACCCGTTCACGAGCATAACGCAAGAGCCAGCCATCACCCCCTTCGCACATATTTGAGGGAGGAGCGCAACCCGACTCCCGACGCTTTATATATAATTTAAATTTATTTAATGATAAACTTAAGGCTTCATTTGGGAGCTTATTATAAAAACGTATACAATTAACCTTAAAGGATTTACCTATTTTATGGAGCCTAGTGTTGGGCATAGCGAGTTTATTTTTATTTCTCGTATTAATTTTATGAAAATCACAATTTTGTTTTAATTTAGAAATATTTTTATGAACGTACATTAAATTTTCATAAATATATTGATTATAAACAGTCATTATTTTAAATTCTTTAAATTTGTTTCTTAAGGATTCTCTAGGTCTCATATTATATATTGCTCGAACAGCCCTCTTTTGTAGTGTGAATATGGTATCGATGTCGGCTGCATTACCCCATAAGAGTATACCGTATGACATTATACTATGAAAGTAACTAAAGTAAACTAATCGAGCAGTTTCCATATTTGTTAATCGACGTATTTTTTTAACCGCGTATATAGCAGAACTAAGTCTACTTGATAAATCAAATATATGAGGACCCCATTGCAATTTTTCATCTAAGGTAATGCCCAAGAAAGTAGTAGATTTGACCAAGTCCAATTCCTCATTGTTTAATTGTACATTGGTTTTAACATTTTTAACATTTGGTAAAGTAAATTTAACACATTTCGTCTTTTTTTTATTGAGCAACAAATTATTGGCGTTAAACCATTGTACAACATCTGAGAGAGCGTTATTTACATCGTCAATAACGTCATCGTTGCCTTCTGCTAACTTTAAAAGTAAGAGAAGTATCATCAGCAAACAACACTATCCCATGTTTTTCCCTCACTAGGTGAGGTAAGTCATTTATGTAAATGAGGAACAAGAAAGGCCCTAAGATAGAGCCCTGAGGCACACCTATTTTTACCAAAGAACCGGGGGAACGTATTCCATTTACGTCTACTTTTTGAATTCTATCATTAAGATATGAACTGATCAAATCTAGGGACTTATTCTTAACTCCATAATGTTCTAATTTTTGTATAAGGATTTCGTGTTGAACGCAGTCAAACGCCTTAGATAGATCACAGAAAATGCCAAGTGCATCCTGGGATCCTTCCCAGGCTTCAAATATATTGAGTAATAGCTCGACCCCAGCATCTGTTGTAGAGCGACCGGCAGTGAAACCAAACTGGTTTTTGTGCAAGAGATTGTTTTTACTGAAAAAATCAACAAGTTGATTAAGAATTATTTTTTCAAAAATCTTGCTGAATGTGGGTAAGACTGAAATTGGTCTATAATTACTAGGATCTAATGAACTGCCAGATTTAAATAATGGAGTTATTTTACTTTGTTTCATTAGATCAGGAAATATACCACATTCTAAACAATTATTAAATATCAATGCTAAGTCTGGCGCTACAATGTCAATTATGGACTTGAGTACGTCAACAGATATTCCCCAAAGATCACTAGTTTTTTTAACGCTAATTAATTTAAATACTTTGATTACTTCTTGAGCATTCACTTTTTCAAAATTAAAAATGCTAACACATCGATCTACATTATCTCTAAGTAATCCTATAGCTGCAGCGGGAGAAGAATTTAAAGATAACGTTGTAGTCATTGGAATATTAGTAAAATAGGTTTCAAAAGCAGTAGCAACCTCGAGGTCAGACGTAGCATATTTATTATCTATATTTAATTTAAAGTCGATCCTCTGGGATTTAGCTCTTCCAATAGCTCTTCTAATAGTTTTAAGAATAAAGCTGTGAGAATATTTTCCAGAGAGAGTAGTCTAAGAAGGGTTGGAGCGTTTCAAGCCATTCTCTATAAGAGCGATCATGAATGTAATAAAGATATAGTTGTTTAGTTTATTGCTATCTGGAAAGTAGAAACATGTACTCTAAATTTTTGTTTCTTAAGATGCTTTGAATGTTTTGAGTCAACTTTTTTTTTATATATATAAAAAAATATATAGATCATTAGAAATGATATACAAGAATAATAAACATTAACGAATCTAATAAAATTAAAGATTTAAGAAACAACAAAAAATCCCTGTCTTCTTGAAATACTTAATTGTTTTAGATATGAAATACAGTTTCGTCCGTTTCATGCCCAATCACTTTTTTATTACTTTCGTTTTCAACGTATAGAATTTTTTCTTCGTGTATCCAGCATATCCCAGTGTCATTAGAATCTTTCAATCCCTCTTTCCATCCAGTTTATGATCCTGCAACTTCACGACAATCAAGCGACTCTAAATAAAACAGAGACTTTACCGCTTTGGGATTCTTGTTTATTATCTAACCCTTAGGGATAGCAGTATTAACATACTACTGATAGGATCATAGTGAATATTTGGTTAAGTGTTAATTTACTATTGTTGTGTTGTTAATTTACTGGAATAAGTGTTAATCTATCTGATTGGTTAGCTATTAAAATTAATCATTAAAATTGAGGTACTATTTAAATTAGTCATTCTTCCAAAATCCAACTGTAAGTTCGCTGTGCTAGCAGTCACAGTAGTTTTATGATTTTTCTTATTAAATTAGAGAATTCATCTGAAATGAAATGAAATTTCGAAATTTGATTTCCTTATTCGTAGGTAAAATTAATAATTGGTCTAATTCCTTATTTCCACTTTCATACACAAATATAAACCAAACCACTAATGATGTTAACCGAATTGAAAAACGGTTCATTATTTACGAGCCGATGAATTTTCCACCGGAATTATAATCAACTGTATGAACATTGCTTCAGTATAAGCAGAAAATAAAACACTTATTTTTATTCAAACATCATATCACGTTCATAACGTTAAGGTATAATATTTAAATATTATGGTTTATAATAAAAACTTTATATACAATCAGTGAAGATGCAAATACCCAGGGTATTTCCCGAACGAACTTTGACGAAATTAAAAATGTAAATAACAAAACAATTGATTTTTAAGTAAAATTATAATTATTTAATGAAGAAAAGAAAATGTTAAATACATGTTTATTTATAATTACTAAAACTAACAAAAAAATGTGATTAATAATAATAATACAAAATAGTAATATAATTAAATATGAAAATAAACTAAATCAGTAAATTATAAATAGCGCCATCTCTCGACAGTTATTGTTTTTTTTTTCTGTCCACAGATAGCCATTCATTCATTCATCCATCCGAGAAAAGTGGAAACAATACAGAACGAACAAATTTGTTCGTTCGAAAATCTCGTGTCCGTCTGCACTAATCTCTGAAACCACTTTCATTGAAATTTTTTACAAATAATGATATCTATCATAATTTTCAACTTAAAAGATAGTATAGTTTTTATCTCGATCAATAATCTTAATTTTTTTATTGCAAATTTGAAGAATTTAATACATGAAGGGTTTAATTATAATAAGATTATAGATTTGAAAAAATGGCGGTGAGAGATCACCAATTTTCCTTAATCTTATTGTGTAAGTATTGAACAGAGGGCGCGTGTTGTTCTGTATTCTACTTCGTGATCGCGACCTACGGGACCGAAACCGATGTACGAGTAAGTTGGAGAAATAAGCGCTTTTACATAAATCATGCTTTTAAAATGTAAACGTTTTTCTTAAAAACCAATTAAAAAAAGCGGTCCGTACGACCGCTCCTTTATGTCAATACGGACGGATTGCCAGCGAATCCGCAATTAGTATTTATGTGCAAAGAAAGGAAAAATATTGTTTGGTTCTTCATAAAGTATTCGGAATATTAGAATAAATTAGATAATCTTTATATAAAAAATATCTGTCTGTTAAGTCGTTTCCTTGTTATTTCTATCAGGATGGTTGATTAATGAATATTGCACAACGAAATATCTACTTACATATGAACCTTTATTATTGAGTTCCGCTTTCTTTGCAATTGTTTAGGTTTGTGAGTTTTTTCACGAAATACAAATAAGTACAATAATTAAATAATAGTACATATAAATTACTTTTTTCGTTTTTGAGTTCTTTTGGGATCCTTGAAGTTTTTTCTTAAGTTAATATATAATCATTTAGTTAACAGATATTGTAAAACAATTTTCAATGTCAGTGCAATTAAATGAATAATAACAAAATATCTTATCTTAACATAATGGCACAGCAAAAAAGAAGGATTAATAATTAACGTCCTCATTTGTTCTCCTTCATATCAAACCAAATATTTCCATTTTCTTGTCTCCACCCTTTAGTTACATTTTTTAAAAATTCATCGACCCTGTATTTTAAGATCGGCAACTTCTATTTTATAGCCTATTTATTAATGACGACATAATATATAATTGCTTTAATACCGTAACCTACCTATCGTACCGATTATAATATATAAACCTTTATTTATTATAATTATTTTTATAATCATTTTTATAACCCAAATATTTCCAGAATGACTTAAGACACTTGTTATAAACTAGTTCGTGGATTCTAATTAAATTGTTTTGACACACAAATGGATAATTGTATTCCTAAGTCGAATATTTATTAGCATATTAATTACTTACTTACTTACTTATCTTCACGCCATATCCCTCGCGGGGTAGCCAGAGACGACGGAGCGCCAAACGCTACGGTCCCTGCATACCTCTTTCGCCTCGACCACAGATATTAACCTCTTCATACATGCCCTCCGGGGGGTCTTCATGCTTTTTACGTGACCTTCCTCCAGTATCGTAGCTACTGTGTTTTCGAAGGTCACTCGAGCCCCCCCCCCTGACTCTCTTACCGCTCACTTTTCCTTTATAAATCTTTTTTACCATTCTTTCATCACTCATTCATTCCACGTGCCCAAACCAGCTGAGCACGTTCTTTTTCATTCTCACCGTAACATTTTCGCTAGTACCTGCCATTCTGTGGATCTCTTCATTGCGGATTCGGTCAGCTAAACCGACTCCGCATATTCGGCGAAGAGATCGCATCTCCACAGCATTCATCTTTCTTACATTCTTCTTCTGTGTTCAACAGCGTCGGTAGCAAAACTGCATTGTGTACAGCCAAACGTGCAGCTACGCTGACGTTTCGCCGTCTCAACAATGCAGCCAAAGCACCGTTGACTCTGTTACCGGCAGCAATACGCCTTTCAACATCCATTTCGTATCTTCCATCTCTGCTAAACATACTTCCCAAATATACCACTTCATTCACTTGTTCTATTATCATGCCATTCGCTTTGATCTTACATTCTGTTCTTTTTTCATTTCTTTCAAATATCAGAACCTTCGTCTTATCTGCATTCAGGTTTAGACCATTATTTTCACACCCATCTTTCAGAGTGGTGACCAATGCCTGCAGATCGCATTCTGATGATGCAATGAGCACTGCATCGTCTGCATACAACAAGCAATTGACCTTAAGGTCACCTACTTTCACTCCCATGTCACTGTCTTTCACGCCTTGGAGACAACTATCCAAATACATACAAATACGTAATTTCTTTCTCACAACCCTGTCAAACGCCTTTTCCAAATCCACAAAAGCACAGAAAACCTTTTGGTTTAGGGCCAAAAACTTTTCCGTTGTCATGCGAAGGGAAAAGATGTGATCTATACACACTCTTCCAGGTCTAAAACCTCCTTGGGCTTCCCACAATAGCCTTTCAGATGTCTCTTGCATTCGTCTCGCTAATATTTTAGCATAAACTTTACCGCCCAAGCTAATCAAACTGATAGTCCTATAGCTTGCACAGTCTATCTGTGAACCTTTGCTTTTATACAAAGGTACGATGAGTGCCCTTCGCCAATCGTCTGGGACCTCTCCCGATTTTCAGCATAAATTGCACAAAAACCAGAAAAACTCCAGAAAGCGTGGCCCACCATATTTGATCATCTCGGCAGTAACTTCATCTGCTCCCGCAGCCTTACCACATTTCAGGCTTCGAATTGCGCTTTCCACTTCTTCCGAACTGATTTCACCATCGGCTACATCGGTACTCAGCATTTCGCTGGTACTCGTCCTCACATTGATACGTCTCCTTGTAGAATTCCGCCCACCGCCGCAAAACGTGTGCTTGCATGGTTAAAATTTCACCGCTGTTCGAAAGCACCCCTTGCATTCTACAGGTAACCGAACAATCCCGAGAATCACTAACTTCTCGCCAGAAAAGCTTAGTGTTTTCCCGGAAGTTGTTCGTCAACCTTTCATACCTTTCTCTCTCAGAATTTTCACGCTCCATCTTTATAAGTGCTTTCGTTTTGTGCTTTTGCAGCTTGTACTCTCTTTTCCTTATCTCTCTCATACTTTTATCCTTACCCGAGGCTTTATAATCCAGCCATGCTTTCTTCTTTAACTCCATAGTGTCTTTCACTTCATCATCCCACCATTCATTGCGCTTTTTACTAAAACCTCTTTTTCTTTTACCACATACCTCTGTCGCTACTTTCACCATAGCATTTCTAAGGTTCTGCTGAATTTGTTTATGATCAAACATCGTGTTTGCCACAAACAATTTTCTCTCACCACGCTCACACCCTGGAACCCCAGCGCAGAAAGCGACCCGGTTGCCAGGCAAATCGGTCGTATCATTGCCTTTTCTTGATCTTATAACCAACGCAGTGTCATGTTTATATACTCGCACTATTAAATTGCGGAAAGTAAACTGATTAAAAAAAAATGTATCAGAATATATTGAAAAATATGATTTATAAAAGACAGTCGTGTTTATTATTTAAGTTATTATTTCATATTAATCACTTCAATGTGTGCTAGCAATTTGATCTGGAATGATAGTAACAGAAGTTTCCGGGTCAGGAAATACCAGATAGTTTCTTACGGACCTAACCTGCATATCAAGTAGAAACCTCCGACATAACATGAAAAATAAGTAATACTATTTATCTAATACAGTGGTTTTACCTCTCTGGAATTACAGTTCAAAATAAATTAATAATTTTCTTGAAAAGATTTATTATACCACCAAGGGCAATATAAAAGTAATCACGTATTAGAATCTCGAGAAAAGTAGTTATGGTACCAATTTTTGATGTCATATCTTACATATTAAAGTTATTCTTAAAATTAATTCTTCGTTATTTATCAAAATTCCTTACCTATTCCGTTAGATGTGCTCGCCACTCGACAATTGGGATAAACAGGTATTTCATTAGCATTGTTTATATAAATATATTTATTACCTGACTATATCTATAACTATTTTTTAATTTTTAATAAATATAAGTATAAAATAAAAAGTTCATCAACCTACGGGATGCGGGGCGTATCGCAGAGCTGGTGGTGTTTTCAGTATGCATTTATTTTAAATTTAAATTAACGTAAAATGGCTAAATACTTTCAAAGGAAATTTTAAATATCTAAGGAGTCCAATTCTAATTTTAAATTATTCTTCTTAGGTAGTTAAGCGAAATGTAAATTACGGCAAAATTTTAATATACAGAAATTGTACGAAATTTAACCTTGTTTATTAATAGAGGTCAGTCCTTAAGTATTTTGAAGTAATTTCGGTAATTTTTTGGTCTATCAGGTATTAAAAGTTTATTACCATATAAAAATTATTATATTAAATATAATATTATACAATATGTAATGTGAAAAGCAAATTCTGTATAATCTCTTATAAATTCCAACTCGTTACTTTTTATAAGGATCAAGATATATCTCAATTAATTTTGTGTACTGTCTCTGTCACGTTAAATAAAGTTTTATGAGATTTTTTTAGGAGAGCTACGCTAAATAATATAGTATAATAAGACGAAAATATCTATAAACATAAACGGTATGTTTGTACACCGTCAATGGTTAAGGACGTCCTTGAAAATATATAATACAAACAGATGTACTTTATTTATTATAACGTTATTATAATACTCGTACATGATGAATGATTTTAAGTGTCAATAAAAACAGGTTTATATTATATATTTTGAGCTGAGTATCTGTAAGAACATGGTAATAGCTTTTTAGAGCGAGCTCACTCGTAAGGTTTGAATTCATCAATAGTCCTAAAAATAAAACAATTATAATTAAAAATAAATAAAACAGGTAATTTATTTATCTTACTTCAATTTACTCGCCAATTTAATGCATAGAAATGCATTCATTTTATGTATTCAAATATTTTTTTTGTCTTTATTTCGTATCTTTTCAGTGGCGTATCGTTTTCAGTCCTTGTGCGGTTATTCGCTATTTTAAAATTTTCCTTATCTCTACATACACATTTTGTATAAACATAAATCTTATAACAGAATGAAATTGTATACCAGTGTAGTTTGTTGTTGTTGTTTGTTTGTTGTTTGTTATACAAATCATTAATGACATTAACGTTATAACATTACTCAGCAATCTGAGTAATGTTATAACGTTAATGAGTAATATTATAACGGCGACTCTATTAAATTTTCATCATCTAACAAAATTTTTTAGATTAGAAAAAAAAATTGTAATGGCAATTAATTTTGAGAATAATGTTCTACATATTATACAGATTGAAAAAGTCTAAAAGTAATTTATTTATGCTCTCATTATCCATATTACATTCATACGGTTAACTCGTTAACTCACTCGTCACTCGTTAAAATATTAATAATAATAAGCAGTTGAAGATTATAGTAATATGAGTTATTCGGATATAAAATGGAGGACTATTGAAAAACATCTATCACTAGTCGTTCTGTGAACAGTAGACCTCAGTACGTTAGGGGATGAAAAACGCCCAAGCAAGAAAACGGCTCGACATAAAAATTTTAATAATTCAAAGAACATACCTACCAATTTTCGTGATGATTGCATGAAAAATACGCCTGCTACGCCAAAACAAAAACTCAAATCACCGCCATTTTAGATTTTTCCTCCCAGTAAGAAAAATGGCCGGACAAAAAAAATTAAATAACTCAAAGAACATGATCACCATTTTGTGGCGATCGGATGAAAATAGCTCCTGCTATATATCACCAAAAAACAGAACTAAAAAACGACGCCATTTTATATTTTTTCGCCTAATCAAAAAAACGGCTCGATATAAAAATTCAAATAATTCAAAGAATACGCCTGCCGATTTTCGTGACGACGGGATGAAAAATACGCTGGCTACGCCGGAACAAACACTCTGAAATACATACGGAAAGATTGCAGAATGGGCCTATCTACTGGGAACGTAGTCGTTCGGACAAACGCTTCACTACGCTCAGCATTCGTCCTTCGGTCAAACATATAATCAATGTAAAGAAAATATACTAAATGAATATAATATAATATAATAAAGTATTATATATAGAAATTTTATATTAGAGTAAGAATTTTATCCCATTTGACATATTAATTTTTTTTGCAT
The DNA here is from genome assembly GCA_918358865.1 of Melinaea marsaeus rileyi. Classification (NCBI taxonomy): domain Eukaryota; kingdom Metazoa; phylum Arthropoda; class Insecta; order Lepidoptera; family Nymphalidae; genus Melinaea; species Melinaea marsaeus. Next base: position 45,931,205 of record OU911083.1, on the reverse strand, counting down.
AGTAACGACAGTGCGATGATTCTTTATTTCCGATAACTAACTACCTTGATCGCAAACATTGAATATTATTTATAACCTTATGTTGCTTCGTTACAAGGAAATGTGTTATTCATTCTAGTTCCATTTTTTCATAACGTACTTCACTGCTGTTTTTGTCATGATAGAAATCAAAGGAATATTTAGAAATTACAAGGAGATTGATTATTCTGTGCTTGATCATTTTAAATCAATGTAATTAATTGCCTTCCTGCGCCCCTTCTGGTTTACTTTAGATTATTAACGATTCATTTCTGCCTTTTGCCTCTGACTTAATAACAGTTATAATTTATTTCGCATCGAACTCAAAGGAGCCACTAAACATCAATATCTGTACATGTCAAATTTATACAGTTTTACTGTCGGTTCTTCATACAAGACTTAACTTTTAAAAAAATTATAATTATTTCCATTAAACTATTATATTTCAGATTACTCTTTACTGAGGTACAAATAAACCGAATCCCGATTTTTAAAAGATTATATCGTAATATTAATTCTGGTCGGTTCGTTCCTTTCATCTTATTTAATATCAAGAGGAATTGGATAAATTATTCTAAATTGGACCAATTTTATTTTCTTGGGTTGTGCTTTAATATATTCCATGAATGTTTATGTTCTTTATAATCTTTGGATAATAACGTTAAGGTTATTTCATGTTTTTCTGTTCCATCCGACCATAACGTAGTGAGTAATTGAGTAGCAATTAATTAATAAAATGAAGTTTCGTTCACTGTAACACGGTGGTAACTTACTTACGGACTGACTACACTGACCTTTTTTTGTATTGTAGTAATTGACGATTCAAAAGTGCGTGTAAATGCCTACTTGAATAAAGATATTTTGAATTTGAATTTGAAAAACAAATAGACAACCATTGCGTTGCAAAAAAAGCAATCCAAGAAACACACAATTTATGTAATATAAAAAATATTTAAGTATTTTTTTGTACAGTATGCAAAAATGTCATAAAAATTTTGCCTAATGACATTTCTCTAATGTCTCCTCCGTCTCTTTTATTGACATAATAATTAACAAAAATAATAAATACAAACATCTCCTAATTAATATTTTGAAAGTTTATTAGTGACTGTAAGTTTTTAGTAAGTTATTTATCTAAGCTTCGGACGAAACACTACTGCTGCCTAAGGTCATTAAATAGGACAACACTTTAATTCGTTTAAAATTATGTTGCATTTAAAAGTGTTACTTAGTTGAATGTTAAAAAAATATGAACGACGTGCTTATGGGAACTATACAAAATTAAATAAAAAATATATTAATATGATGCTGATGGCATAACTTACTTATATGTATGACATATTATATGAGGTTAAAGTTCACCCTAAAAATCCCATATTTCACAAACAAGTGTCAATGTCTTAATTTTAACTCTCTCGATATCTGTTTGTCTAAGGCGTGTTACTTATTAACTAATAAATAACTCAGTATAATTTGTCTGACATTACAATTCTCAAACGTATAATGTTAACACTAAGAGCATTAACTATGATAATAGGAGGCGTTTATAGATAAATCACTAATATTACAAGTTCTAACAACATTTTTTTTGCTACATATATTTCTTTAATATTACTTACTAAATTAACAAGAATATAAGAACAAAGGCTTTTGTTTTTTAAATAATTTTCATATTTTAAGCGTCATTACAGAGGGCGTAATATATAAATATTATGGTTATTCCTGTAAGTAATAACACGTTTCACAGTCATCCTCTACGGGATCAATAGTAATACGATATAGGTATAAAGCTGTTTAGTTTATTGCTCTCTGGAAAGCATGAATTTGTACTCTTTGACTTTGATCTTTAAATTTAGTATTTTAATCATTTACGATTTACTGTTTTAGATCTTTTACGAAAAAAAATGTATCTACACTTAGCGTACTAACGTACCTATGTTTTATTGTTCTGCGTCAAAGTATTGCAGTTGTCAGCAATAAACGAAATCGAAAAACCAATTAAGCTTTGCATTTAAACTAGCTTTCGTTCTGACCATATATAACTTGTGACGAATATGAGTGTGAACAGCCAAGTTTATATAAGTTTATATAAGACCTGTCGGCCGTTAAAAGTATTATTAGACATAAGTTAATACAAAGTGATTGTCACGAATATAATAAAATTAATATATAATTAAAAAGACGCTTTATTGAAAATGTGTTGTGTTAATCCTTGTTATTCTATTTTCATTTTTGTTCTTTTATCACGAAATACGCAATCGCCAGTGTTTTAGATATGACATAAAGTTTTCTAAGTTACAAACTCAATCAGTTTTCGATTATTTACGTTTTTAAAGAATAAAACTGAAAAATCTGAAAGAAAAATCTCATTCAAAATAATATTTTTGCTTAGTTTTCAGAGTATCCCAGAAGTGTTATAAAAATCTCTTAATCTCGTTTTCCGCTTTTATGATCTTGCAACTTCATGACAATTAAGCGCTAGCGACTGTGAACAAAGCATGGACTTGGACAAGGATCGCTTCGTTACTTCAATTTATTATCTAACCCCGCATTGAAGAAATGTTGTTAGATTCATTAAACAACCTTTAGAGACTGCAGATTTAAAAAAAACCATTTAAGCCAATTTCTCGAAGGCAGATCTGTAAAAAATTACTTGTTTGCTGTCAATTCTCGTCTAATTCTTTGTGATTGGCTAGTTAGTTAGTTAGTTAGTTAGTTAGTTAGTTATTAGATGAAAAGATGAAATTTGAACAGAACGAGAGATGCTGTTTAATTCTTTTTAATTTATTTCCCTATTTCTATTCGTTTAATTTCCTATTTCCACTTTCATAGACAAATGTAAATTAAACCACTAATGATGTCACACAGCTGTATGAACTATCACTACTTCAATAATAAGCAGTTAACATTTATAGTTTTTAATGTCAATGTGTGTTTGGATTTTTGTACAAACAGTGATCATACCTAAAATAATCTTTAAGAAATAACTTCTAATTGTAACGTTTTATATTGAACGATTTAAGTCTCTTAATTTAAATATTTGACGTTTCCTTTAACTAAATATTTAATTATTTATTTTTATTATAATCTAATCAACGAAAGATTTAAAATAATTGAATGAGATACTCGGGTACGGCAATATCCGTCTCGTACATTCCGAAATCAAAGAAAAGGTCTCCGATGGTCATTCCGACACATCACACTAATTACAAAATTGAGCTATTGAGTTTAATTGTATAAAACAGCTATTGAACAAAATGAAACCCCTGATTTGTGTCAGTCATTAAGGTTCTTAAATCGTCGCTTAGTAGAAATTATTTAAATAAGACCTCTGGACCACGGGTCCAGAGGTCACTTTGTTCAAATATGGGTAAATAGGGGACAAACATGCTTCCCTGTATAAATATATCAATAAATACTCCATTTGACATACAGACAGCGTACTGCCCGTCCGCACTTTGCATATGAAACGAGAATTGTGAAAAAAAAAATTTAAAAAGTTTGTGGACTTAACAAATACAAGTAGTGTTGGGTGAAGCTAAATGCCACGACACGTGTTCTACAAGTTACCTTTGCAGATATTAGTAACTTTGTATGACATAAAAATATATAAATAAAACATATCTTCAAGTGCTCAATATATGTGTAAATTCCCAGAGGATGTTTACAATTCAAAAGAAGTTACAAAAGCGAAGGTGACGAGGTGTAATAAAAATAAAAACGCTGATACAAAGTGAAATATACAGGATAGGTCTTTCAGAATATCCGTCATATTTATGTAGTTTTAGGATCCTTTATTTATCAATATCAGTTTATCTCTCAAATAACTGAAATATATCTATGTTATTGAATTTTACAGTGCATTTTATATAAACAGATATGATTCTAGATAAAAATATTTTTTTATCTAAAAATAATTTTTATATAGATTATTGATGTTATTCTTGTTTCATTTTTGTGTTTTATTTTATTAAAGTAATCCTATAAAAATATTTTTAAACTTTGTAATGTATATTTTTTTGTTAAATTAAAAAAAGCTTTTTTTTCATAATCTTTACTTTGTATGTCTTAAAGTAAATATTAATATTCTTTATAAAAAATATAAGAAAAAGGGGAATTTATAAAAAATATAACAAAAAGGAGATCTAAAAATAAAACATTCCAAATAAATCTGAGATAGAAACCAGATTTTTTTAAGAACACTTTATTTTTAATCACTTCTGAGATGCGTGCGTCGGTATTTGACGGTAGTCATTCGCAATTATTCATCGGTTAGTAAAAACTTATCATTTTCGTATATAATTAATGAGAAATAACGATTTCTCATTAACGGGTTGCATGAGATAAAGATACTCGGAGATAAAGAGAAATGGTCTGATCATCTGCTGCTTCTTCTGCATCTGGTACTTCGTTGATCTCTTATGAAGGCGTGATCCTTTTACGAGTTACTATTGACATGACTACGGTTAGGATTAACTTCTGGTGATAGAGAATAATTCGGTAAACATAAATTGTTTCATAAAATAATTTCGAAAACACTGTTATTTCCATTCAAATAAATTAGTTTGTTATTTTTAATGAGATACAACGTCCTAATATATCTTATAAATGGAACAAAATAACAAAAACAAATACTTATAATAAAATCACTAACTTGAAGAAACAAAGCAAACTTATAATGCTTGTGTGAAATTAACGATATTTATTAATTATTATTATTTTTTGATATTCCCAAGCTCGCAGAGTAAATAAGCACATTGTTTGCCTCACAGGAACACTTTGTAAACTGCTCTCAATTTTGGCAGAGTTTTGTTTTATATTTACTCAACCTCTAAGTCAGAATAGTATAATTTCATCTTAAAATTCATCAACGTCATTGATTTGTTACAAATGCAGTAATTGGTTATTCATTCCAGTAATTACATGGACTAAATATTCAAAACTAAAACAATTATACATTAAATTTATAATATATAATATAATTTCTAATTTCTCTTTGAATATTTTGAAATAACGGTAAGTATCCTGTAGTTTTTATTAACATTGCAAAAGTTCTAACTCGAAATTGAGTTTCAAAAGTTCTTTAAAGTCGGTGTGAAAGGTAGTTTCTTTTCTGAGGTAAAGTTTTATAATAAAAACTAATTATCTATTAGCATTCTTAGTTCAAGAATAAAAATATTACATCTATGATAGAATTATTAAATTCCCTGCTCGTCACCATATAAATAGAACCAGTGGCGCAGTTAATTATTCTGTTCTTCAATCGCAGCACGCTTTAGTTGTATTCCAGTTCCCACATTACTTTTGACTATGTCCTAATACTCCAATTATGTATATAAAATATAAAATATTGTAAATCCATTATAAGTTAAAACAAATCCATGGACTTTCTTGCCGTATTGCTCCATGTTTCATAAATGCAATGTGAGCCTAAATGAATTTAAAAAAAAATAATTTAAAAAATAAGTTACATTTATATTATCAATATTTAAGTAACCATGAGTCTAATTTAATTAATCTATTTATTTTATCACTAATGAAAATAATAAGTTAATTATTCAGTACAAGTTAATATAACAATAAGTTTTATTTTGGTAGTTAAAGAATCAGTCTGTGTGTGTAGGGAAAGTTTGATTATTTAGTTACGCTCTCTACGAATAGGGAACCCTTTGAGTTTAGACATAATCATTTCATAGTAAAAGGTGAGACTTTCTCAAGTTTTAAAGTGGACAAAGTTTTGTAATATAAATATTTTACAGATTATTTAACAAATATATGAATTGGGTGTATTAGGAGGGTAGAATAGAAATTCGTAACTTCTAATGATTATGAAGTTATCAAATCAATATAAAATAATAACATTTTATATATAATTTCTATAAATATCTCTCTCTCTCTCTCAATATTCTTTATAAAACATTTTTTTTCTTCGTCACTACTTTTTATATATATCTAGTCAAAATAATTTCTAAACGATTATTATTAAGAGCATCCTAAGCCAGACAAACCTTGTCAGAAAACACTTCAACATTGATAAATATTCTTAAGTGACATAAAGATTAACTAAATGAATGTGGGTTGACATAAGAAAAGATATTTTTGGAAGTACCAAAACTAGGATGATTACATTAGTAATTTCATAAGTTTTCTGTAATACTTATCACTTATCTAATAGAAATACTAATTTGATGTCAAATTAAGTGCCAATTTTTCCTATTGGTTAATGAAGTGATCGCATGATACGTGATATCCAATCACAATTCTTGATTATACTGTCCAAATATGTTTAAATATATATTCCAGAAATCAATCGTATATACCAATATATAAATAGTATACTAGCTGATTCCCGCTCGCTTCGCTGGCACACTATTAATTTGGTTGTGAACTTAGACTTTTTTTATTGACAAACTGTTTAATTTCTATTTTATATTTAGTGTATTTTTTAAAAAGAGAAATATAATGCCAGTCAGTGAGTACACAGATTTCCACATCACCTATGAGGTACTGTATATTGGGATGTGTTCCCGTTATTTATTGTGGCGGGATCCCCAGCAGGCCTACACCACGAAACAAATGCCAGCATATAACTAAAGATAAATTTGATTTTCTCTTTTAAATAATATTTATTTATTTTTTCAAATATATCAAATATAATTTCGTAATGAAATAATATTTTTACGTCCCTAATATTTTATTTATGATAATTTTTAATTTTTAAATATCTACTTTTTGGACCCCGCCCCCAACCTTATCTAAACTCTGGTTGCCATGGTAACCGTTGTTGTGGTAATCGTTGTCATAGTATTGTTTAGCTCCTCCAGGTTTAAAACTTGGCAAAATGCAAAAAGTTGAAATCCTTTGGGATATAAATTCTGTAAAATGCGTTCTTAGTGGTTTACGTTACAAAAGAAATAACTATGTAAAATTTTAAATTAATCGGACAGATAGTTTCGGAGATTTCATGATGAGTCTGTGAGTGATAAATCGCTTATATATATAGATATGGACATGTTTAATATAATTTCTGTTTATTATTTAGGTAAGCAGTATTTATTTTCTGGAACGATGCCTACATAAAACATAAATTAAAAAAATAATACAAAATTAATGAAGGTAAGTCACTCAGCATTAGGTTAACGAGTTAGTACCATGAGATATTAAAATAGCTAAGCTGGTTAAAATATTTTGGGTCCAAATCGCAAATATATTAAGTTAGGATTATTTTAATAAAACGCTGTCTTCTATAACATTATACGAGTTCATTAAATTATTACATATAATTAATTCTATGAAATTATCTAATTTTTTAATAATAACACTTTTTATCCATAATTTATTGTATTTATACAAACATCGCTAATGATATATAAAATTATTTCATTGTCTTTTACAATTTGTTATAATGTAATTAAAAACTTTATATCTTATTATAATTTTCACTAAAATTACTACCAGCGTAACTAATATGTATGAAATTTGGCACAGTAACGTTTATATGAAGAATGAGTACAGAAAGCTAATATTCTTTAAATACAGGAATTGAAAAACATTAAATTAATAAAAATTATAGTACTCATACTTTTTACATACACAATTAAATTTTAAGATTAATTGTTTAACTAAATACTGTCAAAGTTAAGTATATAATTTGTCATTTACATACGACCAACACACGAGTAACAGAATAAAATTTTAAAAAGATACAACGACTATAGAGGTAAATATTCAAAGTTATATTACGATTTTATTTTTTGTTATGTATTATTTTTCATATAAACTCGTTTTTTAAAAAGATTTATAATATATTATTTCAAATTCGCTATAATATGGACCTGTTTAGATATAGAGCCAATTATATTAATATTTACAGTATGTTGCACACGCACATTTTTCTTATAAATCTTGGTATTTTTATATTTAATTAAGGCAACCACAAAAAAGGGGTTTTTTTATATTAGTATGGAATAATTTCATGGGTTTTTAAATATTTATTCATTAAATTATAATAATAGTGACATGACAAGATTGTTCTTGCATGGGATTATTGTAGCTGTTAAATACATGTGTGGCGCAGATAGTTGTTTTAAATAATAGCTTACACTAAAAACACCATGAATTATATTAAGAGCTATTCCGCCAGAGGTGGTAACGGAGATTCACTTCATCAAGCTCGATTAGATTCCTTGACGTTGCGTAGGAACGTCACACGTGCGTCTTATACCGCATTTATCAGGGACAGTGTTCCCGAGCTATTTGATTTGATCCCTGCCGATAGTTTATCATCATTAGTACTCTCACCCACTCTTCATTAGCACTCACGAAACTTTCGGCCAAGAATTATCGAAATGCGACTTATGTGTATTTCCGGATCGATATGGCATGGATACTTTAAAAAAAACCTACACAAAGATCGTCACTACTCTGGTATCGGAAGATAGATGTTGAAGTTGATCATATAATACTTTTTAGAAAAATGATAAAAAAATTATATGAAATAAAATGACACGTTTAAATTGAAAAATATTTATTTTATCTTACCGCATTGTTACAAATATAAGAAAAGTTAATATAATTGTTTAACATTTAGTTATCGAATGGTTTTCATTGCATTATTTAAGCTGAATTCACAATAGCTCATAAACGCGGCAAAGCATTTAAGTTTCGCAAATCGCAACACAAGCGTTATATGCCACGTGACATTTTAATAACTTTTTGATGTCGCTGCAATGTTATCAGGTCAGTAGATTTATGTTTTGATTCTTAATTAAGATACCGTTGCAAATATTACTTTTTCATAAAATGTTTGTTTATGAATCTCTAGCTCTTTAAAAATTGTTAAAAAATTTGATTTATGTCTTATTCAAAAGTCATGTTGTGGTTTTTAAAAAGTTGTAGGGAGTATTTGTAATACAAGAAGTGTTGATGTAAACCTTTTGAAGGGTAATATGGACAACGAAAGAAAATTGTTATTTGGTAAAAAAAATGAAATACTAAATAGAATGAACTTTCACATAACACTACTGAGCATATTATAATAACTGTAGATGATATCTGTCTTAAAATAAGACGCAGGTACATTCGAAATTTAAACTGGAGAATTCGTCCTCGTCCTTGTCTCCGGGGAAAAGTATTCTAATAGTCACATGTTAATGTGATCCACCGAAATAAAGTGAGTAGATTTAAAGATTATATTTTAATTAAGTAATTAATAAGGGGTTAAAAATATAATTACTAATTAAATCTTTTTAAATAATTTACAAATACTTACATGTAATAAGATAAATGTGTGAATTAAGTAATATAGTCTTAATTTAACTTATTAGAGGTAGCTATAAAGAAACTTAGCGTAGTTCTATATTTCTTTTAAATAATGGTATTTTGGCCTTCAAAATTAAAAAAAAAAAAACCTTATCCCAAACCTATGTACAACCTAGATTTTGCGACTTGGTTTCTATAAAATAGAGATACAGAGAAAAATGTCATTTCAAAACTAACGAAGTAACAAACTTTTTTTTTTTTTTTTCTAACCCATCATGGGTGCCACCGCATTCCAGGGGAGGAAGGCGGTGGATATGTGAGACTCCTACTCACTAAACCAGACGGTTGCCGTCGCCGCCATGATGGGACACCGTGGGAACGCTTGCGCATACAACCGCGGCGCCCCGACGGACACCACGTAGAGGGCACCTTGCAATGAGAGGCCCCCTCCATAGTCGGCAGGCTTGATAGATCGCGGGGGGATCCCCTCCCCCCCACCCAAGCCCACCTTAAGAAGAAGGCCGAAACCCTCTTCTAGCTAGGCCCGGTCCGGAACCCAAACGCCCGGGGGAATATATGCTCAACCCCAAAACGTCTGAGGACCTCGTCCAGGCCCAGCGCCCTCGGCGGTGATCTTCCCGAAAGAAGACCACCGTTCGGACCCCACATGAGCGGAGAGCCAAGCACGACCCGGCTGGCTGGCAGAGAGGACTACCAACGGACCGCCGCCGCGCAAGACCACCACTCAAAAAGGGAGCCCGACCTCGAACCCGACAGGCCTCTACCGCCGAACACGGTGGTCAACCGAGTCCAGTAAGAAAGAGGCATAAGTCGGGAACCCACCAAGCCGGGACTAACGATCGCCGAGCAAGACCGTGGTGTCACGCTCCACGAAGGTTAATCCGGGCACCATCTTTTGCTAGGAGAAACGACCTTCCAAACTGCTCCTTAGAGAGCGACTCGGCAGGAAGAACCCCAAGCCCTAATCGCCCCTAAAACCCCGCAACCACGAGGCCACCCCAAGGTCAACTCTGCAAACAGAGAAGTACCCGAAATGACCCCGCGGCTGTCCCCCGGAAAAGAGGGCCTGTGCCCTCCCACCGAATTGCCCAGGCCCACTTTCCAACGGCTGAGGCCGAAGGAAAGGGACCCGAGCCCGCCGCCGCAGACCACCCTTAAGAGCAGACCGCCGCGTGAACCCCCCTTGTCAACCATGAGCCAGACTCGGGCACCTCATGGCTGACGACCCCGCGCTGGACATTAGCAGACGGCTAACGCGATGCCGAAAGACCGCATTAACCGCCCCCCAGGGAGCACCGGCCCGTACCGCTTCCAATCCCGCCGGACGAATCCGGACAACATTGGTAGCGGACGGGCACACGAGGAGGTTTCCAGCATGGCCCCCCAACGAAGTAACAAACTACGCTAAGCCTAAGAAAAACTTTTTATAATATATATATATTTATAAAATTATATTAAATAATGTAATGATCCATTTATTTGTTAGCAGAATGATCAAATGATTGAAACTACATAACTGTAGTAAAAAGGAAGTGGATACTAGAGGAAGGAGCACTAATTTAAGACCAGTAGAATTGAAATAAAAACTAAACGCTTTAACCTGATTAGAATTTTTTATTGTAAAGTAGGTTTAATTCAATTATGGTCTTGTTGTCAAAACAGTCTTTTAACCTCGGGGCCAATAAATTATATAACTTATACGAAGGTCTTTTAAAAATAATATTTTTTAATAGCTTTTTAGTTGAGAGAGAAGATGATGAGAACTGTTATTTCGAAGTGGCACTTAACCTTCAATAACCAAGACTTTTGCATAGCTGTACATTTATAGCGCAGCTTATTAGACTGCGGTCTATAATGCATTTAGCAATAATAGTAAAAGAAACTGCAGTCGGGCTTCTGTTATGCAAAATATCCTGGTAATTAAATGCCAAATGTTATTTCGATTATTTTACAGTTTTTGATTTAACTTTGATTAAGCGTTTTCTACTTAAACATGTCTTTACTAACACAAATATCATTTTTTAACGCCTTAATATATGTAAATTATAAAATTTATTGGCCCCGAAGAAGACAATACTTGAATTTATATTATTTCACGATGAAAATTCTAAATCGGTTAAGAACGTCCAGGTTATTGGGAATTATACACAGTACTAAACTAGTGGTCCTTCCTCTAGCTTCCAGTTTTGGTGAAATAACAATTTAGTGTATATGTAGTTTGCGAATTATCATTTTGCTCACAAATAATTGGAACATTACGTATTTTATAATAATAATATTATTACTCTTTAAATTTATTACGACCTTATTCAGTTTACAGATATTTTTATAACAGCGTATAGATGGATGTATGTATTTTCAATCCACATATTTTAGAGCAGCAAAACAAAGTATACGATTAAAAAAAATGGACATAAAATCAAACAAAGTCCATTTAAAAAGCGAAAGAAAAGCGAAACTCTTCAGTAAGTTGACGATTCAATAGACTGATATAGGTAATAAATTAACAGCGCGTGGCAGGTTTGGTTTGCTGTCTCAACTTGCTGTGTGAAGTCTGAAAACTTTTAAAATTCAGTTTCGTACCTCGACAATTCACAATACAAATGTAAATGTATGATGAATTATATTTGTTTATGCATGATTTATGACTTTTTTTATTCACCACGTCATAGAGTCTCTTAAATAACCAGAAGAATTACAAAACGTGACAATACTTTGAACACACAAGTGTGTTCAAAGTATTGTCACGTATTCAGATGGTTGATATTGGAACAAATAATATCTGGTGCGATAATAGAAATTATGCGATATGGTTTCTTCAGGTTCCTTTACAAAACACAGGTTAAGACATCTTATGTTATTATATTCAGAGGAAAGTAATGTAATTCTTCTTACACTTTTATCCTGTTTTTGGCGCATTAAATGACGATTTGGTTTATACATTACTATATGATTTATATTGCATGATAAGAGATATGTAATTCAAAAAGAAATTCATAAGCTTTAAGGCATAAAATAGCTTTTGGAATTAAGTTTATTCCATCAGCAAATTACATTTACAAGAATAAAAATTATGAAGCGATTTTTATATCAATCGTTTGAGACTATTAACTTTCAAACGAAATATTAACATCTTTGAAGTGTAATACGAGGACTAATTAGGAAGATATTGTAACACGATATTATTTGTAAAACATTCCTTTAATTACACTAAAATACTGAACCTCATTCAAATTTTCTGTAGGTATTAAAACTTTATCGGAATTTAGCTTTATAAAGACTACTCGTATATAGTTTCAATCTATCATCATTAAAGTAGCTATTTACAATATCTTGTAAATAGATATTGTAAATAGCTACTTTATTTGAATTTCATAAAATAAGGGTATCCCCTTATTTTATAATACCACCTATAGCACTATTCTTGCTCTTATTATAGCTATAACTGCAGCTAAGAAATATCTGATTGATTAAAAAAATATTAGACATAGTTATTTTGCATTGTAGTTAAAATTTTCATTTAAGATTTTGAATGGTTTAAAGTTAATAACGGTCTTACTTTAAATTGACATTACATAAATAACATTTTAAGATACTTAATTGAGGACTCTTGTCTGATAAAAATTGGTAAAGAGTATCACGAAGTAATAAAACACTAAATTTCAAAGAGCGCAATTTTTCAAATTTATAATATTTAATGGTAATAATAAAATCACTATTGGACATCCACATGATGAGCAACGACAATTTAATCTAAACCTCTAATTGACATTTAAATACTATGACAGCCAGACGCAGAGACGCAGGTTAGTTAGAAAGCCGTACAAGTTACTGTTGTTACAGGTTCTGAATAATATTTGGAATTTAGTGGCCAAATTCAGGATGTTATTGACAACTATAACAATTTCTCAGAACGGATCGTGTTCAGTGATGAAGCATGTTTTCACCTTAATGGGAAGGTGAACAAACAAAATATTAGAATTTAGGGCCTACAGAACCTACATGCGCACATCGAACATTTTCGAGATTCACCTAAAATGATTGTGTTTCGTGCTATTTCCCGCTCATCTGTTTTTAAGGCCCTTTTTTCTTCGATGAAAACACGGTTAACGGTCCGCAGTATCTTCATATGTTACAAAACTGGTTGTTTCCGAGGCTGAACAAGTACAATTTTTCAACAAGACGGGGCACTCCCTCTCTGGAGTCGTCAAGTTCCTTAGTTTCTGAATGAAACTCTTCCGAACCGTTCGATTGGACGCCAAAAAGCTGGTGATTTAGCATTTTTCAGCTGGCCTCCACGGTCTCTGGATTTGATGCCGCGTGATTTCTTCCTATGAGATTTCATCAATGTTCAACACCGTCAATACCGTCTATGTTCCTCCACTACCACAGAACCTCGATTGTTTGAGTGTTACTTAATAATATGAATTTGATTTGATAAATATATTTATTTTGCATTACAACATTAAAGGAGTCGAGTGGTGTACTCGCATGTACACGTATGGGAACAGTGGTAATAGTGTATGAACTGATCTTTATTTACAAATATAAAAGTATTCATAAAACCTCAGTAGACTTTGTAAAGTATCAAATATTCATTTTGCAAATCGAATTGACTGTTTGTGAGAGGAGAATCTTTGAGATACTCCAAGAAATCTCGAGCGTATTCTCGAATATTCTGTTATACGAGTATTCTTGGTCATTGTATCACAACTGACATGTATAAGTATCCGAAAAACTTTTAAAGAAAACATTTATGTTCAACCTCTTCAAAGGAAGCATGCATTGCAGTTACTATTACGTTATAACCTCTCATGTGTAATTTTGATAAAATTATGAAAACCTTGAAAATAATTTAATATATTATAAACATATCAGTTATGCTATGCTTATTGAAATGTAATTATTGAAGAAAGCGATTTAAAGAATTCCGTATAGAATCTACGATAAAATTATTTTTAAAAAAGTATGTGGGAATCTGCATCTGCTCGGGACTTTTTCGTTATTTTGAAATTATTGTGTTCTTACTATCTTTCGGCAAATAAACTTTTTTTTATGCCAGACAAGATTCGAATTATAATACGAACAATCTATAAAATATATATTTGTATAAATTTACCTCACGAGTGATCTGTTAATTCTGTCTTTACATATTGATAGTGAAGCACCTACTACTCGAGTTCTCCGCCTGATGGGTTAGGATTATGTTTAAGATTTTTATTCATAAAGTTAGTTATAGATCTCTAATAATAAATATTAAGAGCTAATTTAAATCTTAGAGTAAATATAATCTCCAGTTATTGATTAAATCCTTAAAGCCAATCCTTTTTGAATGCCAACTACGTTACTATACATATGTATATAACTATAATTATGTGAGTATAATAAACAGTTCATAGAAGGGTCCTAAGAGGAAGATAATATATCCAACATCTCCTAACTTCTTGTTGAAAACATATTTTCATTAAATAACAAGAGTATTGTCTCACTTAATGTAAAGCTGTTAATAAAATATTTCAGCAATACGAAAGGTAATATAAGATCAACCTCAAGAATATCTTATTTAACCTTATATATTTTATAACACTTAAATTAAAAACAGTGTCGACTGGAAGTGTTATTAAATATACTAGTTCTCACCATCTCATAAATCCATTAGATTGGTGGAACAATAGAAAGTAATTAATGTTGACACTCCACCAAACTGAATTCAGTGCCAAAGTTAGATTCTGTAGAAACACAAAGTTCAATAAAAAGGAATCGAGCCAACGAATGCAATTTACTGTAAATACGATAATAATGGTCGTAATTCCGAAATGTTAGTCAATATATATAAATAAAGTTGAGTGAAGTTCTTTGAAGTTTCATGAACCCTGATTGTTCATGAAACTTCAAAGGGTTCAAAAAGCGTAGCGTAAAAAAAAAGTAGGTTACTAGTTAATCGCTAACATACCATTTATTCCCAAGCTATACCGTCATTAATGTAATCCTTTGAACTATAATAACTTTGTAATAACTATATATTTTTTATAAAATTGTTTTTAATAAATATTTATGAACTTAAAATCTGAGTTCACGAAAATTCTTACAAAAAGCTTCATAGAATCTCACTGAACTAGATACCAATGACACTGAATCTCTACAATATTCGAAGAAATTTCCAGAATTTCCTCGAATGTTCTTTAATATTGTCAATCACTGTTTGCTTTTTCAACTGAGCGAATCTCAACTGTCTCCGGCTAATATACCTTAACTATAAATTGCCTTCGATGTTCTATTTAGAATACATTGCCTTTAGTTATTTATTACGTCTATAGCGAAACCAAATAGCTGGTTGTGTTCTTATTTTGATAAAAAATAATAATTAAAATAATAATTTATTAACCATATAACAATATCAACTTTGATCGATATGAATATTTGATTATTAAATAAAAATCGAACATGTCGTAATATATCTTAAATAGTATGCCAGAAGGATATTACATTTAACATTTCGTTGAATGACATAGGATAGATCGAATCGATCGATCGGTTTTATTAAATTAAGAATACGACAAATACTAATTAATTGACAACATGAATAGTATTATATTATTATTACAGATAACAGATGCTTTAAATTTGATCTGTTAATGTTTTCAATGTAAATAAAAAGTTTTCATACGATGGCAAGTGCTATATGAGTAAGCAGAATTATTTTTAGGAACTTATAGGACCCTCATAAATCCAACAAACCAATCTGGAAGTGGCTTTTGAACTTATAATTAAATAACACTTAGAATTTGTATATTTATGAACCTTACATATGTTTTGAAAAAATATAAAATATTTATTTTAATTAATATATTTAATACATGTAACGTTAACATTGTTTTGAACAGCAGATAATATTTTTCATATTAATGAACATATTACGTATTAACGTATATTCGTACTTGGTTATAATCAATATTTTCGTGTTAAGCTAGAATAGCAAATGTCAAATCAAAGATAGATTCACTCCGCCGATAGATTCGTTTACGCTGTCATATAAATTGACAAGTCAAAACAATAAAACTGTTTATTTGTTTTTTTTTATAATCTGAATAAGCTTTCAACAAATTTATTGTACATATACTTAAAAAAATTATAAACTGCAAACGCGATATTAAAACTAAAAAATATATCTCTCAATTACCTCAATTATTAAGAATTTTGCGATGTTCTGTAAATGTAAAGAACACTGTATGCACTTGTAAGTATGATCCTTCATTGAAAATTCCCTTGTCTCGTTAAAAATTTAACATTAGAAAGCAGTCACTAATGCCAAGTAAGTAAGTATCCAAACAACTCATTTAATTATTGAAGCGTATGGTCGGACACTACACAAGAATACACATCTTGAACACATCAACTTGTAAGTACAAGAACAACATACATAACGTAGGGTTTTAGGTCAAAATACATACAAACACTTACAAAAATACATACAAAAATAACGATAACGTTATTCATCCTGACAGCAGATGTCGAATATCGACCTCACGTACGCCATCTATTGTTGAATTTTATAAACTAAGTACCTTCAAATCCCCTTAATAGTATAGGGTGAAATTATTTTTATTTTTTTTAAATACCTTTATTGCATACATGTAAGATAACAAACAGTAAAAAAATATAAAAAAAAATAATACCAGCAAAGGGTGATCTTATCACTAAAGTGTAAATTAGTAAATTTTAAAAATCATTTCATTTAAAATTGTTTTCATTTTCACTAAAATTGTTCATTTCTCCATGTTTATTATTATGTTCAAATTTTGGGATTATATAATAATTAAGTTGAATAATTATAAGATTATTTACTTTTTTTTAATTTTACAAAACGAAATAATTTTATATTGACTGTCACTTACATCTGCTATTATACTATTATTCTGCTTAGAAATATTTGTTTACGTAGTTAACGATGTTATAACTGATAACCATACTCGTACCAAACCATATTTCGGTTCAGCAACTATAATTTATTAATGACGACATAATACAAATTATATTAAACTACGACACACATAGTTTGTTCACAGACATGCGGATCTTTAAGCGAAATAGTCACAAATATTTCTAAAACGGCTTATGACTCGTATTAACAGGTAGGTCATGTATTCTTAATTAAATTGTTTTAACTCAACTGATTTCTAAATCGTTTCTAAATCGGCATTTCCAAGTCGAAATCTATTCGCGTACTAATTGATAAAGTAGTCTGAGTTAATGGTGAATATATATCTTAATTATAATATGTTTTCTCATTATAAAGAAGTATTTATTCAGAATGTAAAAAGATATAAATTAATATGTAATGAGATGAATAATATTCATCCGAAAACATAAAAGTAACATTACTTAAAATGACTAAAACATGACCATCAATTATTTTATGAAAAATAATTTTGCGAAGAATTAGTTTAGTTTAGTCTGTATATCTAATTAATTTACCATGTATTATACCAAAAAATATATTTCATACAACTAAACATATTCGTAGTATATTATAAATTCATGAAAGCACATAACTTGCCACCGTGCCATCTCTTAGATGATGGCTGACCCTAAAAGCATAATATCGAATGATATTCGTTGTATTCTTATATAATTTATACCATTTAATAATAAATATAACATATATATTATTGAAAATAATCATGAACTCGATATAATTGTATTATAATATTCATAACACGTAATCACTAACGACTGAAGACATTACTCACAAAGCGCACCTTTCATGTGATGGTTTATGATAAAAGAATTGATACAGGACTTCAAATATTACTCTCACGAATACGATTTGGCGCGTGTCTTCAACATATCCGAGACCGTGGATCCAACATACGTTTTGTAACTTGAAATTTTACAAAGATCTTTCTTTTTTCCTTATAAATAAATCACTTTTCAGTTTAATGTTAATTTAATTGTTCAGACATTTAATGGAATGTTTTATGGCAATAGTTTGGTAAAAGCAATGTATTCACAATGATTTAGTTCTTGTACTACTATTATACTAAACGTTTACAATTCTAATACATTGTCTAATACATCAAGAAATAGTTGTGTTTGCTGAAAAATATTATATTAGCTTTATTTCATACGAATTCATTTAGAAAACGTCTTAAGTTGCACTATTTTAAGAAAATCAATATCTTAAGAAAAAGTAAAAATAAAAAATTAAATATATATTCCCCAATGGATTCTATTAAATTCAATTCAGGTGCTTTACCCTTCCATGAAAATTTTCAAAATTCAAAAAATTCAAAATTCAAAATATCTTTATTCAAGTAGGCATTTACACGCACTTTTGAATCGTCAATTATTACAATACAAAAAAAGGTCAGTGTAGTCCGTCCGTAAGCAAGCTACCACCGGCTCGGAATGCTGCTCTGTTGAGAAGAGCCGGCCAGAAACTCAACAGTTGCTCTTTTCAAAAGAAATATAACAATAGGTGATGTATATTATAATATAATATAAATCCTGCAAATGATTCAACAACTTAAGTTCCACATATTTCGATCCACTAAAAACTCTTGAACGTTATAATAAGCTTTATTTAACAATAAACTTTTGATTTTACATTTAAAACTAAGAAATGGAAGGTCTAAGATATCTTGTGGAACTTTATTATATATGCGTATACTCAAACCCATGAAGGATTTATTAACTTTTTGAAGCCGAAACTTTGGCGTTACGAGTTTGTTTGTTTGTTTGTTTGTATTTAATCACAAGACGGCACAAAGCAACTAATGGTCGTCCCGGACTGTTATCAAAATTGGACTTTTAATTATTCAAAAGGGTAATGTTCGAGCAAATGCAATTACTGGATTTTTTAAATATTAATAAAGATATTAATTTTTCATAGTAAAGAGATTCTTAATTATGATTATATTTATCTTTAAGAAGATAGTCAGGAATATATAAATAAGATACTTATAATACTTTAGTACTCCTGTCGTATACTTACATACTTATTTGAGTAACATTTGACAACAGTTTTAGGACCAGTCGCCGATTGGGTATTGATGGGAATCTATATGTAACACTAAGTAGCGATATTTATTATTATATAATAAATAAAAGCAATTAAATATTTATTCCAGTGAATAATTTCTTTTTATTTTATAGTTAAGTTAGTTAACGCATATTTATGGTATCGAATGTTATTTACTTGGTTAATCACGCGGACGAAAGCTTCTTATAATTGATGTAAATGAAAATACTTGTATTAGAAATACTTCAATAATTTATTAAATGGAATGTAAATTACCTGACATATAAATATATATCTTTCCTTTTATGTATATTAATTTATTATTCAAAATAAAACCAGTATTTTGATAATATAAATATAAATTTTAGCACAAATGTTATTACAAAATATTTTCGTTAAATAAATCAAATGTTTTAAATACACTATATAAAACTTACAAGCTTCAGCCTATTTGAATTAAGATTTAACTTTGGAAAAGTTAGTTTATAAATTAATGAAGTTGAAACAATCTTGTCGTTAACACTTTAAAAAAAGTGTTGGAATCTACATCATTTGCATAATTTATGTTAATGAATAGATATTTCAATAAACATAAAATATTAAGAGATTGAATTCCGCCTGCAAATGGAGGATCATAATGAGGAACGATGAAAATAGTTAGTGCAATTTTCTTTTTATCTATAAATAAGTGTCAAGTATAAAAGTACTTGGAAATATAAGTATTTGTAATTATAACTGAAGTAAGTAACTACTTATTGTAAATTAATGAGAATGCTTCATTATGGTGTACCAAAAAAAGTTTTTCTTTGTATAGCTGCTAGTTTAAGCGAAAATAAAACTTACTTCATCCGTGTGAAAATGGCTCATATGGAAAATAATTAATGTTTATGGAAGCTAAAGACACCAAGCACAGCATGACCTACATAAACAAGAGCAAAGTATCTACTGAAAGAAATACATTTTTCTTGTCTTGAACGTATACGATATACTAATTGTTTTTAACAAACTTTCCTACTTTACTTGAACGTTCAAAATCCTTTTTCCTTTTTTTCATTTATGATATTTTATAATAAAATATAATTTCTAATTCGTAAAAGAAGAATTTCAAGAACTCTCTGTCACTTATTTTCTATTTTACATAAATCATTTTCTCAACCTTGCTTGATTTCAAAATTTCAACTCACGACTTTCATCTCCGTTCATCATCCAACTTATTTATTCCTTCGTACCACTGGTTTTATCACTAATTCCTTCACAGTACACGCCATCGAACTATGGAACAGCCTGCCTCATAAACTTCGACATGCTTCCAATCGACAGATATTTAAGAAGCAGATTTGTGAATATTTTCTAACTTATTATAATTTCATTAATTAACTTTACCATTTGAGTATTTGTATTTATTTTCACTTATGAATTTAGTTTTTTTTTTTAGTAATAGGATATGTAAGTGTTTATGTATTATTTATTATTTTTAGATCATTTTTGTATAGAATTTTTAAATAATAGTGTTTTCTTTGCTTTAGCATTTAGTTGGACAATTGTATAATATCATTTTTATACAATGAAGGTATAAAAAAAACAAATTTTCAGATTTTTAGTACACCTAATGAAATGGAAATTAATTTATCCAGTTGGCAAATCCCAAAATAACGATGTTTACTATGAAAATCAAAGAATATACTAGCGTCGCTTTTAGACCACCGCAGGAAACCACTGTTTATAAAGGTACATCATGTTTTTTTAAATATTATTATATTTAATTTGATAACAAAAAAATTTTTTCTTCATATGAATGTTCATTTGATAAGGAAATTTATTGAACTATCTGTATTTTCGTCCATTGTAACATAATTTTTTCTACCTTCTCTTAAATATATTTTTTTGTGTATAACCCGAATTATTCAAAATTATTCTAAAACTCGTCATAACTTTATATCAGTATCGTAAAAGCGGCAGACGGATGAGGACATTCTCGTATTTTATTTAAAAGTAGAAACCAAAAGTTAAAATAATTATTTAATAAATTATATAGGCTTATAAATGTTCTATTATAAGTAAGAAAAAATTTTCTCATTTATATTAATATAATAAAAAAGCAGGTCAAGAGGAGGACAAATTATAATAACGAGATAAAGATTGAAAAATATAAGAAAGCAAAAGTTTTCTTCTCCTAAAAATGCTCTAATATTTTAGTAACCAAGTAATTTGTTGGTCCCAGTTTGATAAATGACTTACTTTGCGGTGTAGCCAAGTACGTAATTTGTCGGGTGTATTGGTAACTGGGAGTTGCGGTCCCGCCAACTGGTGGCTATATCTTGAACTAGCGAAAACGGGTCGGCTGATTAATGTCATATGTAAATTGTATGTAAACAAATCCGTTTTTAAAGTCTTATTAATTATTAACTTAATGAAAGGACATTAAGTTAAGTTAAATATAAAATTTGAGTTAAAAATAAATTTAAAAAAAATGTTCTTATCAATGTGTGAAGTGTTAGATCATTTGGACTCTACAACGAAAAGCCGAAACTTTATTGAAGGCGAGCAAGTCGTTAATTCTAATCATTTAATCTACACGGGAATTTTGAATGAAAATGATGAGCAATACGAATTATTATCTTATTGTATTCAATCATCTAATACTCGAGGAGATCCTCATGAAATAACTACAGTTATTAGTAAAACTGGTAAGGTTATTTCCTCAGTATGCAGCTGTACAGCTGGGTTAAGTGAAAGATGTAAACATAGTGCTGGTGTTTTGATATTTTGTTCACGGTACGTTTAAATTATTGAAAATGTTTCTTTATGTTTAATTTTTACTGCTAAGCTCAATAAATTATATTTTCTTTATTTTAGTAACGATTTGACTGGCTTCAAAATCGTTTCATCAACAGATAGAAAATGTCTTTGGAGTGCACCTCGCAACGCTTGTTTGGAACAATATCATCCGAAGCCTTTGAGTGAACACAGCTGTTTTGATATAAAAAAAAATCATGAGGAACTAAGTGATGATGTCAAGAAGTCGATCAGAGAAAAACTTTTTTCGAAGAATTTGAAATCAGCTTTATCAGTGCATGTGTACGAGCGTGAATGATTTATTTATGATTGATTCTTTTTTTTTAATGAAAGTTTTGATGAAGTAAATTTTCACATAAACAATTTTTACAATTCACTGTTTATATGAATAATTTTTGTTTTTAATTTAATTAATTTTGTACATATTCACCAATTAATTTCAATTTTTTTTCTATTTTTATGGAATAATTTAATCAATTTTAATCATGATTTATACGTAACATTTACTTCATCTAAATTTCCGATTCTTTAATCATGTTGTTATGTTTACTTTCTATTCTACACAATATTTTGAATGTATTTTTCATAGAACTGGAAGACATGCTCCACTGCAACCTCCTGTTGAAACTGTCTCTCCTGAGAACTTACGACTTATCCAAAGTTTGATTTCACACTCATCCTCGTCATCAATCCTACATAATCTTTCTGAACAACCCTTTCGACCATTAAGAGAATGTTGTGAGAAACTTTTCGAGCAATTAATCGGGAATCCTTGCAATATTTGTTTTACTTTACTCTTACACCCATAAACACAACAATAAGCTTTTCTTTTATTTTCTTTCGGGGAAAAACGTACACCCGAATTATCAACAGTATCTTCCATTTTAATTTTACTTTGATTTTCAACCAACAATTTGAAAAAATTAAAAAAAATGCTAATTAGAGTTCACAATACCATCCAAATTAACAATACACTTATGACAGCTGACCCGCTTTCGCTAGTTTAAATTATGAACACCACGCGGCAGCACTTGTACTTACCATTTACCAATAATCAAATATGCGACAGAACCAGAGTAATCAGGGACCCTGAAGAAAACTCCAATGGGCAAACATAACGTGTTAAGTGATAGAAATAGGACTTACTTTATAATAGCAGATATATTATATATTTGTTTTGATAACAACAATACATTAACACTGAGCACTTTTCATAGGAATGTCATAATATAACATCTATTCCGTAACATTCGTAATATCCAGGTTTAGTTTCTTTAATTAAGAGGGTAGACATGGAAAAACAGACAAAAGTAGATTATACTACTTAATTTCATATAATATTTTAAGATACTCAATTATTATTTTTTATTTTAATAACGTAAAAACTGTTACGTATTAACCCACATATTATTATAACAGCTTAGTACGTGTTATCACAACAATTTTTTTTTTTTTTTTTTTTTTTTAATATTTTTAAATATAAATTAACCCACAAGCTTCGTGTTAAGTTGTCGTATAATACTATAATCACGATTATTTTATCCGTTATTAAATAACTCTGTTAAAGGATTAGTTCAAGAAACATATTATTCGTTAAAGACACAACGGATTTATTGTAGGACTAGTTAGTTAAAGTTAAAAACAAAACGTTATTTTGTTGTATGTCGACTTTCTATGATTTGATTGTCTTTCTATGATATGATTGATTGTTTATCAGTCCTTAACTGATTTGGAACAGCGCTTCATTTGAACTACTTGAACTGTCGGCGTAAGTAATGAAATAGTCTGAACGGAACATAATCAGCTAACTTGGAGTTCTCTTCAATATTTTATACATGCATATTTCTGTTATTAATACGTCTAACGTATAATTTATATGAATAAAGTCTTAATTTTATTATATATACAACACACACACACAGAGCAGCACGGATGCAGAGAGAGTAACGGAGACGCAATGGGTGCTAGTGTGTTCTGCCTCCTCTTTTCCACTCTTGACTCTGTCTCCGGCAGTACTTCATTTGGACAAATGTATATATTTTTTTAACTGTAACGAGAACAACTCTATTGTTCTGTTTAATCTGTGTTGCAGATAATTTTTTTTCATGTTTGAGAAATTTGTGGTTTTATTTTAGTATAGATTTTCTATTGTTGAAGTTTTGAGCTGGATATTTAAATGCAAATTAAACAGAAAATATATCATTGCAATAAAATATTGCATAAAGTTGTCGGTATTAGAACAAACTAATAAGATATTAACTTATAGGCGTACCAAGATGTATCTTGAACTGCATCCAATATCGTGTGATATTTTCAGCGTGATCCGTACAGGTGCAGGTACATAGAGTGGGAGAGACATGAAAAGCTGTGTATTTTTTTGACTTCTGTTGTGCTCATAAGGGTGTCTCATGAAAGTTTATTAAACATTGTTCTATGTTTACAATAATGTTACCAGTTACAATGTATTTTTATTTATTATCAAATACAGAAGACCAAAAACCTGTTGATGATTGTAATGTTAGCTTTATTATCTATAATTGCTATTATAAGCTATAGCTTAGCTTAGAAAATATAATTTCAATTGATTTATACATGAATTACATTTTATTTTATTATTTTTTTTAAAACCTTATACTGTTATTCTTATTATATTATTATTAATGTAGAATTGCTATCACAAAATGCTTGAAAATCTTGGCAGCGAAACTTTTAGTCAAATACGTGGGTTCAGAAATCAAGTGCCAAAATATTTTGAGTGGAACTATATCTGGTTTCGTTTTAATTTAGTTTATTTGTGATTTTTTTTTCAGCACATAACTTCAAAAACAGAAGTCAAAGACATTTATTTTGAAAGTTATGTTTACATATTACGTTAACAATAAAAATATATAATAGTATTAAAAAAAAATTATACCATATTATCTCTGGTCAAACCATAAATTTTCCACCAAAACCATATATTCTTTAAAGCTTGCGAAATGTTATGTGATGATATTAGGCATACGTAATAACTCAGCTAATAACAACATAGTGTTATCTCATTATTTGAGTTAAGATGCCTTTTAATCCGAAAAGGTAGCTCAAAAACATTAAAATTGATTTAGTCAATAATAAAAAAAAATACAAACTTTGAAGTTGTATTTTTAATACAGATTTTTAAATTTACGATTTTAGTTTGAAGGAGAGGTGACAAGTGAAGTCGCAGGCATTAGTCTAGCATTTTATTTACATTTGTATTGAAGTTTCAATTATTTGCGCTATAATAAATAAATAGTGTGGATCAGCGGATTATTCAACTTAACCGCTTCTAACTGACGGCTTGCCTTTTAAGACTAACCAAGCCAAGTAAGTAGTAAGCCAAGTATCTAGAATCAAGTAAGTAAGTGTAAGCCAAGTATCTAGAATTGTATAATTCTCTCCAGACTCACCGATAGATATAATATAACAGTCTATATAACAGTCCTTTGGGAGAATACTAATATAAAATTCTAAGATTACCAGCAAAAAGCCGTTGTAAAGGTCGCATCCAGTATATTCCAAACAAAAGATTTTTTGCTTATTATTCTATAAAAAATGTTGTTGTTTCTTTTCCTGAAATGATTCCAAAAAACCTTTGGATATAAAGTTTTATGGTCCAAGTGATTGTAGTAATAGTAGTAGATCTTATTACTTTTTATGTTTGTATTTTCTAAATCATTCCTTCTCCATTCAGATATCGCTATGTTAAATTTCTTTTAACCTATTTGTAATATGAGAGGTGATATTGAACTAAGGCTTGGGCATATTTTACAATTTTACGGGTTAATTTACATAACATTTATTGTATAAATATGGATATCTGTATCCACATAATCTTATATAACAAGACATAGAATAAATATTTTAAAAAGAAGCCGGAAGGACGAAATAAATTTATCAAATATATAACAAATGTGATATCGACAGACAGACAGAGGCAGACACGCACATTTAACAACACCATGTGAGAACGGGATGTAATATAAGGCGACAGACAAATGAATCTATTCATTTAAGTATCTATTGCAATACATTTTAACCTACCTCTTAGACCTACCTCTACCTTTAGAGGCATACCTCTTTGGATGATAAGTATTACTATGAAGATTATATGTCATTTGTTATACCGATAGCTTGTGAAATAACATGGAACTAAAAAAGAATAATATACATGAATTTTCGAAATGCAAAAATTTTAGAAAAAGTTCTTAATTTTTCATAATATGAAACTCGCATGACTGAAAGGAAAATATGATTTTAGCGTCATAAAAATAAAAAAAAACTGTCGTTATCATCTTGATTATTTGAAGCTTGCATAGAAACAGGGCGTGTAGTTAAGTGTTTAAATACAAGTTGAAAATTACTTAGTTTCTTATCATGTTAGCCAATTTTTACTTGCATGCCTTACAGTAACAGGCTTATTTTAAAGTAAGTATGTAAACGAATTACAAAAATGTGATTCTACTTGGTATTTTTAATCCTCGAAGAAAACAGAGGAATGGTAAAGATTCATATTTTTATAAGTGTATATGGAATCATACTTCTCCTACTACGTTTCTGTTCGACAGTAATTTGATTGAGAGTTTTTATTTTATTTATTAAAGAAATCCTATCAATCTATTCAGTTGTATGAAGATCTGCATTGAATTTTGTCAACTATTTTTTTATTGGGTAAAAATAATTTATAGTGTTAATTCTCGTTCCAGTGTTTTCATTTTATTTTTTAAACTTGTTGTTCTTGTTAAAATTAATTTGTCTTTGATTTAGTTAGGCTCCATCAAACCAACCAACAAAAACAATAATAATGTAAAGAAATCAAAGTAAGTCATAGTGGCATATTACAACCACATAAGCACACAAGCACACAAACCATGAAAAAACTTCTTTTTTAAACTCATTTAGTGACGTCAAAGTGCATTTACACAGACGTATTTCGGAGCTCTTTACCCAAAGAACGAAAGCGTCGTTAGTAAATTAGAATGACAAAACTTCGTAGTAGTTGTACTTTATAATGCATTTTTTAATAAAAATATTATTTTAAATATGACTTCTCTGAAGTAATCATGCATTTAACGTTTACATATTATAGAATGTGTAACATAGAATAATATATAAATATTATTTATTTGTTACAGGTTGACGATGCAGCGTCTACTTAGCATCACATTAATAACCATCACAGCTGACATCGTCTACACTCAAGAGGGAGGCTTAAGAGAACACCAGGGCCCTCAAATATGTGGAGGGAGGTTAAAAGGACCCGTAGGCATCATCCAGACCCCAAACTCCCCTAATCCTTTCCCAGTCCCAGTCAAATGTCGATGGGTTATCGAGCATGATATCGTTAATGGGACCATATCGATATATTTCACGCAGCAGTACACCACTAGCGGGTTAACGTTCACCGAATACATGTAATATGATGAATCATATAAGTTGGGTGAACGGAAAGCGCTTACAGTTACAGAAGAGAACATCACTAAGAATAATTGGTTACAGGTTAATATTTTAACAAAGGTTTCATCTATATTACTATTAGTTCTCAAGAATGCAACTTTTTATTACTCATTTAAGGAGGGCTGCCTTAAAGAACCTCAGAGTACTGTTTATCTCGGAATACCTGTTAATAGGGATTTTAGTACTAGATTTTGGAGAAACATAAAAATGTTTATTTCTTCGAATACCTACTAATGCGTTCGAGTATGACTTACTCGGTCTTACCTCAAGTAAATCATTTTAAGAACACCAAAAAAAAAAAAAAAAGAATTAATTTTTTACGACAAATTACTTCGTAGTTCTAAGAATTTCATTTACAGCGGTATTACAATTTTAATATTACTTATTATTATTATTACTTTTAAATAAAAATACTAACAAAACTAATTTTTAAATCAGGACTCGAATGTATGACCTTATTTTTTTGCTTATGTTCTGATAAATGTGTATATATGTACAATTGTAAATAATGAAAGTAACACGTCGTACGTTGCTAACTGCTCAGTTCGCAGAACGATGTGGTCAAACTGGGAGGTCACAAGTTTTTTCTGTCCGTGGTAATTAATATTTCTAGATATGACTATTTAAAAATTTAGATAATCATAGATTATACAATATTGGAATTTTTAATATTATGATAAAAAATTTGCAATGGAACTTCATTTTATAATTATTTGTATAATCACATATTTTTACATAATTTAATTCATATTTATTGTTTATATACAAACTTAAATTATAATTCAAAATACAATTAAATTTCAAAAAAAATATTATTGTTATAACATTTAAGTATTCTTAACAATTAAAAAACATGGATTATATGTTAAATCCTAGTTGTTTTATTTCCCAAAGCCATCTTTGCAGAGCATTATTTTTAAAGAGTGTGTGTTTAGAGAGTGGTACGAAGGAAAATACAGCCTTGAATTATTATTTCTTCAAAATACAAACAAAATATAACAGAGTCTTTATAAATAACATTACTTTGATAAAGATAACTACAAAAAAATATTACTAGTATTAAAATCAATTTATGATAATAAACGTTTTTTTGACACAAAAAAAAAAAATTAAAAATTTAAGCTCAAATAAAGAATTATTGGAGGAAACCGTTGCATATTTATAATATCTTGATATAGTTTTGAGACTGTTTCATTATAATATTCTATTTCATGGTGTCAGTGTGATATAAATCATTTATGTTATATTCCTATTTAACTAATCAATGAGGTTATTGTCTGACCGATCTGATTAGTAATCTGTTAGTTAATTTATACTCATGGTTTTCCCTTTAACTTTATCTTAATAGCATTTGTCAGATTGTTTTTATTTAAATTAATAACTGTAAAAAGCCTTATGCTTTATTGTTAGGAATAAACTCCCTGCCAACTTTATGCCTTTATATGTATGTACTTTTAGTATACAACGTGTTTATTTTTCTAAAAGTTAAACATAAATATTAATAATCTGCCCACATTGCTACAGGTTTGTTACTGAACAAACTTGGTAATAACATCGATTTAAAGTTTTCCTATTGGAGCTAGTCCCAAATCCAATACCTGTAATTAAAGTTTAGTTGCCAATGTATTGAAATTATTTCACATTTGGTTCAATTCTTTTAAGACTATAAGGTTATAATATATTGAGTTGCAAAATTATTTGTTACAAATTGATTGGAATTATAAAGATGGTTCTTTTGTACCTATGTATTAAAAGGGAGATATTTTACTAACAATATTTAGTTTATATATGGAAGTAATAACATATAGAAAATAAACGTTAATAGATGTATGAACCATTAATTATTATCATTACTTTTATTATGAATAAATTTTAATTTTTTTAGTAATTGTAATATATAAAAAGCATCCAGGAAGTCAATATTAAAAGCGTTATTAATAATTGAGGTATTTCTTATGAAATACAATCACAATACAAGATCGAGAAAAATATATTTAAAGTCTCTGCGTTTCTGTTTATTTCATTATATGATGAGTGTTTTATATTAGATTGAATCTGAATCATAACAAGCAGTAAATATCTGTTTTCCAAATGGTTTGATAATTTTAGTAGTATTGGACAAACTGCTGTGTTTGGAAATAAGTAAGAAAATTATATTATAATTTTTAACGTTTATTCCATATATTTCACTCATCGATAAAGACAGGGCTCTCTCTAACCAGTGACTTCTGGTAAACCGTCCCATTTCCGTGGACCCGTAGAATGCACCCTTTGAAGATGCTGGCTGTGAGGGTATAAAAATAATAATGGCATGTAATCTTTGTGTTAACAATAAATGATCAGTTCATGACATGGCGCAGCCGGTATTGTTAGTTTTAACAGTTATTAGGAGTTATTTTAATGTTTAATTATGAAAAGCATATTGTCAGCGCCACCATCGTTTTGCTTCGATAAAAATTCATCAGACGTCTGGAACCTTAACGAGAAATGGGTGAAATGGAAACGAAGTTATGAAATATATAGTAAAGCCTGAGAAATAGATAAAGTCAGTGGAAATACAAGTGAATATTCTTTTACATATTGTTTGTGAACAGTGTCGAGAAATTATAGATCGTTTGCCTGAGAAATGTGCGTCTATTGAATATATTTGGAAAAAAACTAGACGAACAATTTCAAACAAAAAGTTTCCCAGGGTACAGTAAGCTCCACAAGTATAACGCGCCTTAGTTGTTTTGAATAGGAAGGAATAAGTCCGGCCTAGATGACGAAACACAAACATCCCCGGGGATTTTGTATTGTCTTTCATACGTGTCCATCATGAAAGTCCAATCAGGAGACGCGTCCAAGATGGAATAAGGTTTTAATTTAGATTTTTTGGACGAACCTGCCTTTACGAACTCTACTGATTTTTTGGTGGTTGTTATACCCCTCTGCGCTCTTGCTACAGAAAGACTAACCGTTTCTCGTATGATTTCTAATACTGTATCGTGGCGACGCGAGTATTTACCTCTATTTAATAGTACCCTACACCCTACTAGCAAGTGTTTCGCGGTTCCTACTGCCTCCCCGCAGATGTTGCAAGATTTTTCGGTGGCTTTGCCCCATCTTACTAAGTTACTTTGATCTGGGAGAGTCATTTGGAATGTATTAAGATAAAATTTTAATAATTCTGGGGACCAATCATGAAGCAGGGTCATCATTTCAAAGCTAGCGGTCACCATCTCAAAGCTAGCGGAATACAAAAATCTCCTATGGTCACCCATTCATTTTGCAATTCTAGGCTCATCGCGTGCAACCGGTAATTATCGTTTTCATCTTGCCGAATAAAGGATTTTGTTATTTCTAAGTCTTGTTGTTTCCTACTTGATCCTAACCCTGCTTTATTTGTTTGAGCACCTATCATAAATTGTTTATAGAATTGAAGTCGTGACTCTAGTTCTGCGGCAATTTTATCTTTTGGGAGAGACGTTATAGTATCATCATTCGATTTTGAGATGATATGTCTTTTGGTCACTCTTAGGTGTTTATAGAGTTCCGATGGTTTCTTTAATTTTCACCCAAAATTGTGTCGGTCTCTAAATAAGGTAGAAGAGTCCGCTGGATGCGCTAACCCGAGCCATGACTTCAATGTCCTTATGACGCTTGCATCTAACTTCAACAAAAGGGTCTTATTGATATCGTAAACGAGGAAAGGCCAATTTAGACGTGATGTTAAGTAATTATCGTATATTCAAGTCTTTTTGATGTTACTTATTGGTTGATTGTCTACCTTTTTTAGATCATTCAAAAAGCTATCGACTATTATATCTAACGATGGAGTGCGCCCTTGGTAATCGATTTTTTTGCCTAAGAATTTGAACGGAGCTGCGTCGGTAATTGTAGTAACGCACTTACCGCCTATTATAAGACCCGGATCGTAGGAGGTATATCTGGTGTTCCGCCTACCCAGACATAGACTATAGCATTTATTTGGTTTTGTCCTCAATCCGTCCGTCCAAACACAGAAATCCTCCACAACATTTAAAAGTAGCTGACATTGTTTTGAATTACGTGCAAGTATCGCGAGATCGTCTGCGAATGCTAGTATGGATTCTGTATATTTATTGTTAAACTTGAACCCGTAACCCCATTTCTTTTCGTTTTTAATTAATTTATCTATTAAAATATTGATTACTATGTTAAATATTATTGGAGAAATACAACAGCCTTGAAATAAACCAATGTTGTAATTTTGGAATGATTTTCATTTGTGATTATGGAAAATTTTAATTTTGAATAATATGATGCAATCATGTTACTAATTAACGTTGGAAAGTTATACCACCTTAGCGCGAACATCATCAGTTCATGTCGTACCGACCCGAAAGCGTTTTCTAAGTCTATCCAACATACCGTTATTTGTCTTTCACCAGTTCTGGCATCTTTAAGGCTTTCCGATAGTAACGTGTTATGTTCGAGGCATCCAGAAATGCCAGGCAAAAACCCTTTCTGGTGATTAGGCCCGAAATATTTGTTATTTATCATGAATTGCGTCATTTTCGTTTGTAAAAAGGAAAAAAATATTTTTGATATTGTGTTTATAAGAGCTATCGGTCTAGTGTCCCTAAGATCCGAGACATTGTCACGTTTGGGAATGAGGACAAAAAGAGCATTTCCGAATGTTACCGGTGTTTGTCCTCTTGACCAGATTTTACCGAATGTATTCAATAGATGTTTATGAATCGACGGACATTTTTTATAAACTATATAAGGGATACCATCCGGAACTGGTGCTGACTTAGATGGTTTCTTTTTAATTATTTTATTGATTTCCTCCAAAGTTGGTGGGTTGGCATGAAAATCTATGGAAGGACTCTCAGGTTTTCGTTCGTTGGGATCCCCATACAGCCTTTGATTTTTTGGCACTTCGTATGTGCTTTTATAATAATCAATAATTTGCTCCTTGGTCAAGAGAAGCTTACCTTTTTCGTCTTTGAAAATGTTTTTGCAGTACTTAAAAGGATTTTTGTCAAAGTCTACTTCGTGTTTTGCCCGGTCAAAGCTATCACGGTTTTTTGTTATTTGTTGTAATATGCCTTGTATTAATTTAAGAATTGACCTTAATGCCCTAGACAGTTGGTGACTAAGTTGGTTGTCGCCCATGGCTTTGGCCCTACGAAGTTTCTTTATGAGGTCTCTTTTTTTCCTTCTCATTTTCAATTTAAAACTGTTTTCTTTATACTTGTGAGCATAACGATTCGAAGGTGGATAGTTCTCATTGAAGTAATCAAAAATAGTGTTTTGTAGTGTCTCTACTTGCGCGTCGAGTACCTGGTTTGAGCCCGGATGCTCTAACAGGTCCGCTATATTTTGGTCGTGTATTTTCCATGTTGATTGTTTAATTTTGGGAATGCTAAGACGCATCCTGATGGTCATGGACTCCTGGTGATTTGCATTCAATGGCTCACCATGGGATATATGAGGGTAAACTCTATCCGAAGTGATAACTGAAGATATTACCGGCGACTGCCGCGCTTCAGCACCATCGTGTGTTTTGAGATGTTTAATGAACCAAGCTCGTCTTTTGTAAATTTTCCCGCACGTAGGGCATTTCAATTCCGTTTTCGCGCCGTTTTCATCGTTATTGTCAACCGATGGACAGTTCTTCCGCCCCTCCTCTCGGACTGTCCCAGGGGTATTTTTCTTATTTGGACTTTTAGCTTTGAACGAAATTCCCGGGCTTGGCTTGCTAGGCCGTCGCCCTCGGCTGTCTTTCCAACAGTCATCTGTCTTTCCAGCTGCCAGCTGTCTTTCCAGCGTCATCTGTCTTTCCAGCGTCATCCCGTCTCTCCGGGCTGTCAATTAAAATGAGACGAAGCTTCTTAGAATTCCATGGATTCACCATGGATTTAATAATAAAAATAATTAAATGTATAATGTACCGAGTCTAAAATAGAAATCATAATTTAACTAATATGGTTTACTTATCTTTATATTTTATGAAATGTTTTGATAATATTAATGTATCATGTTTATCAATGTTGATCATTTGTATTAAATTTTGTTTCTTAGACGTGTAGACGAGGCAATTATAAAATTGCATAGAACACAAACTGAACATACAACAGTGTTTCCAACAGTATTCATGAATGGAAGAGTGATTGAATAAATCCCATACAGTTTATTAAATCTGAAATGCAATGTGTAATTTGAAAGATAATTTTATGGAATAAAAAATAAGAATATCAACTTTTTTTTTTTTTTTTTTTCATTTATTTAAAATATATAATGATTACATACATACATCATACAAAGTAAATTGCC
This sequence comes from Melinaea marsaeus rileyi, assembly GCA_918358865.1. Taxonomy (NCBI): domain Eukaryota; kingdom Metazoa; phylum Arthropoda; class Insecta; order Lepidoptera; family Nymphalidae; genus Melinaea; species Melinaea marsaeus. The sequence goes on along the minus strand of OU911083.1, from coordinate 45,897,310 downwards.
ACAAAACCTCTCAGAAGTTATCTGGGCAAGTGATTGTTCGCAAGAAAAGTATTATTTTTAAGTACAGTACATCAATAGTAGTTTATCTTATGTATTAAATTTTAGTTTGCATTTAAGTTAAGTTATTTTAAGTTTTCAATCTATAATATATTTTTATCATACAACAATGTTTTCATTCATTAAGTGCGGTTGTATAAGTAGTATTTTTTGAGCGCATTGAAATATTCGTTGTTTTTACATTTATAACTTTTTTGTAAATAATCTGGTACGTTATTTAAAATTTTTGGTATAAGAGTTTTTACCATTCTTGTACCATATGTATTATTAGTCTTAGGTACACAAAAATTATCCGTATATTCAATAGCACTAAGATTATTAGGTCTTATTTTTTTTGTAAGAAAAAACGAATCGTTAACTTCGCTTAATATTTTGTAGCAGAATTTGTCATAAATGTTCATGATATTACAATATTTAAATAGTTCTTTATCGTTATATTTCAATCTGCTCAGGATCTGCCTGGGAACCAACAATTTTAATATTCTTAGCTGAATTTTATAAATTTCTTTGAGATAAGTTTTGTAGGTTCGTCCATAACTACTTAACCCATAATTGATAACTGAATCTGCTAGAGCCATATATATTAGCCTTTTAGTGCTAAAAGGCAGCTTATGTTTTAGTACAAATAATTGGCTGAGAGTAGACCGTAATTTTGAGCATACATGTTCTATATGGGGTTTCCAGTTAAAACGGTTATCAATTATAAGACCAATATACATATGTTGACTAACCAGTTCTATTTGCGGGCAAGAGCCGTTACAGATAATATTGTGCAAATACTGATGAGTATGAGCAATGACAGTTGGTGAAGTAGAAGCTTTATTTTGCGATGAGTGAATATGTATTGCTTTAGTTTTCTGATGGTTTATTACTAGGCCCATGTCATGTGCCCATTTACATAATAAAGTAAAGTTATTTTGCATAATATTTTGAGCAACTTTAGGATCTTTATGAGCCACCAAAAGACATGTATCATCAGCAAATTGATAAATTGAACCAGTAGTAATTAAGTTACATATCGTTAACATATAATAGGTACTCTGTAGGACCGTTTATTGATCCTTGGGCTGTGCCTTTAGAAGTTGGAATCATGTCGCTGTACGAGTCTGCTATTTTAACTGTTGTGTATCTATTGTTGTGGTAATCCTTTATTAACTCTAAAAGTGGACCTTGAATGCCATTTCTCGTTAATTTTTCGTATAGTATGTTATAATTTAGCATATCAAAGGCTCTGCTGAAATCAATGAATAAAGCCAATACGTGAAGTTTATTATTGAGTGAGGCATTAATTTCGTCCGTAAATTTACGTAATAATTGTGTTGTGCTTTTATTTTTCTGGAACCCAAATTGTTTTTTATTTATTATGTTATGCGAGATCAGAAAGTGATTAATTTGATTGTTAATAAATTTTTCTAATATTTTATTTAAAGATGAGAGTAGATTTATGGGTCGATAGTTGGTATAATCGATTCGGGAACCTTTTTTAAATATTGGTCTTATGACCCCTATCTTTAGGGAATCGGGGTAGATACCCGTTTTTATACAACTGTTTACCAAGTGAGTGATAATAGGAGTTAAGTTATTTGATAAAAAATTAATTTCTTTCATAGAAATATTATCATATCCCGGACTCTTTTTATCATTCATATCCTTAATAATTCGTTTAAGTCTTTCATTAGTAGCTGGTTTGAACCTAATCGACCTTTCGGGTGTAATTTCGTACTTTGTGGCATCGAGCATCGGAACGTGACAATAGGTAATGTTACTTTGGGTAATTTTATCAAAAGATTCGGCAAAGTTCGTTGTTAAAATGGGTGGAGCTAGTTTAAAATGTTTAATTAATGTATCATCTATACTATTTACTATCCGTCCAGTTAGACTATTAATTATTTCCCAGGTTTTTCGTGTGTTGCTAAAGTTATTAGTAATTTGGTTCAAAGTATATTTGTTTTTAATATATTGCGAGTACCTATTAGTTTTGTTACGATATGTATTATAAAAAAGTCTTTTCTCGACATTATATCGATCTTTGAGCCACATAGCCGTTGGTTCGCCCATTTACACAACTTTCTCTTATTATTAACAGAACATTTCACGGTATATTTGCACAAATTATAAGCGTTATCAAATTTGCTATGGATAAAATTAAGGATATCATTAGGATTGTTATAATCAAGACATTCTGACCAATCAATTTTTGTCAACATTGATTTTAATTTACTATAATTTATTTTAATTATTGTACACATTTTAGAATAGCATGAGTCATCAGTAGTACTAAGCGCTCCAGTGAACGCGCATCCGATTATACAGTGATCCGCCGGCGAGATATTAACTACCGAGCTTATAATGTCGTAATTATTTTTATGCACATTTCTAACGAATACGTGGTCTATGCAAGATTGGGTTATTTTATCACCATATTTTTCTATCCGCGTATATTGATGTGATCCACACTGAAGGCCCAGATTACTTAAGGAATTTAAATAGTGCGTCGTAGTTACACTACTTTTTTTTAAGTCTAAATTTGTATCTCCCATGACAATATAATTATTATTGGTAGGGTATGTGTTAACGATGTTGCAAAGTTACAAAATTAAAGTTAAAATTAAATTAATTAAAATTAAATTAAAGTTGCGTATAAATCTATCTTTATTACTATCCGGCGGCCTGTACACCGCACTGAGGCCAATTTGAAAGCCTTTGTTGATTACTATCTCACCAGTGATACATTCGAATTCTTTCACACATATAGATTTCTGTATAAAAGTAATCGATTTGTGAATATATAATAATAAACCCCCGCCCTTTCTTTTAGTTCGTAAATTAGTAATTAAGTCATAGTTTTCTAGGTTGTACATTGATGCAGTATCACTCTTAATATTTGCTTCGGAAATGATTATAACATGTATTATTTGTATGCAGTTATATACAATATATTCTAATTGAGCAAAATTGTTTCTTATGGAACGTATATTACATGAAAGAAAAATAATGAATTACTAGAGTTATTTATGTTGAAAACTAAATCATTCCATGTGTTGCAATTGATTTCAATTAATCTTTGATCTGTATCATCCATTAATATTTAAAATAAGATAGATAGATAGTTTAAATATACCGTTCATTTTTATTTATTTATTGTGAAATACTTACAGTATCTTTTATTTTTAATAAGTCCTGAAGAGAAGTTAGAACAATTATTTTCGCACTTTCATTTTTACGTAACAGCACTGGACCGTTTTTGCACCAGATAAATTTATAGTGACTTTTCAATTCCTCTTTAGTTCTCCATAGCAGGTAGGCTGTAGCTGCGGTCAGAGACTCCCGTAGGTATATTCGATTATTGCTTATCATGCCGAGACTAGTGGAATCTAGTTTTGAAGATTTAGATGCTTGTAACCATTGGTCACGAATGCCTTCACGCAGAGTTACAATAATGGCCGAATATTCATTTTTATTAGTTGATGTAGTCCGTTTCTTTTTCTTCCTATATGCTGATATAATATTATCTGGGTTTTGTTGAATAGCCACCGCGAGCGTCTTTACTATATCGTTTGTATTTTCTTTATCTTGCTCCTCAACACCACAAATTTCTAGCTGATTTGATAGTAGTTTTTGATCTAGTTGGTTTGTTTTATTTTGAAGCACATCGTATTTTAGTGTTAGATTTTTATAGTTATTTTTCAGTTCTACACATTGATTGTCCAGAACTTTCATATTTTTTTCATACATTTTGATTTTGCGTTCATACTCATCAATTTTATCTGAATAATACTCCAGAGTGCTATGTAACTCTTGTTTGATGATTTCTTTAACTTCTTGTCTTATTATGCGAAGAGTTTCATGCGTCTGGCTAGAAGCAGTTGACCAGAAATTGTTTTCGGAATCGGTACAATTCCCTTCTCCGTCTTCATCCGGTGTGATGCACGAGGGGCGCCGACGTTTGGAACCCTCCATGCAACTTTTACATTTCCAGTCCACAGATTCTGCAGTCGATAAGAAATTTAAGTGTTCATTTGATATGGTCGCACACTCTGCATGGAACCATTTATTACACTTCCCACACTGTAGTCCAGGGGACTTTTTATTAATTACTTTAGCACATTTAGAGCACTTTACCATTTTTAATTTTAAATGAGGGTATACGTAAAATTAACCACTAAGTGCACGCGCACGTCGTTCGAGTAGCTGCGAGCGAATATGATAGAAGTAAAGTAAAAGATATATTATATTATATAATATTATACGAATAAAGAAATCTATATTCATGTAACTAATTAAATTAGTTAATTGTTTATAAATAATAGTAATCAATAACTATTTTATAAACTATTTTTAAAAATAATTTCTTTCCTCATTACTCAAAAGTTGCATTCAAAAGTTTACTACTCAATTAATCCTGACACAGAGAATGTTTAAAACTGTTTTAATATTAAAATTTTAAAAATATGAGGTAATACTTTTTAGGTATTATATTTAAGGAATTTTAAATAGGTTTTAAGATTTTTAGGGTCAAAGTGTGTTATATAAAGACGTTAATTTATTACGACCCACACATGTTGTGTTGTTCCAGTCGTGACAATACTTAACATTTTCTCTTTTGTGACCGCGTCATTTGCACTGTGGAAAATAAAACCCATGGAAACAACATAAAAATATTTGTATAGGTGCGTAAAGCCGACTATCAGCATAACCGTGAAAATGTAAATACTTCATTTTTCTCGTAAAATTATTTTGTTTTAAGCAAAATAATAATAACTTGCAATTAAGTAACATTAACGGCAACGCTTATCAATAGCAACGCGGCAATATCAAGAATAATTATTTTTGATGTTTTGAGAGAGTAATGTTATATATATCTTTAATATATTTAATATATTTCTTTATAAACATTTTTATCTTTTTTATAATCTAAACGTCAAATTATTTCCTCAAATGTTCGTTCCGTTATTTTTAGGAGGAGATTGTAAGAGGAGTGTAAAAACAATTGCATTATTTTGCTTTTAGAATAATTATAACTAATTAAATTAAGTTTTGTAATAGATACTTTTGTTAACGTATCGAATTTCTACTTTTATGAAATATAATGACACTACTTTCTTAATGTCTATCCAATTATTTAAATATCTATCCCAGAAATATGCACAGACGCAGGACGATAAATGAACATCATTTCGACACTTTCTAAATACTTTGTATTATATTTTATATTTATTTTACATTCATAAAAATATACCTACACCTACACATTCGTATGAAAACATCATTAAAAAGCCACAGTGTATAAACAATGAATAACTTGTTAAAGTAGTTAACATATAAGTATATTTCAATAGTAAAGTCCCTGTAAAAGACGAGTTTGTTTAAGCTTGTTTTATTTTGAAAGTAAAAGTTCAATATGGGTGAGGAAATGCGGGTACAACTATAAAACTCACACAATATAGTATACTTACCAGCGTTTAGCTTCTGAAGAGTTGTTTACTGTGAGGTGAGCGAATTCACATGTTTCAAATATTCTATAAATATAATTATTAAATAAATATAGTATGGAAAAAGTCACAAAAATTTTATAAATATATTAGTTTTGGTCCTGAATGTTTACAATGTTAGATTTTTTTAATACTTGTAGTATATAAAGGACTGGAATCCTCGAGTTCTCAGTCTCTAGATCAAATGCATAATAAAAATATATAGATTTGCTTTATATGAACTTATTGTGCTCATAAAATTAACGTGAATATTAAACAAAAATGGTTGTCAGACTAAAATTTCCCCTGTCTATGGCAGTACTCCTCCTCGTACCCTTAATCCTAAATTATTTAACCCAGAAACTTAATTTGATGTAATGTTTTATGAAACATGGTATAAAATAATTTAAAAAGCCTACCTACTACTTTTGGCAATATCATGTCTTTATTACCATTTATTTATACATTTATTTTCGTTACAATCTTAATGGTATCGATAAACAACATACACCAATACCAATTTAATACAATTATACCTAATCCTTTGAGGCATTCATAATTTTTATAACATAATTATATTACAGGTTTGGAAACAACATGCTATAATGCGCTTCTTTCGATCGGTTCAGTACCTACTACTGATTAAAAGAAACAGAATTATCATTATTTGTCATAATCTATTGTGCTTTTATGTTTTCAAATCACTTTAGAATACTGTTTATAATAGTTGTAATGTGATGTTATATAGTCTATAATCTTCAATAAATATAAAACTCACCTAAACAACATAAAAAAGTGGAGACTCGCATGTGTGAGTAAAGGTTGGCAATCTGCTTTTGAATGAACAAGTAAATAATACAAAGCGTTCCTTTGTGTGAGTACCTGCTTGTGTTACTTTACCAACACAGCTTAAATTATTCCTTTGTTCATATTATAGTTGGAACAGGGACTTTAGAGAATTGTAGAAAAATACTACATGTTAAGGCCAAATCTGTTTTATTTTCGTCATTTAGAAAGGTTTTATATTATAAAATTTTAATTAAAGTTTTAGAGATCTATGTAAAATCATAGATTATAGATGTGTTTTTTGTTAATTAATATTACTTTTATTTATTAGTTTAATATCTTTTGTAAAGGAGATGCAATATTTAAATCTAATAGAAAACCTGTTCAAGTAGCCTGGCTATTCATATTATTATTATAATTATGAACTTACAAGATTCCGCTTGCTAAAAGAAGATTGAACTTACACATAACATTTTACTTCAATGGTGTGGAAAGCGTAACTTAACCGATAGTAAGGTTAATAAAATTCAGTTCTGTAATCTTATTTATACACTTGAACTCCGCCATGCAAAATAATAAAATCTTTATATAGTGTTATAATACATATTTTAATTTAGTGTTCTTTTTTATTATTTTAGTAAGCAACAGACGTTACACATAATGGTTAATGTTTAAAAACCAAGGAATTAACAATATACTCATCTACATCATACAGTCTTTTATGTTGATGACATAAAAACAACAACTAAAACTACATTGAAAGAAGCTTTAAGCAGGTTTATTTTAAGTGAAGTAAATTCTTTCGCGTTGCTACTTTTCTCTTATCTGAATTCGATCTATTTTTGAGAAACACGTCTACATAATTGTAAATAACTTTACGTTTTTATGATTACTTTAACAACCTCACCGTGCATATGTATGAATGTACATATTATTATATAATAATATTATATAGATCTATAAAATTAATATTATATGAATATTAAAATATCCATAGAATTAAAAATTCATCGATACAGGCAAGACTCGGACTTGCAAACTTTAGGAAATGTAGGTAATATAACTAAGATTTACATTTACATACATACACCCCATTTTATAGACAATTTGAAATAAATAGACATATTTTCACATCACTTACTATTTTACTATCTAAATAATATACTGAAAAGTTTAAATAAAAGTGGTTTGAGATATTAAAGCTAATTTCTCACCGTTGTATTCTATATATAAATTTAAAATAAAATAATATTGTTTATATTGATAGAAACGACCCTTGCATGAAATTTGTACGAAACTATAATAAACTCAAATAATATTATCTAGTTTCATTAAAAAGAAAAAAAACAATCAAACAATAATCAAGACGCCAGAAGGGATTGACATATTCAACCCAAGTGAAATCTGGTGTGGAGTAAACAAAACTCACATTAACCAAGTTTAATTACAAGGTATTTATCCCCGAGGGTATCTCCGTATTTTCATCACTATGCCTGTTTGTTATAGCAGCAGCCAGATACGACCGGTCTGTGTTTTAAGACACTTTCTGTCAATTTATATAGGACCATCTTTATTTTAGAGAATATTTTAAAGGTCTTGCAGAGTTCCGAAAAAATACAGATATGACTTTAATGGTTTGATGATTTGGATATGAAGGTTACTTAAATAGTTATTTTACGATTAGTGAGATAATATAATGCAAATTAAAAAGCTTCCATACTTTGTCACCCCCTTATAATATGTGCGACGTATTGCTGATCTTACTCGTATAACACATTTCAGAAAAATCTGCATTTATATTTAAAAGTAATTTAATAAGTATAAGTAATAATAATAATAATAATAATGATATTCTGTAATAATGCAGTGTGCATTATATTTCCTTAGTCTTTTGCAATATAAGTCTTGTATTGGATTATATGTAAAATCATGAAGAATTATGTCGTTTTATTTAAGATGATGTAACTATTCGATTGCTATTTTAATAATAGTTTAAAAAAATTAAATTATACTTAATACTTTTTATTATCTGTTACAACTAAAATTACATTCTTATTTATGTATTATAGCTGATATATTTGATCTCCTCACAATTCATAAGTGAAGATACTTCTCGATTAAAGTTTATTAAGTTTGTCTACAAAAGCAGAGAAGATTAACTAAGCAAATGTAACATTGACTCAGAAGATATACACAGCCATCTCTCTATTCGATTATCTGAAGTGCTCTCAATCGGAGTCGACGATTTGACTTCAAGTCGATTATTATTCACTTTAACTCGGTTGATTGCGAGTTTATTTGTTTTGTAAATCGATTATACAGTCTGCGGGATCAAGTGATAATTTGTGATGTGATGTGATCTTCGTGATTAAGGCTGGTAAGCGGTTACCAGGTCGTGTGCCAACAATAACTCTCAATGGGTCTACATTAAAGAGAGATTACAATTTTAAATATATGGGCCATATTATTGCTGCTGATTTATGTGATGATGAGGATATTGAGAGGGAGCGTAGGGCGCTGGCAGTAAGAAACAATATGCTTACACGTAGGTGTGCTCGTGGTACTGAGGATGTCAAGATTTCCCTTTTTCGGGCTTTTTGTCAGTCGTTGTACTCGGGTGGCCTGTGGGTGAGCTCTGGGTGAGCTATACGCGTCGAGCCTACAACACTCTACGAGTGCAGTATAATAATGCCTTCAGAATGCTGTTACGACTACCACGGTTCTGCAGCGCCTCAGCAATGTTCGCGAACGCACGGGTTGATGGATTTCATGCAATTATGCGTAAACAAGCATCTTCGCTATTGCGGCGCAAGATCGCGCTCGTTGTTATATTCAGAAACATTGGATAGAAACAATAACGGGCCAAATAAAATAAAATAAAATAAAATATTTGTATAATTTAACTAACAATAACTAACTTAGTTTATAAGTAAACATTGTTACTAACATACTAACACTATATGGGTGATCTTGTCCGGAATAAATATTTTTATTATCATTATTATTAATGTATTCCAAATCCAAGAAAGTAGCAGTATTTTTTCTGAAGCTACACTTGTTCTTTTTTAAAAGCGTGAATAACTGCACAATTTAATAAATTGTAATACTTATACAAATATTTTAAGAAAAAAATATACATAACTAAATATAAAGTAACCTTGTCACCTTCAACTGAACCAAAACGGTTCGGTTTTAAGGAGAATAGATAAGGAGAGGAGATATAGATAAATAATTTAAAAAGTTTTAAAAAAATGTTGAAAAAAGTAATAATTAAAGAATAATACTTATGTTGATCTGAAAAGTGATGAAAAGTTAAGATGTCGTTTTCAAATTATTGGCGTCAAATGTTTTGCGTTGAATGTATGGAGTTAAATATTTATGTTTTTATAACAATAATACTTATCCAAATAGATATAATTAATTGATTCTTAAATCTCCTCATCACACGATTCCACGTACTTTACAAATTTCGATTTAAATTATAATATAAAAAAAAGATTAAAAAAAACTAACATTCCAAAAATTTACTAATCTAACATTAACTTATGTGTGAGATTATATACTTTTATAGAATTTGGACCGTTCAAGTAACATTTATGAGATTAACACATTCGTGACAAGTTCGACCATGAAGTCTTATAGAAACCCGGTGACTTTACTGATGTTGTAATCTTTATCAAACACTATTTAGATCTGCGAATACACAGCGGGTGATGTCAGGATAAAAGAGTCAGTGTTTTCATCTTTCAGTTAGCTAAATGAAAAAAATGTATGAAGCACTTTTGTATTAAGTGTTAGATATAGTATTTAAAGTTAAAAATACTTTTTATTATTTTATTATACTTCATTATAAAATTCATTTAGTGAAGTTATTTATTGAATTGTTATTCTTTTTTTTAAGAAAAGGTATAATCGCTGACCGTATAGTAGTCATCGATTCTATTTTAACTATAACTATAATAAGATATACCAACTATAGTTCTATGATTTTATATTAGTTAAGTGAGTCACAATTATCATAGTGAAATAATTACAGGTACAGTATTAACAAAATGAAACAAGTTAATTATTATTTATTATTTTAAATAAATAAAATTTAAAAAAAGAAACTAAATTAAATTAGACAAACTGACATGGATTCTACTTACAATATGTATTCCTCAAAAATCAGCAGTAAACTGAGCTCTGCTCATAAAACACCATTATTCGGCATGTGACGATGCACAGCATCTGTAAGAGTGCGTTGTATATTTCCCTCAATTGACTTCCGGTTCTCAACTCTGTTCACGTCATATATTCAACCAATCCGCTTCAACTTCCGGTGGTCACGTGGTCACGAGGCGAGGTCGCTAATGGCGAACGAACTTACCTCATAGCGTCGTTATTTCCCGACCAAGACACATCGAAAAGTGTTCGTGAAATAATTATTTATATTATATTGTCGCTTAAGAATTATAAGTATCACTTACAATATGAGCGACGAACAATATAATAGTGCAAATTTCAATGATGGGGATTCCAATCGTGACATGGAAGCGGGCAACAACTACCCTCCAATATCTGGCCGTAAACGGCCAACACCTAGTGAATTGGGATCATCGCAATCGGATTCTTCAGATACTTCAGATTCTGAGGTAAAACGGCGAAAAGTCGGTGAGTCTTCTGAAATTCTTAATCTTGTTAATCAAGTAACTGTATTAACAAACATTTTGATGCAAAACGTGCTTCCGTCTAATTCGGTTCCGGAGAATACATACACTAACGGGTCGTCGAAACGGGCCACCGCGTTAGAATCAGTGCCTGGGTCTAGTACTTTACGACCGTTAGATTTTAGCTTTAGTCGCCCGGTACCCGCGACGAACGTCATGTCACGTGAGGCTCCGCGATTGAATTTAGGCATTGTTAACACGTGCCTTAAGGACCCTAAAGTACCGCGCGCCGATCCCGCTCATGTGCAACGTCTAGAAGTATTGCAAAAATTCGGGGATTCGGCATGGAAGGACGTACGTTATGCAGACGCGTTAAAAATTCATAATGCTACACCGGGATTTGTCGAACTCGAAATAAATGATGAACTTCGACAATTTATTAAGGGCAAAGATTATACAGCAAGCTCCGAGCGTTTGTTGGCAGCCCTTAGCAATGCTTTAATTTCTCAACGTGAAATACTTAATCAGAGCCTGCAGCAGTTTATTAATTGGACGGCTTCTGATAATGTTATTTTATCTTCATCCAATATTTTCGATAAAATTTCAGAATCATTTCTACCCTCATCTAAATTTCATAAAATTAGTGAGGAAATTGTACAGTTAGTTTGCGGAAAACGAGCTGAATACATTGAAAATCGCAGGGATCGTATCCTAAGCGAAATTTCTAACAAGAACCTTCGGGAGGGTCTGCGTAAGATCCCCCCGAGTTCGAAGTGTTTATTTGATGAAAATCTACTACGCGCTTACATTCAAAACACGGGCGGCTTAGTTAAATGGATCAGTCCATGGTTTGGATCTGATAAAAATAAATCGGAGAAGAATATATCCAAGGCTCCAACTAAATCAAATAAACACAATTCCCGTGAGTTGCCACAATATAATAAGCCCTTTCGCCACAAGGACAACGATACCAACTCCAGGAAGTACAAGGCCCAGTCGAATACAACCAAGCAGTCCAGCAACAATAAGAAGTACTTTAGCAAAGACAGGATGTCAAGTAAAAAACAATATGAAAAATGACTTGCGGCAACACCACTTCTATGGGGGCTGTCTCCGAGCGTATCGGAGGCAGTGGCAGATGCTTCGGGCTCCGAAGGCCCTTCTCAAAATGATCATGGGAATGCGTCTGCCATTTACCTCCAAGCCACCACTCACCCATCCATCTATGGGAATACTGCGACGGTTCGAAACTGCCCAGTCTCCACAAATGTCAGTCCAGGTCAAAGAACTCTTAGGACAAGGCGTTCTAGAAGTTGTGGATCGGCGTGCTGCAGGATCGAGCTTCTTTTCGACAATGTTCCTCACAAAGAAGGACGACGGATCAAAGAGGCCTATTTTCAACCTGAAACGCCTAAATCGTTATATTGTTCCAAAACCCTTCAAGATTGTGTCTCATTTTCAAATACCTCACTTCTTACAGAAGGAAGACTGGATGGTGAAAATAGACCTTTCTTCAGCTTACTTTCACTTGAGCATTGCAAGGAGTCATCGACGGTTCCTCAGGTTAATTTACGATCGAAAAATTTTGCAGATGACTTGCTTGCCATTCGGCCTATCATGTGCACCAAAAAATTTCGCAGCGTTGACCAACTGGGTGGCGCAGTATCTTCGATCCAAAGGTTTACGACTACTGGTATATCTAGACGATTTCTTAATAACATGCCAATCAAAAATTCTACTTCAGTCTCAAGTGAAATTGACAATTCAAGTGCTGGAAGGGTTAGAATGGACAATAAATTACAAAAAATCAGTCACAGTTCCATCCCAACAGATAGAGTTGCTAGGGATCACATGGAACACCATAGAAAATTTCAAGTGCTTACCACAGAAAAAGACTCGCAGGATAGTATCAGTATCGAAGAGAATAATTCAAAGAAAGAAAATATCCCTGAAGGAGGCACAAGTTATTTTAGGTATTCTCAACTTCGCCAATTTCGTCATTCCAAGAGGTCGTCTTCACTGCCGCCAACTCCAGATTCATTTGCGAACTCTATCTCAGCGCGCGGCTCGGAAACCGGTAAGCATCCCATTATCGATCTCCAAGGATTTGGAATGGTGGCTAGCGGTTTTGCAAAATCCCGTTGTAGCCCGGAGTTGCCTTCATTCAAGGTTGATTCAACATTTTATGACAAACGATGCGGCAGATTACGGGAGCACAACTGGACGATATCTCAGTATCAGGGAGATGGAGAGCAGACCAACTGAACTGGCACTGCAATCAAAAGGAAATGTTTGCCATCATAGCAGCCATCACACACTTCCGATCTCGCTTACACGGTCGTCATCTGAACCTGCAATCCGACAATCGGACAGTCGTGTCTTACGTTCGAAACGAAGGCGGGACTCGATCGATACCACTACTTCGGATGACTTATCAACTTTTATACCTTTTGGACAAACACAAAATATCCATGACTGCGGAGTACCTGCCAGGAAAGTTCAACGGCATTGCAGACAGACTATCTCGAGGAAAAGTGGCATCCGAGTGGCACCTGTTGCAGCCTGCTGCCAGACGCATTTTCCAGAGGTTTGGAGTTCCAGAAATAGACCTTTTTGCCTCCAGGGAGACCAGAGTCGTGAGACGGTATGTTACCAAAGATTATCGAGACTCGTCAGCTCAATTCTACAACGCCTTCAGTCGGCAATGGATATTTCGGCTAGCGTGGGTATTTCCACCTCCCAGTCTAATACCGCGAGTGCTGCATCACCTGAATTCCGCTCGAGGTGTCTTCCTCGTCATAGCACCGATGTGGAAGAGAGCTTATTGGTTACCGGATCTTCGTCGTCGGGCTCTGGGCAGACCATTAAAGATCAACAACCTTCCACAAGTGCTAGTAGACCACAGCACTGGCCTTCCACCTCCTCGAGTTCAGGACATGGACCTTTACGTTTGGAAGATAGCGGCTGGAATGAGATAATTGATAACTGGTTAGTAGCAGAAAAGTCCTTATTAACTTCTAGTTGGAGAAATTCCACACTAAAAACTTACAGACCTGCATGGTCACGGTGGGTCAATTGGTGTAGAACCCATAATTTTAATTTTCTTACTCCAGATTGTGTCAGCTTATCAAAATTTTTAGCTTACCTGTACATTGAAGAGAAATTGTCTTATTCTACGATATTACTTCATAAGTCTGTAGTCTTAACATTTGGCCGAACATCGGGTAATGAAAACTTGAATTCACATTTTTTAGTACAACATATTCTTAAAGCTATTTCTCTTCAATCCCCTAAGCCAGAGAAACCCCGAATTTGGGACCCGAGTAATCTGATTGCCTGGCTTCAGACGAATCCTGTTGATCGTCCTTTATCCTTTTTCGAGGCGTCACGTCGTTTGGCTTGCCTTTTATTGTTAGCGTCTGGGAGACGCGTTCATGACCTTACATTACTTAGAATCTCATCAGGTCATTACTTTGACAATGATGATCATATCATCTTGTATCCGGCCTTCGGATCGAAAACGGACACAGCAACATACAGGCAATCAGGTTGGAAACTTTATCGTCACCCTGACGAAAAGTTATGTCCAGTTAGTTGGTTAAGGCGAGTTTTGACTCTAGGTATGCAGAGACGCACAGCCGAGTGTAATGCTTCCTTGTTTGTGACTATTAGAGGCCCTATTCGAAGTGCATCGCGAACCGTTATCGGTAATTGGATAAAGAGCTTACTTAAGGATGCAGGTATTACTGCGTCTCCTGGAAGCGTGCGCTCGGCTGTAGCTTCATTAAATTGGTTTGAAAATCTCCCTATTGAGGATATTATTTCTCGTGGTAATTGGCGCAGATCAAATACCTTTGCGAAATATTATTGTAAAGAGATTATTGGTAAGGTTCAAACTTTACCCAACATGAGTAATCTCTCCAATAATTTTGAACCAATTTAAGAAATCTGAAAAATATTTTATAATTTTATAATAAATTACTGATTAACGATTTGATTATTATAATTTCATTGTTGTCAAACTTTAATTGATTATATAGTATGTACTGAATCCAATTCCGTTTTATTGATTAACATTCAACCAGTGTTATCCTTTGTTTTTTTTCAGTAAATATTATATTCTCACATAGCGTCGTCTGTGGTCACCAGGAGATACAAACACGTCTCTCACAGATGCTGTGCATCGTCACATGCCGAATAATAGTGCAAGTTTTACATAAAAATAAAACTTGTATTATTTAGCAGAGACGATGCACAGCATCCATTTCAGGCCTCCTGGTAAGAGACTTCTATGAGGTAAGTTCGTTCGCCATTAGCGACCTCGCCTCGTGACCACGTGACCACCGGAAGTTGAAGCGGATTGGTTGAATATATGACGTGAACAGAGTTGAGAACCGGAAGTCAATTGAGGGAAATATACAACGCACTCTCACAGATGCTGTGCATCGTCTCTGCTAAATAATACAAGTTTTATTTTTATGTAAAACTTGCACTATTTTTTGTATAATGATTCTCCTCTCTTCAAGTGAGTCGTTGTTAGTCAATCACAATACTTCTTTTCATTATACTATCAAACACTCTATTTAAGTAACTCTTATTCGGACGGCTTTAAGTATTACAATTCATAAAATAAAGTTATACAGAAGGAATAATTATTTAAGAAGTTGTTTGAAAACAAACAAAATTAAATTTAACAATCCATCAATTACACATAGTCAAAATCACAACTCCTTAAATCCTACGTCGGCCATCTTAATAAACAATTCTACATAGTCAAAATCACAACTTCTTAAATCTTACGTCGGCCATCTTAATAAACAATTCTACATAGTCAAAATCACAACTTCTTAAATCTTACGTCGGCCATCTTAATAAACAATTCTACATAGTCAAAATCACAACTTCTTAAATCTTACGTCGGCCATCTTAATAAACAATTCTACATAGTCAAAATCACAACTTCTTAAATCTTACGTCGGCCATCTTAATAAACAATTCTACATAGTCAAAATCACAACTTCTTAAATCTTACGTCGGCCATCTTAATATACAATTCAACATAGTCAAAATCACAACTTCTTAAATCTTACGTCGGCCATCTTAATAAACAATTCTACATAGTCAAAATCACAACTTCTTAAATCTTACGTCGGCCATCTTAATATACAATTCAACATAATCAAAATCACAACTTCTTAAATCCTACGTCGGCCATCTTAATAAACAATTCTACATAGTCAAAATCACAACTTCTTAAATCTTACGTCGGCCATCTTAATAAACAATTCTACATAGTCAAAATCACAACTTCTTAAATCTTACGTCGGCCATCTTAATATACAATTCAACATAGTCAAAATCACAACTTCTTAAATCTTACGTCGGCCATCTTAATAAACAATTCTACATAGTCAAAATCACAACTTCTTAAATCTTACGTCGGCCATCTTAATAAACAATTCTACATAGTCAAAATCACAACTTCTTAAATCTTACGTCGGCCATCTTAATATACAATTCTACATAGTCAAAATCACAACTTCTTAAATCTTACGTCGGCCATCTTAATAAACAATTCTACATAGTCAAAATCACAACTTCTTAAATCTTACGTCGGCCATCTTAATAAACAATTCTACATAGTCAAAATCACAACTTCTTAAATCTTGCGTCGACCATCTTAATAAACAATTCCGGATGTGTAAATAACAAATGTGGAATCGATTATAATAATAGACATTGATGAGTTGCATTTACAATGATTGTTAAAATAATTATAAGTATGTAAATCAATAAATTTGATTTCTCAATAATATTCAACGCGGCGACATATATATATATATATATATATATCTAAATTATGTAAATTATGTATATAAATTATATATTCTCTAAACTATTAATTTAGATTAAACAACGAAATAAATAATATAACCAAAGATTGAGGCTTTACTATTTATTATATTAAAAATATTATTTGTGGTACACTTCTATGTCATAGATGTAATGACTATTTAGACTTTAACCATAGATCATAGTTGACTTCATAAATCCGATTTTAACCACACATGTACATTGTATGAATGAAACTAAGGACTAGTTCGAGTCACACTCGCAGTTTGCATTCACTGACTGTGTTGCACCAGCCTGATGTATTACCCTTCGTATTATATTCAATTATTTAGCGCAAGATTTCAAGAAACAAAGAAATCAATGATATTTGTTTGTTATAATATTTTATCACTAAATAATGTCATCATTTTTATAGCAAAAAAACTATTGTGTAAGTTACATAAAAGAAATAAAGAACATTGTATTGTTTAACAATTTGGTACTTAATTTAGGTAGGTAGTGGTAGTAAATTTGTTACAACTTTAAGTGAACATACCGTTTACTTTCACATTAATATTATTAAGACTTCAGTCTAGAATTTTTGGAGCAGAAAAAATATTTTAACACTAAAAACATATAACGTAACTGACAGCCATTCTTTTGTCTCGAAGAAATTTAATTAAACAATGTGATTTTAAGCTCGCAATTTGCTTGTGTTTAATAAACAGAGCAGTGTGAATGCTTTGAGGATTACTGTTCATTGTAGAAAGGTGCCAACTTTTGTGTTTATTTTGTATAAGCACCGCTGACTCTCATGACTATTACAAACATACCTGTGTCTATTGGTTTAATTATTTATATATTATAATTAAATGAAAAATGACATATAACTAGATGAAATTAAATAGATTTGCTAATTAATAACTGTACCTATGGTTAATTCAAATACTTTTTATTATACGTACCATCCTTAACTTAACTTATGTCATATTACTAGGCTTGTGATGAATCAAATAAATTTTGTAGTTATTGTTACAACAATTTACTAACAAATTAGACAATAGCGCACAAAAACATAACTTCATTAATACTATAATGAAGTTATGTTATATATTTGTAAGCTTTCAAAGTACAACTTTGGAAAAGCTACAGTTTTATATACTGTAGATATAAGAAAAGAATATATTTTTTTTACTTAAACTCTAAATTTTTCGTATTTTTAAGATATATTTAGTTGTGTCATAAACAAATAAGAATAATAAATGTTGTTTAGAATTTGGATCTCATCCCTGAATTTATTGTAGTTGTCATAACAGACGTATGTAAAGCTTAAGCTCATATGGGACCACAGAATTTCGCTTCTATAAGAAAGTTATATTTATTTGAATTAAAGTTCCAAAAACAATGATTTTTGTCTTTTATATGTCAAGTATCTACAGATACAATTTAATTTTATGACCTACATAATATGAAGGTCACATTTGTTTTTAGATTAAATTAATTCTGGATTTACTATCTTACTCGCTCTGACTACGTTGTTCATAGAAATGCTAAATTACCTTTCATAGGTAAGGAAGGAAATTGTTATTGAATCATAATTTATTTAACCCTTTATTGTTATCCAATTTTTTTTGGAGAAAGTTGCTTCAAAAAATACTTGTAACT
Organism: Melinaea marsaeus rileyi; assembly: GCA_918358865.1. Taxonomy (NCBI): domain Eukaryota; kingdom Metazoa; phylum Arthropoda; class Insecta; order Lepidoptera; family Nymphalidae; genus Melinaea; species Melinaea marsaeus. The sequence goes on along the minus strand of OU911083.1, from coordinate 45,878,850 downwards.
AAATTGTAAACTTAACACATAATACTTTAACTATTTATAGAAAGAAATGAGTAGAAAAAACCATCTTGCAAAAAGACAATGTTAAAAGATACGTATTCATATATAATAGAATAAGTATTCACTTATTCTGTAAATGATTGAGTATTTTCTCAACGAATATTGGATAATAGACTTCAGATTAAGCTTTCAGATTTTAAGTTGGTTATGGGAAATGAATTCTCCAAAACTCTTTTCATCCACTTAATAAATTCACGGTTTAAGGTATTGTGTTTAGAAAGTAAGGAATCAATGGAACCAATATATATATACATTTTTTATGTATGTACTTACAATGTGTTATTTTTGTACCAAAGCATTATCGTTTTAAATAACCTAAAATTTTCATATTTCCAAATGACTACACATGTATATTTTTTGCATCACAAATATATTTTATCAAACTAAGTTTTTGGTCAACAACTTGACGCTCGCCTTAATGAGATATTTTATGAAGCAAAAAGTATATATGATAAACAGAGCAATAATCTAATATATAAGAGTAAAATCCGTTTAGCCCAGTTTTTTTTTGCGAGAAAAGAAACAGATGACTCGACACAACATTGAAAACCAATTATTTGTTATATCTGTGTCATGTATTCGTCACATTTTGGCTCATCTTACATTCTTGAACTTAGATTTTCGCCATTTGTACTGATTCTTTCTATATTATCATATATAACATACGATCTTTTTCCAAACAGTGTCCTACAGTGTTAACTATGTTAGTATGAAGGGAAATCAATTTGACTATACTTAGACTTTGTTTTGCAACTTACCTAGCATCTTTTATGTTTGAAAAACCTTCATTTTTGTACCTTACTTTATGTCCTTGTCTATGATTGTGGTTTTTAATTTTTATGCGTTTTAACTAAGTTAGTCTAGTATAGTCCTTAAGTCATTTTTATTGTAATTAGGTAAGTCTTAAATTTTTTCTGAATAAACCTTATGATTATTATTTTATTTTTAATGTCAGATACATTACTAACAATATATTGCTGCAATGAGATCTATTTTTACATCAAAACAAGTAGAAGTCGCTATAATGTCATATATGAAACCCGACAGGTACGGTGGTGGTCGGCATAGCGGCATTGTGCCGGTATTATATTATTTTATGGTTTAAAGTTTTGTTGACATTTATTCTATGAATGTATATTTTTCTGATACCTATTAGCCGTAATTGAAAACATTTGTTTAGTTGTGTGCTAATTGATATGTAGAAATGTTTTGTAGAAATATCCAAACATTAATTATTATAGGAGCAACAGCTCCTGTCTTATAATATAATTAAGATTTTTCTTGAAAAGCAATAATTTATGTAGCAAGTTTCAAAATTGTAGTCGGAGTCTGGAAATAGAAGTCTTATATAAAGTTCTTATCTTAATCAAAGTCCTTGTTATTATAAGAAACTTTCAGTGGCCTTTGGTCTGAATAAACAATTTAATATTCATCTTTATTTATAAAAAGTTAATTATTTGTTTGAAGTTTGAATTAATTTATTACTTACCTTTCATAGGTCACTAACATTTTTTAATAAGGTAGGTAGTGATATTTTATTAATTACTGTGTGATAAATGAAAATTCTCAAACCTACTATAAATAAACTAAATTATATTCGTATAATATCTTCAGCTTAGAAGCTCTTTACGTATCTATTATTCATTTTTAACATCAAAACTAGATTAGATTAATATTTTGGTAAATAATATCAATATCAACTGTGGTTTGTAATTCACAATACTGTATTATTCAATGTTCCACCAACGTAAGCTTGGTAATAATTATTATAAATGAGTATTTTTTTCATCTGATATAATGAAACGAAAATATTAATGTTATAAGTACAATTGAACATTAATATTAAATAGTTATCTAATATTTTATTTTATTTGTCTTCACATAACAACGTATTAGATATAAGACTTGGACATTTACAGAGCAAAGCAGCACTGCTTTCTCAATATAAGTTTTCTACAAATTGATTATTTGTAGCAGACTTATATTGAGAGATCTCGTGATTATATTAAGATATGATTCAATAACTTTAACTTCTTACTCCTTTTTTTTCCTTTCTTTTCTGTTCTGCTGCATCTCTTTCCACCCTGAATACATATGCTATACAATGATAGTTCTTTTTGTTCATATTACCTAAGTATTTATGTAATGTGTTGTATATATATTTTTTTATTATTTACAGATTTTAATAAAAGACTACATAGCCTCTTACATGAATATCTTTAAAAGAACCTTTTAACGAGTATGTATTATAAGATTTCTAGAATAAACTTATCTTAGATACGTGTTTAATTGGCTGTGTGAGTTTTGACGTTATTGTAGATTAAAATACTTACTTAATTGTAGAAAGTTAAGTAAGTATTTTAATTAAAGTCAGTGTTCATTTTGTAATATTATATAATATTATTACGAAGAGGAAATTGGATGTTTGTAACTCGGTTCAGATAATTAAAAAAAAAATCCAAAACACTCAGAATTTAATATAATTTCTATAATAAATTTCATTTTAAATCACCATAACAAATTCATTATGCTGAATAATACAAAATTATTTAACTTATTTATTTCTTTCCGATCGAACATAACTTTTACTTCATACTTTTTTATTTACGATTCCTCAGCGGTCTTTAAGATAATGATACGATTGTCTTTTGTTATCTTTCCCGGAAGTTGCTCAAACGTTGTTACAGGTACCCTTAAAAAGAACCTAAAAAATAGTACACAGTTATTTTCACTCAAATCACTAATGTTACTACCAGCTGTAGTTTGTAAGGTTGGAAATTAGATAATTTATAAAGTTGAGAAACTATTAACGGACGAACCAATAATTCTTTATGTCTGTATCGATCTCAAGGATTTAACTGAACTATTATAACGTCTAGCAGTAATTCTTTTCTTTGTCTCTTCTATTGCATTGTCATTCAATTATTGTACTAAATGAAATATAATTATTAGATTAAATATACTATTATGCTATTTAAAACTTTAGTGAGATGTCATCAAAAACAATCCAATGATGTTAGATAATTATAGAACCGAAGATTCTGGGTTTCTGTTTCTTATTCTCGGATATACATTTAAATACACTTAAACTTTCGTGATCCATGATTACTACTCGTACAATGCTATATATAACAAACAGGCTGTTAAAACGACATTTTCCGACTAGATTCAATCCATTTGGGGGTCTTCTTCATGAGTTTGGATCGTGAGAGAACCGCGGCGTGGACTGCAGGTTCTGTATGCAGTATTCTCTTGGGACGGGGGTAAGATCTAATCTAGTACATTCCATTTTAATTAACTTTTATACAGCCGGTTAAACATATATAATAGTATGATATTGATCGGCGGGAATTATTAAAAATAAAGTTAACAACTAAAGACGACGTCACTCCTGATATTACGCAGGTATTTTGTAGGTGCAGGATAAAAGAGTAAACACCTGACATCATTCCATTCAGTGAAGCACATTATGTGCAGTAAGGACGGTTTTTCAAGAGCTTCAATTTATAATTGAAGCCACTTCGGTGACGGCAGAAGTCCTGCTCACACATCTAATTGTGACGGATCTCGACTGAATCACATAAGTTTTTATTAAAACGATTTTTTTTTTAATTTTTAAATAATTTTTCAGTCAATTATTTGTTACAGTCATTTAGTTAATTATAGATGTTTATATTATGTTACAAGTGTTTTTCTTAGATATTATATATTTCGTGCTATTTATTCCATGAATTCCAGCGACAACAGTGAATGCCTGTACGCATTTTGTGTTAAAATTTATATCATATTGATATCTAATGTCAAATTTACAAAGTTATCTCATAACAAAATATTACCGCTAGTGAATTGTGAAAACTAACTTAACTTAACTTAACTTTGGATGTTATCTGAGATCTGAATAACCTGGTATTATGTAATATTAATCGGAATTTGAAGTAGGGGGATAAAAGTTAATGGGTCGTGAATGATGTCACTGATATATTAAAACGACATGAACACTGATTTTGCTTTATAGTTAGGCATTTTTGATTTAACATGCCATAAGTCACTAGATATTTTCATTCCAGTGATATTTCCGTCATATATTATAAGTATCGTAAAAAATAGACATTTCGCAACTGCCTAATGGTTTCGTTTTTACAATGTTTAAAGGTACACACTTTTTAATTAGATGACTATAAAGTGAAAATACTCTACTACTTGAAAGTATTTTGCTACTGTTTGACGGTTTACAATTTCTTGAGCACAAATTATACCGCACCCACCAGCACTCCCCGAACAAATAAATTACCAAACTTTCGCCTTTACACATAAACTACTAAATTTCTGTACCAGTTAGAGAATAACTTAGTCTATATCCCTCAATAGTAAGTATCAACCTTCTTATGACATACAATCGGTCTTCTTCTGTAAAGAAAACTCGTAATAATTTTCGTATTTATATGTACATATATGTAAATTCAAATTATTATAAATAAGATAAAATTACTTAATATTAATGTGTAATATTTTTCTTGGCAAAATAGTATAAAATAGTTTAGCAATAATTAACCGAGCGAGGGTGGAGTGACGCGTTTCTGTTTCACTTTTGTCAAAAATTCTTTCTCATGTTCGTCGAATGCCCAGCGGCCCGGCTGTTTTTCTTTACAGCCTGCATTTCTCTACTGATTTTCACATAATTTGAACTGTGAACAAGATCGATAATTATAAAGTTTTTTTGTTATCGATTCGCAAACGCTGAAATAAAAATTGTTGCTGTTTCGAAATATGCTATAAAATGTGAAAACTTTCTGTTATCCTCGTTAAGACGCAACCATTTTATCCGTAGAGCTGTTTCATGCAATAAATTCTAGAAGTAAAGTTTCAACATATTATTTTGTCGTTCACTTTTTTAATACATTTTTTATTGTGAGGTAGCAAAGCTTTAGATATTATCTAAAGATATTGGTTACGTTCAAGTTATGATGCCTTTGACGTTAAAGATTTACAAGGATTATTAAACAAAGAAGTTATTGATATCCATATGTATATTGAATCTAACTTTAAAGAAAAAAAATTAATGGCATATTCCCTTTACCATTAAAACTTTTTCTTTGGATATTAGTAATGAATGTTATCCTTTTTTAATTTATTACGATATTTAAAATTTCACAATTCTTGGTAGTCATTAAAAAGATATTAAATTTACTCTGTACTGAATACAGCACATCCTGACTTCTGATCTGATCATCTTTTTCCTATAAACTAATGTTATTACATTAAATATGATAGATATGTATGTTTATTATTTACACGAGGTATTCAAATCTGAATAATAACAACTATGACAGTGTCCAGAAGTAATTCGTCATTTATTGTACAAAGAGTAGATACTAGTATATTTTAATTGCAGTATCTACTATACAAATTTTAGAAATTTTTCACTCAAATAACTCCTCCAGTTGTCCCACTCTTCGGACTCCAACGTGACGAATACCATATTCCACTTTTGAATAAGCTATTTCGCCGCGATGTATTTGTTTGTAAGACAACACCTAAAGTTTCGAAAATGCATACATTTTCGAAACAAGTCTGCTATAAATTGCCTATAAAGAAAATTATATAATAAATTATTATAATGCCTATGCTAGTTTATAAAGAAAATTACATTTCTTATAATAAACGTATCTCATAATACTGTACTAAGTGGTTCACTAAATAGGTGTTTAAATATGTAGTTTGCATAACAGAGTAAATGTTTGCGAACTTAGTATTCCGTGCTTAACTATAGCTCGATACACACAGCCTTTATTAGCTGCCAATATAACATGTAACAATGAATTAAATATTTTCTAAAATTGATACAGAGTTAATAGAATTATTTTGATTCCTAAAGTTAAAACTAATTTAAACATAAAATTGTTTTATTTTGTTGCAGGCATTTCATAGCAGACTTGTTTCGAAAATGTATGCATTTTCGAAACTTTAGGTGTTGTCTTACAAACAAATACATCGCAGCAAAATAGCTTATTCAAAAGTGGAATATGGTATTTGTCACGTTGGAGTCCGAAGAGTGGGACAACTGGAGGAGTTGTTTGAGTGAAAAATTTCTAAAATTTGTATAGTTTTGTAGTATTTATAAATATGATTTATTTATCGTATATTATTTTTAAATATATCTAGAGGGGAAGGAAGAAATGAAGGGGAAAAATGTTATAACCTTTTATACATTACATTACATACAGAAATTTATGAAGAAAAACGAAAAAGCATATTTTAAGGTATTTAAAAAATATTATCTTGAATTCACAAACACTCTTATTTGGTATACGTAAAGTTATTTGGTATACGTATTCTCTTAAAAAATAATGTACATTTAACATTCCAAAAACATTTATAATTTGTTAAGATGGACAAATTTCTTCAGTATGAGAAAATACATATCTAGTATGTACTCTATTAAAATTAAACTACGATTTTAATGATTTTAAATGACTTATTACATATGTACAAAGTACAGGAAGTCCTTATGCACATGTAGCCGCAAGCAACAGCTAGTTATAATTTAGGTAATAAACAAAGAAGTCATTATGTATTTTCATATAGAATTCACTATACAAATGTTAGGTCTTGTTAGTTCAATTATGAAGATCTATTCACATTCACTTAACCTTACCAACACATTATTAATAAAAAAAATTATTAATAAAGATTTTATTATATTAATTATTATTAGGCTCATTCTCCTGAAAATATAAGTCTATACATACAAAACGATTTCATATCGACCAAAGACTGTTTAATGTTTGTTTTTTTTTTTGCATATTATTTTATTTATTTATTTATATATTTTCCACTTTGAATCCATACCAGTGATCACTTGTGTACGTCAAATGGAATTGACAGGAGGGCCTATTTTAATATCGTATGTATTAAAATAAGCCCTTCTGTAAAGACACTTTCCAACTTAAAATAAGTCTACGAGGGTTCCAAGCGCGCCCTGGTCTGAGAAGAACCACACAATAAGCTCAGCCGGGTTTTTTTTTATTGTGATCACTGTTTCACAAACGTCAATATATTTAGTGAGCAATGTACGAACGATTAGAACCATCGCAATCTAGTTATTCGCTAAAATACAATTTATTCCCAGGCCATACCGTCGTTAATGTATTCCTTTAGACTATAATAACTTTTTTCTATCAAATTCCTTTTAATTAATATTTTGAATTTATTTAGAGACAAATTTAAGGTTTTACTGGGGAGTTTATGGTAAAAACGTATTCAATTAACCATAAAAGAATTACCTATTTTATGGAGCCTAGTGATGGGCGTAGCAAGTTTATTTTTATTTCTAGTATTAATTTTGTGTACATCACAATTATCGGAACAGTTCCGATAATCACTCGTAACAAAACCTCGTTAAAAAAGTGTTTCAACAAGTTATAACAGTGTATGCAACAGTTATAAACATTCATTTATTTGTGGAAAGTGTATTAACTGCACAAATCACGCACAAACTATCTTCTAAATAACTAAATATTGATGTGAAAACACTCATAACATAACCTCAAAATACTATTGAGTGTAAACCAGAGACAATACTCGCAAGTGTCAATGCTACCAACTTTAGAAACTGAATGTGACAGATAGAGCGTTGCCATATAAAGAAATCAAACCCTACCATTTAATAATTTTACCATATATATTGCGCGCCAATTTTTAAATTTTTTAAATTTTTAAATTTCAAAAATAAGAAATGGGAGACCAGATGCAGCTTTTACTGGAAAAAAATCAAGAACAAATGGATAGGCAAACAATATCTATTACAAAGACTGTTACTCAAAATATATCACAGCAATTGGACGAAAAGTTCAAAATGCTAGAAGAACAAAACCAGAATCTTCAAGCAGAAATTTCGGAACTAAAAGAAAAAATTAAAGGATTGGAGATAGAGAAGAAAAAGAACAATTTATTATTTTTTGGAATAAAAGAGGGCAGCGAAGAAGGAAAAAATATAGTAAAATTCATGAAAGAAAAAATCAACATCCACCTGTCACTGGATATCCAGGAATGTGAAATCAATAAAGCTCATAGGATCGGACAAAAAACAAACAACGGACTCCGACCTATACTTATCTCCTTCACCTCAAACTGGAGACGAAACCTAATCCTAAAAAACAAAAAGAAACTCCCGGAAGGAATATACGTAAAAGAGGACTTTACAAAAGAAATGTTAGAAATAAGAAAGTCTCTGCAGCCTAAACTCGAAGAAGAGAGGAACAAAGGCAATATTGCCTACCTGCGAGGAGATAAACTTATATCTAAGAAACCATCAGATATACAAAAAAGCGAGAAGAGAAAGAGAGATCCATCCTACTCGCCTAACCAGAACCAACAACCATTCCCAGCAGGCCCCAAGAAAATTGCTGCAAAGAATGCTTTCGAGTTTATGACCCTTCCTCGAAGCAACTCATTCAAAGAAAAGATAAATATTTAACAATTAAAACCTGCTCCCAAGCCGACTGGTCATCGTGGGAGTGTAAGACCAAAACCCTCTAAATTCCAATATAACACCACACCAGAAATTAAACTTAAACAAGCTCCACAACAACTGAAGATTTGCACATATAATGTGAGGTCATTGTCTACAAAAGAACGATTGTTAGAACTGACCTACGCTCTCAAGAACATAAATTTTGATATAATAGGCCTGGGAGAAATTAGGAGAAATTGCTGCAATATAGAAGAACATCAAGAGTACATATTATGCTACATCGGTGAAACGATCGGGCTGTATGGAGTAGGTTTTTTAGTCAAGAAAATTCACAAACAAAACATTGTAAGCTTCACGGGCATATCAGAAAGAGTGGCAGTCCTAAAACTAAAATATGAGCATGAACTCTTAACTCCTGTACAGGCCTATGCACCTACTGATCAAGCTTCCGAAGAGGAGACTGATAAATTTTACAACGATATAAGGAAAGCACAAGAAAACCAAGACCAAAATGTGATCTTAATGGGAGATTTCAATGCTAGGGTAGGACAACCTAAAAAATATGAAATATTTATAATGGGGAAATTTGGGTACGGGAAAAGAAATGAGAGAGGTAACAGACTTGTACACTATGCCTGCGAACAAAAACTGAGCATAATGAACACCTATTTTAAAAAGGACGCAGATCGCAGATGGACCTGGATATCTCCAGACCAAAACACAAAAAACGAAATTGACTACATTATGTGCAACAAACCAAAGCAAATAACGAATCTAGAAGTACTAAATAATGTGCCATTTCCATCGGACCACAGATTACTAAGATCATCCTTTAGCTTGAAATCACCAGCACCAGCAGAAAAACTTACAGCTCATTACCTAGAACACCTAAAACTGACGATGAAAAATCATTGTATTTAACAAGCCTTAACGAAAACCTAGAGACACAATTCTGCGTACCACCTGAAGAAAATAATGTACAAAATTACTATGACAAAATGGAATATGCAATTACGAGCAGCCTAAAAAATAAATATAACAATTTAAAAGATGAGACAAAAATCCTGAGCAGAACAACAAAAGACTTAATGGATAAACGCGCTAAACTAATGCACACCAAACACAAAACCAAAGAAATGAAAGAAGAGCTAAAGAATCTATTCAAGATGTGTAGCAAGGCCATAAGAAATGATTACACTAAATACAAAAGAGAAGTTGTAGAGAGAAACTTAAATAAATATAGAAGTTCCAGAAGAGCTTATAAAGAACTAACGACACACAGAAACTGGATAGAAAAACTCAAAAAAGAATTTGGAGAAACGAAAACAAGGCAAGACGTAATCAACCATGCCACTGAGTTTTACAAAAAGTTGTATAAAAAATATTTGGCAACAAATGAGACAAAAGACAGTCACATATATTTAGAAGAGGAAGAAGAAACAGTAAAACCTATTGATGAGTGCGAAGCTCTTGAACACCTCAAAAAACTCAAAACAGAAAAAAGCCCAGGTCCAGATAACATCAATAATGACATTTTAAAAATTGGGGCACCCCTTCTGCTCTCACATCTAACACAAGTTTTTAACTTATCCTTAAAAACAGAAATGGTCCCCAAACAATGGTGTAACTCAGATATAGTTCTGTTATACAAAAAAGGAGACCCATTAGACATTGGGAACTATAGACCAATTAGTCTACTGCCGAGCATTTATAAACTTTTCACAACAATACTCTTGAGCAGAATCACACCCATCATAGACGCTTCACAACCAATCGAACAAGCAGGCTTTCGCTCAGGGTTCTCAACAATAGATCACATCCACACGTTGGAACAAATACTAGAAAAATATGAAGAATTCAATCAACCTCTCTATGTGGCTTATGTAGACTACACAAAGGCATTTGATTCCATAATCCACACCTCTATCTGGAAAGCCCTCAACGTCTGTGGCGTAAGCAAGACATATATCAACATCATAAAAAATATCTATTCTAAAAGTACAAGCAGAATCAAGATGGAAAATAAAGGAGAAGAGATTTCAATAGAGAAAGGTGTCAAACAAGGTGATCCTCTATCCCCGAAACTCTTTATAGCAGTATTGGAATGTGCCTTCAGAAACCTTGATTGGAGCCAGAATGGCATATGCGTACTAGGGTACCACCTTAGTCATCTGAGATTTGCAGACGATATTATCGTGTTTGCCAAATCTGCCAAAGAGTTAGAACAAATGATGCAATCTCTTGCATTTGAAAGTAAAAAATGTGGTCTACAAATGAACGCAAGCAAGACTAAGGTGATGACAAACAGCGTACAAAGACCTGTAAAGGTTTTTGGACAACAGATTGATTATGTACAAGAATATGTCTACCTCGGAAAACAAATGTCATTCAACAAAAACAGGAATAAAGAGGAAGTGAACAGAAGGATCAACAGCACATGGACGAAGTAGTGGCTACACAAGGACATCTTGAAGGGAGACTATGATTTAAAGTTAAAGAAAATAGTGATGGATACATGTATAGTTCCAAGCCTAACTTATGGCAGCCAAACATGGACATTCACAGATAAAATAAAAAGCAAAATCAAAACATGCCAGCGATCAATGGAACGAAGTATGCTTAGAATAAGAAAAATACAAAAAATTCGCAGTGAAGACATAAGGCGGAAAACCAGGCTTACAGATGCTCTCGACCAAGCTTTGCGACTTAAGTGGAAATGGGCTGGACATTTGTCAAGATATACAGACAAGAGTTGGTCTCTACAAACTACCAAATGGACAGGGCCTGTTGGAAAAAGAAGCAAAGGCAGACCACTTAAACGCTGGGCTGACGATATAAAAGAATTAGCAGGTAAAGACTGGTTGACAATATCCCAAAATAGGGAAAAATGGAAGGAATTAGAGGAGGCTTTTACCCGAAAGGGATTCGTGCAAAACGCACAGCTAAAATTATATAAAAATATATCAATTCAAATAACAAACATAATTATAAACTAACCTAACCTAAGTAATCTACTAACACTTTGAAATGTAAACATACCTTTACACTGAAATAAAAAAAGCTTTATTATTATTTATTATTACATCATAATTTTTACTAAATTTTGAAATATTTTGTATACATAAACTAAATTTTTCATAAATATATTGATTGTACACAGCCATAATTTTTAATTCTTTGAATTTATTTTTCAATGACTCTCGAGGCCTCATATTGTAAATTGCTCTAACAGCCCTCTTCTGCAATACAAAGATCGTATCTATATCTGATGCATTATCCCATAAAAGTATGCCGTATGACATGACACTATGAAAGTAGCTAAAGTAAACTATTTTATCTGTTTCAACGTTTGTCAATCGGCGTATTCTTTGAACCGCGAAAGTGGCAGAACTGAGTCTGCTCGACAAACCACAGATATGAGGGCCCTATTGCAATTTTGCATCTAAGGTAATGCCCAAAAAAACAGCAGAATTCACTAAATCCAGTTCCTCATTATTTATTTGTACATTGGTTTTGACTTTTTTCACATTGGGTAATGTAAATTGAATACATTTTGTTTTTTTTTCATTAAGTAAAAGATTATTTGCATTAAACCATTGTACAACATCAGAGAGAGCATTGTTTACATCGTCCATTATTGATTGTTGTCTATTTATTTTAAAGATAAGAGAAGTATCATAAGCAAACAACACTGTCCCATGTTTGTCCCTCACAAGGTAAGGCAAGTCATTTATATAAATGAGGAACAAAAAAGGTCCTAATAAAGAGCCTTGTGGTACATCCATTTTGACAAGTGAACCAGGGGAACGCTTTTCATTTACCTCTACTTTTTTAATTCTCTCACTAAGATAAGATCTTATTAAATCTAGGGCCTTATCTTAAATACCATAATGATATAATTTTCTAACTAGAGTTTCATGTTGAACACAATCAAATGCTTTCGATAAATCACAGAAAACGCCAAGAGCGTCTTGCGATTCCTCCCAGGCTCCGAAAATATTCAGCAATAATTCAATATCTGCATCTGTTGTTGAGCGACCACGAGTGAAACCAAATTATTTATTGTGCAAAAGATTATTTTTATTAAAATGAGTAACTAGTTGAGAGAGAATAATTTTTTCAAAGATCTTACTAAATGTTGGTAATACTGAAATAGGTCTATAGTTAGTTGGATCTAATGTACTGCCGGATTTAAATAATGGTGTTATTTTACTATGTTTCATTAGATCAGGAAATACACCACAATCAATATACGAGTAGTTATTGCAAATTAATGCTAATTGTGATACAAGAATGTCTATTAGTGGCCTAAGTGTGTTAACCGAAACTCCCCATAGATCACTTGTCTTCTTAACATTAATTAATTTAGAAACATTTATAATTTTATTAACCTTTTTACAATTGAAATTTATATCACAAATATTTACATTCTCCGCAAGTAATGTCAATGCTGTAGCGGTAGAGGAGTTTAAAAATTTAGTAGTAGTAACTGGAATGTCTGTAAAGAAAGTTTCAAAAACTGTTGCAACCTCAAGGTGAGAACTGACATATTTATTGTTTATATTTAACTTGAAGTCGCTTCTCTGAGATTGTGTTCTTCCAGTTTCCTCATTAATTATTTTCCAAGTTGTTTTTATCTTATTATTGCTAATTTGAATTTTTCTACTTATACATAATGATTTGGCAATACTACATTCTTTTTTAAATGATTTAGAAAATAATTTTACATCATTTTTAAACTCTTCACTAGTGTTAAATTGCCTTTCCGCATACAGTTGATACAATTTTTCTCTGTTTTTATGTAACTCTGCTGTTGCCCATTCACTAAATACTAATGCATCAGTAACAAAGACAGATTTCGCGGTAAATACTGATTTAAATAGTTTAATAAAATTATTTAAAAAATCATTATACATAATATTTGATTTTTTTAATAATATGTATATAGCAAAGTAAGTCATTTTGCATTTTACTTATTCGGTCAGTAGTTACTGGTACAAAAGTTATTTTCCTTTTTAAATTTGATCTCTTATTACTTTTAAAATAAATAAATTGATCACAGTGGTCTGAATCCAGAGTATTGATTAAACATTTGAAAGTTAGAATAATATTAGTGAATATGTTATCAATACAGGTGGCACTATTGGAGATGATTCTAGTAGGCTCCATAAACATGTGAGATAGATTATATGAAGAAAATAAATTAAAAAACTTGACACTTATTGAATTATTTTCCAAGATGTTAATATGGAAATCTCCACAAACAATTGTCTGTTTATTTATACCAGATATTTTCAGTAAAACCTCATTTATAATTTGCTCAAATTGTTCAAAGTTAGAAGACGGTGGCCTATAAATGCTTACAATGATGAATTCTTCTAATTCTATTGAAGCTAGTTCAATTGTCCGTTCAACAGAGAGGCTTACTATGTCTTTACGTTCTTTGAATTTTATTTGTTTATTTAAAAGAATAAAGAGCCACCATTAATGGCATTAACTCTGTTGAACGAACTAGAAACCTGATGGTTATTAAAATTAAACATTATATCATCATTTTTAAGCCAGTGTTCAGTTACACAAAAATATTAATATTAAAATTATTCAAAAATAACTTTATTTCTAATTTTTTATTTCTCATACACTGGATATTCTGATGCACCAGGCTAATACAATTTACATTATTATTTTTATTACTCACATTGACAATATTTTCTTTTCTATAATAATTATTGAGATTGCACATTTCATTTATTCAGTTAGAGAATATATCTTTTGTCTTAGAATCTAGTTTAAACTAATATTGTTTGGGATAACATCCAAACTTGTCTTACTTACATCTATATATTGCTCAATAAAAGCAGTTTGTTTAGCCAAATTATTGGCTGTTATTGTAAAAAAATATGATAGCGATACAGCTACCTGTCTCTTAATAGATGAAGATAGATAATATCTATCATGAATCGGTTTACAATATTTACTAACAGTAGTGTTAGTGTCAATAATATGAAACTTTTTATTATATAAACATAAGTTATATAATAATAAATTATATCTAATTATCTTATATGTGTGTATGTATATATATATTTAATTATATTATTTGTATATATGTATGTTTATATGTATATATATAATTAATTTATTATTTTATAAATATTATATTTATTTAAAAGTAATTTAATTAGTTAAATGTTTATAAGCCATATGTGGAAATAATTAATGCTTTATTCTGTGCATCTATTTTAAGTAATATTTCTCGTATTAGCACTATCCCGTACTTATTACTGAAAAATAATAATATAGCAATAAGACCGCCTTTGCAAATTTTGTTTTTTTCTTTTATATACTATTTTTGTTTCATTCTATTAATTTTGTGTGCAATAAAGAGCTTATCTATCTATCTATCTAATTTCATTTTCAGTCTGTGGCAATTTTTTATTATAGGGTAATGTAAACCACAATGTTTTATTTACATTTAGTTTACTTAAAATTTCAAAACATTTTTTAAATTCTAATTGGTTCAAATTACCCCTGTTTCCTACAAAAATTATTAAATTTGTTGAATTATTAAAATGTTTACTCGATTTATTAATTTGAGAAGTAATATTTATTAAGTTAGAGTCATGTAAACAGCTGTTAAACACCCTTTGTCCATTAAAACAAGAATTCATTACTGACCCCATTCCCTTTCCAATATTATCACTATACATATAAGTGTCATACACCATATTTGATTTGAAGGAACTATTACTATTTGAAACAGGAATATCAAGCCTATCACACAATTTTTCTGGTGAAGTAGGAGATGATTTTGAGAACTTTTTTTTTTGTGAGAATCAGCACATTCCATATAATAATATACAATAATATATATAGACCTTAAAATTAAAAATATTCTTTGCGAATAACCGTCTTATGATAAATTGTAGTACGTGCCAAAACACTCTCATAAAATATTTTAAGTTATACAAAATCTGTTTTTGCTTCAGTATTATGCGGTTTGAATGCCATGTGCTATTACGAACTAACTGTTACAGAAACCTCATTTAAGTTTATTTAAATTACATTTTATTCTTATTTAGTTCATCATTTCTAAAGAAAAAATTAAATAAGATTAAACAAAACACTTCGATAATTCTATATTCCATCAAATTAGCAACGGAAAAAGTCTCTGTGTATTATTTATCAATGCACTCCGCCGTGGAGCGATTCATTTGGCTTTGTCGTTTTAAAATATTTTGTTCCAATTATCACATAGTGTATAAGTTTTAGTTTCAGATTTCTCATACGTATAAGATTCCTTTTTAATAGAGTCTGTCATATGCAGATGTTGTGGATGCGACAATTTTCCGACGATAGCAAGCAATATCTAAGCCCTCTGTTACAAAGACCCGTTTAAGATATAAACGGTCGATTTACGTTCACGCCCCTTGAAGTTGAAACAAATAGCTTTTCCGAATATGATTCAATAACTATAAATTGCTGGTATTGCTACAATGATTTATATTTTGTTTCTACTTTTTGTTTGTTGATAAACCATATAATATAATAAAATACATAGGAATTTTGTTAATATTTAATTGCATAAATTAACCTGCATTTATTTTTGGTAATAATAATGTCGTAAGTACAAAAAAATAACGAAGTAATTACCTAAAATGCAAACTCCCTTTCTCACATTTACTAAATAATTAAGTTACTACTTAACATCTTGGCTTGTGTGTAAAAGAGACTTAAAAAGTAATAATAATAAACAGAAAGCTCCATAAAGTGCCATCAGTGTATTAGACTCTCAAAGCTATGTGTATGAGCTGTCATCGTATATTTATCCTGTCACACACAACAGTGTATTAGAAGTATCGGTTACAAACTACCCGCAAAATGTTACTATTGCTCAATATTACTATTGCTCAATGCTATATAATCTTTGTCTTAAAATAATAAGATGAATGAAATAATGCATAATATTAGCAACTTTATTTTCTTTTTTTAATGTAATCCTAGGATACAAAATTAATGTACCAAATCAAAGAAATATCTCACATAATAAACCTCGATACGAGAATTATTACAATTATAATTGTTAATAACTCGGTTACGATCGATGTTAAATATGTACATAATATACTATATAGACTATAATTCTTTTTAACGTACAAATATTTTAACCAAAAATGTTTGCCATTAAGACAACTAGAATAACTATCAAAATTTGACAGGTCAATGGCAGCTGCAATATATTCGGAAACAAGACCAAAACTGCATGAGGATAAATAATAAATGGATCATGAACAATATGTGGGTTATTTTATAGACACATTATACAACCATGCCTGGATCTCGATTCTAAAATATCGGTAGTGAACGGAAATGGTCTATTCAGTAGCGTTTCAAGTAATATTTTTGCGCCATATCACGGTATTTGAAGATTTTTAAAAATTAAAAACATTTCGAGAGTTTTTTTATCTTTTTCTGTTATAATTTATTCCATTTTATCACAAACCATCATATAAAATAAGATAGACAACAGACTACGTAGAATAGCACAAAAATAAGTACAAGCCAAACTCATTATCTGGATTACAAATATTATATAAGACTCCTTGTCAGAGACAGAGGTCTCTAACAGGGATTACAATATCTATTGATAGAGGATTTTATACTTAAAAAAACTTCTAATATATTTCAAGGTTGTTATATTTCTCCAATTATATTTAACATAATCATCAATATTTTAATAGATAAATTAATTAAAAACGAAAAGAAATGGGGTTATCGGTTTAAGTTTAACAATAAATACACAGAATTCATACTAGCATTCGCAGACGATCTCGCGATACTGACACGTAATTCAAAACAATGTCAGCTACTTTTGTGTGTTGTGGAGGATTTTTGTGCTTGGACGGACGGATTGAGGACAAGACCCAATAAATGCTATGTCTGGGTAGATGGAACACCAGATACCCCTTACGATTCGGGTCTTATAATAGGCGGTAAGAACTACCATCAAATTTGCCCCTTTAAAGGAATTTACATCTCCCTTCTATACCACTGTATGCAATGACTTCAAATATAACAATTAAATTAAAAACTAATTTAGAAACAGAATGGAATAGGATAAAGCGAAAACCATATTAGATAATAAATAATTTACTTTATCTAAACTGAATCAATCATATTAGTGGCGTTGAAGTGTCTGTTCATGTCGTCTTTTACGACACACCGTACATGTATTAACCGCTTCTGAAGGCTGTAAAGTCAGTTTATGACACATTGGAGACGTGACGGTCTCTGTTGATATGTGTTCACCAAGAAGGGACGCACAAGAAATATTATTTCAGTAATGTTGAGCATTTTTTAGTCTATGTCTTTATATACTTACTTACTTATGTCTGTAGTCGAGGCGAAAGAGGTAAGAGGTAGAGGTAAATTGAATTTATATAATACATTTTTTTTTTCATAATTTAGATGAAAGTTTAATTTATCCCGTTTATTTTCATCATATCATCTTTTATAAAAATATTTCGATCATAAAATTTCATTTAGTTTAGTATTTTATTTGAACTTTAATAATTATTTTCAAAATTGCGTTTATTACCGAACAGTTTGCGTAGATTATATATTTGACTGTCGACTTTAATGGGTTTGTTTTTGGATTTCAATGCAATATAAGTGTATTATTGAATTTGATGTAACCAATAAGTGATAGAAAAATTAATACAACCAAGTTTTGTAGTTATAAATCATGATTGTTTCATGTGTTTTATGATAATGAATAAATTGATTATATGAAGTGATAGTCATCCAAAACCGTGGCAGAGAAATATAATAATAATATTATGATATATACTTTTTATCTTCCTTTTAACTATAAGTAAGTATTATTTATTTATTTATTTAACTTCACGCCATATCCCTTGCGGGTAGCCAGAGACGACGGAGCGCCAAACGCTACGGTCCCTGCATACCTTTTCGCCTCGGCCACAGACATCAACCTCTTCATACATGCCCTCCGGGGGGTCCTCATGCTTTTTACATGATCTTCCTCCAGTATCATAGATACTGTGTTTTCGAAGGTCACTCGAGGCCTCCCCCTGTCTTGCTTACCGCTACTTTTCCTGTATAAACCTTTTTTACCATTCATGCATCACTCATTCGTTCGACGTGACCAAACCACCTGAGCACGTTCTTCTTCATTCTCACCGTAACATCTTCGCTAGTACCTGCCATTCTGTGGATCTCTCCATTGCGGTTTCGGTCAGCTAGACTGATTCCTCAAATTCTGCGAAGAAATCGCATCTCCACAGCTTTCATATTTCTTAAATATTTTCTTCTGTGTTACCCACGTTTGGCTGCCGTATAATAGCGTCGGTAGCAAAAGCGCATTGTACAAAGCCAAACGTGCAGCTATTCATTTCACATTTCGTATCTTCCATCTCTGCTAAACATACTTCCCAAATATACCACTTCATTCACTTGTTCTATTATCTTACCATTCATTCCTCTTATCTGCATTCAAGTGTAGACCATTATTTTCACACCAATCTTTCAGAGTGATAAATTTTAATTACTTCTAATAATAATAGTTAGCTGAGTAAAAATCACTGTCTTCCAGGGATGCCAGGTTATTCCTTATTTAAAAGCACCTTTTCAAATCAAAAAGACGGGGTAGTAGCTTTTGTTAAGTCTGTGCTGGAATGTATGGTGATAAAATTGTAATTTATCTGATTTCATGGAATCTTTGGATAACTTTGTAAAGTCTTTGTCAAAATTTTGAAACTATCGAATTGATTGGTATCATAAATATTAGCATTGTACCAGGGAGTGAATATTGCTGCCATGTACGCCATGCTAAGGGCTCATGTATTGCCGATAAGGAATAATAGTTGCCTAGACCGTGTCTTATTAAAAACAATTAGACCACATTAGAACAATTAGCAATAGTTCTTACTTATACTTCCAGAAAATTTCCAGCCAATCTACGGTTAATTTAATGGCTTTAATGAAAACTGATAACCACATAGTTCCCCGCATAATTGTCGGACTTTAAAATTATAGCGTTGGTTGGGATAACATTTCCTGCTCTTTATTTAAAGCAGCTAACTATTCTCTAGTATCATAATAACACATCTTTTTAACATGTATGTATATATATACATACATGTTAAAAAGATGTGTTATTAATAAGATGTGTTATATAAGTAGTACACGCACTTAGTAGTATTCATGGAGCTAGTAATTCATCCCGTGTATAAGAGTGGTGATAGAGATAGTGTTAATAGTTATATATCTACATATATTAGTATTGTAAACACTGTCCAAAATATTAGAAAAAAATCCAAATGGCAGATTAACAAAATTTCTTGAGGACTTTACCATCCTGTCCGACAATCAATTTGCTTTCTGACGGAAAGCAGTAGTAGTAGTAGCAGTAGTAGTAGTAGTAGATGGAAAGTAAATCAACAGAAGATGCTGTATTAACCTTAACAAATACTGTCAAAAACAACCATAATATAAACTTAAAACCATTGGCACTTTCTAAATCTTATTAAAGCTTTTCACACTTCCCTATAGATATCCGCATAAGCAAACTTCACAATATCAGAGTGCGTGGAACTATTCTTCAAATGTTTAAAAGTTATTTAAGTAACCATAAGCAACGGGTGGAAAAAGGCCCGTATACAAGTCAAGCCCTACCAATCTTGCGGTGCAAAGTAATGTTATCGAAATCAATGCTTTCTTCTACCAATGAGCTATACAGTACTGCCAATATGTTATCAGTAAGACCATTGTATATTAGACAACTGATCTTACGAAAACATCAGACACTACCGCTCTAAACAACCATGTTAAACCAAACGATGTCATACTGCACTATCAAACCGAAATTTTGAATACCTTTTCTCATTGATTTAAAATAAAATTAGTAATTACGTAAAGAAACTGATGAGATAAATCAAGTACAATTATCTATACTTAATAAACACGCACACACACACACTAACATACACCACACAGCTTTATAATCTTTATTTATTTCAGTAATATTTTGTCAAGTTTAAGCGGAAAATCGAAATTTAGTTAATATAAAATAAATAATAAAACAATTAATTGAACAGTATATTGAAAAATAATATTTATAAGAATTGTTATCACTGAATATTTAAATACATCTTATATATGATATTAGAAGACACAGAGTCCCGGAGTGGACGCACTCGGCTACGGCACAGTTTACCTTTGTAGTAGTTCACGATATATATTTGTTTAAGTGAAAATTTTAGTTTTCCTAATTCAATAAATATATTTTTTTTATTTCAATTAGATTATTTTTATATTGTATGTAAAATGTAATGATAACATTAAAAGTTTTGTAACTAGGCTGCAACCTTCTTGGAGTATATTATAAATTGATGTACTTACAATAAAAGACTATGTGACCTGTTGGAATTGAATGCAGACCGAAGATAACTACAATTAAAGCAATTCAATTTGCGTTCTGGTTTTCTGCTATCGATTATTCTGAACTGCGGTAACTTACATGTCTAGCTTTAGTATGGATAAGTAGATAAATTGCTTAAGATAAAGATATTAATAACCAAATCATTTATATTCAAAATGTAAAGATTAAGTTTCATTATTTATTTCTATTTCAGTCATCATCAAAGATTTATACATTATTTAAGTTAAATTGATATTCTATAAACCCACATGAATTATCTTAATCTAATATTTTATACTCTATATCTCTTTAATATAGTGACAATTTACAAATCAGCATAACGTGTTTCAACTGAATAATATTGTTTTTATACAAAAGCCACGCTAGCTGCGGTAATGGAAGAGCCCAAAAAGGCGATAAACTTTCATAACGTTAGTTCTGAACCACTTTTCCAACCTGTTAAGTTACTAATACTGTATTTAATACACTAAAGAACCCTCAATTTTCAATATTTGAGATATCAAACTCGATTTACTATCTGTCTGTGTACTAAATCTGTTTAATATGAAATAATAATGAAAATAATATTTTATGCTTTATTGTTTTAATATTTATTATTAAGTATTATCATCCAGTTATTAGTGCAGATATACGAGTATGAACAAGTATTTACAATAAGCTGTGTTTAATTTTTTTTCCAGCAAAATAAATGTATAAATTAATTGATCTTATTAAATACCGTTTTATTAAACATATAACATGTTTAATTTTATGATTTATTAATTAATAAAATTGTAGCTATATTTATTATTATAACAAAATGTGGAAACGTATTTCATTAAAACTAAATGATAACTTTATTGGTTTATGTATTTAATTAATTATTAATAATTAATATTTATAATAGATTTATTAAAACACGCTGTTGGCGACGATTTCATCTGCTAGTTGTGTGAAAATAATGAGTTCATTAAGGGTCGTATTTTACCTTATTACAAATTTATTATCTCTAAGGAATTAGTTTTTACAATTTACTATTATCAAGCAAAGTAAGTAGTAAGTAAGTAGCTTTATTTTGATGAGACCGCCAACTTCTTTTTAAAAAAAATCTTAATAGCTATAACTTAAAAGAATAACAGGAATAACATATGTATTAACATATGTTATTCCTTTTATTCTGTAAGGATCGTCAAAATTGAATTACTCTATATATAGTATTCAAACATTTTGTTTATATAACATTTAAATTAAATATTTATATAAACATAAACATAAATAACATAGATTAGATAAAGTAATCTTGTTTGTTAGAAATTTATGTCCCTGTTTATTTATGTATCAGTCCTTTACACAATAAAAAAAATATTTCACGTGCTTCATATATAAAACATTAAATTAAAATAGCTCATGCAATATTTAAGGAAAACTTTTGTTAAAATCTTTGTGATAATTTCATTAAAACCTGACAATCTACCGGAGCCATAGCTAAGATTTTGCATCTTGAAGCAACTTCTTTATTCATGCTCCGGGTCTCTCAATTAATAAATGAAGACAAACTTTAATTACTTTTGTCACATTTTAACACAAAAATGATGATCAAGATTTAATTATTCAAGTGGCCTAATGAAGATTGTTCCAATGTTTATGATGAATTAACCCATTAAAGGTCAAATGAAAACTACAAATAATATTTTTGATTTTTTTTAATATTTATATTAAAGTAAGTAAAAAAGAAAATATTAATTAAAAAAAATATGAAAAAATTTGTTTTTCACGAAAATATAGGGGTGTACTCAATTGAGTACACTGACCGCGTAAGTATGTAAATTATCAAACCACGCTTTTTCAACACGAAGTGTTTTCAGGCATTTCTTACATTGCCAAAGCATTCTAGAACTGCAAACTACACACCGCAGCTGTTTATTAATTTTGCAGGGATAATTTCCAACTCCATCTTGACGTAGGCCTTCGACAATTTATGCAGCTTGCTTTGATTTTCTTTGTTCACTGTCGTAAATAAAATCGTGAAATGTGACGTCGGAGCATGAGCTGATCCATAGGATTATTATTGCACATAACATGTAAGCGATAGGCATTAGAAACAGCCATATCTGTCATATATGTAAATATAGCCCACCACCACCTTTTGTTCCGTGAACATCTATATAATGAGACAGACTGGTCAAGTTCATCAACATCTCCCATATTTTTATTATAAGTTTAGAAAAAACTTGGTGTGTTCATCTAACGGACAGTACATTGGTTCTCGAGGTAGTTTATGGTAGCCAGAAATTATCCAAACCCCAAAAGAAAATTGTCATATCAGTGGAATCTAGCTGAAACTCGTATCTATTGTTTTGGTTAGCATATAGTTTGCTATTAGATATCCATTATGTTTTCAAGTATTTGTACAGGGTTGAGGCCCCTTAGTTGTTCATCAATAGCACTTTTCTTATCAGAGAGCTCAGTTGAACTCTGAAAAGTCAAAGAATATGAAGGGGTACATTTGCACCAGTATGGATTCGGATTCAAAGAAGATTGGCGTGTAGCATGAGCATCAAGTCGTCTATTTTTTTGACGCAAGTGGTTCATCATCACTGACACTGTGCGTAGATTCCTCGCTACCTAGATTGCTCTCGATGCCTTATTATCTCAATAGTACCAGGTACTTCTTGCGGTATGGGACACGCCGCCATATCCTCGTCGGTACCCTCCTCTTCATCAGTCAATCTACTTGAATCAGGTGGTATGATAGCCAGGTCAGGTTCGTTATCTTCAATATCCTGTAACACAGCTTCGATAGCTTCCTGAAACCTATGGTAACTATTTTGAGCTGTAAATCGCTGTTGCTTCATTGCAAAGTATCTGAAAGAAAAAACTGTTATTTTAGTTACGTGTGTTGTCAGTGTACTCAACTGAGTACAGTTACATTTACAAGATTCTAGTTTTATTTTAGTAATGTGTAATTAATTTAACAGTTTCTAATATCTTTCCTTTACGTCTAATATAGCGAAATAAATCGAAATAAAACACTTAGTAGCACTAATTACTTCAAAAAATCTAAAATAATGTACTTACCTCGATGACGTTTTCGTAACACAACTTTAACCGACACTTTTAAAATAAAAATGTCGCACTACTCACTTATTATTTATGAATACACTTAAAGGACCTTACAATTAAGTAAAATAATAAAGTACCCCACGCACACTTAAGAGTTCTGGAATATATGCCTAAAAATATAGCTGTACTCAAACGAGTACGGTGACTTCTAATGGGTTAAAAGAAATGATTTTTTATATTGTCGTTAATATAGACTTATGTTTCCTTATCCTATATACATCAATATAATATACAAAATATAAATCATGTAATAAAACAAAAATCTTGAGATTTTAAAATTCGGAGTGGAATTCTTTAATACTCTTTTTATTGTAATCAGAATGTTAATTCAGTACTATTTGCTAATTATACGCACTTTTTATATAAATTTTAAAACTATTTTTAATAAGAGCGTTAGTCTCGCTTTATATCTCGAGGGACTGAAAGATGGAATCCTTTTGTCATCTCAATTACAGAAGTGTTTTGAATACAGATGGGACTGGAGTTAATTTTACTGTTCCCAACAAAAGCAATGTCACTGTTAAGTTAAAAATACTTATCGTATCCTATTTGTTTGTTTAGACATACTTTAACTTTAACTTTCTTTTTGATTATTTTTAAAATGTAATCATTGTTCTTAATCAGTGAAGTTTCAACTGCATATCATTTTATATTATGAATGCTTAAAACATCTATAGAATATATAAAACATCACTATTGTACAAAACTAAAAGATAATTAATTTAAAATTTTTGTAGTTTTGTACTCAAGCATTCGTGACTGTTAAGCTCTGAGATTATAGTAATAATTTGAGACATCAATAAAAAGTGACATTAACATATTCAGATACTCAACCAATTAACATAATTTAAAATGAAATGGTAATTACCTTGTAGTCATACATCATTCGGTAACTTCAGTTTTGACAGCTATCGACACCGAATTGGCGTAGTCATTTGGTCGTTTGTCAGACATTTACTTAAACTTTAAACATTAAGTGATAACAATTATATTATCGTATTTTACGGGAAAACGAAGAACACTTGTAGAATAACATTTATTGTTAATAAGATTATTTAATGTGGTTTTAGTAATGTATAAAAGTATCCTGTAAAAAATTTAAATTAAATGAATTATTACCTTCATCTAAGTATTTTTTATTATTTATTTATATACATAATTATACACCGACACGCACGCACACATGTACGGAAAACACACAAGAAGTATAAATAAATAATTCTAAAATAATTTTTCTGTCAAAGAATACTTGGTATAACATTTTTCAGACCCTATAACTATATATCCCAATTTTAGCAGTAATCAAATGTCTTTTATATTAATATTTGTCGGAGAAACATCGTTTTGGCCGCTATTTTCGGACATTATGTGGGCTTTGTGTGGGTATCGTGCAAACAAAACTCGATGTAGAAATTATGAGAACACTTATTCTGTTTCTGTAACACCACAATCACTATAATTTAGATTATAGAAATACAAAGCGGAGAGATGGTTTCGTGTCAAGTCAAATAGTCGTTTTGCGCCTTTCCGTTTGTTGAAAGTTGACTGGATGCGACATATTAATATACAATAATATTTTTTTTAATCCTTGACATCTTGATTTTAAAGCAAATTCCACAGAGTGCTTTCAAAGTGTATTAATCTCTCAGTCGTGTGTTTGTCAGCTAATGAACCACAAATTTTAAAGTATTCAGTAACGTAGTATGTCAATAAAGAGGAAAAAGAAACTAAAGCTATATATAAATATGCAATAATCATTGTATATAATTTATTGCATTTTTTTTCTACAAATATGATCCCGCTTTTTGTCATAATTATTAAATATTAAATATAGTTTGAAAGTAAATGGTATGTTTTATATATTTTTTATATATTTAACTACAAAAATAGATATTATAAACAAAGTGCTAAAGTGACATTCGGTTCAAGTATTTTATTTGACAATCAACAAGTAATACATTACAAAAGAACATTCGACCTGACGTATGATGATGTGCAGTCGTTCATAATAAACAACACGAACAAAAAAAAAATTCTAATCGAAGAAGAATTCCACTTACACCGATTACAGTTTTAAATAAAGTTATATATATTTAAGGAAACAATACTTTATTATAAAAGAATTTACACTATTTAATCAAGTTCAACCAATCTCGATATTTTATTAGCATTTTATCTTTCACTTCAGCAACTAAATTACCATCTTATCTCTTATCAACACCAATAAAGATCTACATTAAATAATTAGTAAAGTATAATTTTCCTTGTTTTGTTTTTTATTATGAAACTTTCCTCAAAGTACTGGGTTAATCTTAATTAAAACTTTTAGTCAGTAACTATTAGCGTCTAAAAGAAATAAATTTGATTTTAAAGCGTTTTTTTATGTTTTTAAATTTCCCTCATATTTTCTATTTTATTTTCTCTTATTTATGTAGGGTGGTTTGATTATTATATTCTCCACATGAAACTGATGTTATGAATAATAATATTGATGGTTTAGGATTTTTGTAAGGATTCAGAAAAAAACATGTGATTCGTGATTCAATTCCAATGAATTCTGAATGTTGAAACGAACTTAATTAAAATTAATTCAAGTTAATTTCTTGCCAGTTGTAGAGGAATTATTTCTCAATGTATTTTATTTATGTTCTTACATAAGTGTTCTTAGTAATAATTGAAACTTTGATTTATTTAAATGTATTACAACCTTAAAGCTGTAGGTTTAGTAGTTAGCCACTGAGTTATTACATCGTATATTCGTTGTTATCAAGAGGTAAAAGTAAAATTACTTCACTAGTAAAAATATTCTGTCCCCAAAGCAAATAAAGTATAAAAAAGGTCTCTTTGTTTCAATATTTTACCTCTACAGATAAGTTTAAATATAATTTAAGATTTTATGTATATATATATAATATATAGATGACATCTAATCTTGTCGTGATTATAATTGCTGCAAGGCATTTGAAAAATCTATTTAAAATTAAATAAGTCATCAAATAAACGTGTACTAATGTTTAAATCACAAATAAACAATGTAACCAAATAACTTATCCCTAAAGGTATATGCACTTTCCGAGTCAGTGATCTGTAACACACACCAGCGCAGCGCAGCTGTACCCACACTGATGTTATCTAAACGAGAAACTGTGGCTTAAAATAATACATCATTACAGAAATTGCTTACAGTAATACAAAAAATATTTTTATTATAGATATTTAAATTTAATCATAGTTCAAAGAAATTAACCAAAGAATAATTACAACGAACATCATACAACATAAAAATACGTTTGTTTCCCAAATACATTAGACACGTCTAAAACTCAATAGTTTTCACGTATATGACTGTGATAGCAAACAAATGTAAATTTGTAATCACCGTTGTTGCTTAAAGATAAGTTTAATTATCTTTAAAGAATAGAATGAGGACACGACTCGTGAACGGAGTATTTTTTTTACCACTTTAAAATTTTAAAATAGGGACCTCTTTTTAATCATGTTAAAATGACTTTATATCTTTAATAAGAAGAGTTATAATAATAGTTATTAAAGAATCCTGACAATAACAGGGACTACGTATAAAACTATTCGACGTAATTAAACATTGAAAATAATGAACGAGCAATAAGCCAAGTAAAGGTAATGTCGGTTTGAGTATTCATTATGAGTACAATATAGAGGTATTATACATTTCATTATACATTTCACTTATCAGTAACCTTAACATCATGAATATTATAAACACATGATTTAAAGACTTTTAATTAGGGATAATATATTTTATCTATAAATTTTGTTACATTAGCTTCAAAAATGTTTTTTTTTTTAATTATGTAAAAATATTCTATTCAAATATATTTATTTATAACGAGCTAAAAAAAAACACTTTACTAGGCGTCAAACAATTTTATTTGTGATTCATATTACGATTTTTTTTGAGTGTGCTTTTTCGGCCTACTTAATCCATTTTCACTTGTGTTTCACTTGTGTGGTCTCGATAATGTTGAAATATTGAGCTATAAAGTAGCCTATGCAACTCATTGACAATGAACTTTTCATATGTAAAAATAATTTTGTTCGGTTCAGTAATTTTGGCCTTATTCGTTTTTGTAAAAATATAATGCTGTAATGATATGTATTCAAAATAGTGATAGTACATGTTAATATAAATAATTTTTCAACAGTTAAACTCTTGCGCATCCGTCCTCTATCCACTAATCATCATTAAATTACAACCAGCAATTCTCGAAGACGTTTTCTATCTTGAACAAATTTATTTATTCATCTTCGGGGTCGCTCTCAATTTATAACTGAAGACAAACTTTTAATATTGTTTATTTATTTATTTATTTACCTTCACGCCATATCCCTTGCGGGGTAGCCAGAGACGACGGAGCGCCAAACGCTACGGTCTCTGCATACCTCTTTCGCCTCGGCCACAGACATCAACTTCTTCATACATGCCCTCCGGGGGGTCCTCATGCTTTTTACGTGACCTTCCTCCAGTATCGTAGCTACTGTGTTTTCGAAGGTCACTCGAGGCCTCCCCCTGTCTCTCTTACCGCTCACTTTTCCCATATAAATCTTTTTTACCATTCTTTCATCACTCATTCGTTCAACGTGCCCAAACCACCTGAGCACGTTCTTCTTCATTCTCACCGTGACATCTTCGCTAGTACCTGCCATTCTGTGGATCTCTTCATTGCGGATTCTATCAGCTAGACTGACTCCGCATATTCTGCGAAGAGATCGCATCTCCACAGCATTCATCTTTCTTACATTCTTCTTCTGTGTTACCCACGTTTGGCTGCCGTATAACAGTGTCGGTAGCAAAACTGCATTGTGTACAGCCAAACGTGCAGCTATACTGACGTTTTGCCGTCTCAACAATGCAGTCAAAGCACCATTGACTCTGTTACCAGCAGCAATACGCCTTTCCACATCCATTTCGTATCTTCCGTCTCTGCTAAACATACTTCCCAAATATACCACTTCATTCACTTGTTCTATTATCTTATCATTCACGTTGATCTTACATTCTGTTCTTTCAAATATCAGAACCTTCGTCTTATCTACATTCAGGTTAAGACCATTAATTTCACACCCATCTTTCAGAGTGGTGACCAATGCCTGCAAATTGCATTCTGATGATGCAATGAGCACTGCATCATCTGCATATAGTAAGCAATTGACCTTAAGGTCACCTACTTTCACTCCCATGTCACTATCTTTCACTCCTTGGAGACAACTATCCAAATACAAATTGAACAACCAAGCTGACATAGCGCAACCTTGCTTAACACCCGATTGGATGTCAAACCAGGGCGACATGCCAGCTCCTACTCGCACACAGGCTGAGTGATCTCGGTAAAGAGACCTTACAGCCTGTAGCAAGGGTCCGTTCACATTGTATCGGGGCAGTATCTCCCATAACTTCTTTCTCACAACCCTGTCAAACGCCTTTTCCAAATCCACAAAAGCACAGAAAACCTTTTGGTTTAGGGCCAAAAACTTTTCCGTGATCATGCGGAGGGAAAAGATCTGATCTATACACCCTCTTCCAGATCTAAAACCTCCTTGGGCCTCCCACAACAGCCTTTCAGATCTCTCTTGCATTCTTCCCGCTAAAATTTTAGCATAAACTTTACCGCCCAAGCTAATCAAACTGATGGCCCTATAGCTTGCACAGTCTATCTGTGAACCTTTGCCTTTATACAAAGGTACGATGACTGCACTTCGCCAATCGTCTGGGACCTCCCCAGATTTCCAGCATAAATTGCATAAAAACCAGAAAAAGTCCCAGACGCGTGGCCCACCATATTTGATCATCTCGGCAGTAACTTCATCTGCTCCCGCAGCCTTACCACATTTCAGACTTCGAATCACGTTCTCTACTTCTTCTAAACTGATTTCACCATCGGCTACATCTTGACTCAGAATTACGCTGGTAGTCAAGACCGAGGCGTCCTCACGTTCATACATCTCCTTATAGAATTCCGCCCACCGCTGCAAAACGTGTGCTTGCTCAATTAAAATTTCACCGCTTTTCGAAAGCACCCCTTTCATTCTACAGGTTACCGAACAACCCCGGGAACCACTAACTTCTCGCCAGAAAAGCTTCGTGTTTTCCTGGAAGTTGTTCGTCAACCTTTCATCCCTTTCTCTCTCAGAATTTTCACGCTTCATCTTTATAGGTGCTTTCGTTTTGTGCTTTTGCAGCTTGTACGCTCTTTTTCTTATCTCTCTCATACTTTTATCCTTACCAGAGGCTTTATAATCCAGCCATGCTTTCTTCTTTAACTCTACAGCGTCTTTCACTTCATCATCCCACCATTCATCGCGCTTTTTACTAAAACCTCTTTTCCTTTTACCACAAACTTCTGTCGCTACTTTCACCATACCATTCCTAAGGTTCTGCCAGCATAGTTCAACACTTTCATTTCCAGAATCATAGCTTTCAAGCTTCTTGGAAACCCTCTCTTGATATTCCTCTCTGATCGGTGGATCCTGAAGCTTCCAGCTTCTTATGCGATAATTCGACGCCAAGCTTGGACACGTCATGCGGCTGCGCCAACCTGCGAACAAACCTCTTATTCTAGCAACTACTAGATAGTGGTCCGTTCCCAGATCAGCACCTCTGAACACTCGCGTGTCCATAACTTGACTTCGAATACGCTGGTCCACTAGGAATAAATCAATCATACTTCTTTCTTCCGCTCGCTCCCATGTGTACATGTGAATTTGTTTGTGATCAAACATCGTGTTTGCCACAAACAAATTTTTCTCCTTACAAAATTCCAAAATAAGCTTTCCAGCCTCATTTACCCTCTTATCACCATATTTGCCTAGCACGCTTTCGTAACCGCTTCGCGCGGTTCCAACCCATCCAATCATATCTCCACATACTATCAACTTTTCATTATCTCTGACACTACTTAGAACATCCCTGACATTCTCCCAAAACTCCTCGAGCTCGCTCATTTGAGCTGAGGATACTGGCGCATACATGGCTAACAAGAATACTCTTGTTATCCCCAGCTTAAAGCGAACCCAAAGAAGCCTCGGGTTAATCGCCTTGTATTCTACCATTGCATTAACCATTCGAGAGGACAATAATACGCCTACACCTTGGCAACCTCGCTCACCCTCTGGAACCCCAGCCCAGAAAGCGACCCGGTTGCCAGGCAAATCGGTCGTATCATTGCCTTTTCGCTTGGTCTGAGACACACAAATAACATCCAGATCTTTGTCATCCATCACATCTAATAATTCATTCATCTTCTGTTCCATTCCTCCTCTTACATTCCACGTAGCTATTTGTAGCTCCGTCCTCCACCTTCCGCCGTTCGGAACATGGCGTGTTGGTTGGCGGTTCCCAACGCCGCATTTGTTCATATTATATTACATATTATAAATATACATTTTATTTCAACATACAATTATAGTTTTAATTCTAAATACAAAACTTTAAATACAAAAATATTAATATTTTAAATTATTTACATAAAAATATATATATATATATATATATATACATATATATTCTTTTCTTTCTTGTCCAAGGTTTCTTTTTTTTTTGTCCAAGGGAGGCCCTTAGACAAAATATTCATTTTCACTATTTACACTTTAACAACACAATTCAACGTCTTACGGATCACGTCCGGCCCGAGATAGGTATTATGTGGAATGACCTATATATAAATAGGTTATAGGTTGGCAAGCTCGCGTATACCAGGTGGTGTCGTCCCCAGTATCATCGCCTGCAAACTTGCTAAAATCAGTCGTCGCGTGGTCGATACCAGGAGTGCAATGAAGTTCGGGCGTTCACATGTACGACGCTCCAAATGTATTAATTTTTTTTAAATTTATTTTTTCTATTGATTAATTTAAATAATTTAGAAACATTTGACAAAAAACACGTAAAATATTGTAAATTAAAAATATTAACAAATTTTTTTATTTGACACTTGTCAAATTTCTTTTTAAATTTTCTTGTTTTAAATTAAATATTTTTCTTTTTAAATTAAATATTGTCTCTTTGGATTGAATTATTTAAGTTTTCTTATGGAGCTTTTGTATTGTGTGATGGATGGATGGACGACGGAGAAAACAACTTGTAGGTACACCAATTTTACACTTATCCCTAACGTTATTTACTATCAATAAAATAGTTTTTCCTGATTTTATACATATTATTATGGACATATAAAACATTTTATTACTTACTTACCTTCACGCCTTATCCCTTGCGGGGTAGCCGGAGACGACGGAGCGCCAAACGCTACGGTCCCTGCATACCTCTTTCGCCTCGGCCACAGACATCTACCTCTTCATACATGCCCTCCGGGGGGTCCTCATACTTTATTATTAATATTTTATTATTAAAACATTGATTTTGCTAATTAAGAATTGTATGCATCTTTACCGAGTTGATGATTCAAAATGATTAGTGCATGCCATAACCATGAATAATACGATATTTTTTATTAGGTATGATGTTGTTTTATGTTCATTAAAAATATTAAGCAGTAGTACAATTTATTAACATAGTTGATCACATATTTGACTATCAACTCACAAGTAGACATTAACCATACTTTTTATTATTAGATAAAGATTCTTTTACTCGTGCAAAAAATTATATTTCTTGGGTAACAGCGAAGTCTTATATATTGCTGTGAAGATAATATGCCGTTAATACATTTCCTTAAAGTTATGATCACGTAATAAAAAAGCGGCATTATTTTTGAAAAAGTTAGATTTTAGTATTTACTCTCTCTCTCTCTCTCTTTCTCCTCTCTCTCTCTCCTTGGCAATTATTATTCCCATCTGATGGTGGGGTCTGCCATTCTCTTCTTCTCTCTCCACTTCGCTCTATTGGACGTATCTTCCTCAGTCACGTCGCAAGAATTCATATCCTTTCGAATAACATTTGACCACCTGATCTTCGGTCTTCCCCTTCTCCGGATCCCCTGGGTGTTCAGATTGGCTACTGTGTTGCCTATATAGTCGGGAGGTCTTCTCTTAACGTGTCCGAACCATCGCAGCCTAGTCTCCTGTAACTTGTCGGCAATTTCTGCGACCGCCGAGACTACCGCGAACGTACTCGTTGCGTATCTTGTCGAGTCTCGTCACCCCGCACATCCACAGAAGCATTTTTCTTTGGGTCTTAGCAACACTCAAGATAAGGCCACCCGTCTGCATCTGACGCTTCCATTCATTTAGGGCTTGCTCTAACTCACTTTGGGATGTTGCACAGATAGCTACGTCATAGGCATACATAAATGTCCACGGAACCATAGCTTGAGCTTCCTCTGAAAGGGAATCCATCACCAAACAGAAGAAAGAGGTACGGGCTTAGGACTGAACCTTGATGTACTCCTTCAGTTACTGTACATGTCATGTCATGTCTTTGTACATGTCAGCTATGATGTCAACCTACCTTTCTGGGATATATTTCTTGCGAAGGCTCCACCAGTTCGTAGGACGAGGTACGCGATCGAATGCTTTTTCCATATCCAGGAACGCCAAATATAACGGCTTATTATTAGTTCGAAACTCCTGTCCTATCACGCTGATTGCATTGCATGGATAACCCAGGAACAAACCCAAATTGGTTTGCAGATAGAGAACTCTCGGATCTCAACCGGGCATCAATGATTCTCTCATAGAGTTTCATCTAGAGTTTTTGAAAGGTTATATAAACAAGAGTTGCAATATTTAAAAACAGGATAAAGTAAGTCTTCATCAAACTTCTTTTTTCCAAACACTAATCAACCAGGGAGGCATCAAACCAATATTTTTTAAATTAATTTTGAATTTATGATATATGTGACAAATGTTTCAATGGTTTTCCCTAAGCTGTCTTTATAGAAATCTGCAAAAATGAACTATGTTGTATTTTTTTTTACATTAGCTCTCATTTCCATAAGCTGTAATTAGATATACAAGGGAACTTCCCGGCCCTTCGGGCCAGGAAGGGCCAAAGGTCACGTATGAGGTTGGCACCTACCCTATTTTGTAGCCTAATTCAATAGCTTTTTTTGATGTATTACACATTATTGTGTGATTTGTGGGTGATAAGTGATGCGCGTGCATACAGAGTCAATTAGGTCATTATTATATAGTAAGGATTATAGTATATTGTATACAGACTTTATTGTGTTTTAAATAAATATTACAATACTTACATACTTTTTCTTATTTCTTATCGCAAAGTGCCGGGTAAAAACTTCTCCGAGATCTGTGTTTATCTCGAACAATCCTTATGTGTCCAGCGCTATAAAGCGCTAGCTTAAAGCAAAAAGTAGAGGTGTGGCAGATAATCCTATTGTTATTGAGCCTCCAGCTTGGCATCATTTCAATGTAATATTGTATTTCTTGTGGTATGGTTTAAGTACTTTTTGTTGTATTCCTTTAGACAGTTAATTAATCTATAATCCTCGGATCTCTTTGAACTAACATGTATTCTTGGTATTGACATGATTTTTTACAATACATTATTGAATAATGAAACGAAATTTTTAGGAACTGTTAATGAGTACGTTATAAAATTTACATTATATATAGTATTCGTTATTTCAATCCAGGGTCAAAGTTAAGGAAAATATTTAGTGATACTGAGTTATTAGTTAATACAGAAATCTTGTAAATCTTTTATTACTTGTTTGTTTTTACTCATGGTAGACAATTTTGATTTCTTGGTGATCATATTGCAACCGGCCGTTTTGAAATTCTGCACAAAAGATAATAAATACTAACTAGAACTTGTGAACCAGCACTTGGCTGAATAAAATATTTATCGCTCTCTTGGTGACAAATGTTTATTTTTTAACTGAATCTTATTTATCTTATATATGCTTTGTCGTAAATAATGTTATGTAAAAGTTTTTTATATAGCTCGACGGTTTTTTTCAACCTCAAAGTAGTAATAATTATATATTAAATGAGTGAAATGAACATTACTGAACATACTTGAAATTGGTTCTTGTTGTTAAAACTTTTAATCTATCGCACGTTACAGTTGACATCCCATAAAGATAAAGATTAGGAGTTGAGCAATTAAGGAAAAAAACAATTTATATAACGTTTATAGAATGTTTGTGGAACTTGGCGTAACTACATTAGTTCTAACATTTGACAATACGTATACTCGTATCAACAAATTGAATTATCACGACCGTGATATCGTATCTTTTAAATGTATTCAAAGTTTAATAGTTTTTTTATAAAATATTAGAATCTATACCTAATGGTTTATTTTCTTAAGAAGATGCGATAAAGTTTGAAATGTTTGAATATTACTTTTTTAGCGAACGAAATATTTCTGGATGAAAGGTTAACACTGTCATATGGGAAAATAGTAAAAAAAATATTTATTCATGAAAATAATATATTTTCTGTAAAAAATAAGTTCGTGGAAATTTACATTATTATGTGATACGAAGGAGACTCATCACATCACATTACCTATAAATTATATTATAAGATTACTTTGACTGATGTGTTTCTCGTATTTTAATAAAAATAATTTGATATATCAAATAAATAACATTAATTATGATATATAATCTGTAATAATTGCATATCATGAAAGCTCAAAACAACAACTATTAAAAGTCTCGAAGTTTGTTCTTTTTTTATTTATAAAAAAAAATACATACAATATAATATAATTTGCACAAAACTAAAATAATAAAATAAAAGAACTGTCTAGAAAATTCCAAAAAAGTATTTTATATGTATAATGCAAAGAAAATGTACTTAAACTGTAATGTTTTTGCATTTTTTATTATTTTACAAGAAGTTTTATAACATTATTTAAAAGTAGATCTAGACTTTGCTAAAGTAAGAATTTTAAATTAAACTGCCACATTCAGTGAATATATATTTTAAACATAAAAATTTCGTGTGGTCCCTAAAATATAAAGGGAAAACCTGCTTTTGAAACATTTAACTATTTTCAAGTCGTTTTAAAAAATGGCCAGTAGGAGAGTGAGGTGCTGTACATTAACAGTTAAGACTCTTTTGCGCGTCATATAGTTATTAACAATCAGTAACAATCGTTGGACAACATCTGCAGTAAAGTATCACATAATTGCGGAAGGTTATAATGCTCTTCGTGGATTATGATTTCTGTAAAATTATATTAAATTTGTATGATCATTAATGTCGAATGATACTGAGCATTTTTAACGGGTTTTGATAATACATCAAAACTTTGAAGTGGTTTATTTTATTTACATTAAAACACATAAAATTTGTCATCTACCAACTTTTGAATATTGACGATGGACTGGAAGGAAAATCATATTGAAGCAGATATTCTTAAAATTAAAACTAATAATGACAATAATATCTAGCACTGATATGTGTCGTAGCAGCACTTACGTATCCGCTCTCGTTCCGTCCGCTTCCGCTCCCCTAGCGACGAATGCTGATATAAAATTTTTCATAAATCCATGAAAGGAATAATAATTCTTCCAGGGATAAAAAATAGCCTCTCGTTCTTCGTCCTTTGAAATTTTTATACGAAGAAAATACAGTTTTTTTTTCTTCACTTTTCTTGTGTAAGAGCTTATACTTTAAGGAAAATATTTCGTGATTTTGTTTTTAAATCTATCAAATCTATGTCAAAATATTTTATCAAATTTTTGTTACTAATAATCAGAATGCGTTTTTTATATGACACTTATTTTAGTTCTAATTAAACGATTACAACGTCACTGAATAAACGCGTCTACTCTTGATTTATCGCATTGAGTCTAAACAGTTTTAACAAAACCTTCCACCAAAAGCTGCGATGTTTCCATCGACCGACAAAAAACCTTTTGATAAACTCTTCGTCTACTTTCTACTGTAATTTTTATAATTGAATCGAGTTGCAAATGAAGAAAATAAAAGAATTCTACAACTCTAGAACCAACATAATAAATAACCAACAAGAAACGGACAGGCTTTTAATATATTTATACTACTCTCATTTTTAAGTGGTTTATAGTTTAAGTTGTTTTTTTTTATTTTCATGTTAATAAACCATTTTTTTACATAATTTGTTTAACGTATAATTATGATATATGTTATATTACCGGATTTTGTATGGAAAATTGTGAATATTCAGTTAATGATATGGACATAAAAGTCATTGTGGTTCAAACGAGGCTCTTTATTTTGGAATGCAGCCAAAAGAATATAGGAAAAAGAGATTAAAAACTACGGGACTGGGACAAATAAAATATTGTTATCGCTTTCCCCCGGGAATATATGTCTTAACTATTTAACCATATAAAACTTAATACAAATAATTTTATTCTTTTAAAATAATTGTACAATGGATGTCACTACCTTAGACCTTATTTTACCTTGTTACCCTTGAGCATTATTACAGTATTTATGATGTAAGTTTTTGATAAGTGATTAAGCAAGTTGATATCACGTAATAGTCAGTGGTTGTTTAATATTACAACAACAACCCTCTAGAACTTTATAACAGGGACAAAGTAATAAGAAAGGTAAGATTAAACACATATTAATGAAATATGTAATAAGATCATAATTTATATGTTTTGTATGAAATAGTGCCATAACAAAATATTAACACAGCAGAATATTACTTTGGTACTACTTACTACTATTACTACTACCAGTACGTTATCATAACCTAAGTATAAATTAATATAAGTAGTTTATTAATTGTCGAATCAGTCAATAATATACCTATAGTAATATAATATATCTATATATATAAAAAAATTTGTCAGTTTGTCCTGAAAAACAGATGTTATGGTTTGGTTAGACAAGATTAAAATATATTAGTAATTAATAATAAATACACATGTTTCCAATATTCCACTCCATTTTTTTCCAATCCCTTGCTCAAGTCGATCGGTTCTTACTGCCCCGTTATTGCAACTATTTAAAAAAATTTTATATACAAATGTTTATACATTTCTGGAAGCATTTCATTATAACCATGTAATATAAAAAATAGACTAACTATCAAAGCATAGAATTACGGATTTTCTTAAAGACGAAATTTATTGAACACCAGCTTATATTGCTAATCTTATGGTTTATATTTCTTATTTAGTAATTTAGTTGGTGTCTTTTTATTTCTTATTTAAATAAAAATGATATTTATAACTGTAACAATTATCATAGCCCTGATAATTTGTATTAAAAGTCACTGAAATTGTAGTTAGGGTCGATAAATTAAAATAGTAGTAACTTTTAAACGACGTAGGAGAAATGCTATTTATATAGAAATATATAATTTTTACACAATCGTAATTGTTCTCTACAAACTACAGTTTAGTTATTTATAAAATACAGTCTGTTGTCTGTAGACTTCATCCCCGTTGAATACAGAAAGTTGTGCTTTACACGTTTGGAATAATTTAGAAACTATTAAAACTACTAAACTATTATATAACTATTAATTTAGAAACTGACCGACTCTTTACATTATGTATTATATTATTATTAATAAATACAAATAAATATGTAGATATATTATACTTATTTATATGTATTTATTTAAAAGACTTATGTCAAACGATGCGTTCTGTTGTTAAATGTTATACAATCAGTTCGATGTTAATATTAATAACAGCATTATTTTAGTCGTTCATTAGATAAGTAAGGCTTACAGTATTTATTGAAACATTCCTTAACGAAAACAAACCGAAATTTCAAGATCATTATCTTCACAAACTCAACAGCAACTGAACCGCCGACGATAATGAACGAGAGTGTTGCGCAGCGCTGCTGACGTTATGACATAAATAAAAGATTACATTAGAAGAACTAAACTGAAGTAAATCTTAGTTAAACAGAGCTTCTATACATGATAACTTTTATTTTTTTATATATAAATGATAAATATAAATAACCTTGTTTCAAATATAATCATCTTCTTAAAAAAAACTCAAAAAAAAAACTTTATAAACTAAATAATTGATTATCAAAAATGCAAATATTACTAATATAGTTTACCTTTTGCAATAGTTTCAACTTTAAAAGACAGAAGTATTTGTCGAATATTATATTCTACTATAAAAGATATATTTTATATTTGGTACGTGGAAGGTAAGCAGGTGTGTGTGCAGCGTGTGTGTATTAATAAAGAATAAAGAAACTGAAATCTATTATGTTATTAAGATAAATATATTATGTATGTTTAAAAGATATCTACCAATAATAAAAAAATATATTTCCATTATATTTTGATAAACATAAATATAAGAAAGTACTTGTCAACGTATATTAATTACGCATGTAATGAAGCTCGAGAGTCCTCCAGAAAAGCAGTGAGATGTAGGCTTGAGATGAAAAAAAAAAATATTTTCCCGCCGACCTATTATTAAAATTTAGTGTTCTACATATTCAATGTCTTTATGGTAGTAGCACCTGTTTGTAGTTATTTTACTACAGCTCGTATTGGGCTGGCGCGACCGGGGAAGGACCATCCTCTTACAGAATATCGACGTGTAGAACCCAAATTCATTTGGTTATGTTTCGTCGTTGAGTGGGGGAATCCGGAAACCCAACCCCTCCCCCTCCCGCCAAATATGAAAGCTATGCATCAAAAAGTATATCCCAGGAGGATACCGGGTCTGATGAAGCCGAAGAACCTCTCCCCGACAAAATCGGGGGAATGATCGCATCGTATCGCGTTTCGTGTTTTCTATTGGCGAACAACGAATCAACACAGCGAGCGCAGCGGCACCCCGCTCCACTCTAAATATGAACTTTACTACATCTAGGAATTTTACTCTAACTTAAACGCCCTCCACTATTATCTAGAGACAGCGCAGCTGGCCTTGTTGTTTAGTAGTATGCCCCATTTCGTCAATTCGGATAAACGGTATTCAACCTCGCAATGAATTTATAATATATTTTTTACCAGGTTTTGTTGGTTGATCTAAAGTTTTTTATTAAGTAACAAGATTAACTTTATTAATTAAAAAGTCATATTCTTTTCGAAGTTCCAGTATTATTTTCCTAAATTCAATTTTAAATAATATTTAAACTAAATATTGAAGAATGTATATAATATCTAGGTGTAAGTGACTATTATCTCGCAATACATACATACATAACGGTCTCACATCCGGCTCTTGTGACATTTGTATAACAGATAAGCCCCTAATGACCTTTGACATAGCATAGGATTAGTTACCAAGTGGGGACCTGTTTACATTGTCTTGAACTCCAATGTGACTGATATATTCAAGTGGGACTCACTGACATCAACATGATATTGCTAATGTGTTACATTGATCTGCTCTCCTAAGATTAATTTAAGACGGAACAAATTGTTACTATTTTAATATTAATTTGATGGAACAATATACTTATTTTAATTAAATTATTAACAAGATTATTTAACTAATTTAGCTAGCTAGTTAAATGACCAAGCAAGCTAACAATTTTATATCACAATTAATGTTAGGACTGACGAAACAGAAAATAATTTTCGATACTTGGATATTCTTATAAGATTATACTGAGTTTTCTCATATTTCTTGCATAATAGATGTATAAAAAAATACTCAGATTTTTTCTTTGATAGTATTTATTATATACATATTATTTATATTTAATAGGTTTGCGTTTTTGTTTATGGAATTTGGGTATTATATGTGAATTTTAAGTGAATCGTGGCTTCTAGCTTTTACACATTTAAAACTGTAAAGTCACTCACAGTTTAAGGTTTGATGAGAATTGTATGTAATATAAATTATACGGTATTTTATTAGCGGTTAATACTAAAAGTTAATAGTGAAATCGTTTATATTTTTGAAGACAAATATAGTTTGATATTTAATAATCACATTTAATGTTATTTATGTGTCATTTCCCTATTGTAATGTTTATAAAATATATTCTTAATGTTCTTTTATAATGAACACAAAAACAAAATTTATTAGATAAAGATGTAATCTAAGAAATGTAATGTAATAGAAAACCAATATTTTTGTGTTACTTTGGCGTTACTAAGACATAAGTGAAGTGAAGTAAACAAATTGAGCTCAGCTTAATAGCCATGCCTTAGCCTTTAAAATTTAATATTAAGGCGGATCGTTACAATAAAAACCCTAGAAACACCAAGTTTAAAAAACATTAACATGAAATACTCGAAAGTAAATCATAATATTTTATAAATAAGTAAATTCTAGTATTGAAAATTTTCAATTGAAAAAACATGTTCGATTATTATTATTTATTTTAAAAGTATCTTATTTCGATCAAATTCTACATTTGTTTGTTATTAAGCTGTCTCAAATTTTGAAATTAAATTCTTTGAAATCATCTTTCGGGAATCTTATCCAAAAACATAAATTATACTTGAGACAAATATGTATTATAACACAATTTGTAATAATATTGAGTTCTGTTGGTTGTGAAATGATTATTATAATCATCAATATTATCAAAAGTGAATAGAAAACATTTTATTATTGAAATATAGAATGTTGCGAAACTTAATTTTTATATTTTTCAGCATATTATATATAAAAAAAATTATATTGTTCCGGAGTAAAGCTTTTGTTTTTAAAATATTTTTTTATTGGCGCATAATATATTTTACATAACTCTGATAATATTTTTCTTTTACAGGTACAAAGCCCAGTCCTCGTGGTAGAACTGACCTTGAGCAGGCTGGAGGGAACGCAGCTTAGAGCTCTAGGACTACTCTCGGTTTTTGGATTCAACATGACATATATGGTGAAAGGACCCAATGATGGACCCGGTCCTAAGTCCTGCAGTACCTTGGAATGCCGTATCCTTGGACATTGTTATACTAAACATGATTACAAGTAAGTAATTTAATAAAAAAAACGAAAAGTTATATTAAGTTTTTTTTGGCGAATATACATTCATAATCATAAAAGCATTAATTCCTTCACAACTTTGTTTAACTAAAGATTAATTCATAATTGTTAGTGCATTTAGTTACGTATACACATGATGTTACGAAGAGGAAGCTGGATAATTTATAAGTCACATTAAGGAATAGTTTAACAAAATTAACTACTGGGACTCGAACATTTAAAGGATATTATGTAGATAGAACTGCGCTGAAATTAATGTTTCCAGTATATTACTTCAACTTATTATTATATTAAATCTTTTGTTGATTAATAGATATTTTCTTTGATAAATTCTCACGTTGTTTATTAAATATTTTATCTTTAATTACATCAATTTATTTATGCTTCCATCATTTAATATTCCAGATATACTGAGGTAATAGTACTAAGTGTAGATAAGACTAATAATTTCGGGAAACAGAATAAAATTTCAACCGCGATAAGAGTTGGATAAAATACAGACACATTTTAATAATTTATGATAAGCAAATACAGAGGTCACTTAATAAGTTCTGCAATACACTTCATATAAACAGAGGGTACATTCACATATACTTTTTATAAATTACCATTCATAACTAGTAGGTAGCCATATAATAAATCATTGTGTATTACAAAGTTATACGTTTTTGAAGAGTGGAAAATGACTCAGTGGTCTAGAGTCAACTTACCCCTAATTATTCGCTACAATTTTAGACGTGGTCTATCTATAGATAAATGCTTTTAGGAAATGAAAACTGTACTCCAAGAAAAGTTTCCTCATCGCACAAATAGCGGTAACTTCAGTGTTAATGATGTTCTAAGATCAGGTCATTCTGTAGCAGTAACTACTCTGAAAAAGTTAGGGAAAGTCGAGTCACTAATTAAGGCAGATCCTCATATTACCTACAGACAGATAAAGGAGGACTTATAGATTAGTGTACAAAGTTTTCATATCCTTGGAGTAGGAAAAGTTTGTACACTCTCTGAACAAAAAGAAGTGAGAGTTAATTGGTGTAAAAAATGTTTAAGATTTACGAAAATAGAACTTCGCGTCAAACCAATGACATCGTTGCGGGCGACGAAACCTGGCTTTACTTTTTTGATGTACCGTCTAAAAATAAAAACAAAATATGGTTGTTCAAAAATGAGGAAATAGAAACTCAAATCCACAAATCGCGATCAGTGAAGAAGCAAATGGTAGTCCTATTTTTTACTAGACGACGTATATTTACGTAACGATTTGTTTCGGAAATCAGCGCACAGTCACGGC
The DNA here is from genome assembly GCA_918358865.1 of Melinaea marsaeus rileyi. Lineage (NCBI taxonomy): Eukaryota > Metazoa > Arthropoda > Insecta > Lepidoptera > Nymphalidae > Melinaea > Melinaea marsaeus. The sequence continues at coordinate 45,835,627 of OU911083.1, read as the reverse complement.
CTCTTGCTATATTAATGAATAAAACCCCATTTGTCGTATCACTGCTCTTCGAGAGCACTCCCCTCATTGACTCGCCAAGTATCAGGATACTGGGTCTCGATATTTCGAGCGATTATCAGTTTCGTGGTCATCTGGAGAGCAAGGCCAAGTTGGCCTCGAAGAAATTGGGAGTGATCAATAGAGCGAGGCAGTATTTCAAACCTGGCCAAATACTTGCGCTCTATAAGGCGCAGGTCCGGCCGCACGTGAAGTACTGTTCTCATCTCTGGTCCGGATCACCCCAATATAAGCTTCTACCATTTAACCGCGTACAACGGAGAACCGTTCGGATTAACGGGGACCCGGTGCTCTGCGAACGGCTGGACTCTTTGGCATTGCGTAGAGACGTGGCTTATTTGTGCGTCCTCTACCGCATTTATAACGGCGATGTTCCGAAGAACTATTCCATCTCATGCCTACCGCTGAATTTCACCACCGCACAGCGCGCCATCGACTCCTTTACCATCCCTACCACCTGGATAAGTGGCGATCTTTCACTGTGCAGTTCTCAAGGACCTTTTTTTCACGTTGCACTCGCTTGTGGAACGAACTCCCTTCGGCGGTATTTCCAGATCGGTACGACATGGGTACCTTAAAAAAAGGCGTTTACTCCAACCTACAAGGCCGGCAACACTCTTGTAAATCCTATCTCTTAAATAAATAAATTAAAAAAAAAGACTGCAGCAGCGTGCGACCAAGCATGTTCAGAACTTCCAGAAGAAAAATGGAATGAATTTTTTGGCGTCTGGTTTTTACATATTACTAAGTGTATAAACTATAAACTGCATTGGAAATTATTTTGAAAGACTAATAAAAATGACTGTATTGCAAAATTTACCTAATGACCTAGTAATACATTTTTAAAATAATTTAAAGTATGTTATTACGATTTTAGTATCACATAATATATGTGTTATTTAATAGTCACAGTTGCACTAAATTGCTAACACGCCAATATTTTTATGTCACAGGGAATTTTACTGCGATTGTTTTGAAGGATACTCGGGTGCTGATTGTGGAGTGGGACCTCTTTGTCCAAATTGTCTCTTTGTTTTGTCCACCTCTAACATGTGCAGAAATGGAGGCACCTGCGGGTAAACATTACCCGTGTCAATCCTTTTAAGTAAAAAATGTTTAATAAACTGACATAGATTTTTTTGCTGAAATTAGATTTATAATTTGTGTTAATATGTGTTAATCGTTATATGTTTGTGATAAAGCATTTTGGGAATTCAAAACGTTTTTATCTTTTTTAATTATTGTTTATGGTCGGAATGATAAATAAATAAGTTTTGTTACTTTGATAACGTGAAGAAAATGACATCTGTATTACGTAAAATCAGTTATAAATTTATAATTATATGAATTTGTTTATTTGGTTCATTTCAAAAATAAATATTAGCTAAACAAGTGTTTTAAGAGTTCTGTTATTTATGTTTTATTTTTAAATCTTTTCACAATTTTTTGTACTTTTCGCAATTCATCTGAAAAGAGGTCATATCCTAAGTCCTCGCAATTTCCTCAGAATAACGAGTTAGCACGCGATGCAATATCTCTCGATATTTGTGAGAAGGTTATAAGTAAACTTCACATTATTCATGGCTTTTTTTCATTATCTTATGGATTTTACCAGTTTCGGCAGCTATAAAAATAGCTTTTGGTTCACGTAGTCATCTTATTAAAGGTCATGTTTCTCGACTCAAAAGTTAGGGACCTTCAGGGATGGAAATTTGGGAGTTCTCTTTTATTTAGTATTTACGCTATAAAAGAGATCGATTAAGATTCTAAATTTCTAAAACCATTGTATTGATTGATCAAAAAACCAGCAACATTTAAGCCATGAATCTGCCATTGGCTCCCCCAATCTGTTTAAAAACTCCTTATAGTAATTACTGCTTTTTTAATAGAAATTTCTATCCAACATTGTAAATATAAAATTTTATTTTACATGAAAATTTCAGAATTAACACACATATTTTACCAAAGTCCGATTTAATAGAATAACGAAGTTTTAAAAAGAAAACTCATGTCTAGTTTTCGTTTAGTAGTCCTAGTCGTAGTACTTTCAAGGACACCGTAGTGAGTCAGTCCTAATTTTCTTTATCATTATATTGATAAAGAGTCGTTAAATTCCAAGTTGTATTTTGCACATATATATGTAAAGATAGTTTAATTTTATTAAAGAAATCTTAAATGAATGGATAAATTAATGAATGATTAAAAAGATACGTAACAAATCTGTTTTGGTATTTACATAATAAAAAACATATTGAATGTATATATGTATAATCACGAGTCGCCATTTTCAATTCTGTTAAACTATCAATTCAGGTAATTGTACAAATAAAAGAGTAAAAAAACAAATACATCGCTACAGCTTGAGTCGCATAATTTGAAAAGCTTTCGAACTGTTTGTCTGATCTAATACACTTGTCTCGGTGTAATGTACTGCTCTCAGTATTGTGATAATAACATTAATTTCCATACATTCTCGTAGCCTAGGAATTATGTTCTTAATACGACAAACCTCATAAATGTTTCATACATCGAGTGTTCGAGCATTGTCTGCATAGTATACTATTGTTGATACTGACAATGTTCAGATATTTGTTTATTTAGTAAACAATGGTCCTTACATAGCGAAGAGGTATAGTAGATATACGAGGGTCAAACTGAAAGTTCTTAGAAAATCAAAAACTAAGCATTCTAGCAAGTTATTAGTTTTATTGTAACTTTTAAAAATAGCGTCAATTTACATCAATACATCGCTGCATTCGATGGAACCATTGAGAAAAGCACCTTGCCCACTCGGCCTTAGGGGTCTCTTCGACGGCGTTTTGAAACGCAGCCACTGCTTCTTCGGCGTCTATAAAACGTTTTCCTCGAAGTTTTTCTTTTATTTTCGGAAATAAATAAAAATCGCAGGGTGCGAGGTCGGGGCTATACGGCGGGTGACCCAGTAATTCCACGTCTGAGGTCACCAAATAGTCGATCGTTTGCCTGGCGGTGTGCGACGAGGCATTGTCTTTTTTCCAACACTTCGACCTCTCTTCACTTTAGTTGGCAACTTTAGTTGGCAACGTTAGTTGTCTTTTGGTTTCTGGATCATAACAGTAAATCCAGCTTTCGTCACCCGTTAGTATGTCGAACACAGCATTTGAGTCACCTCCGTTAAATTTTTGGATCATTTCTCGGCACCAATCAACACGGCGGAGTTTTTGAGCCTCGGTCAAATTATGCGGTATCCAGCGGGCACAAAGCTTCCTGACCGCTAAATGTTCATGGAGGATTTTGTGCACTTGACTCATACCTATGCCTAGACTTGTCCGAATCTGCTGATAGGTCACTCTTTTGTCAGTCTCTATCATACGCCGCACAACACTGATGTTATCTTCAGTCGTCGCTGTAGAAGGCCGTCCCTCACGCAAATCATCGGTGAGATTAGTTCGACCACGTTTGAATTCATTAAACCAGTTGTAAACTGTGGCACGAGATGGGACTTCATCGTGAGAAGCCAATCGAAGTCTATCATAACTTTCTTGTTGACTTAAATGACATCGAAAGTCATAAAAAATCATTGCACGAAAATTTTCTCGGCTTAAATTCATTCTGACGTGCACAGACAATTTTCAATTTGCCGTCAAAACTATTTTTTTTTAATATAATGCTTTTAAGTGGCCAGTTCTAAAAACTTTCAGTTTGGCCCTCGTATATAATATAATATAAATATATTATTTTAATTAATTTAAATTTATTTATTTATACTGACGTAAAACTTTTTAAAATAATACTTTTTTATGTTTATTCAATTATATTCAATTATTTATTCCTTACAGTCAAATGGGTCCAGCGACTGTGAGCTGTACCTGCGCGCTGGACTTCACGGGAGATCTGTGTGAAGATCAGATTGAAGCACTCGGTAACTTTAACTTATAACATTTTTAACACACAAAGTTTTTATAATAATAGCACTACTATTTGGGAAAAATAAATTATTAACCTTAAAAACAATCACAATCACAAATTATAACAATCTTAATAAGATGTTAAATACTTTACATTTCAAATGTAATGAAGATTACATTTTTGCCAGTGGCTTACACAGCCCTATAAGGGACTTAATCCATAATTAGAACAATTTAAAAACGTATATTATTTTAAATATAAAATAAAACCAGTTATATCTATCATTCAATAACCCAGGAACTAACTAAATGATATAATCATTCCCATGCAGGTCCATCTTCATTAAATTAACACCTGTGTTTCGAAATCATTCAATATTGCAGTCCCGAATGCATTTCTGAAGAATGAATTAAGATTATATTTAATATTTTATGCAAGTTATGTACAAACAGATGACACAAGTTTGATATAAACATGTACAACAGATCGAGAAGGAACGGATTCGCATTATCGGTATAGTATTTGAACGATAGATAAAATATATGATTTATCATATATCTTTTTCTCGATTTTTTGATCCAAGGTTCATGAAACAACAATAGCTTCATATTTAATAAAGTTACTCTTATCGTCAATTATTAAAGTAAAAACATCAAGCAGGATTATAATGTGTATACCGCCTTATATATTGTATTAAATTTAGCTTAATTTGCGATTTGTCCAAAGCCTTTGATTGCTCGGACCATCAAATGTTGAAAACTAAAAAACTAAACCACTATGGTATGATAATAATAACTATTACTTTATTCAATACTCTACATCGGTCCGTCCTTCTGTAATGACAAGTAAATCATTACTTTTTTGCTTATATGTAATTATAAAAACAAAACTTGTATGCATTATTTCTTTTACGGAGTATATTTTGAAATTTATGAAACATATAATAAAAGTCGGTTCTGTTAATTAATATCGATTGTTTGTTAGATACATCTATCTATAATAAATAATCTTCAATAACCTTAATAAGTGCAAACTTTTATTCAAACCCGTTATTCCACCTAATCTGCGATATAAACATAATTATTAGAAGACAGTTTACGAACAGACGCTCGTGTATCTCAGGATCCAAGCAATAATGTGAAATACCAAGATACCTCAATTTCTAAGGTTTAATGAGCCCTTAAGGTTTCCATCGCTCTCGTCTTTATCATCTTTAGGAGTCATTAGCATCAAGAATCGTTTTTATTAAAAAGGTATATTAATAAATAATTTTTAATATGGTTGTGCATTGTAGATATAAAATGTTTATGGTATTTTAATAATAAATATGAAATTAATATTAATGAAACTTTTAAATATATTTTTTTAGAATGTGGTATAGAAGAGTGTACTGAAGGATGCCAGGCAAAAGATTGTGATTGTAATCACAAAGACAGCGACGTTTGTGAGTATATTTTATATATTTAATCATCTCTTTAAATATTAATTATAGAATTTAAAAAATCTTTAACATTGTCAAGATCTGAGTTTACTTGTCATTAAAAATTATTCATATATTTTTAGTACACTTTAGATTAATCTTACCTTTATACAGCTTACGCCCGTTTTGAAACAAAACTGCAAATAGTGGATCAAGAAAATATAAACATATCTCAAGAAATAATTAAACACGTAAGAAAACGACTCTAAAGTTATAATTGAGTCTAAGTTGTTGTAATTTTAAATGAAGTTCAATAATTTAATTTTCAGATTACAAATTATTTAAGAACTTCAAATATCACATTACATGATGAGATTGAAATTTTAAATATAAGGTAAGTAAATTATATTTTTATGACACATGTACTGTATCTTTATATAATGTATATTAATAAGTAGATAGTTTTAACAAGTAAAATGAAGTAAAATTCTATTAAAACAAAACATGGCAACAAGAGGATTAAATATTTAAATGAGAATTGAAGGAATGTAAAATAAAATAAAGTTTGTAGTTGATATTAATTAAGTCTTAAATATGAAGCCTGAGCACTCTTTGTTTAATTTAGCTAAAGGCGTAACAAATTTACCAAACTCTGCAGGGGTTGAAATTCCGTCTGTCTCATTTATTTTACAGAAAATACTTACCGCATATAATGTCCCAAACTCAGCCTTTAGTTTGTTGTTATCAAATTAAAGTAAATTTAATACAATTTAAAAAATAAAGAATCGAATAAAATATAATAAGGGTGCACTTTGTTTCGTTTGCGTAATTATTATAGACTATGGAAATAGGGTAAATTTATCATAAAGACATAATAAAAAAATCTGGTGTAGGTCAGGGATCATACAACCACAAAGTGATTGGAACAGACTAAGAAAGTCATAAATATATTATTTTAAAAGTGTCGAACAGAGTGTTATGTGCGAAATATTGTATTCCTTAAAAGTTATAAATGGCCAGCAGGGCACTGCTTCATAATAAAATACCGTAAGACAAAATGACTAAAATAAAGGAGTAGAGCCTTATTAATTTACTTTTATAATTGCAAGGACGACCGAGCTGAGGTAGCCTGCAAGAGTTGAAAGATAGTGGTTCCACTGAAAATTTTGTTTACTACCTCATAGTTAGTCCTATTATACTCAAAATTAAAAACAAGCAAGGACTCATCAGCAAAAGGTACAATGTCACAAAGACAAACGACACCCCAAAATCACCTTTTTTACCAGATTTAAAGTTTTAAATGTTTTAACAATTCCATCTGAGGTATAACAATAACTAAAAAAATTTGCGTTTGCATTAGATGATGAAGAATTTAAATTACGCGTGACTATAAATGGAATTTAGTAAAAATCTAAAATATAGCCGCTACATTTTGTAATTTGGTTACCTTGACGGTTACAATATACGATTCTAACCTTCATAGAATACAAACTTGTAAAAATTGTATTTATTTTTATGCCAAAGTTTAACTAGAGAAAAAAAAAACACTACTTTAAAAGTCGAACTATAACTTCAACTTTTATCGTACAAAGGCCACCAATTCATTAATATGGAAAAGGTAGATAAATCTTTTTATATGATATTCCTTACTGTTTTCTGCTTACGAGAACGTTTTATAAGTCAACGATCCTGCATTTTTTTACTTATTATGGCCACAGCTAAATTTATTTCTATATTGATATTTTAATGTCTTAGCAAATATTAATATTGTACTACAAATATATTTGATATTAAACAGCTTGTTTATTGTGGTTAGTGATACTTTAAAGTGTGGTGCTCCTAATTATGTATTACTGTTTTACGAGTAGTACTCCTTCATAGTTAAACATATATTTTAATTTGATTATAAAAATAAATGCCTCTTACAATAATTTAATAAAACATAATAAAACAAATAAAATGTACTTTCTGTCAGAATAATTCTAAACTATTATTTTCTGAGCTAATACACAAAACAATTTCTAAAATTGTAATTTTGAACAATCTGAAACTGGATAGATAGATAGCCTCTAAAATGGTGATTCGCAATATATTATATAATAGCAATAAAGAAAGTCAAAGAAAGACGAAACTGCATTCAGATAGTATGTTATATTTAGCGCTTCTGATGAATCTGGAGTACGTACAGCGTGGCTGCGAGTGTGGGCGGAGCGACGTGGCGCGGGCACACTGCGGACTGCGCTTACGCGTCTCGCATCCACGAGGACCCGCACTGACCGGCTACGTCTTCTCCCCGCCACACTACACTTTGATATACAACCTGCACTTAGCTTACATGTAAGTATGTAATAACAATTACACAATAATCACAAAGCCACGTAACCCAAACTCTTCAGTTTTCATCCGTATAATAATTAAAACCAATACAACATATCTGTTCAAAAAAGAAAACTAATTTCTTCCAAATTGACGTCAAACCTCATATAAACTTATTCAAGCGGAACAAATAAAAAAAATCGTATTTTTAAGAAATTAACCAGCCCTGATAATAATTTCACTTAAATAAAGTGATTTATAAGATCCCAAATCAGTTTTTGAAACATAGTTTTTATTATGTAAAAAAGAAAAAGTTATTGTTTTACTTATTTCATTACTATATTTACTACTTTATTATTTGTTGATTTTTTTTAATAATATTACATTTTGAAAGCCAAATAACTTTGCAAAACGAACGAAAGCAAGTTTCAAAGTAAAGGGGTTATAAAATTCAGCTCTGCGGTCCCAAGCCTCCTCTTGAAATTTTATTATTTGTAATATGCACGCGGTGACTGGCAGAATATTTAAGTAAAATGTAGTAAGTAAAATATTTTTTATTTAAGTCTTGTTTGATTAATAAACTCTAATATTTTTTATTTAAAATTGCTAAATTAATAATACATAAGAATTGGAATTTATATAAAAATAATATTGTGATTTGTTTATTTTTATTTATTTATGTCGAACATTCTTAAAACAATATACATGGTATTGAAGTAGAATTGAATTTATTGAATTTTGAAAACTACAATTTTCATGTGTAATAACACCAACATATGGTATATCGTGAACGACTACAAAAGTGTAAACTGTGTCGCAGCCGCGTGCGGCCGCTGCGAGACTCCGTGTGTGTTGTAATGTCATATAAGATGTATTTAAATATCCAGAGAATTAACAATTCTTATAAATATTATCTTTCTACACAATAACTTAACTATTAATAAACAATTATTAAAAATTAAAAATATATATATATTAACAAAAATTTTATTTTTCGCTTAAACAAAATGATATTAAATTATTATTATTATTAGAATTTTATTAAAGATCATAACAACGACAGTAGAAGATAATTTAAAAATTGAAATAAATTAAAACTTTCTTTATCATGTTAGATTTTTTTTCAATCATCAATTGTTTCCTGAGTATTTTTTAATGTAAGATTTGAATACATTAAAGTTGTTATTAGGAAATGTGTGACCAAAGTTACTTACTAAAATTAGAAGAATGTTATATTTTAACTTTTAAAAAATTATATATTTATTTTAACTTTAAAAAAAATAACTATTCGAAATAACTTCCTTGATGTATAATATTTTGCATTATTATACAATTATATTTTTTAAGTGAGAGACAAGTGATCACCGCTGCCTACGAACTCTTGTAACATGCGGCGAATCGCAAAACCGCTGTCGACCTCGGAGGTATACGCCTTTTTTGAAGGTACTCATCTCATTTTGTTGTTGACATACCGCTTAGAAAGTTCTTTCCACATCTTGGTGGTATATGGAAGAAAGGTAGATGAAAACCGCACAGTGGTACGGATGAGATGACGTTTTATGCCGTGATGAAATTCGGCGGCAGACGTCAGATTAAATAACTCTTTGGAACACTCCTCGTCGTCATGCTTGTCCACGTGCAGCCAGAGTACAGACAGGTCCCGACCTTCAAAAACCTGAAGGTGACGGTAACAAATATCCTCCCTTACGAACACAAATACCTCGGCGTGTGGTATAAAATGATGTTCTAGTTTATACCCGGGGTATGATATGGACGCTGTGTAACTAGGTTGAGATATTTGCGTCTTCGTCAAAAACAACTAGGCTGGCTTGGCCGTCTCTAGATGAGTGGACGGCATTTAAGTTGGAATGAAGTCGCCGGGTATTGCAAAAGTCCACATTTACAAAGGGGCTGGGTGCCGCTGCATTTCTTCGGCGTTTAGCCTCAGTAAATATAAAAAGCGATACTTTGCCTGCCCCAGATGCGAATGACAGCCCGAGGAAATTCCGAGAATGATTCCCCCGATTTTGCTTAGGGAGGGGTTCTTCGGCTTCGTCAAAACCGGTGGCCTGCGCTATTATATATAATAATATATATGAAATAAATTCGGAGGTAAATTACCATCAGTAATTTTGTGTGAAAACTATTCATCAACCTAAAACCAACTATTTCAATCGGTTGTAGTACCTCAAAAAAAATTTTGTCGGACATAACATGGGTTAAGTCATAAAAATTTAATAACGCAGTAAAATAAAACTGTATTTTCTGACAAGCTCTGGCAATTTCTACGTCAAATTTACGATTTTATTACAGGCCCTGATCGTTAACCAACGTCAGGAAGTGTGGGAGGGGGCAGAGTTTATACTGAGTTGTATGGCATATGGATCTTTAGGTATCGCGTTCACATGGTACGTTGGCGTACGTTGCGTACGTTGGCGTTAAAATGAACTTTAATGGAACGACAAGGTAATTATTAAAATTATTCTCAATTTAAGTCAGATTAATTTATATTTATTTAAATCATGTCTTCATTAATCTTAATTTTTTTATTGTAGAGTCATCTGGACTCGAACTGTTGCTGAAGACGAATTAGGACGTCGTATATCGGTGTTGGGTATGTCTGAAGCCAAAAAACCTGATAGTGAGAAATGGTCCTGTTCCGCTGATGACGCTGGGCGGAGGCGGTGTAGTGCGTTGAGACTGTCCATCCCAAGGCCTCCTGATATACGACTAGTGCCCTCTACACTTGCCGTCAACAAGGTGAGTGAGCTTTCAAGTTAATGTTTAAAGATACATTACCTACAAAATTATAGACTATGCATATAATAAAAAAATATTTATATTGGACTTCTACTATTTATAAAAGTCCCAATTGCGGGCTCTGAGATGGACTCACATAATATTAAAAAATATTACATAACTAAAAAAAAATAAAAGTGGGATAAGAGAAAAAAGGAGAAGAATAATAAAAATAGTTGCGTTTTCTGAGTCATTTTTATAGACCATTTAAAATAAGCAAATCAAAAACTATACTTTATTGTTGTTTATAATATTTCTCCGAACCTTACATCACCATTTCCTCAGGGCGACAATATCAGTATCACATGTCTGGCGGGTGCAGGTCGCGGGCACGGCGACCTGGGGTTCAGCTGGGCCCGGGAGCGGTCGCGCGCTGCGGCAGGCGCCTGGCCGGGAGGTGTGAGAGGACCTGTATCCAGCTGGTAGCGTGTTCAAGCTATATAATGTACAGATAATACGAAAATTTATATAAATAGATAGAAGTATATTGGTGGTCCAAAAATCATCTCTCCTCTTCTTTGGAAACAGGTTTACAATTTGATACGGTTAATTCATTCAATTGAATTCATGTTTTCATATTTTTGAATTCAATTGAATTTATGATTACATAATTTTGAAATGGCTAGAACGCCTTTGCTGGATTTTTCATACGGCGAAAATAAAAATCCCTAATCCCACAAACTCAATCCGAAACTAAAACCTCAAGAATAGATTTCTAAATTTCGACCTTTAATAGCAAAAATTGCATAAGAATTAATTTTAAAGTTACTCAATATTGTTTCTACGGAACCATTTAAGATATTGATTATATATTTAGGTTCTTGATACAACGGAGTTATGACAATCACGTTTATATTCATATTATTTATTACTTTAGTTGACGACTGTACAATAATTAGGAGCCTTAAGTATTTGTTTACATAATATAATTTATTTTAATTAAAAATAGAACTCAATATAAACATATTTTAAGTTAAGTTTAATTTAATTAATATAGTCAAAAATTTACGAACTTGATAGACAACCAAAAAATTTGGTATCATCCTAATACCTTGTTGTTGTTGAGTTGAGTTCAGAAACAAAGCTTGGTTCGTGAAAATCTGTTACAAAAACGATTACGATAAAGATTACCACAAACGAACATCTTGACAACAAACATCAAACAATGATTCCAGTGATCTACAAATACGAGTACATATATAAAAAATATTATTTACTCTATCCAAACTACTAACACTTACAGAAGTGATAACACTATGAGGATAGTTTGTACTGACCCAATATCTCACCAATCAGTCGTGTAGGCGTTACCAAAGACACTATACTCGTATTGTCTAGAGAAGTCTGTTCAAAGACTTTATCGTTGGTACCGTTGGTGGTATCTTCATTGTATTTGAATTTTTTCTCCTGTATTTGTCCAATATGTTATTGGTATTTAAATTTAGGACATAGTAATATGAATTAAATGACATAAGAAAAACTTTTAAGCTCACTCAAATAAGTGGTCTGAAGTGTTTGTCCTTTTAAAGTTTCTAATATTTGTTTTCTCTTATTTAAATTTAACGGTTACTCAAACGGAAACCGAATTTTAATCACAATTTTTAGGGATAGGCGTCGAATTGTAACAGGCATTTGGAGAAATACCCAACCTTGGCTATCTCAATGTTTAGGTATTGTTTTTTTATATTTTATTTTACAATTTAAGTAACTTTCAATTATTTTTTAATCTAACTGCCAATTAAATATAAACTAAATGTACTATAATATTAAATATCAATGTAAATATTTATATACTATAAATATAAAAATAATAATTGTTGTAACGAATAGAGATAACTAAGCATTGAGTTAAGAAAAGCATATTTTTTTAAAAGGGGCAACTGATATATTCACGGACAGCAAATACTTCAGTTAATGATATACCGTAATATTATGTGTGAATGTTTGAATTCCTCGGATGTTGGAGACCAAACCCCGGCGTAATTATCGCACTGGAAATGACTGCATCATGATTTCCTTCAAAAGATTTACGAATGTCCGCGCTCTCATTCTGATACAGCCATCGTACAACACTATTAACCAGAAACCTCAGTCACTGGATTATGAACTCAATTGGTATTACTTAGAGTATATAATTATATAATTAAGATGTAGATTTGTTGCTCCCTGGCACTGGTAACAGACAGACAGCAACATTGCGTTAATTTTAAAATGGTCTAGCAAAGTTTATACCGGCAGGCGTTTTATAGGAAAGGCTTTTGAAGCAGTAGCTAGTTTAAACGAAATACGCGGTCGAGTGCGGACTATTGATGGTTAGACGTGTGTACAGACTTAAAAGCGCTTTGAAATCTAGGGTACTGTGTCTTGGAGTCAGTATAAATGGGACACAAGCCTAAGAACTATCTCCCGTTGCAAGTTTAGTGTGGACGGGTGGGCCCTGATATAGTTGTAAAAGACTTTACTAGTTAGTAAATGCATGATAATAAATAACATTATAGTGTTAGTGTAATAATACTTTATTATAACAACAATATAATATTATATATTACTTATAAGCTATCTAGGTCCATTAATGTTAAAAGATGTGTTATTTATTAAGCGTATATCATTTTTATAAAACAAAACATTTTTTAAATATATATATAGAAGCTGTTTACAATATTTATGATTAATTATAGTAATAGAGTTTTAAAAAATAAGTATTATAAAATATAAAAAATTTAAAAAATTATGTTCGGTACCGAAAGATTTTTTCATTATATATTTTTTTGAACTTGGTGCTGCTCTATGATAGTTCGCCTGGAGTGTTAACACTATTTGTGTTTGAAAATTTTAAATGGTATAAGATAATTCGAGAGAATGTAGTGTACATTTGTGTGTTAGCAAGGGATAATGCCTTTAGCTGGTAATATAAAATTGATGTATCAATGAATAAAAGAAGTAATTAACACGAAAAAGCACTTAAACCTTCTTTAGCAAAAGTTAAATTTATTACCTTTTTGTAGGCGAGTTAAAGCAAAGTGCTGACTTCACAAAACTGCACTGAGCCTGGGACACTTCGGACTTCGCAATTAAGCCAATTTACTTGCGGACATGTAAATCGTGTAACATTTTACATTTTATGGGATACTGTCTCTTACTACTTAAATAATAGGGCTGTTTTTAATGAACGCAGATTAAGATCTGATCTGTCCCGACACTATCTTTAAGAACGGATGCATCTGACACTATGATGTAAATATATATTCAAATATAACGAAATGTATTGTGTGTATATAATTGTTGTTGTTTTGTAGAACTGTTCTTTGATCCACATAAATCAAATGAAATGAAATAAATTAAAAGCAAAACATACACTGAATGTCACAATATATTCTGTGTGAACTGTGGCGTCGTGACCTCCGTTATATTCCAATACAATTGACACACAATACTGCAAATAATATTTGATGCTACAAAACTATTTCAGCAGATACAGGTACAGATAGATGGCTGCTCTTTTATTTATATTAAGATATAAATTATTATAACTACTCGATTTTAATGGCCTTAAATTAGTTAATAAGTTGTTTTAAGCAAAATAATTAGTTATATTATTATAGATGAAATTGTATGTACTAGCAACCTAACCGTGAATATACGATGTTTGCCGCCGCAGCTCTGCACATAAATTATTTTAATTTTAATTTTCAAACTACTTTCACAAATTATAATTATAATGTAAAACAAAGTGTCCAATCAATGGGGTTAGGTTTGTTAAATTAATAAGCTGGTTATAAGCTTTGCGACCGCTAATTTTAATTTTATAAGTGTTATATTGATATCACTTTAGATTACTAAACAATGCTCTCAAGCCTGATGATATAACTTTAAAAACTGTCTTCCTTTATTCAGTTTGTAAAGTTTTAAAGAACTTTTATAAACTTTTGATTAAATTACTAGCAGATGTTCTAATATTCATTGTCAATTATAATTAAAGTTTTGAATTGAAGGATGATGATGATTGATGAATGTCAATATTAGCTGAGGTTTTATCTCCACAAAACATAAATATTTTCTAGAGGAGACCTTTATTTAACAATCGAATATCAATAGGGTTATATATTATCAAAGGTCTCTTCCCATAATTTATAAATATAATTACTTTCAATAAGGTAACACTATTTTCTATTAATATAACTTTGTAGCTAGCTGTAGTATGGAATATAATTTTAATATGTTACATTTTTCTCCTATTTGATACATATTTCAATCTCGGTAATCCGAACCAACTAGGTAATCCCAAATTCTCAGGATACTAGTATAATATAGCTGGAACCTGTTTATTAACTAATTAAGAACGTGTTAATGTTCATCCCTTAATAAATCTGAATAAAATCCCAACAGCTTTAATGTAAGTTTGTAGTGATGTTATACATAGTTTCACGTGCTGTCAAACGTGACCGGGGTGATGATACCACCATCCCAACAACCATTACTTCAATAACTAACAGTTTTATATATATTTACAGCAACGATCATAAGTCTACGTCCTAGTTAAAATTTTTAGAATAAACTTTCTAATATACTTTCAGTACTATAGAAGAAATGAACTATAAGAAAATATTAATTAAAACTTAAATGTGTTCTAGCATTTAGATTCTTCATAATTCTTAATTAAATATGATTTGTTAAACATGATATTGTTATTAGTTGGTTAGGTGCAGTATATCTCAATAGCCCTTAATAAATTAAATTGCATCACCAAATATAATTACTACAGTTTTTCGTAAAGTTTTTCATAATGTTGGCTGTCGAAACTTGAAAGTGATCTGGATGAGACCCTAGAGACAGGGAACCCCTTCACGTTAGGATACTGGGGAATACCTGCATATTAGAAATTAATTTAACCACGTAAACAGTGTTTTATAAGTAGACTTTCATTTTCCACAGTAATTACTTAAAAGTTACAGTTTAAAGATATTCAGATGTGTTATAAATTTTAAATTGCAGCTGCAATCATGTTAAGGAAGGGCACTCTTTAATATGAATTTATATTTATCGAAAACTCTTAAATATCATCAAAACTAAATAAACTAAATTAAATTTCGTCGCAGTTGTGGGATGTTTTATTAACGCTTAAAGGTTTAAGGACTTTTTCCGTTAAATTATAATATATATATATAATTTAGGAACAAAGTAAACTCATTCATACCGCGAGTAGGTCAGCTCCACCTCCTATATAATATGAGCTTAATCGTAATTAGGCCTAAAATAGCAGTATATATAATACATATACTCAGTTGATATCACGAAAATTATATCACATAACAAAAGCAATAGTTATCCCGGAATGGATTGAATAAACCAAACCACAATAGAGGTGAGCTTGAAATTCTGTGGTTCTTAAATGATTTATGACTAAAATTCTTTATTGCCTTTTGAACGTTTAGGAATTTTATTATTTCCTATTAATACTTTATAATTGCGTTGGAAAATTATATTTCGAACTTTCTAGCTAATAACTTTGGTATATTAATAATAATAATAATTATTATATTAAATATTTTTTCTAAGATAGCTGTAAAATAAGACAGATTTAGTTAAAAGGACAAACTTAAGAATATAACTTTTATTTTTTATTGAACGAAATAATTATTATAAAACTACATAATATAAAAGGAGTCTCATTGATTTATGGTTATTTGATATTCTGTTTTAGTAATGTAACAATACAGTTGTTATTGTAGTTATTAATGTGTGTGTGTAGTTTTGTATTTCGTCTTTGATGAGTTAAGACAGACCAGTTTATTAATTAGTTAATGACGATAATGTATTTTACACTATACAGATGATATATGACGTACAGTTTTGGTGCTAATTTCTACTATCTGCAAGTAAGATTAAAGTTATTTTCTAATTTTCAAAACGTTCATTCATACATAATATGTTATTTTAAATGTTTAATTGTGTATAAAAAATAAAATATTTTTTATAAAATTAAATATTAAATAAAATAATTTACATCATCATTGAGATTGAAATAAAAAAGGTAAAAGTTTTAAAATATCCGATGAGACAGACGAGACAGCTATAAACTAATTTTAGTAATCTGTGGAAGTAAAAATTTGGCTTGAGCTCAATATTACATAGTAAGTACAAAAAAAACACATGATCCAAATGTAACTTACGGCCACTGTATGAATAAATGTCATTAAAAAAGTTTTTAACCTGTTTTTTAACATAATTTCGTATATTTAATCTCTTGTGGGCTCCCCCATACTACTATAGCGTTTTATTAAAACTCTGTCTTGCATAGTGCGTCAGCATAACATAACCTAGATCTTTGAACGAGGCAAATCTGTTGATATTTAATAAAATAATATTTAGAATTAAATTTAATAAAATTTAATAAAATGCGGCGTTGGGAACCGCCAACCAACACGCCATGTTCCGAACGGCGGAAGGTGGAGGACGGAGCTACAAATAGCTACGTGGAATGTAAGAGGAGGAATGGAACAGAAGATGAATGAATTATTAGATGTGATGGATGACAAAGATCTGGATGTTATTTGTGTGTCTGAGACCAAGCGAAAAGGCAATGATACGACCGATTTGCCTGGTAACCGGGTCGCTTTCTGGGCTGGGGTTCCAGAGGGTGAGCGAGGTTGCCAAGGTGTAGGCGTATTATTGTCCTCTCGAATGGTTAATGCAATGGTAGAATACAAGGCGATTAACCCGAGGCTTCTTTGGGTTCGCTTTAAGCTGGGGATAACAAGAGTATTCTTGTTAGCCATGTATGCGCCAGTATCCTCAGCTCAAATGAGCGAGCTCGAGAAGTTTTGGGAGAATGTCAGGGATGTTCTAAGTAGTGTCAGAGATAATGAAAAGTTGATAGTATGTGGAGATATGAATGGATGGGTTGGAACCGCGCGAAGCGGTTACGAAAGCGTGCTAGGCAAATATGGTGATAAGAGGGTAAATGAGGCTGGAAAGCTTATTTTGGAATTTTGTAAGGAGAAATATTTGTTTGTGCCAAACACGATGTTTGATCACAAACAAATTCACATGTACACATGGGAGCGAGCGGAAGAAAGAAGTATGATTGATTTATTCCTAGTGGACCAGCGTATTCGAAGTCAAGTTATGGACACGCGAGTGTTCAGAGGTGGTGATCTGGGAACGGACCACTATCTAGTCGTTGCTAGAATAAGAGGTTTGTTCGCAGGTTGGCGCAGCCGCACGACGTGTCCAAGCTTGGCGTCGAATTATCGCATAAGAAGCTGGAAGCTTCAGGATCCACCGATCAGAGAGGAATATCAAGAGAGGGTTTCCAAGAAGCTTGAAAGCTATGATTCTGGAAATGAAAGTGTTGAACTATGCTGGCAGAACCTTAGGAATGGTATGGTGAAAGTAGCGACAGAAGTATGTGGTAAAAGGAAAAGAGGTTTTAGTAAAAAGCGCGATGAATGGTGGGATGATGAAGTGAAAGACGCTGTAGAGTTAAAGAAGAAAGCATGGCTGGATTATAAAGCCTCTGGTAAGGATAAAAGTATGAGAGAGATAAGAAAAAGAGCGTACAAGCTGCAAAAGCACAAAACGAAAGCACTTATAAAGATGAAGCGTGAAAATTCTGAGAGAGAAAGGGATGAAAGGTTGACGAACAACTTCCGGGAAAACACGAAGCTTTTCTGGCGAGAAGTTAGTGGTTCCCGGGGTTGTTCGGTAACCTGTAGAATGAAAGGGGTGCTTTCGAAAAGCGGTGAAATTTTAACTGAGCAAGCACACGTTTTGCAGCGGTGGGCGGAATTCTATAAGGAGATGTATGAACGTGAGGACGCCTCGGTCTTGACTACCAGCGTAATGCTGAGTCAAGATGTAGCCGATGGTGAAATCAGTTTAGAAGAAGTAGAGAACGTGATTCGAAGTCTGAAATGTGGTAAGGCTGCGGGAGCAGATGAAGTTACTGCCGAGATGATCAAATATGGTGGGCCACGCGTCTGGGACTTTTTCTGGTTTTTATGCAATTTATGCTGGAAATCTGGGGAGGTCCCAGACGATTGGCGAAGTGCAGTCATCGTACCTTTGTATAAAGGCAAAGGTTCACAGATAGACTGTGCAAGCTATAGGGCCATCAGTTTGATTAGCTTGGGCGGTAAAGTTTATGCTAAAATTTTAGCGAGAAGAATGCAAGAGAGATCTGAAAGGCTGTTGTGGGAGGCACAAGGAGGTTTTAGACCTGGAAGAGGGTGTATAGATCAGATCTTTTCCCTCCGCATGATCACGGAAAAGTTTTTGGCCCTAAACCAAAAGGTTTTCTGTGCTTTTGTGGATTTGGAAAAGGCGTTTGACAGGGTTGTGAGAAAGAAGTTATGGGAGATACTGCCCCGATACAATGTGAACGGACCCTTGCTACAGGCTGTAAGGTCTCTTTACCGAGATCACTCAGCCTGTGTGCGAGTAGGAGCTGGCATGTCGCCCTGGTTTGACATCCAATCGGGTGTTAAGCAAGGTTGCGCTATGTCAGCTTGGTTGTTCAATTTGTATTTGGATAGTTGTCTCCAAGGAGTGAAAGATAGTGACATGGGAGTGAAAGTAGGTGACCTTAAGGTCAATTGCTTACTATATGCAGATGATGCAGTGCTCATTGCATCATCAGAATGCAATTTGCAGGCATTGGTCACCACTCTGAAAGATGGGTGTGAAATTAATGGTCTTAACCTGAATGTAGATAAGACGAAGGTTCTGATATTTGAAAGAAATGAAGAAAGAACAGAATGTAAGATCAACGTGAATGATAAGATAATAGAACAAGTGAATGAAGTGGTATATTTGGGAAGTATGTTTAGCAGAGACGGAAGATACGAAATGGATGTGGAAAGGCGTATTGCTGCTGGTAACAGAGTCAATGGTGCTTTGAATGCATTGTTGAGACGGCAAAACGTCAGTATAGCTGCACGTTTGGCTGTACACAATGCAGTTTTGCTACCGACACTGTTATACGGCAGCCAAACGTGGGTAACACAGAAGAAGAATGTAAGAAAGATGAATGCTGTGGAGATGCGATCTCTTCGCAGAATATGCGGAGTCAGTCTAGCTGATCGAATCCGCAATGAAGAGATCCACAGAATGGCAGGTACTAGCGAAGATGTCACGGTGAGAATGAAGAAGAACGTGCTCAGGTGGTTTGGGCACGTTGAAAGAATAAGTGATGAAAGAGTGGTAAAAAAGATTTATATGGGAAAAGTGAGCGGTAAGAGAGACAGGGGGAGGCCTCGAGTGACCTTCGAAAATACAGTAGCTACGATACTGGAGGAAGGTCACGTAAAAAGCATGAGGACCCCCCGGAGGGCATGTATGAAGAAGTTGATGTCTGTGGCCGAGGCGAAAGAGGTATGCAGAGACCGTAGCGTTTGGCGCTCCGTCGTCTCTGGCTACCCCGCAAGGGATATGGCGTGAAGGTGAATAATAATAATAATATTTAGAATCATTACCTTTAAATAAGAAGTCTTAATTATAACTAGAACTTCAGGAAGACAAACACTAAAAGGAGACTTACCTTGAGAAACAAATGAAAACACACATGAATAATAATTTTCCCGCTTTATATGGTATTTCCATTTAGTGGAACCTTTTTTGAACTCATAATTTGATCGTCATTGGATATACAATTTTATACAGATTTCTTAACTATTAAATATTTTTATTGTACTATCTATATATACGTATACTATCTAAGTATACTATTGAAAATTGCGGTTTCAAATGCCGACCGTAAAGATATTAAATTCAGGAATACTTCTAACATAATGCTCAGCTAAGGAAAATCTCTGGAGCTCTAAGGAAGCCCTTTCTTTGAAGAGTTTGTTCTTTGGTGGATTTAACTAATCAGACCACCGCCGAGGAACCAAAACATTTCTGCACTCGAGCCTTAAGGAGTATCGAATTTGTAAGTTGCATATTTCATTTATTTTTTGAATTATTATTAAAAGTTTGATAGATTTTAAACTTGACAAAACTATCTAACCATAACTGCATATTAATATTAAAATATAAGTACTAGTTGCATCGAGACCAATTGCAGAATATGATAGAACTTCCAAACATTAGTTTCAGTCGGCTGTGGCAGAGGGATTGGCATTTATAATACCATTAAACTGATTAAAAACGACTTACTAAAGTTTTATCTGATTAAAAATGGTTAAATATAATCATTAAAATGTTACTGCGAGTTTTGTTACAATTTAATTTTCAATTATAACACTATAAAATATATTGTATAAATGGTATAGTTAATAATATAATTTAACTTCAAGTAACCTTCATATTGCTTAATTTTGCTCCAATAAAGCAAATATTCTTTCAGTTTTCAACATTATAAGAACCATTATTTTATTTACAATTCTATTATATTGAAAGTATAACTAACATATATGCAATGAATAAAGATAAATATACACACATATATACTATATTTATACTGTCCCTGTTGCCTGTGCCCGTGTTGAATTTTAATTGTATATTATTAACAAAATAAAAAATATTTATCCAACTTTTATTTTATTGAAAACATTGTGTTACTTTAACACAGGCGTTAAATAAACACATATTACAGACACTACAAAGCTGTAAGTAACAGGACCCTCGAGACGGAACGAAGTGTAAGAGTAAGAGTAGAACATACAATACACATTGGACACAACACCTTCAATACCATCTGTATCTAATTGAATCTTGTTTTGCTGATTTTGAGTGAAAAGGAAATTTTATGTTGTATTTTTCTATGATTTTTATTTGGTTCCGTAGGTTGTTTTTAGGATTATGTACTTATTTTTTATTCATATTCTTTGTCATATTTTTTGATAACAATAAGAAAATCTTAAATATTATTTTTATCAGCAAGTCAATTATCAAATTACGATGTTTTTTTCCGTTTTGAGTGAAAAGTCCAACTGCGGTGTTATTTTTAAACTCATTATTTCTCAAAAAATCTGATTTCAAAACGATTCATATTGCGTGTACTTTAAAAGTTATATTCATTTAGTCTTAAGCAGACTCCAAAAATAAATGCATATCGCTTAGCATAATTGAAGTGACAAAAGTTTCCTTTTATTTCGTTATTACCTTTTTTCTGCCGGCCCTTTTAATCCCGGACAACGTATTTCGTGAATTTTTTTCGTACCCGAAGTGGGAAAGTTACCTAATGTGTTTCTTATAACGTAAATTGTTTCAATATTCCTTTTAGCTGTCCACCGCGATAACACGGCTCATAAGTTATATGCCGGGGTCGAAGGGGTCGGGAAGGGTCAGAGTTCACGTATGAGGTTGGCACCCACTCTATTTTGTAGCCTGATTCAATAGCTTTTTTTTGATGTATTACACATTATTGTGCGATTTGTGGGTGATAAGTGATGCGCGTGCATACAGAGTGAATTAGCTCGTTATTATATAGTAAGGATTATTTACATTGTAAATAATTTTAAAGTTAAATATAATAACATAAATGTTAAATGTTGTCCGTCTTTGTATGCAGTGCACTGGAAATATTCGCACGAAATAATCTCGACCTAAAATAAATTAATTTCTAGTAAATTTTGCCTTAAATATTTCCACACTTGTAACACCCAACATGTATTAATATATGAGTTCTAATTATATTAAATTAAATAATACTGTCTTACTAGTCCTCTGACAAAATAATATTATATTTTTACCCTGTCATCTTTTTTTAACCTAAACAAATATATGAGTTTTATAAAAAACCTTTATAATTAGTTAAAAAATATGCAAAATTATTGTAAAATATTGGTTTACTTGACTCTCTTCTCTCCAGAATAATGGTGCACACCATTAGCCGACAGCTCCTAACGTACCTAGAGAATCAGCTGTTAATTAATGACCGGCAATATGGCTTTCGCCATGGTTGTATCCTTTGTATCTATTTCTATTGTATCCTTTGTGAGCCAGCGGTTATTGAAAGGGTGTGGCAGTTAGTCTGGATAAGTCTAAAACCCTGTGTCGTGTATCCCACCCACAAGAGGATCCTTTCGAAGTTTCCATTGTCAGGATACCGTGTTGCGGGAAAGTGTAATTTTTTTTTTTATTATTTTTCTATTCTAATAAAGAAGATATAAATATAACGTGACGAGCAAATAAAAGCGTCTTATAAATATGATACATTATATTGATTCCATTTAATTGAGTTTGTAGATATTTGTATATTTTTAAGATTTATATTCTTGAGATACATTATATAATTGTTATTTCATTGTGTATAAGTAGTGCAGTAAACATGTAAGTTGCATAAACGTAAACACTGAATCAAGTTGCAAAGCATAACTTACTAACAAGACAAAGAACGTTCTCCAAGTAACACACACCAACATACACTCAAACACACAAAGGGTGTTGCATAGTTAGTATGACATACTTGCTGTTAAAGTTTAATTCCTTAGTAAATATGATTATAACCTTTATTTGTTCACATGAATCCAAAATGGCCGTTTACGTAACAATATACAAAAGGGGTAAAATGATTCGTTGAATCCACAACCATCTATAAATCTATACATATAAATAAAATATAATAAATTATATGATTGTGTATCCGTTGGTGACACACAAATACATATATACATATGTTACATATAAACGTGAAAATGTCGAATGTTTTGTACGTAAATTGAAAACAAAGTGCCATTGTTATTTGTAATCGGTTTCCAACTGTTATCCAATTATGTGAATAGAAAGCTTTCAAATTTCAATTTTGTAGATACATATAATAATTTTAATGTATAATAATTATTATATGAATACTTACATATTATTATAATAATTATTATCTAAATAATAATACAAAAAAATATCTTTAAAAAAAGAAATGAGTACAATTGAATTATATATTAACTAGCAGACCCGATCACGCGTTGCTGTGACTATTGTTTTTGATATATTACATTGTAGTCAACTATTTAAGGGGTAACGTTCAGAGTACATCTAACATGAAAATCATAATGTTTACTTACAGTCGATATTAAGCAAAAACGAAACAAAATAATTATAATTTTAAAATTTTATCCAAACTTATAACACTATTTGTATATTACAAAGTTTTTAGTAAATAATTTGGAACACTAAAGTACGAAGAAAAAAAGTACTAAAATTACCTCATTCGTAATTACTCAATCCAGTCAACAGATACCGCCATCTGTTAGAATCGTTAGGAGCTAACTGAAAATCGTGACTGCAAAATAGTAAACAAATAATTTGCAATAAAATAATATTGCGACTATGAATTGAGTTGAAAATTATTCTATCTTTGAAGTTAGGTCAAACCACACGTGATGTGAAAATGTTATTTAAATTTGTTAAGTAGTTTAGGAGTCCATCGCGAACAGACAACGTGACACGTAATTTATATATATTAAGATAATTTTTGTAAATAAATTACATAGAAAAGTACAGCAGCTGTAACTTCACATAATATATACAATAAAGTGTCGGGACCGTGCGGGCGCGGAACAAGAGACCGTTCATAAAGCCGAGTCAAGATACGACTAATTAGTCTCAACTCTATTCACACTACACTTATATTAATATTTACATTTATACAAGGACGCGTTTAAATGTGTTTTATTTTTGGACAATTTAAAAAATAATATTCAAATTATAACAACAACTATTTTTGGTAGGTATTTACCAGGTATGGTTACGGAGTAAATTTTATAAAAAAATGCGCGCTTTGTTATAACGCTTAAAAATAATCTGAAAATATCATATCTTCAATTATTTGCGACTGATTAATCAGTTTAAATAATTCATAATATAATACGTTAATTATTTTTTAAATCTTAATTTTATACGTATTATACATTGTAACTCATGTCGTATAAATACCTAAAATAAGAAAATAAATATTGAACTTGTATTTGAAATTATAATAAAGTATTTATAAACTCTAACGGGTAGTTTCATGTAGTAGCGGGTAGTCGTAACGCGTTGAACGTCTCCTTACTCCGAATATTATTCATGCGACAGGAGCTTTCAACAAATATCTCTATTAAATTACTTTTCTCACACAAAATTAACTAACTTACAAACAATAATATAATTTATAACTGAAGTCTTTAACTAAAATATTTAAATCTTATGTAATATATAAATTGTACAAACCAATTCCACAATAAATACGTTGACTTTGTTTTGCCAATTTACCGTCAATTGATTATAAAATTATCATAATCCTTACTATATAATAATGACCTAATTGACTCTGTATGCACGCGCTTCACTTATCACCCACAAATCACACAATAATGTGTAATACATCAAAAAAAAAGCTATTGAATCAGGCTACAAAATAGGGTGGGTGCCAACCTTATACGTGACATTTGACCCTCTCCGGCCCTTCGGGCCGGGAAGTTCCCTCGTATATTAATAATGATATAGTTGTAAATGCAGCAGCAGCGTGTTTGGAAGAACATTAACAAAGACAAAACTGAAATAAAGAATCAGATAATCAATGATGAATTTTAAAAGAGATTTTAATTTAATCTGCATTGAACAATAGCGCTCACTTGTTTACATATCTTTCAAAGCAAAGCCAATCAAGAATTCCTATAATTTTATTGAATGTTTACAATTGGAAATAGAATGGAATAATTGTATATAAATTTAATAAGTCTATACATGTAGTAGATATCCTTGAATCGACATCCTTACAATTTACTCGTTTGTGATTTAATTAATGTTAAAAGAATAAATTTTATGATCGTTGTATCGAAGTGGATTAGGGGTCGATACTCTTAGTAAGAACATTTAGTTGATGTTAGATATTGTTCTGTTCTAACGTGATAGTAGAAATATCTCTCTTCTTTACTCTTTTTATTTTATACGTCTTATTTTTCGCCATTTTGTAGTCAAATGGCAAACGCACGCTGACGATTCCAGTCAAATGCTGTTAAATTTACTAAAACCTAATCTCTATATTCTGTATGCGTTAATGCTTTTAAACTATCTAGGGCAGTTTATATTAGCACTCACCACATCCCTTATTGTAGAGATTTGTAAAGATGACTTACGGTGGAAATGACTTAAAATTATTATTAGTATCATTAATATTATTACTATGACAAAAATTTATGCGAGTACAATGATGCATTACGCTTATGAAAGAATGTAAATAAAATAGCTATATATATATATATATGTACACTAGCAGACCCGGTCACGCGTTGCTGTGACTATTGTTTTTGATATATTACATTGTAGTGAACTATTTAAGGGGTAACCTTCAGAGTACATCTTTCATGAAAACCATAATGTTTTCTTACAGTCGATATTAAGCAAAAAACAAAACAAAATAATTATAATTATTTTTTAAATTTTATCCAAATTTATAACACTATTTGTATATTACAAAGTTTTTAGTAAATAACTTGGAACACTAAACTTACGAATAAGGTAGGTAGGGTAGATACCTCATTCGTAATTACTCAATTCAGTCAATAGATACCGCCATCTTTCAGAATTGTTAGGAGGTAACTGCAAAATAATAAACAAAAAATTTGCAATAAAATAATATGGCGACTATGAATTGAGTTGAAACTTATTCTATCTTTTAAGTTAGGTCAACTGTACGTGGTGTGTAAATTTCTTAAAATCGGTTAAGTAGTTAAGGAGTCCATCGTGGACAAACAACGTGACACGTGATTTATATATATTAAGCATTCTGGTGGTTTTTTTTTTATCATTTAATATTTTAAATAATATGATAGAAAAATCCTAAAATTATCCTTTTTTTAATATGTTACTTTATCATTTTAATAAGATGTTCATAATTAAAAGTATTTGGTGGTTTTACTAATCCATATAATATAAGTTAAACTCAAAACATTTAAATTTTAAAAGATAAATCATGAAAAATGAAAAAAATACATTTTTATAATAAATACAACAATTTTTATACACCTCGGCAGACTTCGTTCTGTCAAATAGATTTGGAATGTGGCAGTTTATATTTCGACCTTAAGATGTTTTTACTCTGCTGACCCTCACATATAGCCCTATCATTATGGTGACGGTTCTGTTCAGGAGAATTAAAGAAAAAGGTCAGCTCGGATGACCTAAGTATCTTCGCTTCCACGAACTTTGGCCACCCTTTTGAGACGCACTAAAAACCCCGACTGGGATGTCTTCTAGAGGGCTTCAAACTAAGAGGGGAACATAAGGTTCAAACCTGATTGAAAAATAATCTAAAGGGATAGTGGGAACGTAAAGGTGACAAATATTTACAAAGTGGGTGCTTCAATGACAAAACGTGGAGAAATTTAATTATTTATTACTATTATTATTAACATAGGGTTAATAACCGATGAAATAAAGAATAATGAAATAAAACGTATATAAGTATTTTCAGTAATTGATCGGGGAATCACTGGCAATGTTTGACGAAAATCTCCTGCTAATAAAATCATTGCACCACGAAATAGGTTATGATTGCTCCATAGATCTTGTAAGGTTCTATTTAAAGCCTCCAAAGATTTTTTAAGTGCCATAGTGCATTCATCCCAAACAATCAATTCACATTGCTGAAAAACCTTTGCCATTGCAGAGTTCTTCGAAATGTTGCAGGTTGGAGTTTCGTTGCTTTGCATGGTTAATGGCAATTTTAGTGCTGAATGAGCTGTTCTACCACCTTCAAGCAAAGTTGCTGCGATTCCCGACGAAGCGAGTGCAAGTGCAATTTCATTTTGTGAGCGAATTGTTGCTAATATCAATGAAATCAAAAAAGTTTTTCCTGTACCACCAGGTGCATCTAAGAAGTAAATCCCTCCTCTTTTATCATTTATTACTTTCATAAGTGTATCAAATACATACCCTGTTGTTCATTGAACAGTGGAAGGTTTGTTTGAATTAATTCTTTCAAAGTGTTGAGATCATATAGTTTTTCTCGGTGCAACTCTTGGTTAAAAGCATTATGCATTGGACGATCAGGCGCGGCCAGACCTAATTGAAATAATAGTTTGTTTGACATCATCAAGCACATGTCCTCAATTGAAATCAATACTTCATTGTAAATTTCTTCGCTTATTTGTATATTTGGATTTCCCCTTCTAATCCGTATTTGATACAAAATATCATCACACATATTATCTTTGTACTTGATCCACAGATCCTTTGGGTTTGATGGGAAGCATGTTGATATGATTATAGAAAACAATGTTCGTATTTGATGAGCTTGTGATGATATTACAGCATCATTGAGAGTTTGATCCCAATGAGCATCATTTTCTAGCAATCGCAAACGTTGGCAAGCTTCTCTGTATGATCCACACAAATCACCATTAACAGTTCGTACATGTTGGAACGATGTTGGGCCACGTACATTGACTAATAGCAGTCGTAAATAAAAACATTCATCATTGCTTGGATGTACTGAATGAATTCGACCAATCACATCGGTAGAATATACATCTGGGTATCCTGTAACTGGTTTTCCTTGTTTCCGTCGTATAAATCTCCTTGAGGATTGATTCCAAGTATAATATTTTGGCATTTCAGAATATAACAATGTTTGAGCAAAAGCATCGTTTTGGCATGTTTCAAAAAAACTGGTTAATGTAGTAGATGGTGGCTGTACAGCTGTATCTACTGCGTTCTGTGCTGTAAAATATACTCTTTGTCCATTTTCTAAATGCACAGCTAAATGAACAACAGTAGGATGTCTCTCATGAATAGTAAAAGAAAATATTCGCCAAACTGCTTCATTACTAATAACATAGCGACCCATTTGGTATTGGGTAACTTCATCATTGGAATTCTTTGCATTAATACCAATCACAGCCATATCACTCCCTTTGGTTACATATTTGCAAATGTATTTAATAGATTTTGCTGAATGGCAAGATTCAACGTTGATGTGTGCTTTGAAGGTCTTTGATAAAATGGGTGAATATGGAGCAATCCAGCGATTATCTATTTCAATATCTTGTTGATTTAATTTGACAATAGTTGATCTTCCATTTTCTGCTGTCGATCGGCGACGATACAAAGGATAACCGTCAATACCAGTGATTGTTTCAGATATTAATGTCCGTGGATATCGTTTTGAACATTTACCATCCACCATACATGGTAAATTTTGATTAAGAGTTCCACAGGGACCATGTACCATGTTTTTGATAACTACCTCATGCAATCCAGGATCTACTTCTACATTAGGGATTTCAGCTGATATTACTGCATCAACTTCATTTGACTTTATCTTGTCAACTAAACAAATCAAAATATGTGCATGTGGCAATCCCCGTTTCTGCCATTCCACAGAATGCATCCAGCGGCGTGTCTCTCCAAACACATAATGTTTCACAATGAAATCCATTAAAGATTTCAACTTTTGTATAAAGACCCTGGCTGTGTCTATTTCTATCCAGTGTGGATTGCATGTAAATGTGATTAACAAATCTGCTGTACCATAATGAGAAACATATGATATGGCATTTTGAGCATATTCATGCATATGTCGAGGGCTTACGATGTATGTTGCTGGAAGAATAGTTATTCGACTAAGATTCTGTGCATTACCATCAGTATTAATCGCATCTCGAAGGTGAATATACTCTTCAGATCTGAGTTTTGTCTGATTCAACCTGATGAATGTTAATCTCTCCGTTTCAATTTTAACATACATGTCTACAACATACTTGTGATATAATCGCCGACGTTTGAATATGTGATTGTCATCATTAGGCGGTAGGAATAATAGTTCATTGAACTGACTTTTTTGTTGGTTTTAGAACCTGAAAATACATTTTTGTTTTCATAACATTGAAAATTAAAAAAAAAATAATATAGTGACTGATAATATATCTCCTTGCTAAACTAATATTTTTTATTACCTGTAATGGGATTTATCATCTTGTTTGAGAAATCATAGCCATCTTCACCTTGCCAAAATATAATGGGATATTGCAATGCGTCATATGAGCGGTGTGTTTCCTTTATACGTTGTAATTGATCATTCCGACGATGTAAAACAATATCAAGGGATTCCAAGTTTTCTCCAACTACTACGATGGCAACTTCATCAATAGTTGGTGCATTGAAACGTCTTGCATGTTGGCCAACAGGTGTTTTATTAGCTCTGATTACAATTTCGTGATTATCAGATGGCATCAAATCCAGTGCAGTTTTAAACAATATAATCAATTGATTGTACTCATGAAATAAAGTTTGTAATTGTTCTACAATAGACCTCTTTACTGAATTGTTATTTGAACAACGCATATCAATTTCTTGTGGTAAATTGCCAATGAAATAAATTTGCAGAAATTTGTAATTGCTATCTGATACTGGTAACAGTGAACCTGCGCTATGATATAGTTGGCCTTGTATCTGTAAATTAAAAAAAATGATTTTTGTCAAATATAAACAATATTTGTTCGTAAAAAGTATATCTGTCTCCTAATTTGAATCCCTAATTTATAATTGATATGCTTAGGTATGTCAATATGTAATAATTAGTTGTAACTAATATCCATCATCAAATAATTATATTGTGTTTCAAAATAATAAAAGTATTGCTAATACTGAATCACCTAATAATATTATGACTAAGTAATATATTTCTTGGGGATTAAGGAACTGAAGGTTAATGACACACCTTTACTTAATTAACAGGAAATTTTGTTCACTAAAATAATAATGATTAACTTCTATAATACCTACCTTAAAATTTGGCATGAAATTTTCCCGAACTACGTTTGTTGCCCCAAATGACGTCATTTGAAAGCAATTGTTATATTGTTGGATATTTAACAAAAAGTGTATGGAATCTGATTCTATTCCTGAAACCAATGAGTACAATGGCTCTGGAAGTAGATCCAATGGTATCAATTTCACTTTCCCATTTGCGCAACACAATCCATTGGCTTCATTTGCCTTACAATGAGAGCAAACCAAGTTCATAGATTCAATAGTAACACATTGGTGGTTACTGTAGTCAATTGACAAATCATAATTGAAAGCAGCTCGATTCAAACTTTCGGGATTATTGGTTGAATCTCTCGCTCTCGCTTCCCGCGTTCGTGATAAACGAATTCTTTCACGTTCTTTTCGGTCGTCACGTTCTTGTGCAGTATGATAAGATCGGTAATTAGTTTGGTTTGTAGCAGTTCGGGTTCTTCTACCTAAATTACTTCGTCTTATAGGAGGCATATCGAATATACTCACCTAAATTATGTCACATGCAATAATTATTAATCACAGGTATTAAAACACTTTGCACAAAACAGGATATAAAACAATCAAAATTAATTATTAAATATTATAAACGCTTTTTAACGTAGTTTGTTTGACAGATGCAATGACGTGAAAACTGATGACAATTTATGTCGAATTCCAAAACTAAAACAAAAGAAAGAATATTCCAAGGCCAATCAAATCTATAGCTCTTAAATTTTTTGACTTTTCAATTTGGTCGGGTTCACGATATTATCACTTTTGCGTGAACCTGCACATACATATATTTGATTGAATTTGAACTTTGTGGAGAGGCAATAAAGCGCGAATTGACTCTTCGACGTTAGCCACATACCTAAATTGTTTAGATAACAATGAGTGCTTGTAATTTAATATAAACTTTATTGAATAACAATACAGTTCAAATTGGCTCTACATTTAGTTATTTATTCTATATTTAAAATATTTGTATAGGAAAAAGAAAAGGGCTCTTTGAGGGTTTTCCTGGAAATTATTCGAATTTTTCTCGCCGTTAGAACCATCCTTGGGCTTCAAGGAATATTTTAAAAAAAGAATTGTTAAGATTGGTCCATGCGTTGTTGAGTTGTGCGCTTACCAACACATTTTGCGATTCATTTTTATATAATAGATAATATATGTACTTTTATATATGATAAATGAATATATGTGATTTTTGTATACAAGATAAACCTAGATGTATAGTCCAAACTGCAACTCTATTACTTAAAGGTAGCCCGTCCTGGTCACACACAGGCTGTGCACTGCTCTGTGGTGGGTACACAATAACACCATCCAATCCTGTTAGTTTGGAGCTCAGTGGGTGCAGAGTAAAACATTTTTTTCCATTACTATTGCCGAAACTGTTACAAGATAAATTGTAGTAAAGTTATAAAATAATACAAAAGAATATAAATAAAAGATTATGTGTATGTATTTCATATTCTTTAATTGCTATAAAGAGTTTTTCATAGTTTTTTTATTACCTTTATTATTCCATTATTACTGTTTCGCATTAGGTATGTTATTAGAATAATTATATTTTTTTGTGATGATAAAATTGAAGGTAAAAAATTGGCAGACATAGTATTGAATTACTGATATTAAAATTGATATAACAATACTTTTGCAACGCAATTGTATATATTATTACAATATAACAATTGATTTCTTTTAATATCTGCTTTTAATATTGTTATTTACATTATTGTGTTGTGGTAAATGATTATTTAAATCTACATATACTCGTAGATGCACTGCTAGTTACTCCGGCATAATCTCTTATTGCAATACATTACAACTATATTATATTTTCAAGTAAAATGTAAGACGGAACGTACGGAAAGAGCATTAGGTGCATACGAAGTCACTAACAACGACTAATATTAAAATAAAAACATTAATATTCAAACTTTGTGTTAACGTTGATTTTAAAATATTCTGTTTAGTAAACGACAATATTACAGTTAGTGACCTACGAGTAAGTAGTACATCGTTTCATAATTGTATTTTAATAAACAATGACAGCATGGTGTTATTGTAATTAACTTGTAATTGCAACAAACAAACGTTTATATTATTTGGTATGAAAACAGTTTGAGATCAAAGTAATACAATACAAATACATACAAATACAGTCATTTCTATGACGCTATGGCGGTCAAATAAAATAATAACAGGTTTGATATCTTAACTCATTGATTGATTGATTGACTGATTGATTAATTGATTGATTGATTACGTGATTAAAATTTTATGTATACATTACTCACAACGATCAGATAAAAGATCTTTATATAGACTATTCTGTCAATTGAACATACAAAAATACTTACTATAACAATTCTAAATAAAATCTTTGGAAATTTTATAATCAATTATGAAAAATAAACTCATAAAATAAAATATATTAAAATTATCTTAACTAATAATGATAATATGAATACTTTTTAAAATAGTTGAGTGCTTAATTTTTAAAAGAGTGTTGGGTATAATTCACCTTAGACGGTATTTAATTAACAAAATAACCTTATAGCCAAGACCTCAAGCTGCTATGTTTACAAGTTTAATATATGTGGCGATAATAAATACAACAAAAGAATATTTATACATAGGTATTATATTTGTATAAACAAAGTAACAAACGGTACTTCAGACAATGTTCTGAATCCAATAAAACCTTTTAACAAAATATAAAATATTTTTGTGTATAAGAAGGCTATTGGATGAATAAGAAAGAAAGATAACAAGTGATTTATGTTCTTTTTCAAAAGAATAGTCCATTCATATACATTTGAGGTTTATGTTTGACCGCACTCAATAGCTCTCAAATAGCGTTTCGCATGCAATATCACCAGAATATTTTTGGGTAGACCTCGAAGAATTCGGTCTGCCCATTCATTTGTACCCGACTTTCGAATTTTGGAAAAATTTCTTCACAGGAGGTCTTCTTATGACCCCCTGAGTCCGAAATGACCATTGGTCAAAAAGTTTATATATATATATATGCGTGCGTGCTTCCAGATTCGACTTTTCAGCACGATAGCGGCCGCAGTTTCGCTCGGATCGCTTTCAAACTTTGCACAAAAATCAACCATCTAAAAATGAAGGTCAAATTCGTTAATCAGAGAAATCCGGCCACAGGGGGCGCTAGGGCCTCACTTTTTCTGATTTCAGTTTTTCGACCATAACTTTTTCCCTATACAAAGAAGATCAATCGCGTTCATATTATATGATGTCTTTAATGAATACCTATAACTAATGTAAATAAACCGAAAACCTAACTTCAATAACTTAGGGGTGGGGGTAAAAAAACCGAAAATTTTTTAAAAAAAATTCATAACTTTTTTCTGGTAAACATTCTTACATCACAAGTATTTTTAATAGAAAGGTTATTTTTTACTTTATATTTAGGTACCAAAAGTTTTTCCGTAAAACGTACCGTTTCCGAGAAAAAAAATAAAAACCACTTTTACCTTGAAAATTTAAGGTAGGTAAAACCACGGCAACTTTTTTCTGGTAAACATTCCCTTCTCGCAAATATTTTTAGTAGAAAGGTTAGTTTTTACTCTAAATTTAAGTACCAAAAGTATTTCCAAAAAAGATATCTTTACCGAGAAAAAAAATAAAAACCGCTTTTTGCTTGAACATTTTTTATATAAACGAGTTACACACGAGGTCTACCCATTTTTTTTTGTAGGTTTCATTAAATGTTTTTCAACTTAAAACTTATTAATGTTAAAGTCTATTAGTTAAAGACTATTTATATTATATGATAATTAAAATGTCTTAACCATATTACAAAGTGGTTATTATTACTCTTGTTTTTCTTAACTAGAATACTCAAAACGTATTAACACAAATAATGTAATATGTTCGAATCGCATTTAACACAACTCTGAAGTGTCTTTAACTTGATGCACATTTCGGTTCACGAAGCAGATATTAAGAATGAAAAATTAATGTATATAGCTTTTACCCTTAACCCAAGTTGGTTATATAATACTAACAGTGATAAATGTTCTAGATTGATCATCTCGACAGCATTGTTCTGTGTATCATTTGTAAGTCATAAGTCTGTACTAGGCACTAAATTGTGAGATTGACGTATTAAGTCAGAAAATTATATTTCATTTACGATTTCCATATCATTTAAATAATATAAAAGATCTGTCGAAAAGGGTACTTTTGTTTTAAACATATCTTATAAGGAAGGACAAATAAAACTGTGGACAATTATTATGAATTCCGTTTCACTTAACGTTTAACACGAAAGTAAAAGTTAAGTTACATTAAATATTTCTCTGTATAACTTACCACGCCATTTGTAAGTAATAGAAAAGACGGTCCAATAAAAAATTACTACAGTCAAAGTTGTATTCACGTTCCAAAACAATAGTTCATGAAAGTTGTCTAGACAGAATGACGGGAGAACAGTACATAAATGTTACTGTCACACATGATTTTCTACGTTGAATCAATATCTCTGATCACTTGTGATCGTCAAAGGGGAGTGGTTCTTGATTAATTAATATTAAATATATTGGGTAGACCTCGAAGAATTCGGTCTGCCCATTCATTTGTACCCGACTTTCGAATTTTGGAAAAATTTCTTCACAGGTCTTTTTATGACCCCCTGAGTCCGAAATGACCATTGGTCAAAAAGTTTATATATATATATATATATATATATATATATATATATATATATATATATATATATATATATATATGCGTGCGTGCGTCCAGATTCGACTTTTGTCAGCACGACAGCGGCTGCAGTTTCGCTCGGATCGCTTTCAAACTTTGCACAAAAATTAACCATCTAAAAATGAAGGTCAAGTTCGTTAACCAGAGAAATCCGGCCACAGGGGGCGCTAGAGCCTCACTTTTTCTGATTTCAGTTTTTCGACCATAACTTTTTCCCTATACAAAGAAGATCATTTGCGTTCATATCATATGATGTCTTTGATGAATACCTATAACTATTGTAAATAAATCGAAAACCTAACTACAATAACTTAGGGGTGGGGGTAAAGAAACCGAAAATTTTTCTAAAAGAATTCATAACTTTTTTCTGGTAAAAATTCTTACATCACAAGTATTTTTAATAGAAAGGTTATTTTTTACTCTAAATTTAAGTACCAAAAGTTTTTCCGTAAAAGATACCGTTTTTGAGAAAAAAAATAAAAACCACTTTTAGCTTGAAAATTTAAGGTAGGTAAAACCACGGCAACTTTTTTTCTGGTAAACATTCCCTCCTCGCAAATATTTTTAATAAAAAGGTTATTTTTTACTCTAAATTTAAGTACCAAAACTATTTCCAAAAAAGATACCTTTTCCGAGAAAAAAAATAAAAACCGCTTTTTGCTTGAAAATTTTGGATGTT
The DNA here is from genome assembly GCA_918358865.1 of Melinaea marsaeus rileyi. Lineage (NCBI taxonomy): Eukaryota > Metazoa > Arthropoda > Insecta > Lepidoptera > Nymphalidae > Melinaea > Melinaea marsaeus. The sequence goes on along the minus strand of OU911083.1, from coordinate 45,800,021 downwards.
TACAACGGCATCATGTGTTATTCTTAGGTAGTGAGGTATATTTTAAACGAGTTACACACGAGGTCTACCCACGCGCGTCCCCCTGCGGGCACGGATTTTTTAGTTCCCTTTTGATTTTGCTTTTTGTGCTTATGAGTAAGAACTCTGATGCGTTCAAAAACAGTCCAGCTATTTTTTTTATTTCATTATCATAAGTACGGCTACAAATATATATATTGGATAGTAATGCTAAAAAATGCTAATCTTTTTGTATAAAATTTAATGTTGCTCGTAATTTAAAATGTGTATCAACACCCACAATTACGGTTAACTTTCAAATTAGAATTATGTTAAGACATTTTGTATATTTTATAATGTACGGCGAAGACCCTAACTTTGCCGCCGGGGGCCGTATCGTTTCGGCTTTGGATTTCTAGGCCTTACTAACTGTGACGTTTGACCTTTAGTGGAGAAGAGTTCATAAAGTCAGTAATGATATTCCATGAATTAAAACATGATCAGAATTCCGGTATGAATGATTACTTTGTTACTTAATTTTGTATTAAATCAGAAACGGTTGCATAGATTCAGCTAAAAACATTGAGAATAGTCTAAAACTCCAGAGCATATGTACATACTCCAGTAATTATTACTTAATAGAAATAACTAATATTGAGTGTTTGTTATAAAGAGTAGTTATTGTTTTTTATATATCTATAAATGTTTTTGCTGCTTTTATTAAGAGTCTATGATATTCCTTCTATGTTCTTATTTAATGAAGTGGTTGATTTTAAAAGCCAGCGTGTGTTTGCGGTGTTCAGTGATGTGACTCAAAGTATATACAAACCAGGCTTTAGTGGGTTCAGTTATCCACCTACACCCTAAATCCTCACCCACATATCCTTTCAAGAACATTACTGTTCCAGTTACCTAGCGTGTATTTATGAAGGTAACTAACACATTGACGTTGTTTTTATTAATAATATATAAATTAAATAAACATTAATTAAATAAACAATAATATTTATTTGTCTGTCATTAACGGATGCTAAATATATTAATTTATTAAAGATAAGGAGAGGTAGATCTAGTTCATACAGTGTGGGAATAGATGGGATATTAAAGTAAGTCACCACTTGCTTTAATATTTATCTTAAGTAAATCTACTTAACTGCAAGTAAAAAAATATAATAACGAAAATGTACTGTTAACTTCAGGAGTAGGAAAATATTTCTTCATTATAAGAATTGGTAATCAAAGTACTCTTGTTGTTACAATTATGGGATTATATAAAATAATTTCCACTGCATTATGCTACTTGTGCGCAGTACTCGACCTTATAACAGGCTCTTCTACTCGTATATAGCTGCCCTCACTTTAAGACGATGTGATGAGATTGCATAACTAAATGAACCAAGTAGGCGTAGTAGTAGTAGTAGTAGTAGTTATGTTGGCTTCGTGACTGTAAGGTAAGTACAAGTATCTATATATAAGAGAAGGTATTTCACTTTTTAATTTTTGTAACACCTTTAACAATATGAGGATTATTTATTCTCTAATGCGATAGGAATGTACTTAGAACAAAACTTAGGATTAGAATGACGTTCAGTAGATACACTTAATTAATAAAGTCGACCAATCAATGACGGACTAAGTGCGAGCGAAACCAGGTGCAAAGATAGTTGGGAGATAAAATAATTTTGTGTTGCGAATAATCAATTATTATTGGTTTGTAAATGTATTTGATAGTTGCTGTCTCGGGAAATATTGATCATTTGAAATATAATATAATGTTAGTATATAAATAATATAATGTGATTAGATTTTATTTACGTTTATTATCGTTTAATTTAGTTTATGTTGCGATACTATCGTATCTTTAAAATATTTGCATGAAGGAATAATAAAATCGTAATTGAGTTATTTTTACTCAATCAACGTAAATCTTCAATAGATCTCTATTACAGTTCTTTTATATCTAACATGTAATAGTGTCCTATTTGAATAAGTTACATGTTCTTTGTTGTTTAATAGATATCCACTAGGTACAGGACAAGACAAAATAATATTACGATGGTTTTATATTTTTTACATCCAGTGGCTTCCAGGAACTTCTTTGAGATGTCGCTCACCGATGCGAGGGTCTCGATAACGTTTTGTCAAACCGTAATCGGTTTATATAATGCCAAAGGTAAGTCTTGGTTCTGGCGCTGGTTATTCTTTTTACACACAGGTCTTAACATAAATATACAAAATCCTAAAAATTATTTTATTTAATGATAATAAAAAAAGATAATTACAAAAAAAAAATATGATGTTGCGTTGCTTAAAATAACGATTAATAAAAATAGTTGCACCATTCTAGCGAATCGATCATATATCCAAATAGCACATATTACTCATTCAATATATTGGTTATTATCTGGAATATTATTATAATTAAATTAAGGAAATTCTAATTTCAATAGATTTATTTTTTACCAATTAATAAATATTAGTTTAATTTATAATTGGAATATACAATTGCTCATAATACTAAAACCGAGGTAATCTACATAACGTATCGTTTAAATTTCAACTATGATGGTAATATAAAGTTTTAGAAGGATTTGTGAGATGAATATTACGCCCCGGGAACGCTGCGATGCAAATATTACGTAATTATTGTTGTAAAAGATGAAAACTTTTAAAAAAGATTGAAATTTTGTTACAATGGTGTTTGATATGGTATTATTATATTTTTATTTAGATATACTATTTAATTGAATGAAGCAATTATCAAAATCATAGGACTGTATTATATCGACTACTTTGATAAGTTTAGTTAAATTTGCTTGATTAATATATTATATAAAAATAAATACCAGATCACAGATGTTACTGAAATTTTCTATTATTTGATCTAAAATGTAGGTACGCGGTAAATCGCGTATAAACAGCAATAATATCAATAACATTTTATACTTGCAAAAATAAGTAATTTGCTTACATTTGATTACATTCAATATTATTATTTATATTGGTTGATATCAAAATGTATTCATAAATTAAATATGTTTTTATAATGCTTCTTCGTCAACAAACAGTACATTGTCATGTGGATTGACAATTACGCTTCAGTACAATAACATACCAAAAAGTTATTATATTGAAAGAAAAAAAGAATTGCTGTAAAGAATTGCTTCAGTTCTATAATAAAATAACAAACGATACACATTTATGAATTATTAAAATGTGGGAAAATGCTCTATACGGTTTTTTATATTCTGCAAAATAATGAATTATTTTGTTCTTTTGTTTCTGTTTCATAAATATAAAGATCTATAAAGATCTATTTTAGGTAAGTAAAAAACTTTTTAAATTAAACATTATAAGTACAATTGATATTATTTGGTTAGTAGTGTCATTGGTGTTCTGGTCTCTCCTCGACTACTTATGACGGGTTTCCCATTAGAGATGGATTGGTACCTTCCAGCATCCATGTACTAGAGAAGGCTGCGCGTGCATTCAACTTACTTAATAATGAAACAAACATAGATATTGTTATGCCTGAACGTGACGTCAGAGTTGAAACGAAACGGGAGGAATACTAATATAGTAAATGGTCTGCTATGTATATAAACAGTTTATTCTATTGTATAAGTTTGGTTTATAAATAAAGTAGAGACATTTCTACTTGAAATAATCTCGGAAGATTTATGTTGGTTGTAATTACTGCCTCAGATTATTCTGCTGTTTAAAATTTTCTTCAATATTATTCGATTCTTTTCATTTCATTTTATTTGTATTAACAATGATGATAAGTTCATTATACATACATTCATATTGAAATAACTTACAATAAAGAAACAATTACCTTCTTTATTACTAATTTTATGTATAATATAAAATACTGTTTATTGATGACATAAAACTTGGAAATTAGTCACGTAATATTTTTAGAAGATCTATCAATTTAGATATGATATTAAAGCTTATTGAAATTTGTTAAGAGTTTCCTTAAAACACTCTTGTAAACTAATATTGAATAACAATTATCTACTAAAGAAAAGTAGTTCAATATTGAAATTATTTGGATCAAACTGTCTTCTTAAAATATGGTACAAATCCTTAGTCGTAGCTTCTCTAGCGATTTGTTTCCTTGTCATTAAAAGTATTAATAATAATAATCATTTATTTCAGGACCAGCCCATATAGTGTTAGTTACAATATATTTCTTAAAAATTAGTGTTAGTATAATTACAAATTACTATTACAAATTCAATTACAATATTATCACATATGTTTAACATTTAATTTCAATCATTATTTTCACTTAAATATAAATTATAAATGTCAATATCAAACATTATTATAGAAAAAAACCAATGTCAAAATAATTAAAAAATAATAAACAATTAATAAACAATAAGAGAATAATAATAACACGTCTCCTGTAGTGCTATGATGTCAGCCTTGTCCCATAGATCTCTCACTCCATCTAAAGATCGTTTGAGAGACTTACAATTAAATGAAATAAATCTTACATTTCCTTTTCTATCCATTAATATTGTCAGTGTTATGCCTCACAGTCAGTTTTGGATGACTATCATTTTTACCCGTCATATGTACAAAACGTCGGAACGAAATGCCCGTTGGCCACATGCCGTCATCAAGATATATATGCAAATTAATTTTACTTACATATATTTTAAAGGCACTGTAATTACGTTCTTGCTTCATTTTAATCTTAATAGGAACTACTTTTTCTTCAGTTCTGGTAAAGATATACTGAGCAACATCATCCTCCGACACCTCTTTGTGAACATTAGTTATAAACACGGGTATCTTAATATCGGCAGGTTTAAATTTGCTATTTTCCTCTATGCGCGCTGTACCTCTCAAGGTAGTGAATTTCTTATTATTATTTTTACCTTTTTTATCCACTACTGTCCACTTTTCATTTTCATAACTTTTTTTATTAACATCCATTTTTGTAACTGTAACCGCTCCATTCGTACAAACAGGTGCAATCTCGCTATCGTTGGTCATTAGTTCGTTGACACAATGATTCATTGTTTTCAACTTCGATGCCGGCGCATTCGATGCGGTTGGGAGTGAGCGAGAGTATTTGTTTTGTCTCTGTTTCCCGATCATATGTTCGCCTAAAGGCGACTCAATTGACTGCGACTCGATATCGGCAATGTTTACCCTCCGCACTTTTTTATTAATGTATGAGGGTGACTGACAAGGCGTACAAAATAACGGATCAGATTTAAAATTTTCCATTTTTGATTTTAATTGATCAGTTGTAACGTAATTGTTTTTTATATGATCTAACTGTGCTTTCAATAACGTAATATCCTTTAACAAGGCAGTTACGTCTATATGATCGAAGGTCACCGGTGGTAATTTATGCAGATCTTTAGCCACGAAAACTGGAATTTTCTCCGGATCAGTACTTTTAATTACTGTTAAAATGTCCTCTAGATCTCTTAATATTTTACCATTGTTTTTCTTCTTTCTTCTAATGTTTTTTATTTCCGTGGAGATTGAATCAAAGAGAAGTTTTTTCGATTTCTCCACTTCCTCAACATCGAAAGATGATACATATATACGAATTAGACTTTCCTGGTCCATTACATCCACTTTATTCATAATAAACGTTAACAATTCATCAATAACAACATTGCAATTTACACACTTTACTGTATGCGAAGTCATTTTTAATAACGAACGGTAATGATCCAGAGATAACACTCACACGTCGATACGTCAACGATGCGAGCGAGCGACTGACTGTATTGACAACTTTTCAAGAAAATAGATTTGCTCGTATCTTCACATTTATGATCAAAAAGAAATAAGAATAAACCAAGAATAATAAAGAGTATTATAAAACCAAGAATAATAATGAAATATATGTAAATATATGTTTTTTTGTAACAACAACTTTAATATATCTCACTATGCCCCTGAATTTGGTAATTTCAGATAATAAATAATTTTAATTTTTTTTTAAATTTAATAAACTAAAAAAGATTAACATATTTGAAAGAATAACGAACGGAATAATAATAGACAGTATTTGAACTGGTTTAAGAGTCAGAATAAGGTTTATATAGTTGAAATATGTACAAATATATTAAAATTATATAAATATAGACAATTTTAAGCCAGATTAATATTTGTATTATATCATGGCAAAAAAAGTAAATAATACTATTTTCAGAAACTAAAAACATTGAACAACAAAGTGTCAAAACGCTACAAAATATTCCGATATTCATTCAGAGTTGCAGCAGGGAACTTCTAATATCTTCCTTACATTTTTGACATTTATGTATTTGTAAATAGTTTACATATTAAGATCATATATTGAATACGAACATAAAGGTTTATTAAAGAAGTGTCGAGATGCGAGGTCTCAGATGGAAACTTTTACTGAACTGAAGCTGGCTTAATTGGGAGGTTTAGGTTAAAAAAGGGTTACATAGGAAACTCACTATTGGCCGACCCTTTTCTCTCTATTTTCTTTTTTTATTATTTAAGTATATCTAAAACCCCAAAAAAATATTATAGGGATGAAAAAAATATTTTTATATGGATGAAAACCCTTAATATTTTCGGCACAAACCCTATCCATTGCAAAAACAAGAGATTCATAAGAAGCGTGATAATTGTAAAAGACGTTGTGACAGCGGTGTCAAATATTTTATGTTCTAAATATCCTCTTGTACGTGAAAAAGGACAAAGCTGGGTATTTGGACTGCTAACTTACTCACTCAATGTAGCTAGAAAAATTATTTTTTACCGGTTCTAACCAGTTTTCTGTGATACTACTCCGGTCAAGACAGTTGACAGACAGCTGGACTCTACTATCAAAATACCACCACAATCGAGTTAGTTCGCATACGGACCAGTATATATAGGTAAATAGAAATACGGGTTAGTGTTGTGTACTTATCTTATATTTTTATAATATTTTTGTATTAAGAAATAAGGAAAAGAAATTCATTTAAAACATAAGTATTTTTATAATATTTATCATCAGATTTAACTTTAAATAAATATCTGAAGATAACTAAACTAATTTTCTGTCTAAGTTTTTAGAGCTTATCGCTCCTACGTGCGAAAAGTTATTTGTAAAATAAAAGCAAATAAAATAAAATTAATGAGTTTTATATACATTTATTCGTGAATCTTGGCATTAGGAAGTAAAGACTGAGTACAAAAGAAATTTCACGAGTTTGAAATGTACTTTGGGAATAAGTATTAGAGGCAGTTAATATAATATTTTAAACGGCGTTAATTTCTAATATTTAAAATTAAAAAAATGGATGAGAAAAAAATTATGGTGAAGTTAATTTCGTTGACAGTTAATACAGCTTGCATCGACAGACAAACATCGTTCCCTGGAGCATAATTTTTTCTCACAACCCTCTTAGGAGTCATGTACAAGGTTCTTTTATTATCTGAAGCGGGACGTAGCCGTTATTATAAAAAATACGAAGACATTTCACGGACAAATTTTCCCAACTGTAGTCACCTAATCATGACAATGATATAAATTTCAATGCTAACGTCTCAACCATCTTATTATATTCTTTGTCTCAAATGCATCTTCATTATGTAGTTTGTAATTCGTAACATTATGGAGAATTAATACTAGATACATTACATTTTTAATCGACTACGAAAGGAGGTTCTATGGTTTTGTTGCAGCTAAGTATAATTTTTATTTATTTATTTAACATGTGTGTACATAAATGTTATAATATATAAAAAAACAGAGTTATTTAATAGATTCGTACAGAGGCACACTTTTTTAGTATTCCCCGACTTGACATAGATTTGTAGGGTATCTAGGGTATCTAGCGAATTTAAATCAAAATAGTTTCTAATATTTTATACTCCTAGGACTGAATATAATATCAGGAACAATTAAAAACCTTATAAAAAGTTTATTAAGAGAGATTTATATATATATATCGGAAATTTATTGAATTATTATTCCTTTTTAAAAAAAGATAGAATCGCTGACCGTATAGTAGTCATCGATTCTATTGTAACTATAACTATAATAAGATATACCAACTATAGTTCTATGATTTTATATTAGTTAAGTGAGTCACAATTATCATAGTGAAATAATTCTTACAGGTAGGAGAATATTAACAAAATGAAACAAGTTAATTATCATTTATTATTTAAAATAAATAACATTTAAATTAAATTAAATTAAATTAGACAAACTGACATGGATTCTACTCACAATGTGTATTCCTCGAAAATCACCAGTAAACTGAGCTCTGCTCATAAAACACATTTGTACAAAGATTCTCTCTCTTCAAGTGAATCGTTGCTAGTCAATCACAATACTTTTTTTTACATAATACTATCAAACACTCTATTCAAGTAACTTTTATTCGGACGGCTTTAAGTAATACAATTCATAAAATAATGTTATAAATAAGGAATAATTATTTAAGAAGTTGTTTACAAAGAAACAACATTAAATTTAACAATCCATCAATTTAACATAGTCAAAATCACAACTTCTTAAATCCTGTGTCGGCCATCTTAATAAACAACTAAACATAGTCAAAATCACAACTTCTTAAATTCTACGTCGGCCATCTTAATAAACAATTCAACATAGTCAAAATCACAACTTCTTAAATCTTAGGTCGGCCATCTTAATAAACCATTCCGGATGTGTAAATAATAAATGTGGAATCGATTCATTGATGAGTTGCATTTACAATGATTGTTAAAATAATTATAAGTATGTAAATCAATTAATTTGATATCTCAATAATATTCAACGCGCCGACACGGCCATTCTGAAATGCGATGCGTGCTCTGCATCGCTCCTGGTGTCTGTCCTGTACTAAGTAAATTAACATTGCAAAGCCAGGCACTTCCACAGTACTTGACCCAAATATCAAATAGAAAATTAAACCTTATGTTATAAGTATTACTGCTCATTCCACATGACAACAGTTATTTAATATTAGTTATAACCTTATGTTATAGTATTACTGCTCATTCCACATGACAACAGTTATTTAATATTAGTTATAACCTTATGTTATAGTATTACTGCTCATTCCACATGACAACAGTTATTTAATATTAGTTATAACCTTATGTTATAGTATTACTGCTCATTCCACATGACAACAGTTATTTAATATTAGTTATAACCTTATGTTATAGTATTACTGCTCATTCCACATGACAACAGTTATTTAATATTAGTTATAACCTTATGTTATAGTGTTACTGCTCATTCCACATGACAACAGTTATTTAATATTAGTTATAACCTTATGTTATAGTATTACTGCTCATTCCACATGACAACAGTTATTTAATATTAGTTATAACCTTATGTTATAGTGTTACTGCTCATTCCACATGACAGCAGTTAGTCAATATTAGTTATGTAAAAGGAATGGATAGGTTGATGAAGGGTCGATGCTGCGAAAAGCAGAGGCTCTAAGGATAGTGGGAATGGTCGATGCTGTGATCTGGGCGGTCTTGTACGCCGTGGTACACAGGGGATTATAATTTTTTTAGGAGAGGAAACAAGTGGCTTATTGGACGGCTCCACACGCCAATAGCATCTTTTTATAATAATTATAATAATATTATTTAGTATTATTATTTTTTTATCTTTTTTTTTTATATTTTTTTTTTATTATGTTTTTTTTCACATATTATTGTAACTTGTATTCTCATACAAGAATTATAATAAAAGGTTCTCACCGTTTCTGCGACTTTATTCCTCTGTAGTCGTGCAGATATTTGATGTGGCTAAGTGTGGTGAGTTACTTACGACACTAGAGGGTCCAGATTGCTCGTCGTCTGGAGGCGACACGGCTGCCTGCGCCCCAGGATAAGGAGCTCGCCGTAGTTGAACATGTGCGACTTTGTGAGGTCGCCCACGGTGTCCTATTACCCTTTTTTTTTTTCGAGATCGCGGTCGTTTTCAGGAACCCTGTGAACTTCGTAAGATACACTTAATTTAAGGTCACTAAATTAAAGATGTTTGGTATCTAGGATTATTTTTTATCAAGACGAAATTGCGTCTCGTCGAGTTAATAATATCAGTTGAGCTGCACCCGTGCCACCATCCCTTTGAAGACGCTCAAGTGCTGTATGTCTTGCGTTTCATAATTTCTTATCATGACGAGGCTATTCTTCAACTTTGTCATCACCCTTTTAACTTGTCGTTAGTCCTATTAGCACCCGGTGCTATAGAGTGAATGTCTTTATTGAACATGTTGCAATAGCCTTTAAACTCGCCTAGAAATTCACGATCTACGACGATCTGCCTCGGGGCTCCAAGGAGATAGACGACTTGTTTTAAGGCAGTCAGGGTACTATTGTGGCTTTTATCGTTTGAATATCGTTATAACACATATTTAGTGAAAGCATCTACTGTTATCATTACATACTCACGCTCGTTCGAAGTTCCTAATTTTCCAGTGATATCCATATGTGTGACTTCAAATGGTTTAGCATAATAGGATGTAGTCGTACCTGAGTAGCTCCGGATGATTGTTTTGAGGTTCGACATATAATGCAATTGTCTACGAAATCACGAACAATATTGCTTATCTTGTCGAAATGATGTAGAGTTTTCCCAGCCTGGATGTTTAAGAGCGCTTTTTTGTTCAGTAATTACCCAATCCAGATTATTAGTTATTACGTTGACAGTCAGGGGATTCGGATTTCTACTCAAATTATCTGCATGTTGCGTCCGTTCGTCTATCCTGTTTCGTTAATCAGTAAAGTAGAGCCATACTTAAAGCAAAACTTGGTATAAAGCGATGAAAGTATCCAGCGCGACCGTTAAATTGGCGCATTTGTTTCACATTAGTCGGTACTGGAGCTTTGAGTAAAGCTTCAACTTTTTTTTGGACTGGGGCGAACCTGGCCGTTTTCTACTACATTACCTAAATACCTAAATATTCTAATGACAGTTTAAAAAACTATTTTCTATATTAATAGAAAAACAAGAGTCTCGCAATGCTACAAAAATTCGTTCGTTCGTTCGTAAAAGTTTTGGAGACCGGATGAAAAGTCGCGGCATTTACATATGACATCCTCGATATAAACCTGAGCTACGCTATCGTTATATTTATTGTTAGCACTACCCTGGTCCAATAGAGTATCAAAAAGCATGATTAATACACCTTTGGTACAACAAAAGCGCATTTTTTTAACCGAAAGGCATGGTTTTGAACTCGTATAGTATAAAGGCCGTTTTTTCTATTGAATCTGGTGCATCCGGGGTTTGATAAAATGCAGATGCCGTGTCTAATACTGTGTAGTACCGATCACCAGCTAAACGATCAATTTGATCCTCAATTAATGGATGAGGGTAATGATTCAAATTCAATTCTCGATAATAGACACATGCGATTGTCGCCATTTCTTTTTCGCTAAAATAATGTGACTAGAATACGGGGACTTACTTTCTTGAATAATATTTTTCTCTAGTAGTTCTTTGACAAATTCCTTGACTTTTTCTCTTTCGACTGAACTTAATTTATAAGGTATCCTTTCTACAATCTTATCAGGAGTTTTAAAATGAATTTCTAATTGTCCCGTTGTGACTCGAGTTTCAGAAAAACCCCACGTGAAGATAGCAAAGTATTTATTAAGTAAAAATAAAAGTTGTTTAATCTCAATTACATTCCTTAAATCGTGGTCAATATCCGCAAAAAAAAAAACGGCTGACGATCGCAAGTGCATAACTCGTGGTTGAGAACATAAAGTCGCTTCGATTTGGGTTACTATTACCGTAAATCTAGTTCCATTGAAGATATTCGCGCCTATCAATACATCCGATGTCATTTCATAATCTGGTAAAATATAAAATTCAATCTCCACTTTTATATCGTTTATAATGCACACAGTTTTTAACACTGCGGTGTCGGGTGAATTTCCCGTCAAAATAAAAGATGGCGCGGGCAATTATTTAAGTTTCCCGCGTAAAATCAGAGTTAGTTTAAAATGCCTATACCTTTTATTCAATCACAGACTTTTTTTTTTATCTATTCAGTACATAAGTAATTCGATATATATAAACTAAATACGAAAAACCCAAAAATTCTTCTCTTCCGCCTTCTATATCTGACTCTAAGTCAGAGTCTGTCCTAGGACGCACCATTACTTCATCATCACTAGAATCTTCATCACTTGTACTCGCATTTTCAAGATCGCTAACACAAGAATAATTGGACAAATTGTCTGCTCAAAACTCAGCATCACTATAGTCTGAATGCTGCGACATTTTATGTTAAAGTAAATAAAAATAATAATAACTGAAAATAGCGGTATTCCGATAGATATCTACTATAAAAAAAATATTATTATGCGAACACTTTGCGGAACGATTTTATTTTATTTGGTTAAAAAATTCTATGTGAATGTCTTTATCACAATATATTCATACTCATATTCATTTTTATTTGGTAATATTTTTGGTTTACAAATTCCTTAAAACTATTTCCAAAAATATAAATTTGCCGGTTAGGGCGTCCCAAATTAGTCGTCAAAAATATTATTTAAAAATATATTTAAATGTACACGTAATAATATTCACAAAACTCAAAACTAAAGACGTCCGGACACAAGAAGTATTTCTCAATAACTATTCTCTTTGCATGGTGAGATATCCAGGGATATCGGTTAAAAAAGAAAACAATACATTGGTAACCTAACGGTATTGTACTCGACCAGTGCCATAAAGTGTTCTCTACTTTTCAAGGGATTTTTATGATACCTATTACCCCAATGGGTATGGAACGGTTCGCATACGCAGGTAGGTATCTTTGTGAACCGCAAACAAACAAATGTTTGGTAATACGCAGTTACAATCGGCCCGAGTTTACACGATCCAAGTGTTAACATACATGTAGAAAGTACAGGAAATGGTCTTATTCCACTTAAATATTTAACCGATCTTTGTCGTTATCCTGGCAATTTATTCGCAACTGATTCGCGCATAATAGAGCACTCGGCGCGACTATCAAATACTCTATTAATAACTACGTCACCTACCTGAATAAGCATAGTATTTAGACTTTGTTTATTTATTTATTATTATATTTATTTTTTTTTTACAATCAGTCTTTCTCTTCAAAAACACGCCTCATGAGTATTACCTGGTTTCAAACAAAACGATTAGAGCCTATTTTCGCTTGGTTTAGGAGTCGTTACTGGAGTACTAGGAGTAAATTCTTTACTTAGTTTTTTTTTATCACTGCTGACGTATTATTTTTATTATAAAAAAATTACGAATAGAATGGCCCGGTTGTTTACAAAAACTGCAATACGCGGTATTTCGATTATCAAGAGAATATTTAAAACGTTTTGAGGGTGGTTGATGACCATTTTGATAATTAGAACGTTTTACGCGAATCGATAAGCTACAAAATTAATTCTGGTACCGAGGTGGCTCTGGCATTCATCAGTTTAATACGAAGGCGTTCGTCACTAATAGTACCTATCACCGCTTCTACAGCGTTATTTTGGTCAAGTTTATCTTTAGTAATCCGTTTTCACAAAATCCATGACTGAATGTAAAAATTAGGGAGTACGTTACCGCTCTGATGTTGTAGCGGAGTATTAATGAACGATGTAGCTTGTCCAGGGTCTTCGGAATCTTTTTCACTCGTAGTGTGCGTAGACAAACCGGTTGCCGGCAATTTATTTTGTTGTCTTATATCCATCTTAAGACACCAAATTTCTGCGGCCTTAGTAGGATGAAACCTGAAACATAAAATTAAACGGACAGAAAGGTAGCAATCCCACTTCTGATATCGGAAATTTATTGAATTATTATTCCTTTTTAAAAAAAGATAGAATCGCTGACCGTATAGTAGTCATCGATTCTATTGTAACTATAACTATAATAAGATATACCAACTATAGTTCTATGATTTTATATTAGTTAAGTGAGTCACAATTATCATAGTGAAATAATTCTTACAGGTAGGAGAATATTAACAAAATGAAACAAGTTAATTATCATTTATTATTTAAAATAAATAACATTTAAATTAAATTAAATTAAATTAGACAAACTGACATGGATTCTACTCACAATGTGTATTCCTCGAAAATCACCAGTAAACTGAGCTCTGCTCATAAAACACATTTGTACAAAGATTCTCTCTCTTCAAGTGAATCGTTGCTAGTCAATCACATTACTTTTTTTTACATAATACTATCAAACACTCTATTCAAGTAACTTTTATTCGGACGGCTTTAAGTAATACAATTCATAAAATAATGTTATAAATAAGGAATAATTATTTAAGAAGTTGTTTACAAAGAAACAACATTAAATTTAACAATCCATCAATTTAACATAGTCAAAATCACAACTTCTTAAATCCTGTGTCGGCCATCTTAATAAACAACTAAACATAGTCAAAATCACAACTTCTTAAATTCTACGTCGGCCATCTTAATAAACAATTCAACATAGTCAAAATCACAACTTCTTAAATCTTAGGTCGGCCATCTTAATAAACCATTCCGGATGTGTAAATAATAAATGTGGAATCGATTCATTGATGAGTTGCATTTACAATGATTGTTAAAATAATTATAAGTATGTAAATCAATTAATTTGATATCTCAATAATATTCAACGCGCCGACATATATATACGTACATATACATTTCAGAAATAATTATATGTCTATTTCAATGAATATTACACAAACTTTACAGCTTTCATAATTTACAGTAATTAATTAATTGAGCAGAGCGTAAGCGAAGGTCTTAACCGTTTGGGAGACCTTTTTGTGTGTTTAGTTGTCAGTTTCTCATGTATGTTTGAGCCGAACGCGGATATTATAGCGAAAACAGATTAAAAAAATGTTTAGCCATTCAAAAGTTATCAAGAAAAGAAGAAAGGAAAGGAACTCAGCGCAACACCCGCCGCGCACGGTTGGCGGGTCCTAGTATATTTACAATATAAATGGCTCTTAATGCTTCAGTCAGCAGTGGTGTCAAAATTCATTGTATTTATTGTTATTTTATATTGTTATTTTATTTTATGTTGTGTACGTAGTTAATTTTAATGTTATATTGTAAATACCTTTGTTATATACCTTGTAAATACATTTTAAAACTGCTAAGTGGAGCTAAAAACCAGGGACCGGGTGAACAGTGGGCCACCCGCGAGTGCAACCCTGTTATGGGGTTAAAAACCCCGGAAACAGCACCCCGCCATATCCAGGTGGGACGGAGATGTATCGTATCGTATCGTGAGCAGTGACCAATGAAGTGGTAAACAACAACTTTACAATCTGTGACGAGACGATTAATCGTAATTAAGTACCTATTAAATTGTAATTGTATGTAAAAAATCTGATAGCGCTCACGATTAATATGTCATACAATTTCTTGTTAAATTAAGTATGTTTTAGTTATCAATTTGGTAAATAAAAACTTTAGAAAATTTCAGTAAACTAACATATATAACAACATCTCAATCATTATAAATCGAGTTTATTTTGAAAATGGACCTAATTATTGTTTAAATATATTGTTCTGGTTTTAGTTTGAAACTGCTAAAAGTTTTATAATAACTAGCATCAAAAAACAATAAAAAGAGACGATAATAGAACCGAAAATTAAGAGTAATGGTAACTGTAAAAAAATATATTATTTCTGTTTAATGTAACGTTTTCTATTTTCTTTTTCTCCAATGAAACATTAAATATATTTAAATAAACATACGAACTGTATTTATCAATGCCTATGCTTGTTACTCTACCAGCTTTTACAAAAACTATTCTGTATATTTTAAATGTAAGTTATAATTATAATAATAGCACAGCCGGCCACTAGTCGATGCGCCCTAGAAGCACTGCGGGTAACGCGTTGATATTAAGCTCTTCAATTTACTTCCAAGAATATATACGAGTAGTTTATATTAAAAAATATAGATTTTTTTATATCACTAGAATGTAACTTTTTATGTTTGTTTCAGGTAAGCAGCGGTGAAAATACATGAACAAATTATCTACGAATTAAGTTACAATTAAAATAATTATATTCCTTTAACATTTTTAAACTAATAAAATAATCATAAAATTGGTTTTGTTATAAATTAAATGATGATTTGATGAAGTAATTATTAATTACCCTTAAAAGTAAATAATGGATGAAAAACTCATTAACACTGGACTCGTACAAATGTCTTTCTCGCTCTGCCATTGGGCGTATTGTTTGTTATATAAGTGAGAGATGAGCACGTTATGCAAATCGTCAAATATCGGGGACAATCGATTGAGACTGAAGGGTTGTTTGATTGTTCCAAACTTTACCGACTGCTTTTGTTGAGTAATGTCTCTATAATACTTTGAGATATTTGAGATAACTGGAGTAATCTGATTAGAATCTTATAATATTGATAATTAGAATAAATAGACGAATTAGAAACATTTTTGATTATATTAGTTATTAAATAGGTTCTTAGACAAATACAAAGACATTTCTTTAAATGACACGGACAGAGTCACCGGAAAAGCTAATCCTGAATAACGCAAGTAATGTAACAAAATCTCACATAACGGCTTCTTCACGGATCACTAAGTTTCAGAATCAATTTTCATACAAGTAATTCATCGAATCATCGGTGCGTGAAAGCAATAAAGCAATATTTCTTTTATATTGCTCTCGTAATTCTTTTGTTATTTTTTAATATTTAATCACGTTTAGCTACATAGCAAACGATTCCAGTTATAATTTTCTTTTAGTAATCGTTCACTGACTAATAAATTCATTATAAGTTTTCAAACGTATTTATTATAATAATATAAAATACATCTTTATTTATAAATAAAATCTGAAAATGTTTCGGAAAAAAAGTTACATCAAAATCATAATACATAAGTTGAGTGTAAGTAGGGTACTACCACGACGATAACTCAAAGGAAACGTTATTTATAGTGGATACATTGTTCAGTTCCAACACTTACAGTGCGCGCTGTGCTCGATCAGAACACGGAAATATTACCAGTTAAGGTGTTACCGACTATAAACTTTATTTACACTTTTATTTTCAAGTTATCATTATCTTAACTTAGTTTAAGGAAATATCTAAATTGATCGACTTATTAAATGATGTCAAAACCTTCCATTAAAAAGTTATCTTATTTCCAATAGTGGGAAGTTTTTAAGCTGATAATTTTCACTTCACATATTTATTAAATATTTCATACTTCTTGTGTGTAACATCAGTACCAGTCGTAATGCCGGTGACTGCGGAGTAAAATTAATATAAAGACAAGTTTCCTTCACGTTAATGGTTTAACTTTAGCCATCTTGCTAACTGAACTCATAATTAAATTTCCCTGTTTTCCTAAATTTCCGGCATAGTAATAATTACTGAACTATTTCTCAATGTTGTTTTGTCTTTTGTAGTGTTCTTTTTTAAAATAAAAGTATTTCCAAGTTAGTTATTCAAACAAATTACTATATCATTATCTATCATTTATTAAAGAAAACTGATCAAATGTTCAAATTATTGACATACAGCACTAGATTACTTGTTAATCTTCAAAAGATTAAGTTCACTTTTTAAAATCATATAATCATTTCAATATCAGATTGCGTATTGGATATTACATATCGGCTACACGCGTTGGCACACTCCCCTGGTGTAAATTACATCATATCCTACAGGATACTTGACAAAAGTTTGTTACCTGTTAGTGTCATAGTGTTTTGCTTTGAATTTGGTTACAGATAACCGTTAACATTCTCACACTCGTGTCGTGATAAATTTAACCAAATATATCTAAATTCTGACTTTGTCTATAGATTTATGACAGTTTTTTTATTCTTATTAAACTTAATACTATACGTATACAATATTAGAAGATCATGCAAATCTTAAATTTTTCCATTATATATAAATGTTGATTATATATTATTAGAAAATATATTTAAATCTGTACCTTACATGGTCTATTTAAGTATAGTTATATTCAAGGGTCGGTCCTAAGAGGGTAGAATGTGTGGAAGCATTCGGCGGCCTGTGAGAGCAATTGGGGGTGTTGAATATATTTTAAACAATTTTTTAATATAAGTGCAACTTTGGTATTTATAATAAGCAATTATTTTTTGAGGTGACCACAAGTATAGTTTGATATATAAAATAAAAATGTTCACATTACTAAGTGCAAATATTCAGAGCGCGAATGATATAATACAAATACATATAATAAAGAAATAAATAAAATAGAACCAATAACAAAGACACGGATAAATTTAAAAATAAACAAAAAAATACAAAAACTTATCGCTTATGAATTATATAAAGTTAATGATCAATATATTATGTTATAATGTTTATATAGACGGCCTTTTATTTTACGTGTCATATTATATGTTTTTTTTTAGTTTAGACATAAATTATATATTTCTTCCTTTTAAACTATAAAATGGATAAAAGGTTTTAATAATTGTACATCAGACAATCCAATTTCAAAGCGTGTCTCCATCATCGACTACCAGTTAACAATAAGTAAGTACATTGTTACTTTATATCATCTCTTATGTGTTTCCGATAATATGATATCGACAGCTCCATAGTAACACAGTATAATGGTAAGAGCTGAGTATTGAATGGTTTATTTCATGATTGGTTATTGTTGTATCAGACTTCTTAGTTCATTTATATTTCAAATCTCTATATTGTTGTGAGTTCTTAAACGGAAATATTTTAAATATGTAGATAATAATATAATAAAGTCTAATCTAGCCGTAAAATGAATAAACTCAGTGATATTCTTTATTAGTTATGAAATTTTATGTAAGTATATTCATTATACTGATAATTTACTACTAAAATAGAATATATAAATCAGCTTCAAATAAGAGTAGTTAGTTAATAATATATACTTATTAAATTGCGGCAAGTACAGTAGAAAATGAGTTTAATAAAATGTTTTAGAATATATTTAAAAAATATTTTCTACTACTACTCTTTACTATGATTTGTAAAGGACTTATTTAATATTTAAGACATTATTTAATATTAATCAGTCTAATGTGTGCTAGTAATTTAACTGACTGAGAATGATAATAACAAAATGTTCCGGCTCAGGAAATACCAGATAGTTCCCTCGGGACCTCACCTACATATCAAGTGGAAACCTCCGTTGTTCTAATATGAAAAATAATTAATACTATTTATCTAATATTTTTATTGAGTTTCTGCGTGTTCACGTTTATCGGAAGATGGAGGTATCGAAAAACCGGGTATGTATAACAGAGCACAGTTATATAGTGGTCAGTGCTTCAGTGGACGTTTTAAAATATGTCAAGCGAGAAATGAGGAGACTTTTGTGAGATAAACATACTCGGAGCGAAAAAACGGCCATACGTTTATGGCCATATCTAGTCATACAACTTTTAAAAACACCATAGCACAAATTTCTATAATAGTTGGCCTGTAGATTTTCTGTGAAAGCGTCATCCTGCCTCAGTCGAGTTAATACGAGTCTCAGTCATATGATGTCGGTTATGCTTTAGTAATGTTACAGAGAATATTTTGTATTCATTAAATGTTTTTTTTTAATAAACTGTCACTTTTCCACTGAAATAACTTAAATTGTCAATATTTAATGAGACATAAAACGCCTTAATCTATTACAAATAGAACAAAATAACCGAAACAACTGATTGTAAAAAAAAACACCATAACAAAACTTGAAGAAACGAAGCAAATTTAAATTGCTTGTGAGATACTAATAACATTTCTCAATTAAAATTTCTGTTTGTAATTTTCAAGCTCGAAGAGAAAATAAGCGCAATGTTTGCCTTACTGAGGAACTTTGTATGGAGCTGTTCTCAATTTTGTCACAGTATAATAAGTGGTCCATTCCCTTAACGGCTAAGTCTATGTAGCGTAATTTCATCTTAAAATTCATCGTTTTAATGAATCTGTTACCAAATGCTAACAACAGTCATTGTATATTTCATTTCAATCTAATACATTTTATAATGAATACTAAAATAGTTTTGTTTATTAAATGGTATTAGTTTTTCCAATTTCTCATTAAATTATTGATGTATGTTGAAATAACTAAATAAATATTCTGCTGTTATAAAATTCTTTGAAATCGTTGTAAATGTAATTTCTCTTCTGGGCTAAAGTTTTATAATGTAGTATATTTTATATTAGTATTCTTAGTTAAATAATAAAAATATTACGTCAATTTAATTAATAGTATATAAATATTAAATGTATGTTTAATGTTTTAAGTTAGTATTGATCCGAGCATCAGCTTATTAATAGGATTAGTTTCTTCTCACGTGTCAATGTAGTCTGTGACTCGTGAGTCAAGTTATGTTAATAAAATATAAAATATTATATTTTATAACAAGTTAAAATAGTATTCGTGGAGTTTCTTGTGTTTTTCTTTATTTTTCAGAAATGCGATAAAAATGAAAAAAAGAAATTAAATTTTGGATATATTTTGCATTAGATTTAAATTATCAATTAAGTAATAATCGAATTCAGCATTGACTTTAAAATAATGTAAAATTTGATCACTAACAAAAATAAAAAGTTAATTATTCGATACGAGAAATTATAATAGAATGTTTTATTTTGGTAGTTAAAAAAGTATTTGCGTATGTGGTGTGGAAATTTCAATTATTTAGTTTGACTGCTTGAAGTATCTGTCAGAAGAATAGCGCTATAAGAAATAGGTTTTGAAATCCCTTGAGTTCAAAACAAAATCATTTGACAGTGACAGGTGCACGAGACATTCACAAATCTCAAAGTTGACAAACTTTGTAATATTAATGTATTACAGATTATTTAATAAATATGTAACTGTCAAAGTATCATATTTCTTAAATAATAAATAATATAAATATTATTAAATTAATTAAGTCGATCCGGCAGACAAGTTTAAAAAAAAACCGAAACTCTTACAATAACTTTATTAAAAATTTAATAAAAATTACAAACTATTTAATCTATACTTATAATAAATCTGTAGAGAGGTCAATTCTGTACATGAAATATATTTACAAAATAAGTAGCAGGGGGTGATTAGTGTTCGATACTGATGCCAAAAATGCAGTTAAAAAAATTTTTGTCTGTCTGTCTGTCTGTCTGTCTGTTTGTATGTTATTTATAGAAAAAAAAACTACTCGACGGATTTTAACGAAACTTAGTACAATTATTCTTTATACTCCTGGGCAGGTAATAGTATACTTTTCATCACACTACAATGAATAGGAGCAGAGCAGTGAAAGGAAATGTTGAGAAAATGGGAGAAGTTGCTTGATTTTTTAAGCTTCCGTCGCGTGTGCAGCCTTAATGGTTAGAGCTACATAGAAACTATGTATAACGGAAATATTCTACATAAAAATACACGAAAAATATTCCAAGACAGCATATATCTACCTTTTATAGTTAACTCACAATAACACGCATAACTCTCGATAGCTTAGCAGTTCGGAGATTTCTTATTATATTTGTTTACTTTTACGTTTATAAAACCAATAATGGTCACCATCATTCCTAATTAAAAAAAAAATAAACATTAGCACCAATTCAATAAAAAAAGAATCATTGAAATCGGTATAGAAACACCAAACTTATACTTACTTACATGAAATACGCCAACAAGACATCGCGCGTGAATAGTGAATCAAGCTATAAGGATTATTTTTGCGTAACGGTTGCCGCGCTCGACGGGGCTCGCGGCGGCAGAGTATAAAAGGGGCGGGAGGCGAGCGCAAGCGTCATTCAATATTTGGCTGTTGATGCGTTCAGAGTGTTGAACTTTATTGACAGACAATAATTGTTATTTTATAAACCGTGCTTATCAGCGCGACTTTTTGTCTTTAAATAGTTTATTTTAATTTCTTTTGTTGTTATTTTTTAAATTAGTTTTAGTTTTGTTTAAATTCTTAACTATTAATAGTTCCTATTTTATTTCTTTTTAAGTAGATTTAGATTCGAGTTTTAGATTAGATAATAGATAGATAGATTAGATTATTGTTAGATTTTTAGTTACTGATAGGTTAGTTTTGGGCATTTTATGTTTAGTTTTTTTTGTATTGAGTAGATAAAAGCGTAGGTAGGTACTTTTATTAATTATAGTATTCATAGGTATTTTTTATTTATTTTTAAGTGAAGTAGGTATAGGTAGATATTGCCTACTATCTACCTATACTGCACACGTGTTTTAGCTTTATTTTCATTTCTTTTTTTTTTGTACCTAAGTTGTAGGTAGGTAGGTACATATTTCTTAGTTTAATTCTATTAGAATATTAGGTATTTAAGTTTAAATAGGCACTTAGATTTATATTTTTTTATTATATAGCAGCTGTACTTAGAACATCTAAGGTTTTTTTTGTATTAGCATAGGTACTTTGATTAATTACAGTAGTTGTAGGTATTTCTTATTATTCATTTTTAAGTGAAGTAGGTAAGTGTAGATAGTATTGCACACGCATTAAGTATAATAGCTTTATTTTCATTTTTTATTCTTTTGTAATTTGTAGGTACCTACGTACATATTTATAATTCGATTAGAATATTATTTTAGTTTTAATAGGCACTTAGATTTATATTCTATTTATTATATACTTAGCTATAGTTAGGACCTCTGACGTAAGTTTTTTGTTGGGTAACTAAATAGAATTTAAGTTACCGTCGATTAAAAATAAAATAAACGATGCCACCTAAAAAACGACCATCTTTATCTCGAACTTCGAGTCAAGCTAGGAGAATGAGAATGACGCGTTCTCAAGAATCGGAAGAGGAAAGAGCACATCGGTTAAACTCTATGAGAGTTAGTGCCTCAACATCTCGAGCTAATGAAAGCTCTCCAGAAAGAGAGATGCGATTAGCAGCTGAAAGAGCGAGACGAGCTACAACACGGGCTTCTCAAAGCTCTTCTCAACGAGAGCTAAGGCGTTCCATTGACCGGGAACAACATGCGTTATCCCGAGAAGCTGAAACTGCTTTACAACGAGAATTGCGACTCACAGCTGACCGCGAACGGCATACATTATCTCGCGAGTCTGAAACCTTCACTGAGAGGGAATTACGGCTTACAGCTGACCGCGAACGTCATATTTTATCTCGCGAGTCCGAAACCTTCACTGAGAGGGAATTACGGCTTACAGCTGACCACGAACGTCATATTTTATCTCGCGAGTCCGAAACCTTCACTGAGAGGGAATTACGGCTTACAGCTGATCGCGAACGTCATATTGTCTCGAGAATCTGAAACTTTTACTCAATATCAAGACCGTTTGACAAATGATAGGGCGCACCATAACATGATTCGATCTCTTGAAGATGAACATGAGCATGAACAACGACTAGAGTCGGGACGCGATTATTACAATTCTTTGAGACAAGAACAATTGATTACTTTATCTAATGAAAGATTAAGAATTGAAAATATTCGGTCGCTTGAAACAGAAGAACAGCGAGAGGCCCGTCTTACTGCAGATAGATTTCGACATGGTCTTAATGACTTAGATATACACGTGGTAGATCAATCTACAAATTCGGTGGCGTGGTCCGATAAATATAAAAGTGGGTTTGCTTATAACCTCACAATTGATTACAGATCATCTTCTGAAATAGGCGATATGAACGTAGTATGTTCCTTTTGTAATGCTTCGAAGTGGAGGAAGGAGTCTGCTGGTTTCTGTTGTTCTGGAGGTAAAATAAATTTGCCTTCGTTCGAAGACCCACCGGAACCTTTAAAATCACTACTTTTAGGGGAACATTTGCAATCCAAACAGTTTTTAGATAATATTCGCACTTATAATAGTGCATTCCAAATGACATCCTTTGGTGCTAAACAAATCTCAGAAGGCCCTTTCATGCCTACTTTTAAGGTACAAGGTCAGGTTTACCATTTGATAGGGTCCCTTTTGCCTGAAGAACAACCTAAATTTCTTCAAATATATTTTGTATCCGATTACAACGAACAGTCGAATATAAGAAATCAATATTTTCCGAATTTAAATACTGAACTCATTTCACAACTTCAGAACATGTTACATCAGGTTAATTCGTACGTATGCAGTTTTAAATCGGCATTAGAAGCCCTTTCTCAAGATGGTAATAACAATTATAAAATTGTTATAAATGCCGATAAGCGTCCAACTCAGGAACACCCTGGGCGTCATAACGTTCCATTCACGAATGAAGTTGCTGTAGTACTGGTCGACCAGGAATGTGATAGGCGTGATATCGTTATACGTTCCAGAGACAATCGTTTGCAACGTATTTTCGAAACCCACAGGGCTTACGACAGTTTGCAATATCCTATGATATACTGTCGAGGGGAAGATGGTTATAATTTCGCTGTATACCAAACCGATCCGCGCACAGGCGCACCTAATTATAATAAAAAGGTGTCATGCCTTCAATTTTATTGTTACCACCTGCAAGTGAGACGGAATAGATTGGTATACTTTCAACGTTTTCGTGGCTTATTTAATCAGTTTATTGTTGACATGTACGCAAAAATAGAAACCGAAAGATTAGTTTATATACGATCTAATCAAAGGCAGCTGCGCGCTGAAGAATACGTGCACCTTCGCGATGCCATGCAGCAAGATAACGATACTGTGAATATGGGTCGTTTAGTTATTTTACCCTCTTCTTTTACTGGTGGTCCACGCTACATGCATGAACGTACTCAAGACGCTTTTTGTTACGTAAGAAAATATGGACGTCCCGACTTATTTGTTACTGTAACTACCAATCCCAAGTGGGATGAAATCACTCGGGAGCTTCTTGAGGGTCAGGCACCGCATGACCGCCATGATATTATTGCAAGAGTGTTTCATTTAAAATTAAAATCAATGATAGATCTTCTTACCAAAGATAACATTTTTGGAGAAGTATTGTGTTATATGTATAGTGTTGAGTGGCAAAAACGCGGCTTACCTCACGCACATATCTTGCTTTGGTTAAAAGATAAGGTTCGACCTAATGATGTAGACAGATTAATCAGTGCTGAAATTCCAGATCCGACTGCAGATCCCCTGTTATACGACATTGTTAAAACTCATATGATACATGGTCCATGTGGTGCATTTAACGCAAATGCTCCTTGCATGCAAGACGGTCGTTGCACTAAAAGGTATCCAAAAGCATTAGTGGATGAAACTGTAACAGGACATGATGGATACCCATTATATCGTCGCCGTTCAAGAGACAATGGTGGTTTTACTGTTGAAAAGCGAATGTCTGGACAACAGGTTACTTTAGATAATAGGTGGGTCGTTCCGTATTCGCCTGTATTGTCCAGAGCATTTCAAGCTCACATAAATGTAGAAATGTGTAATAGTGTAGAGTCAATTAAATATATTTGTAAGTACATTAACAAGGGCAGTGACCAAGCTACGTTTGCGTTAAGAAATGAACATGATGAAGTTACTAGATTTCAGTCAGGCAGATATATCAGCTCTTCAGAAGCTGTGTGGCGGATCTTAAGTTTTAATATTCACGAAAGATATCCACCTGTGACCCATCTGGATGTTCATCTGGAAGGCGGTCAACGTATATATTTTAACGCCGAAAATGTTACAGAACGATTAGAGAACCCTAGACAAACAACTTTATTGGCATTCTTTCGACTTTGCCAAACTGATAATTTCGCAAAGTCTCTTTTGTATGAAGAAGTTCCATCGTATTATACCTACGATAAACAACGAGGTGTCTTTAACCGTAGACGCCGAGGCAGGCCTGTAGATGGCGAGACAGGTATTTTCAAAGAACATGTTCTTGGTAGAGTGTATACTGTTCATCCTAACAACGCAGAGTGTTTTTATTTGAGATTATTATTACATACAGTGCGAGGACCAACATCATTTATAGATTTGAGAAAAGTAGACGATGTTGTTTATCCAACTTATCATGCAGCTTGCCAAGCGCGTCATTTGCTTGAAAATGATCAACATTGGGATGACGCTTTAGCAGAATCCTGTGTTAGTGATAATCCACGACGGTTACGCCATTTATTTGTAACATTACTCACATTTTGTAATTTATCTGATCCTGTCCAATTATGGGAAAAATATAAAGAAAAATTTGCAGAAGACTTTCTTCGGAATTTATCTCACAATAATGAAGGCGCAACTAATGATAATTTTCGAGATCTGGCTATAAATCAGTGCTTATTAGCTCTTCAGGAAGACTTAACAGCAGTAGGCGGTAAATCACTTTGTGAATATGGTTTGCCAACGCCAACCTCAGTCGGAGAGGTTACCAATAGGGAATATTCCGCAGAGATTGGTTACAACCCAATGGAACTGCTGGTAACATTAGAAAACGGTGTCCCAATGATGACTGCAGAACAACGCTTAGTCTATGATCGCGTGTGCGAGAGTGTGCAGAATAATTTAGGAACAATATGGTTTTTAGATGCACCTGGAGGAACTGGGAAAACTTTTTTGACTAAATTAATATTAGCTTATGTTCGAAATCAGCGTAAAATCGCTCTTGCCGTGGCTTCATCAGGTATAGCTGCAACATTGCTACCAGGAGGTAAGACTGCTCACACTATGTTTAAAATACCAATTAATTTAGATCGCACGGAAAGTCCAACCTGTAGTATTTCAAGAAATAGCGACAAAGCTAAGGTATTGCGTGAGTGTAATTTAATCGTATGGGATGAATGTACGATGGCCCATCGAAAAGGAGTAGAAGCAGTAGACAGAACTCTAAGGGACATAAGACAAAATGATCGACCAATGGGCGGTATTACGGTTTTATTTTGTGGTGATTTCCGACAAACCTTACCGGTAATACCACGGGGAACCCGAGCTGATGAGATTAGGGCTTGCCTGAAAAGCTCTTATTTGTGGCGTGATATATAATCGGTGCATTTGACTATAAATATGCGAGTGAGAACTGGAGACAACGCAGATAATCGTGAATTTTCTGATACATTATTGAAGATTGGTGAAGGTACCTATCCACAACTACACCAAGGAAAACTTATTCTGACACCTGAGTTATGTTGTATAGTGCAATCCCAACAACATCTTATATCTTCGGTTTACGGTGACATAACAATTATATTAAATAGGGACAATTCTTGGCTTTGCGAAAGGTCCATTTTGACTCCTCGCAATGACCAGGCATCTGAAATTAATAATAAAATACTGTCTAATATACAGGGAGAAAGCAAAGTTTATAGTTCAATAAATAGAATGGTTGATGAACAAGAAGCCACTAATTACCCGATAGAATTTTTAAATTCTTTAAGTATGCCTGGACTACCTTCTCATATAATTTGTTTAAAAATTGGCATACCGATAATTCTGCTCCGAAATTTAAGACCACCTCAACTTTGCAATGGAACTCGGCTAAAAGTAACCCAGTTGCAACAAAATGTAATCGAGGCTCAAATTTTAACAGGTTGCGGTGCAGGAGAAACTGTCTTTATTCCCAGAATTCCCATAATACCAAATAATTTTCCATTCCAATTTAAAAGAACGCAATTCCCAGTATCGGTGTGCTATGCCATGACTATCAATAAAGCTCAAGGGCAGACTTTTCGTGTTGCTGGAGTAGATCTCGGTGTTAGCTGTTTCTCGCATGGTCAATTATACGTCGCTCTTTCCCGGGTTAGCAATTCTAGGAATCTTTACGTTCACGTGCCGGACGGGTCGACTCTTAACATAGTCTACCCAGAAGCTTTGCGCTGAAACATTTTAATTTGATCTAAAAATATTAGCAATATATTATCTTAATAAAAAACAAGGAGTTACACGCTGACCGAGTCGTGGGTATAGCGTGGGTATATTATAATATTCTGCGGTTACTTATATTTTTCAACAGTTTTGTGGATTGGCATATTATATTACTATTGCCCTTCTAAAATACGAAAGTGAATCTGCCTGTTACGTCAAAACTATGAGGGAGGACATCTGCTAATTTTTTTTCGAAAAACGACGGAAACGCGGACGAAGTCGCGGGCAAAAGCTAGTTATAATTATAAGACGACAATCGTGTTCGATGTGAGAACAGAAAGTGAAGTAAAAAAGGGAATGAGTGAGGTCTTGAATGCGATGCCGCTGTTTGTCGCAACCGCGTTGAGCTGATCCAAGGTGTCGAATTTGACGCCGTTGTTTGTTCCAACTCTGGGTAACGTTGAGCAAATTCAGCGTTCCCACACTCGTTACTAGGCTGATGCAATAATTATTGGTATTGAGGTACTTTAGCTATCTTATCTTATCTCTGGCTACCCCGCAAGGGATATGGCGTGAAGGTAAATATTAGCTATCTTGCGAATTCCATGGAGTCTTAATACTTATCAAATTAGTATAAATGTTTAATATAATTTCTGTTTTTTCAGGTAAGTAAAATATTTTTATTTTCTGGAACAACGTCTACATAAGTCATAATTTCAAAATATATTAAAATTTTAATGAAGGTAAGTCGCTCAGCATCAAGGTGACGAATTAGTAACATGAGATATTCGAATAGCTAAGCTCATTAAATCTCGTGGGTCCGGTCCGTAAAATGATTAAATTAGGATTATGTTAATAAAACGTTGACTTCTATGATGTATTTCTCAAAAATTACATTATGTCATTTATTACTAATATCTAACTTATTGTATCTTAAACATATTGTATTTGAATAAAAATCGCTAATGATATACAAAAATGTTTTTTTGTTATAATGTAAACAAAAACTTAATATCCTATTATAATTTTAACGAAAGTTACGTGGATGGAAAAAATGAAATTTGGCACAGATAATATTTTTTTAATACAGTGATAGAAATACATTAAATTAATAAAAAATGAACTACCCATACTACCATGCGTTTTACATACACAAGTAAATTTAAATATTAATTGTTCACATTAATACTGTCAATGACAAATAATGAGACGCAGAGTCGCTTAGATTGTCATCCGATACATCATAATAAAATTAGAATAAGAAAAATACAATGACTATAGAGGCGTATTCATATCCAAATCTTTAGAAACGTTCACAATTTAATAACATTGAAATTTCGGCTCCTTGGCGAATATATACTTATATTTTGTTTATATAGAAACTCGATTAAAAATAAATGACTATATTTCGAGCCATTAATATTTATATAGTATGATATTACATATAACCTGGCTTCATAAATACATCAACTTTTTTTTTCAAATCTCGCTGCTCTTTAAACAAACTAACATGACCAAACAAAACACTTTTTAGATTATTTCTATTAGTATAGATTTAATTTCAGAAAATTTTTGTATTTTATTGAATATGTTAATTATTTATTTCCTTGTTGGTGGTTGTATTAATTGTAGTGTAGATACACTTGTACTACATTACACCATATATTCTATTAACAGCTAGTCGGCCACAGACGGTAACATAGATAATTCTACGTGTATACTCAACACAGATTCCCTTCATCAATCACGCACTAAGGAAATTAAGTACAATAGTACTAACTTAAGTTTTATTTATATATTTTTCATGGTATTTTATTTTCATAACGATAGATAATTACACATGTACATGTAATATTTAGTCATATTTTTTTCATTTTTGAGCAATTGAAATGGGTTTTAAAACCCGAACAGCGGTTTCCGTGCTGTTGAATGAATTACTATGCTTCCTGAATATTTCATGCCCTGGTAATACAAATAGACATTAAAATCCGGTTTGTTTCTGTCGTTCATTTATTTTCTGGATGTGGCAGAGAAAAAAATGACTTTTTTTAAACACAGATTGAGATTTGATACAAGTTTTGTAAAATATAACATATTTTCTTTATCTGACATTACAGTCCAAATTCTTTATGGCAGATTACATTGAGCTGGAACTCAATCTAGAGCTAATTTATCTGAGCAGTGCGATAATATTATCGCACAGCCCTCAATACAATAGCATTCCAGGAAGCATCCCATTTTTTCTTAGTGCGAGTCTTAGAAAACTTTCTACCAAGAATTATCGTAATGCGATTTATGTGTATTTCCAGATCGATATAAAAATCGTCCTCAAAGATCGTTAACATTCTGAAAATGAAACATCCCTTACGCAAAGGTGATGCTTTTACAAAATAAAAATAATACGTTAAACCAATTGAAATATTTATATTGTATGTATATTATATAGTTATAAAATGTAATGTAATATAATTGTTTAAAGTTTATTAAGTCCGAATATATTAACGGATATATTATTAATTCGGAATATATGAAACACTAAAAACTATTTCTTTTTAATGTGGGCAATATGAACGATGAAATAGAAATGTTAGTCTTTATATGTAATAAAATAAATATTTACATATCATTTACATTTTAACATATGAATTATACTAATATTAGATGTCATCGCTGAAATACTAACAGTCAGAGCGCGTTTTTATTCTTTTATTATTCCGTTTGGCTTTGAGTTAGATGAGTGATGTCATTTGATTTGGACAGTGCCATGTGTTTTACGAAAATTAAAATGTATGAAATGTTATTAGTAGTTAATTAGTGGTTTGAAATGTTATAATAAACTTAGAAATTACAGTTACATGAATGTAGCTTAATAATCAATTTGTGGTTTTCATAATGAGCCATGTTATATTGTAATGTTGATAGGTTATAAATACTGCATTAAATTAAGTAAACATTTATATTAATTTATAAAACATAATTAAATAAAAAATACACATACAATTATTTATGAAAAAATTATAATAATTGTATATTTTATTTTGATAGTGACAATCTTATATGATAGGCAGAAGCACGTTTCATTCGCGTGAACTATTTGTGCGCGATTATTTTCTGCTTTGAGGACGGACGTGTGTAGTGATGCAAAGTTCGAGTAGCTTCATTTCGTGTGTATCATTTCATAAAAACAAAAACAGAACATTTTATGTTTTATATAATATATGTACCATACCTTAAAAACATTTTAAATGGGATAAATATATATTTATTTAAATTATAAAAGTAAGTTATAGAAACTTAAATAATATCTATAAGAATTTAATATTTCTACTAGGTTTTTAATATTTATTTATTATATTTATTTTAGATATCTTTCAGGTAGTATCAAAATGTTTGTACTAAAATGTATAAAAGGATTTTCTAAAAATACGTCTAATCGCAAAGTTTTGATTGAAATGTGCAGAGCAGTTACACTAAAGCAATTGAAAGCTGAAAATGAAACTGAATACTGAATATGACTAGAGGTTTCAAATGCTTCATGTGTATAGTTTTTGCACCTTTCTATAAAAGCTCTATTTTGCACCTTACCACTAAACAGTTCCAATATTTTATGCTACATGTATCTTAAAAATATATATAATATATATATGTATAATATTAGTGGATAAACTAGGAATATCATTGTACCTATAAAGTTAATAATATTGTAATAAATACATAAATGTGGTGGCTTTTTTTTAGATTTTTTTACTTCTACTCGTCAGTCCAACACCAGTCACGCGTAATTATAATTCTTCATCATCTGATGCAATCATCGAATCACTAATAAATGTTTAAACCTGTTTTATCAGATGAAATTATAAAAATATTTGCAATTACATGTGTTGAAAGAGGTTTAAAAACAAAACCTTACATCTGAAAAACCCGGTAATTTTTTGGGTATGTCAGTTAAATTACTTATCATTATTGCAAATGATATTGCCCCACAATTATCTTAAATTTTTTTTAAATGTATTGAAACTGGCATATTCTCAGATTTCACGAGAAACAAAAATTTCAACAAAGGAAATTAAATGATTTTTTTTTCCGGATATTATAGGCCAATCTCTGTTTCAAAATCTTTGATATAGAATAGCATATAGCAATATAGAATAGCAAAAGATAAAATTTTGAAATATAGTATTAATATATAATGCATATTGGCAAATATGGGAAAATCATCAAGGGTAAATCATTAACAAAATTTTTATTCAAATTTAATTGTATATATTTATTACTATATTTATATTTTATTTGCAAATTAAATCAATTAGTTGTAAATAATATATTATTTATATAATTTTCTTTCGTTTATGTTTTTGGCATCGTCTAAATATGTAATAGGTATTTGAAAAAAAGACTTTCCCAAAGTTTCAAGAATAAAAACAAAAATGTTTTTATTAACGTCAAAGTAGGTCTTAAAGACCGAGATGTAATAATAATAACAGAAAGGGTTATGAAAAGCAAAACATTTCAATTTCTGCGAAATTAATATAAAAAACGAATGACATTCAAGATAGTTAAGGTTGAAACAGAGAAAATACAAAGAGAAAATAACTTTAATAGTTTTATTTAACTGTTTATTTTTAAATAGGGTTAAAATGTTTTAAATTATTCTTCAATAATTTAATATTATTTTATTTATTTGTAGTAGACATGTCGCGACGTTTGTGAATTACTGAAACCATATGAAACTATAAAAACTTATTTCTACCGAACTCTTTGATATCTATTTAATAAAACTTCAAAGCTAAAGCCTAAACTGCACAGGGTTAAATAGTGAAACTTACAAAGCCGAAAACCTTTTGAATATTTCAACAGATTTTAAGTTGAATAAATGTATTTCTGGTTTCAGCTTTAACCTTCCTGAAAGAAAGTTATCAATGCAACTTCTATGGTATATTTGGCATAAAACTAATACTTTTATATGTTACTTTATTAGGAATTTAAGCAAATATAATTAAAAATCTTTAAAATATGTGTATGTCTGTCCTCTTATTCATGGGTAGCTTATTTTTTCCAGCGATTTTATTGGAATATGATTTTCATATTTGAGGGTTGAATTTATTCTTTAAAATCGTTTTAAAGCTATATGTAATATAAAATTTGAAGTATTATCACGGAAACTTTTTATTATGAATTACCCTTTCCTTACGAAATTCTAATAGAGTATAATAATATCTATAAATAGTTTTGCCATTCTTATAGTTACATTAGCTAAGAAATATCTGACCTATTAAAAAAGTATTAGAAATCGCTATTTTGCATGATAGTTAAAGTTTTATTTAAGGCGTAGAACTTTTTAAAGTTGACAACCGTCTTAATTTAAATTGACTTCATACAATTAAACTTTTTATTAAGGCCAGAGCTCTTATCTGATAAATGTTAGTTAACCTTATTATATTAACATTAGAAGTATTCAAAGAGTATCATGAAATAATAAATATTTATAAATATTTCACAAAATGCTAATTTTAAAATGTGCAAGAATTTAATTAGTTTTAAATCAACTTTTATTGCCTCAAGAAAAAACATAAACATTTGTAGTCTATATTATCTAATAGTATCAAGACAATTTTGCAGTTATAGTGATTTGCTAGATTACT
The DNA here is from genome assembly GCA_918358865.1 of Melinaea marsaeus rileyi. Taxonomy (NCBI): domain Eukaryota; kingdom Metazoa; phylum Arthropoda; class Insecta; order Lepidoptera; family Nymphalidae; genus Melinaea; species Melinaea marsaeus. The sequence goes on along the minus strand of OU911083.1, from coordinate 45,766,683 downwards.
GAACGGATGAGCAAGGACAATCTATTATATAGATAAAGATAACTTCTTGAACTATAAGAAAAAAGTAAGGCCTGATCTATCAGTAAAAAGTATCAGAAGAGTAGGTACTCGTATCTTAAAAAGAAATAAATTACAAGAAAACATTTTCTACGAGCTTAATTTGTGGGGTCTTAGTTTTTCCAAATATTTAGACTTTGTTTTATTATAAAATGTAGTGATCTTTTTATGAACTATTTTGGATAAAATATTTTGAATGAAACATTCGAAGTATATTACTGTCATCTATACTTATATTATAAAGAGGAAAAGTAATATTTGCTATTTTATTTTCAATATGTCTACGGGATATCTATCCTAATTAAATTGCAGTAATTTGTAAAAAAGGACACTCAAAGAAAAATTAAATAAACATATAGTACTTGCATTTTTTATTTAAATTGAAACTGTAATTGCTATATAATTAATACATTAACCAGAGCTGAAATAGTAGCTCTTGATATCCCAAGACCAATACTATTCCAACATTGAACATTAGCAAACCTCCTTGAAACTATTTTTCTGTAGTATCATTTAAAGTAGACAACTTCAATATACATTTTTACAAAGGAAAAGAGACACGTATAGAGATATAGATATTGAAAACCTGTACACCTTGAAAAATATATTTACACAATAATAATTATGTAAACCTTAAAGAAATCTTATCAGAGTTATGATAACGATAAAGACGTTTTGAGACTTCCTATTAGATTTAGATTTTATATAATTTCAATTTAAATAATTATTTAATAATTAAATAACTTTTTTAATTGATAAAATGTTACAAAAATTATTTAAATGTATTATAAAGTATTATGTATCAAAATGTAATTATATATCAAGGAACTTAATTTATAATAGTTTTTTAGTTGGACAATAATAAGCACATTTAAGTACTTAATTAAACACAACAAAAAATATTTTTTTTACTTTATTTTATTGTATTTTAGTAAATTTATCGAATGTTATGTGGTGTTGTTGTGTCTTGTTGAAAATCAACTAAGATAAGTTTGCTGGGTACTGAAAGTGTTTCAATTGGCAACCAGTCGTAATACATAAAATTATTAGTATTAAATTTTAAGTATTTGTACCAAGCTCTCTAACTATTTGTACCAAGCTCTGTGGTACCACTTGGTGGCAGATCGCGGCCTTGGTTTGATGTTTGAACTACAGACCTATCGCCATTACCTCTCTGCTCTCCAAAGTAATGGAGAGCATTATCAATAAACAGCTCCTAACCTACCTCGAGGATCACCAGTTGGTTAATGACCGGCAATATGACTTTCGCCATGGTCGATCGGCTGGTGATCTTCTGTTGTATCCTACACACCGTTGGGCAGCTGTTATTGAAAGTAAGGGAGAGGGTCTGAAAGTTAGTCTGGATATGGCGAAAGCCTTCGATCGTGTATGGCACAAGGGGCTTCTTTCGAAGCTACCTTCCCTATGGGATCCTATGGGATTCCCGAGAGTTTATGCAAGAGGATCACCAGTTTCCTTACTGGGCGGAGCATACAGGTCATTCTCGACGGTTTTTGCTCGGACCCCAAGCCCCTGAACGCTGGTGTACCCCAAGGCTGCATGCTATCCCCAACTTTGTTCCTCCTGCATATCAATGATATGTTGGATATCTCCAACATACATTGTTATGCGGATGACAGCACTGGGGATGCTGTATATTCTGGCCGTGCAGGTCTCTCTCGGGAAAATGTCGACGAGTGCCGAAAGAAACTTGTGTCTTCTATAGAGACTTCCTTGGGGATGATCTCTGAGTGGGGTGAACTGAACCACGTTCAGTTCAATCCCATAAAGACACAAGTTTGCGCGTTTACCACTAAGAAAACCCCATTTGTCGTATCACCGCTCTTCGAGAGCACTCCCCTCATTGCCCCGCCAAGTATCAGAATACTGGGTCTCGACATTTCGAGCAATTATCAGTTTCGTGGTCATCTGGAGAGCAAGGCCAAGTTGGCCTCGAAGATATTGGGAGTGATTAATAGAGCGAGGCAGTATTTCAAACCTGGCCAAAGACTTGCGCTCTATAGGGCGCAGGTCAATATCAATATCAGCTTCTACCATTTGACCGCGTACAACGGAGAGCCGCTCGGATTGTCGGGTACCCGGTGCTCTGCGAACGGTTGGACTCTTTGGCATTGCGTAGAGACGTGGCTACCGCATTTACAACGGGGAGTGTTCCGAAGAACTATTCGATCTGATGCCTGCCGCCGAATTTCATCACCGCACAGCGCGCCATCGACTCCAATACCATCCTTACCACCTGGATGCGTGGCGATCCTCTACTGTGCGGTTCTCAAGGACATTTTTTTCACGTTCCACTCGCTTTTGGAACGAACTCCCTTCGGCGGTATTTCCAGATCGGTACGACATGGGTACCTTCAAAAAATTCTTCAACTCCTACCTACTCCTACAAGGCCGGAAACACTCTTGTAAATCCTCGGATGTTGCAAGAATTCATAGGCGGCGGTGATCACAAGTCATCTGTGACCCGCCAGCTCGTTTGCCCTCCTCTACCATAAAAAAAATAAAAAAAATAAGTTAGTCTAGTATACTTAAACTAAGTATTTGTGTTCCAAAAAATTTAAATAATATTAAATGTGTATGAAATGTTATTAAAAATAATATCTTAAGATAACAGAACGTGGCTGTTGTAATATAAAGAAAATGTTTTAAATTACGTGTTAGCGAAATATTGAAGTAGTATTCCTTATCTTTTGCTTGATCGTTTTTAGACATAGATAGATAGAGATTTTTATTTTATATTCTCGATATTTTGTTCGTAATCTATTTTATTATTATAATATAATTTGTAAGACATTGTTACTTACTACTAAATAGTCAATTGCATTCATATAAACGAACATATTTATGTATAAATTAATTTCTCTATTTATTTTATCCATAAACTGTTCGGTTTGGGCACGTCGAACGAATGAGTGATGAAAATGAAAATGGTAAAAAAGATATATAAAGGAAAAAGTTAGCGGTAAGAGAGACAGGGGGAGGCTTCGAGTGACCTTCGAAACCCGGAGGAAATGAGGACCCCCCGGAGGGCATGTATGAAGAGGTTGATGTCTGTGGCCGAGGCGAAAAAGGTATGCAGGGACCGTAGCGTTTGGCGCTCCGTCATCTCAGGCTACCCCGCAAGGGATATGGCGTGAAGATAAATAAGTAAATAATATATAAACTGTAATTTTATGAATATTATAAAATTTTATTCTGGAACGTGCAATTGTTAAAATCAAGAATACTTTGCTAAAATCATTAAAAAAATTCGATAAATTTCCTTTTAACAAAGAAACGTTCAAACATTGTTAAAAAAATCCGTACAACAGTTATTATTTGGTTAAAAGAGCACAACGATAATTGAGGTAGAAGGACGAGAATATTTAAGTGTATTTGATTTGCGTACAGCTGAGTTTCGTTTGTAACGACGTTAGTTACAATTTATTTACTTGGGATAAAGGGCTGATTTGTAAAGGAGAATATCTCGTCGCTGATAATTTGCTTTCATGAATACTTGAATGGATCATGATACACGAGGAATTGTGAGGTTTTAAGGTTGTATTAAATCGGTACGCATAATACAATGAAGAGAAGGAATAAATGAATATTGCTACGTTTTTGTGACCAAATTCTGACAACTTTACATACATAAATTTAATGTATCGTAAGTGTATGTTAAGGTATTTTTTTGTTATACAAAGTTGTTGTGTATGGAATATACAATAACTTTGAATTTTTATGTTAAACGAGTAAAAATTTTTTAAGATATCTAGAAATTATTTATTTATTTATATATTTATTTATTTATTTATCTTCACGCCATATCCCTTACGGGGTAGCCAGAGACGATGGAGAGCCAAACGCTACGGTCCCTGCATACCTCTTTCGCCTCGGCCACAGACATCAACCTCTTCATACATGCCCTCCGGGGGGTCCTCATGCTTTTTACGTGACCTTCCTCCAGTATCATAGATACTGTGTTTTGCGAAGGGCACTCGAGGCCTTCCCCTGTCTCTCTCCCGTTTACTTTTCCTGTATAAATCTGTTTTACCAATCTTTCATCACTCATTCGTTCGACGTGCCCAAACCACCTGAGCACGTTCTGCTTCATTCTCACCGTAACATCTTCGCTAGTACCTGCCATTCTGTGGATCTCTTCATTGCGGATTCGGTCAGCTAAACTGACTCCGCATATTCGGCGAAGAGATCGCATCTCCACAGCATTCATCTTTCTTACATTCTACTTCTGTGTTACCCACGTTTGGCTGCCGTATAATAGCGTCGGTTTCAAAACCGCATTGTGTACCACCAAACGTGCAGCTATGCTGACGTTTCGCCGTCTCAACATTGCAGCCAGGGCACCGTTGACTCTGTTACCGGCAGCAATACGCCTTTCCACATCCATTTCGTATCTTCCGTTTCTGGTAAACATACTTCCCAAATATACCACTTCATTCACTTGTTCTATTATCTTACCATTCACGTTGATCTTACATTCTGTTTTTTCTTCATTTCTTTCAAATATCAGAACCTTCGTCTTATATCTAGAAATTGAATTTTTTTTTAGTGCTAAGTCATTAAGTTATTTATTATAAACTAATTGTTTACTGCTACTCCCTCCGAGTTGACATAAATGGGATTTTGTGAGGACCGCTTTTTTAATTTGTCTCTAGGAAAAGCTTTTTAACATATAGGAACGTAAATACCATGTAGCATTTTTTAATTCAACATACACTGATTTCATTTCCGTAGATCACGATCTTGTGAAAGTGTCTGGATATAAAGTGCCAATGTTACTCAGTGGCAATATTACACTCTAATGAAAACCAATTTTAACGTTTCGTTCTTATAAAAATACAAGCTTTTCTTCTTTATAATCTGTGTTGAAACTAAATTTATATGATGCAAAAATATTGAACTAATTGAAGTCTCTTTTTGAATTATATTTTACTAGATGGCGTTAGTATGTAAATTGATTGCGATATCATTGTTATTTTTTAACTATTTCTGTGTCTTAAAATCTTTATCAGAATCCATAAAAACTTTTGTAATAAATATTAGACTCAACTAGGTAATAAATTTCAAGAGTAAATGAAGTAGTAATGAGCAAGTGTTTTAATCGGGATTCTATATTAATTTGCTTTACATTATCATCATGAAAGGATTAAAACAATCGTACAATCTTATTCAAATTTGAAGATGAGAAGAAGTGAAGATAAAGTGAAGCCACGCCTAGAAGTTTTTTCTCAAAGATAATTCATTTGTTGATATTCTTAATTCTATAGGATTAGCTTAGATAAAGGTTATATATGTTGATTTTATAAAATTCAAATATTTTTTATACATGACCTCAATGATGACTGTGTGTTTATTTGAATGTTACTTAATAGTAAAAAGGTTATGACTTAGACCGTTCCTTGTGGATTCTATGACAAAAGTATTCTAAAATCTTCGACACCTCATTTTAAAACCTTTAATGAACCTGCATGATTTATTATTAATTATTTTAAAATATCTATAATCTATCTATAATTTTTTACTATCTTAAGATTGAAAAGTAAATAAACTTGAAAGTATTCATTATCTTATACCATACGAGTTTTCTCGACTCGTATCTGACATATGAAGCTGAAAACGGACAGCGACATGAATAAAAAAAAAAATTGAAATATGAACACAGATATATACAGACTCATACGAAGAATAGGAAAATATATATTCGTATAATTTTAATTCTGTGTTCAGATTTCGGTGGTTAAGCATCTACAAAATAAGTTCGCCGCCAGATGTGTTTTTTTTGGTTTGCTTGTGGTTGCTTACAAAAACTGCTTGTTTATACAGTTAGTCTTTAGATAAGTATAATAACAATTGTTAAGCGCTCAGGTGATAGAATTTTATTAGTTTAATAAGTTTAATATGTTTCTAGTTCATACAAGGATGGTAAAAAGAGCATGATATCGTCCACATTTCATAATTTTTGGCCAAAATTTTCAATTGAGCAAAAAATTTGAGATTTTTATTTCACGTAATGTTAATGTTGAGTGGATCTTAAATTTCTATTATATTTTCAAAGCCTATTAAAAGAATAAATAAAAATTATTAATAAAATATAAAATTTAAAGTAAATTAGCGTTATAAAATATACTACGTTTTACCATCTCATAAATCCATTAGATTGGTGGAACAATAAAAAGTTAACTGTGTTTCCACTCCACTAAAGTGAACTCAGTGCCAAAGTTAGATTCTGTAGAGACACAAAGGAATCGAGCCAATGAATGCAATTTAGGTACTGTAAACAGTTATCGTCTTTGACTAATTTTGAAATGTTATCTCATTTATAAAATAAAATAAAAATTCTTTGATATTCCAGATATCAAAGATTAAAGGGACAAACAGACCAATGTTATATCAAAATATTAGAGCTTGTGTGATCGACATAAAGACTAACACTTATTATATTTTTAAATAATATGATATAATTAATATTATTATAATATACATTATCATAGTAATAAATGTTTGAAAGACGCAATATAACAGAACAATGTGTAGATCTTATTATGTTTTCTAACTATAGTTATATTTAATCAAAGTTTTTAGTCATCTGGCAAAAAAATATTTGATTATCTCAATTTCTTGAAATATATATAAAATGGAGGAGAGGGATAGTACATGTATAACTTCGTTATGAGATCAGTCCCCTTAACATTAACATATTAATTGCTAAATTAAAAGATAACTTCCTATACAGCTTGCAACATCTAATCCTAGTTATTTACCAAAACTAAAATTATGAACGATGTTGACAGCCGATTGATTTACTTTGTTTTAATTCAATTTTTTCCTTGTGCCTTTTATCAACGCTGTTGTAATTGAAAACAAGAGAACTCTTTTACAAGCTCTCTTTCCTATTAGACTCTTATACCTGGAATTCTCTTAGTGAGATATATGTAGATACTCAAAAATAAATAACACCGAAACAAAACTTTAAATTATTAACCACAGAATTCGTAATGAATGGACATTTATTAATTTTTGAAAATACGAAGTATTTTTAAAAAGTTACTATCAATATATAAACTTCTAAAACCATGTTAAATGTATAACAAGTTTAGAAATAAAATTGTTTACACACATTAAATCATAATAAGATTTTAAGATTTCTTCTTTCAGTGAATCATAAAGCTGAACGACGAGCTCCATCATCCTACATACCGCTGTGACAAACATGATAATTCAGACGTGAATAAGGAAGGGATCAAATACGGCAAAATTTTGCGTTGGTAATATATTATGTATATACATACAACAAAAAAGCAAGATGAATTTATAAACAAGGCAACACAAATATTTATACTCACAACTACTTTTTTGTCTTATAAATGGGAAATAAAAATATAGTTCTATAAAAAAAATATAATATTAATATTTTAATAAAAAAATACATTCTTCTACCGGATAGTTATTGTCAGGTCTCTTGTAGTTAAAATCGAAAGGCTATTAATGTTTGGACGTTTTTATTGTTATTTTTATTTCAAGTAACATAATAACACTAATAATAATATAAAACTTATTTTATGTTTCATGTTGTAACTACTACTCGTTTCGTAATTTGTACAACACTTATCAAAATATCACTAAAATAAACGTTACTCCAGTTTTAATTAAAAAGGTAATCAATTTATATAACTTGTCTGCATGTCTTGTATGGAATAAATACACTTGAGATATTACAAGGTAGGGAATGATTTTCCTACATTATTTAATGCCCATAAAATTTTATTCGCCGATGACATTTCAATAATTTTTAAGACAAAAAGTGATTTAAACTTGACAACTCAACTTTTATCAATTTTTGAAATTATTACAAATTGGTTATCCAACCACAATCTGATTATAAATTTTACAAAAACTAAATTAATGCAATTTTATCCAAACCAAAAACCAGTAATGAATTTTACGCTTAATTTTGATAATAATGACACTTCACTTGTTGACAATTTTATTTGGTTTGGTATAGGTTTAGATAGTAATATGACATGGAATTCACACATTGACATCATTAAAAATAAATTAAATAAATTCATTTATGTGATTAAAAATAAAAGATATAATATTTCTTGTAGTGTTAATTGTTTTGTGTTGAAAGTAAGTAAGTAAGTAACGGGTACCGAAGAAAGCACATATCCATTTAGAACATTATGTATATTAATAAAAATATTCCGAGATATCTGTACCGAAAGCAGCTATTTTTTTCTATAAAGATGTACATGTGATGTATAATAAAATTATTAAAATATTTAATTTTACAAAAACTAAACAGTTTTTTATTTCACTGGTACTTATAACTGCTTCGAATCCTATTAGTATTATTTTTTGTACATGGTTAAAATGTTATAACATTGATAGAATAAACAATAGGTTTTTGTTGCAAACCTTATCGCAACTCTTTGCCTCTTTTTGTCTCCACCTTTTTCTTACATACTTTTCAAACGAATCGAATACTTATTTTTTTTGGGTCGGCAACTCCTACTTCATAGCCTGTTTATTAATGATATGCTAATACAAGTGATATTGTTCTACTAACACATAACTTGTTCACATGCTTATATGTATATAAAATTCAGCTTGGAGTCATTCATCTGAAAGCAAAAAAAATGGCATTACTTAAAAATTACTAAAACAGGACTTATGAATGATATTATGAAAAAAAAATGCAAATGAGATTAGTTTGTTACAAGATATGTATTTAATTATTATTCTATGTAAGAATTAAAGTGTAACACACAGTGTATCACAGACCTTAAAACAGAACACAGAATTTTATTTTTTTACATTTCAAGGCAAAATATCCTATGATTTAGGTGGTCTGCCTTTTAGATACTTATCATATTCATGGGTCATATTCTTGGTTCATGATGAAGAATCGATCTAGAACTTCAAATACTTTTCTCACGAATGCGATTTGACACGTTATTTTTCAACTTACCTGAGAGTAGATCGGTAATATATTTCGTAGTGTAATGACAGTAATGTTACAAATATGTTTTTTTTCTATCCTTATAAATAAATAGTTTTCAAAGTAATGGTCATTCAAATGTTAAGATAATTTTATGCAATGTCTTATATAATAATATATGTATGAAAGTAAAATGAATTTATCTTGCATATTTTTAAATAACAATATTAAGCAATAGTTCTCGTAAAGGCAATATATTCACATACTCGTATTACTGTTTTAGTTTTAATACTATAATTGTTATACTAATATTCTATACTTCTAACACAATGTTAAAAAAATATTTAAGTTTACAAAAATATTCAATATTAGAATTAGAATTAGTATGAAACAGGTATATGCCTTATTTCAAATAATAATTCAAGTCAAAATTTATTAATTTCCAATGACCATAGATACATTGCGCTTATAAAACGTTTTATGTTCAACGATTATGGAAAATTCATATGTTAAGAAGAGGTAAAATAAAAAAAACTAGTTATCGAAAAAAATCCCAATGGATTTAATTCAATCCAGGTGCTTCACCCTTTCAGGAAAATTTAATCACAAGAAAGCACACAATGTACTTTTAAATATTCAAAAGAGTATTGCTCGAGCAAATACAAACACTGACCTTCAGAAAAGTTACATGTTAACTTAAATGAGATAATAAAGAGATAAATTTGGGTTCTTAATTGTGACTTTACTTTTATTTTAAAAGGTTTTATAGATTTTCCTGATAAATATAAACTAATATTAATATATTATGATATTAGTTTGCAACTCCTGCCTGGTAATTGACTATGGACGAAAATGATCATAACATAAATGTAAGCTTTGCATATGGTATGTTGTGTACGCGGACTGACGTACAAGTATCTGTACGCCTCACATGTGTGATGTGGCACTTAGAGAATGACAATTACAGCAGACTCAAGATGGAGATTTTAAGCCTGCTCGTCAAGTGATTTAATTCTTATTTATCAGTGTCTGAACTACAAAATATTGGAAGTTAAAACCTTTAATTGTCGATATTTCTATTGTAGGTTAGTGTTAATACAATTGTGTGTTATTTATTTCGGTATCATCCAACATATTACAAATCGATTATTGTCAAAGTTTGATTGGATAATAGTAGATCATTGCAAAATTACAAATTGAAGTTGAGCTGGCAGCAGATGAAGATCAGAAGTATAACATCATAATTATAAAGTCAATAACAAAAGAGGATGGAATAACTTATCTCATACCGCCATGTTTTCAAGCAACAAAACACCACTTTCAATTGACAAAGTTACAAGAATTTTTTAAAATTAAAAAAACATTACAGAGAAGAGGTCATAATAGAAAGGTGTGGATGTCCATGCCATGTGATGTTTTAGCACTATACAAAGATGATGCTGGAAATATGGTGTTTAATGATTATTTATTACAAAAAAATACTCAAGTCACAAGCCAGATGGAAAATTATTGGAAATTTTAGAGAAACTAAGTGATAAATCTAATGTCAACAAAGAAAAACATAATAATTTAAGATATATAATTTAAATATTTCACTTTAGAATAAGTTATTTCATAAATAAATGGAGTTGAAGCAATCTTACGTAATTAATGCCGACTCCGATTATCTTAATATTATTTTGTAAAGAGCATCTCAATCATTTATGACGATAACTGAGTTTTCCATTGTGTTGCACCGCTTGTAACAGTAATATTATCAAAAAAATATTTGGTATCATACATATTTTATAAAATTAAAGATTCACATAATGCAGAATATCTATCTGTTTGTTCTTTTTTCCAGTCGAAAACAATATATTCATGGAATTTTGAAAGCGCAGCTCTCAGTCACTTGTGTATTTTATCACCTGTCATTATCATAATGAGTGTAATTTTCATTCCAACGATAATTAAACGTCAAGTACTCCAGTACTTGCAAGTACATGTATTTATAATTATTACCGAAGTAAGCAACTTTTTGTAAATTAATGTGAATGTTCTATGCAAAGACAGACTTATCCTTGTAATTGAATTAAAAATTACATCTTTGATATTTTATGATTAGGTTTCATATAATAAACATAGTTTAAAGAAAAAAACAGTTTATTTAAATGGATCTTAATATTTTTAGAAAAACTATATTTTTTTTGTAACTGTAAATTTTCTCACTATATGCGATCGAAAACAGTTATATTTCAAGCTGATTGATATCTGCTTTTAGTTACTGTTATTATTAACATTATAAATATTGAACTCTTTTGAAGATAACAAAATTTGTTTCACATTTATCACTTTAAACACCACAACATGTTTTTTTGCCTAACACTTAAAATGATTACAATCCTATTAAAAGTAGGTTTTTTTTCAAAAAAATTGTCTCTCGAGTATTGTTACTAACAAAATTTGGACAAAAAAAATAAATTAAAAAGAAACCAAACATTACTATACCCAAAACTTCATAGCACTTGATTTCAGAACTTACATATTCAGCTAAGAGTTTCATTGCCAAGATTTTCATGCATTTTGTGACAGCAATTATTAAATAACAATAATATATTATAATAGCAAAGTTGTAGTTGCAATAACAAATCTGAAGTAAAAGAGAGAAATACAAAGTAATAAAATACAAGAAAGCTCTCTACCGCCTTGTCACTTTTACAGTATCCATATAAATGTTTTGACGAATCTCGGAATAGTTTTGACTAATTCAAATTAAACATAAAAACATCATTATACGAGGTGGAAATAAATGTTACAATTAACAAAAATACAAATAATTTACTTATCAGATAAATATAATATATCAAAAATCAATTTACAAGCAAACTTAATATCATGATAATTAAAATAATATGATGTGCCTTCATATGCAGTGGTGCAGTGGTTCAGTGGTTCAGTGGTTCAGTGGTTCAGTGAGCTGACATTAAACTTACGCCGGTATATTGTTTGCTTTTCTATTAAACATCATTTAATATACAGCATGTCTTTTATTTCGAATAAGAAAAACTTTATTTTGGAATTTACCAATTTGATAAATTTATTATCATTTCTGTATGTTTACAATTTTTATTAAGTATTTTTTTTATGAAATATTCTAGATTTTTTTATTTATTAAAAGAAAGAGTAGGTTTTATAAATTTCAAGTTAAATAGTGAAGCTTATGAAAAAACAAGACAAATAAATCGTTAATATATTTACGTTCAAAAAATTAAAATGTTTTTCCTCTTGGTAATTTTTTTTTTTTTATGTGTATCATAATATCATATCATAGCACAGTAGTGCTTGTTTTCTTTAGATTCCATAAAGACTAATTAATACCTTCCTATGTCCCAATTGTAATATAAACAACAACAATTACAACAGCATTTATTATAAACAACAGCAATTACAACAGCATTTATTATAGACAATAGCAATTACAACGGCATTTATAATAAACAACAGCAATTACAACAGCATTTATTATAGACAACAGCAATTACAACAGCATTTATTATAGACAACAGCAATTACAACAGCATTTATTATAGACAACAGCAATTACAACAGCATTTATTATAGACAACAGCAATTACAACAGCATTTATTATAGACAATAGCAATTACAACAGCATTTATTATAAACAACAGCAATTACAACAGCATTTATTATAGACAACAGCAATTACAACGGCATTTATAATAAACAACAGCAATTACAACAGCTTTTATTATAGACAACAGCAATTACAACAGCATTTATTATACACAACAGCAATTACAACAGCATTTATTATAAACAACAGCAATTACAACAGCATTTATTATAGACAACAGCAATTTCAACGGCATTTATAATAAACAACAGCACTTACAACAGCATTTATTATAGACAACAGCAATTACAACAGCATTTATTATAAACAACAGCAATTACAACAGCATGGATGTAAGTCACCAAAAAAGAATTATTTTGAGCCAAAGTAAATCAATCGGCCGTCGACATCGTATTCTATTAATGTATACTCGTTTATTTAATTATCACAAATTAATATGGAACATAGTTTTGTTGTATAATAGTTTTTGAATATTTTGTCACTTAAACATAATCGATTTCAAAAAACTTATAATTATTACAAACAATACTCTCCGTTATTTATTTATTAAATTTATTATTTTACATAACAACTTGACAAACAAGCAACTTGACTTCACTAGACGGGTAATAATTAACCAGAGGCATTGTATTATACATCCGAAACAATTTACACATAAGGCATTTTAGCCAGTGCCAATGGAGAGGCACTCAGGTGAAACAGCAAACGATGATTGACAATGTTACAGGACATTTGAGAAGACTTTGGAGATTTCTACGAGTATCGTAGAGATGCTATTGGTCAGTCTGTACGTATTTTCTGCATGTACATTTAATCTCTATATTGAATTGATCTTTTATATACATAATTTTATATACCAAATATTCTATATTGTGCAATGAAGAATTAAATAAATAAATAATAATGTTACATTAGTTATTATTAAGAGTATAATTTAAGTAAGGTTGTAAATAAGTACAACACGAATAGTTTTACCATTTTCCTAATATCAGATTCATATAATTGAAATTGAGGGTAATTAAGTAATATTTTGTACATAATAATTATATCCTTAAATAAAAAAAAACAACAGATTTTTTTGTAATTCAAATTTATACTTTGAAACTGATATAAAAAAGATCGTCTGAAAACTTTGATAAAATAGGAACTCTTTTTAAGTTTCTTATAATTATTTAATCATAAAATTCATATTGTTCTGTTATATTGCGTGTTAAAGAAATATATATATTACAATATCTAGGAATATTATAAAACTTTATAAAACAAATAACGTTCTTGTGAATATCTTAACGACGACAAAACAAGCTCTTAAATTCAGACGGAATATAAGTATGTTTGTGACTTCCTTTAATCTTTGATATCACCAAAATCAAAGTCAGCCATAACGTTTCAACGAACATCAAAGAACTTTTATTTTATTACATAAATGGAATAACATTTCAAAATTGGACTGTCATCGTCTTTACAGTAAATTGCATTCATTGACTTTATTCCGTTTTTATTGACTTTAGTGTTTTTACAGAATCTAACTTTGGCACTGAATTCAGTTTAGTGGAGTGTTAACATAAATTACTTTATATCGTACTACCCATTTAAAATATTTATGAGATGGTGAGAACTAGTAAATTTTATTTCGCTCTCAGTCGACCTACATCTTTTATTCAATTGTAATATAATATATGAAATAGAGTAAAGACAAGAAATGCAACTTTTAAATCAGTTAAACATTTTTAAGGTTGGTCATAATTTAATTTAAACATTGTATTTATTAAAACTATTGAAATAATTTGTTAAAACCTAAAACTAGTAGAAAACTAACATCTATTCAATAAACGGTAAAATCATACTTTTTACTTAAAACATGTTTTTAGGCAAGAAATTAGGAGATGTGGGAGATATTACTCTCCTTCTAGTATCGTTTTATGAACTAGATCTTCTCATTAAAAATAAACAAATTCAATTATGTTGTAGCGCCTCTAACGTGAACCTTCCTATGTGAAAACTCTTAAGGGTTTATAAAAATCTTAATTAGGATTTATTTACTCTCAGATCCAAGTTGGTTTTTATTATTTGATGTTATACTTATTTAAAGACTAAGTGTACCAGTAAGCAGCTATAATTTACATATATATGTAATCGGTCACCCATAAGACAACGCACTTGTGTCATAGATGCCTAGCCACCAAAATCTGAACATAAAACTAATAGTTACTAATAAGATAAAATTATACAAATATAATATATCACACATAGATTGTGTATATTATTTGATGTCAATTGTTTTCACGTCACTGTCAGATCTTAGCTTTATAAGGCAGTTACGAGTCGACGAATGATTTAAGATAAAGAAAAGTTTCAAATTTATTTACTTTTCTAACTAAAGGCAGTAATTATTCAATTATTATAAATATAAACTAAACATTCATGAGCAGAAACGAGGTATAATATTACACATTATTCTAATTTAAAAATATTACGGTGAATAATTTCAAATTATAATCAAATACAATTATTTTATGTTGGTTTTTAAATCGTTTTAGTGCGATCTTTAAAGTAGCGACAAGGATTGTTCGGACAACAATAATTTAGGTTCTTGGCTAGCCTTTTAACTTTTAGTGTCAGTTTGCACAAACTACCATTAGAGCTTTAATGGTAGCTCTGGCTTTTCCACTAAATTGCACTCGATATTACAGACTCCTTTACTATAACTTAAATTCCACTGTCTCTTACTTGGCACAGATTTTTCTATAAGATTCGTATAAGAATATTATTTCTTGCTCTTAATTGCACTAGCACGTCGCAACACAGTTTTTACTGTCTAGAAAATCTGAAACTATTATACGCTAATTCAACTGGTTTAAAACCTTTCAAAAGTAAAAATTAAATTAAATTAGTGTATAATAAAAAGCTTATGAGGCTTGATACCAATAATGGATACAATTTCTATACATATATTACAAAGAAACATGGTCGTTTTTTACCTGAATAACGGACAGATATATTTTCATTTTAATATCTACTGGACATCTTTTTAGCTTTTTTCAAATACCTTAATTATTCAATACTTATATTTATTATTTCTTTTGATAAAATTATTTATAAATTACATATACTTAAACAATCTAAAGAACTACTTAAAACTATAATACTACATCTAACATTTTTATTCCATAATATAATATTGAGTTACTGCTCTTTACTTTAAAGTGTCCATTATTTTAAAAGCGCTTCATTTAAGTCTTGGAAAAATACATTCTTGCTTTTAAAAATTGCACTTTCCAGAATTTAAAAAAAAATATTAATGTTTCAATTAAAGACACTTCTTAAATTGCGGAAACTATACTCTGAGATATACAAAAATATATAATATATTTAAAAAAAAAATATTTTTAGGTTATGATTTATAAAAGACAACATATTTATTATATATTTATTTAGGTTACAACATAAACCATATAATGTTAAATTTAAAATAAAAACTGTCGAGAGCTAATAAATAAAATTAAATCGATTCTCTTCATCAAAGATGTCATTCGTCGATAGAATGCTGCTCCAATATTGGGGAATATACGAACACGAAATTGGGTTCGTTATGAAATCGAAATTCAATTAATTGCTGCCTATAACTTGATACAACGCACATTGATGATAATACTTTTATACCTACTCATGTTGTATTAGTACTAAATATATAAAGAGGAATCCTTGAAAAAATATTTTTAACAAACCTATAATACTTTCTTAGAAAAAACCTGCCTTCAAAATAATTAGTTTTTTAAATAGATTCTTTATATAACCTAGCAAAGTAATTGCATATTATCATTATTGCCTAAAGTTTTTGATTAATTTTGTAATGTTATAAACACTGACGAACAGACACGACTAGTAGTTAAAAAAGTGCAAAAAAAGTTTTACGTGATTATCATGATCCAAATGCATACAAATCTAACATTCATTCATTCATAACAAGATGAAACTCGCCTAACATGATTGGACATTATTTTGATGCTCAATCATGTTAGACGACAATATATGATAAAAATTATACAAACAAGCAAACGGCATCAATTACATAACATTATGTCAACAACTATTTAACCGATGACTGTGAGAAAATTAAAGGTAAAATGTGTTCCATTTCAAAGCGATATATCATGTGTATACTTCAGAGGTACCAAACTTTTGGCAAGTATTGCAGAACATGATGTAGTTTAAACCAAGTGAGTGAGTGAGTGAGAGCCAACAGGTGTTTACATTATATAGATACCAATATGATATCGGCATTCATTATATGGTTTTACAACTTGTACTTGTCCTGTTGAAGATCGATACAAGGTTATTTTGTATTAGAAATTAGGACAGTTAATTAGTTACTTGTATAATTTAAAATTTACGAAAACAGGGCAATTTAATTAGGAGTTCAGATCGCAATATGACTAACGTTAAACCATTAACGTGAAGAAAACTTTACATTATTTTTACTACGCACCAATAAACAGTCACCCATATTACAACTGCTATTATTAAGATCTTCCTCTTAATCTATGACTTCTACTCTCGTGACACAATCGCAGACAGGTATCGTTCACAATATACAACTTAATTAAATAATTAATCCCTTAGTTGTATAAAACAGATTTAAATAGATATAATAAAAGTAAAAAAATATTGAACAGATGATATTAAGTATGTTAAGTAAAAATAATTAGCTGAAAAACTTCCCCTGTTGAATACAACAGAACTTAGGCTTAGGCCTTCTTGACATTAAAATGGACGCAGACTTTGTCCACTACTTTGCTCCAATAGACGAGATATATTATAAATTTTTCTCATATATTTAAATAGTAGATATTAAAAATAACTTTTTAAGAATTGAACACATGATTCGTCCAAAGCAATCCTTATGATATTTAAGACTGTTTCAAGTCTACCCATGGTCGATAATAAGAATTAACGCTACTAAATAATATTTATATTATTGTTAAAAAAACAAATTGTGCAGACCCGATTACTTTTGCATTTAATAAATGCGTATTAATTAATCTGCACCAACTTTAAGTTAAACTTTACTATTTCACGGGAAGCCACTCATTACGTGATCTGCCTTTGCATAAAGGATTAACGACTTTTCTAACGGTTTGTCTCATAATATATTCCATGGATAATTTCGCGTTTAGTTCAACTAAACGACTATAATAAATGTTACGCTAAACTCCAACAACCTTAATATGATAACTAGAGACAGAATCCTAATTTTGTTCATTATTTTTGGTTGACATAATCAGAACATTGTCAGTATAGGTACTTTTGAGTAGTTTAAAAACGCTGGAAGAATGTTTTAGGTTTTGACATCACTTAAAAAGTAGATTTATAGGAAAATTTATTTCAAGTAACAATGATAAATAGAAAAATAACTGTAAATGAAGTTTATTTTCGGTAACACCTAAACTAGTAATATTTTCTTGTTATGATCGAGCATAGCTCGCACTGTAAGTGTTGGAACTGAATAATGTATCCACAATAAATAACGTCAACCTTGAATTATCAATTTGAAAAAAGTTTTATTACATTCAATAAATGTATTATATTTTGATAGAATTTTTATTTCCAAACATTTTTAGATTTCGTTTAGAAATAAATTTATATAACAATGAACACGCTTGTAAACTTTTAATCATATTTTTCGTCAGTGAACCATTATAAAACTAATATAAAACTAATAACTCGTATGATGTGGAGTGTAGATAAATGTGATTAAATATTATAAAAAAGCCAAAATGAAAATGTTTGCTTTTATATTAAAATACCTCGTTCGACAGGGTCGATCGTGTTAGGTAGATTCCCGTCACGCGATACTCGATATGCAATATTCGAAGGTAACAATGATTAGAATGAATGATTTACTTTAGTTGTGGGGGGGGTGGCGGTGGTCGGATCGACAAAGAAAAATTAGCCAGCAGTATTCTACTAGTCATTACGAGTCTTATGACGGGTCACTCGGCATATATTGGGTGAGGGGGGAACCACCACCCACCCCTATCTCCTAAACGGGGGGTCGCATCAAAAAACTTTTCGAACAAAAAAGTTGCCTCTTTTAATTTATTAATTTTATAAGATTTTTCCGACAACAAAATTTTGCCTTCTTCTGTGACTTTTTTCGGTTTTTAACTTTCAACCCCCCCAGCCCTCCAACCCCCTGACCGATTTCCCCCGTTCAAGAACTTAACCTTCATTTTGTCCTCAAGAATGTGTATACCGAGTTTGAAAATCCTCCGTCAATATTTGAGACCTGTAGCGTGTCCCAAAGGTTTGCACTTTCACCCCCCTCCCCGCCACCCCTTTCACTTTTTCCAAAAAATCGAGCTGTTTCGTTTGTCCTACCAATTTATCCTATCGACCTGTGAAGTCAGATTTTGCCTACGATGAATTTGGACTGATGGATCATATATACATATATATATAGAGGGATATATAAATAATTTTTTTTTCGACGGATTCTCAATCTCCAGTTCATAAACGGCGTAGCGCCCCTACTCTGGGGTCTGGGTCCCGTCATCGCATCGATTGCAATAGGTAGATTCATCTATTGAATCTACCTAATATTGCCTTATTGCTGTCATGCTTCGATGATTCCATGAACTACTTACATAAAAATGCTTCTGAAATTTACTGATCCGTAAAAAACTCGTTATATGAAATTCTAAATCAAATGCGTTAGTCAGGAATAGCTTCTGCGGTGACTCTGTCTATGTCTGTCTGATCTTCCTCTGCCTTTCTGTCTGTCTCGGTGACTCTGTCTGTCTGTCTGATTTGCCCTTCGACGTCAATCAATTGTCCCTGGTATTTAACGATTCGCAAAAGTGCTTATATCTGATAATAAATTTCTTATACATTCTTAATAATATTTTATTTATTATATTTATTTAGCTTCATGCCATATCCCTTAAGCGGTAGCCAGAGACGACGGAGCGCCAAACGCTATAGTCCTTGCCACAGACATCAACCTCTTCATACATGCCCTCCGGGGGGTCCTCCTGCTTTTTACGTGACCTTCCTCTAGTATCATAGATACAGTGTTTTCGAAGGTCACTCGAGGCCTGCCCCTGTATCTCTTATCACTCACTTTGCCTGTATAAATCTTTTTTACCATTCTTTCATCACTCATTCGTTCGACGTGCCCAAACCACCTGAGCACGTTCTTCTTCATTCTCACTGTAACATCTTCACAAGTACCTGCCATTCTGTGGATCTCTTCATTGCGGATTCGGTCAGCTAGACTGACTCCGCATATTCTGCGAAGAGATCGCATCTCGACAGCATTCATCTTTCTTACATTCTTCTTCTGTGTTACCCACGTTTGGCTGCCGTATAACAGCGTCGGTAGCAAAACCGCATTGTGTACAGACAAACGTGCAGCTATGCTGACGTTTTGCCGTCTCAACAATGCAGCCAGAGCACCGTTGACTCTGTTACCGGCAGCAATACGCCTTTCCACATCCATTTCGTATCTTCCGTCCCTGCTAAACATACTTCCCAAATATACCACTTCATCCACTTGTTCTATTATCATACCATTCACGTTGATCTTACATTCTGTTCTTTCTTCATTTCTTTCAAATATCAGAACCTTCGTCTTATCTACATTCAGGTTTAGACCATTATTTTCACACCCGTCTTAGTCTTTAAGGTCACCTACTTTCACTCCCATCACTATCACCACTATCTTTCACGCCTTGGAGACAACTATCCAAATACAAATTGAACAACTAAGCTGACATAGCGCAACCTTGCTTAATACCCGATTGGATGTCAAACCAGGGCGACGTGTCAGCTCCTACTCGCGCACAGGCTGAGTGATCTCTGTAAAGAGACTTTACAGCCTGTAGCAAGAGTCCGCTCACATTGTATCGGGGCAGCATCTCCCATAATTTCTTTCTCACAACCCTGTCAAACGCCTTTTCCAAATCCACAAAAGCACAGAAAACCTTTTGGTTTAGGGCCACAAACTTTTCCGTGATCATGCGGAGGGAAAAGATCTGATCTATACACCCTCTTCCAGGTCTAAAACCTCCTTGGGCCTCCCACAACAGCCTTTCAGATCTCTCTTGCATTCTTCTCGCTAATATTTTAGCATAAACTTTACCGCCCAAGCTAATCAAACTGATAGCCCTATAACTTGGACAGTCTATCTGTGAACCTTTGCCTTTATACAAAGGCACGATGACTGCACCTCGCTAATCGTCTGGGACCTCTCCTGATTTCCAGCATAAATTGCACAAAAACCAGAACAAGTCCAAGACGCGCGGCCCACCATGTTTGATCATCTCGGCAGTAACTTCATCTGCTCCCGCAGCCTTACCATATTTCAGACTTCGAATCGCACTCTCCACTTCTTCCAAACTGATTTCACCATCGGCTACATCCGGACTCAGCATTTTGCTGGTACTCAAGGCCGAGGCGTCCTCACATTCATACGTCTCCTTGTAGAATTCCGCCCACCGCTGCAAAACGTGTGCTTGCTCGGTTAAAATTTCACCGCTCTTCGAAAGCACCCCTTTCATCCTACAGGTTATCGAAACAACCCCGGGAATTAATAACTTCTCGCCAGAAAAGTTTCGTGTTTTTCCCGAAATTGTTAGTCAACCAACCTTTCATCTCTTTCTCTCTCAGAATTTTCACGCTTCATCTTTATAAGTGCTTTCGTTTTGTGCTTTTGCAGCTTGTACTCTCTTTTTCTTATCTCTCTCATACTTTTATCCTTACCCGAGGCTTTATAATCCAGCCATGCTTTCTTCTTTAACTCTACAGCGTCTTTCACTTGATCATCCCACCATTCATCTCGCTTTTTACTAAAACCTCTTTTCCTTTTACCACATACCTCTGTCGATACTTTCACCATACCATTTCTAAGATTCTGCCTGCATACTTCAGCACTTTCATTTCCAGAGTCACAGCTTTCAAGCTTCTTGGAAACCCTTTCTTGATATGCCTCTCTGATCGGTGGATCTTGAAGCTTCCAACTTCTTATGCGATAATTCGACGCCAAGCTTGGATACGTCGTACGGTTGCGCCAACCTGCAAACAGACCTCTTATTCTAGCAACGACTAGATAATGGTCTGTTCCCAGATCAGCACCCCTAAACACTCGCGTGTCCATAACTTGGCTTCGAATTCGCTGATCCACCAGGAATACATCAATCAAACTTCTTTTTTCCGCTCGCTCCCATGTGAACATGTGAATTTGTTTATGATCAAACATCGTGTTTGCCACAAACAAATTTCTGTCTTTACAAAATTCCAAAATAAGCTTTCCAGCCTCATTTACTCTCTTATCACCGTACTTGCCTAGCACGCTTTCGTAACCACTTCGCGCGGTTCCAACCCATCCATTAACATTCCCACATACTATCAACTTTTCATTACTTCTGACACTGCTTAGAACATCCCTGACACTCTCCCAAAACTCCTCGAGCTCGCTCATTTGAGCTGAAGATACCTGAGCATACACGGCTAACAAGAATACTCTTGTTATCTCCAGCTTAAAGCGAACCGAAAGAAGCCTCGGGTTGATCGCCTTGTATTCTACCATAGCATTAACCATTCGAGAAGACAACAATACGCCTACACCTTGGCAACCGCGCTCACCCTCTGGAACCCCAGCCCAGAAAGCGACCCGGTTACCAGGCAAATCGGTCGTATCATTGTCTTTTCGCTTGGTCTCAGACACACAAATAACATCCAGATCTTTGTCATCCATCACATCTAATAATTCATTCATCTGCTGTTCCATTCCTCCTCTTACATTCCACGTAGCTATTTGTAGCTCCGTCCTCCACCTCCCGCCGTTCGGAACATGGCGTGTTGGTTGGCGGTCCCCAACGCCGCATTTGTTCATAAAGTATTATTTATAGTGCCAATACTAAGTCACATGGAAAATTGTTGATTCGAGATCATATAAAAATATTTCGAAATAAGAATCAAAGTGAATTTGACGATGAAGTTATTGAGCTGAGCGTAAGCGAAGCTCTTAACCGTTTGGGAATCAATTTTATGTCGCCACATCACTTAAAAACTACTCAATCGATCTTCATCAAAATTGGCATTGCTGTAGCTTTTGTTTACGGGCTTCTTCTAAAAACTGATTAATAAAATCTTGATTTAATCAAAAGTTATGGTCGAAAAACTGAATCCCCATAGACTTAAACTTAACTGTTCTCATGCGCGCTTGCCGATCGTCTTCCTCAAAATGAACGGAGTCGCTTCATCACATGAAAACTACTGGAGCGATTTTAGTCAAATTTGGCACGAATATTGAACTAATAAATAAATAATCATCTACAGAAAAAAACAGAATGAAAATAGCTAGATTAAATCGAAAGTTATAAAGAAAAAACCAAGAGACTCGTGACTGTGTCGCTCGTAGTCTAACTTTCATGGTGATAAACTTTTTCAATTAATTGTTTATTATTGTTATTAAATATTTATTTCCTTTTATTCTTTTTTAATGGATTTTCCTGCGCTCAGCTCAATTCCCGTCACTCACGATGGGCGGATCCTAGTTATCAATATTCTTTAAAGTCTAAAGTGACTTTGTCAAGAAACTAAGGCATATTAAATAAAAGCTATTCTCATCAAGTCTTACGTAATGTAAATTACAATGAATCCGTCTCAGATTCGTTTTAGATTCTAGCCGTGTTTGTGTTGATAATTTTTTCATGCCATATTTACTTTAAATTGTTATTTTCAATTAATTTTAATCAAGTATGGGAAAACGTCATGTCTTTATGAAAATATTAACAGTCTAATTCTTAACGATGATTTCTCTAAGGATATTTGTATATTATAATACGTCACATAATATTTGTTAAAACTCAAATAAAACAAAGACGGCGTCAGGTCTCTAGAGCCTAAGGGGAAATTCTTAATTATATCCATTTTCCTTTATTTTCCATATATAATACAAACATATATATTTCTTAATTTGTAATCAGCCTATGTTTTATGTAATATAAGGATTATTTTATTACACAAGAACCTGGATTCCAGTCTAATATCGTCTTAAAAGTTGTAATTGATTGATATTGGTATAATTAACAATGCTTCGAAATCATTTTTACTTTAATAGTGCTTTCAAAAGTCCAAATTATGTATATTAGTTCAAAGTTTGATGTTTCGTATTTATTTCTACACAATTAGAGACAAAATAAACTACAGTATCGGAAAATGATCACTGATACAACACAAACCTCAGAATGACACGAGCGTTTAAAACACTTTGATAGTTCCTTTGACAACAAAACAACGTTTCAATACCTTACATTGTAGAAGACCAGACAATTAAGATCTGCTGAGAAACTGCTGAGAATATAATGCTACATTATTTTTACGTCGATTATTTTTCTTGGAGAAAGTGTGTTATTTGCGAACTTATAATAGTATCACATTATTATTTCTTCTCATTTTATTTTCAAATAGTTATTTTATAGGTCATTTTGTGATTTTTAATAAAATCTCAGATTTTTGTCCTCGTATAATATTGAAATTATGTTTATTATATTTATAATATTAATAGGTAACTACCAGACCTCGTCGATGTTAGTTACCAAAGGATTATCTGGTAAAAGAGTAATACTTCACCAGTCACGGCAGAAGTCAATTAGCTACAGCTAGGTTTGCGTCTAGCTTCAAAATTATCCTTTACAATTATTTTAAAGAAAACAATGAGAGAAGAGAAGGAACATTTGTATATTATTATTCTTAAGTATCTTAAACTATATATATAGAATGTATAAAAACAAAAATATTAAAAAAATATTAATGATCATTCGTAGTTTTTGTGGACTATGCATTTTCCAAAAAACTGATTTAAAATAGCGATGAACCTGAAACGAAAGACAGATAATTGGTTACATTTTTTATAATGTAACCAATTATCGAGAACTAACTAACCAACTAGTCGAGATAAACACGTATTTATTTCTGTCAATTAATCACATACCGGGACCTTCAAATTTGCTTTTATATCTTTGTGTTTTATTGTTGTAGATAAATTGTCAAAAATGCGAACAGTTTAATTTTTAAACGGTATACTTTTTGTGGAAATATAAAACTTTGAACACTGTTGAAGTTATTGGAGTACATATTAAGGATTTTGTATATATTGTATAAAAAAACGTTTGAAAAAATATAACAAAACTCCAGAAGCTGCTTTTTGTGCAGCTTCTGTAAATTAAAATGAATTGAGATTTCATTCATAGCTTAACATCCTTTTAAATAAACTAAGTGTACTAATTGTTCCATAACCAATTAATCTATCAACAATACTGATATAAATTACCTGACTATCTATTCACACCAATATTTGAATTATGATTAATGACAAATACTTGCACAAGATTAAGCTTTGACTGTACCTTTCTCTAAGCCATAAATTGAGAGAGAGGCACTTGCGTTTCCTTCAGTACAACGCTATTTTGACTCCAAAACAACGTCTTTTCGGTATAATCTAGCAGATAGTGGGGATGGATGATGTGCTTGCGCAGTATCCCTCATTGGCGTTTTAGTTTCTGAACAGTGCAGTCGCTTTTGAATCAGATTCAAGATTCTTTAATAATTTTATTGTGTTATAAAAGTATTCGTTTATAATGAATTCAGTGAATAATGCTGATTTATCAAAAAATAAGACTACCAGCGTCCGTTCGTCATCAAGTGACACTTTGGACAGCAATAGCATTACTTCCAGCCCGAAGCGAGGTAAGAAGCATCGAAAAAGGGGACGGTGCAGTCATAAGTAATCTGGAAGGTATTGTTTAAAAATTAAGTAAAAAAGTATCTTTTTTACAAGACCATATTTCAAAAAACAACAAATATTCATATGATTCAGAACATGATTCAGTTTTATCTATGAATGAAACAAGTGACCAACAACGAAACTTATTTAATATTGAGAAAGGTATTGATTTCAATTTGCAAACTACCGTCAAGTCACAAAATTTGCTTACTTCTGACCTACATTTGGAATTACTTAATAATTTACAATACTTTAATTGTCCGGGCTGGTCACAAGTACGTTATTCAGAAGTACAAAAGTTAAACAATTCTACCCCTGGTTTGGTAGAACTGGAATGTAATAATTTTATAAAATCGTGCGATAACAATTATTGAGAATGTTGAAAAATCACTTGCCGCTATTACACATGCTATTATTTTGCAAGATGAAGACTTTCAGAAGGGATTAGCTCAACTGATCTCCTGGTTATCTGAATTTCAGAATCCAATAACCATTGATGATATTACTAGTGATATTAGTTAATATTAATGAAATATTAGTTTTATATAATGAAATATAATATTAGTGATATTAGTTAATATTAATGAAATTTTTTCAGAAGATGATTATCAAAAACTTCAATGAAATATACTGCAAATTATTTGTGGTAAGCGTGCTGACATCGTGCAGCAGCGCCGTGATGCCATTTTGAACTCTGTTAAACAATTATTTAAGGGAATCTTTAAGAAAAATTTATCTTTCATCAGATAATCTTTTTAATGATACAAAGTTTACAGATTTTGTTACCAAGCAAGGCGGCATTCATAGAACATTTGTCGGAGTGAACCGAAAGCTGTCTGCGAAAGATAGCTTTCATAAAAATCCTTTTGCGCAAAAAGGTAATAATGTTATGCCTGTGCGCAACAGTGAATACGATCATCCTCGACGGATGTAACGTCGTCCTTAACCCTGCGCAAGGGCAAAAGAAGAGAACTAAAGAGTCTTTTCGCCACCGTGGATTTAAGTATTTAATTTAATTTATTAATAATAATTAAGGATTTAATTTAATTTATTTAACAAAGCTTTCAAGCTGGGCAAATCAACCATCAGTTAAGCGTTTGGAGGAAGTTAGGAGCACCATTGTACATTTTAAAACAATTACAGGTTATCGAATTCCGTTTATAAACCGACCTCCTTTAATATATCCGTCGCAATTAACGATGAACTTTCAAACAAAAAATTCGAAAGAAAACTCATTCCAAATGAACAATCTGGCAAATCTCAAAGTAATAGAAAAGGCTTCCTTAACTCCCAGCTTTGTATCCAAAATTTTCTCAGTCGCGAAAAAAGATATGATACCCTCTTCTCGGCTGGTTTTCAATTCAAAATTATTAAACCAATATGTTCTAATTATTAAATTTCGTTTAGTAAATATGTACAAAGTGCCGACTTCCTCTAACCACGAGATTGACTTGTGAAAGTGGATTTAAAAAACGCCTACTTTCATTTTCCAATTGCACCAGCTCATCGTCCGTACTTAAGGGCCAACCAGCTCTGGCAAATGACTTTTGGCTCGATAACGGCACCAAAAGTTTTTGCAAGTCTGACTAATTGGATTGCGCTAATCCTAAGAGAGCAGGGAGTGCGATTATTGATATATATCGATGATTTTATCATAGTCAATCAATGTCGAGAAACACTTCGCTACATACAACAGATTTGGCGGTACGATTATTGCAGAATAAAATTTGTAACAAATTTTCCAAAATCGGTATTAAACCCACAGCAGTCGACCGAATATTTGAGAATTATATGGGATCCTTGGCAAAATACAAAGTCTTTGCCAGAAACAAAGATACTTGCTCTGAGTGTCAAAACAAAGAAGATTGTCACGTTGAAATAGGCGAATCTAAAAGAAG
The DNA here is from genome assembly GCA_918358865.1 of Melinaea marsaeus rileyi. Taxonomy (NCBI): domain Eukaryota; kingdom Metazoa; phylum Arthropoda; class Insecta; order Lepidoptera; family Nymphalidae; genus Melinaea; species Melinaea marsaeus. Next base: position 45,739,341 of record OU911083.1, on the reverse strand, counting down.
TTCACAGTCTACTAGGCCTATGGAACTTTTGCAGCTTCAAGCTTCAAGCTTCAGCCGTTCAATCGTTCAGTCATACAATAATTTTGGGAAGTGTCAGCAGTTCACTTTTAAACCTACAGTGGTGGATACTCAACTGCAAGACATCGTCTCCACTGCATTCATTTCCACCGACGTTTTTCTCACAACCAACTCTCCTAGGGTGAGATGGGGTGCACTACTGAACACCCAGACTTTATCAGGTCGATGGTCACATGAAGAAAAGGATTATCACAGCTATTTTCTAGAGATGACTGCAATTTTAAAAGTAATTCAGGAAAGGGGTCAAGTAATGCTAAAATCGAGTCTATTGATACAAAGCGACAATCGGATTGTAGTTTCTTATCTAAGGAACGACGGCGGCACGAAGTCAAAAGCATTGTTAGACCTAACTTACGAAGTCTTACGCAAGCTAGATCGCTTCCATATACAAGTATCTGTGTATCACCTACCCGGTCGATACAACTATACAGCAGATCGGCTTTTGAGGGCAGTTGGACCATCGGAATGGCATCTCCTTTCTGGGGCCACAGTAAAAATTTTTCAACAGTTTGGTATTCCCGAGATAGACCTCTTTGCATCCCAAACTGCACATGTGGTCGTAAAATATGCGACACCCGATGCTCGAGATGGAAAAGCTGTTTTTTACAATGCTTTGAGCCGCAAATGGCATTACAGTCTTGCTTGGATCTCTCCTCCGCCAAGCTTAACCCCCAGGATCCTAGCACACTTGAACCAAGCAACCGGCTTATACTTAATGGTAGCTCCGGATTGGGAGAAAGTTTTTTGGAAAACCGGATCTGGAGATGTGATCTCTAAGCCGTCCATATCAGATATCGAACCTAGAAAAAGTGTTAATAGACGCGAGAACCAATCTGCCACCTCCTCAAATATCACAAATGAGTTTAAAAGTGTGGCTGATACGGGGTGGTCTTCGTTAGTAGAATTTTGGGAAAAAGATCAAATAAAAATCCTAAACAATAGTTGGAGACAATCGACACTAAATACCTATAAGCCGGCGTGGCAACGTTGGTGTAAATGGTCTATAGAAAATAAAGTTAAAACTTTAAAACCTCCTCCGAAAAATGTCGCTCTTTTCTTAAAAGATTTACACCTAAAATTTAAACTTTCATATAGTACAATTGCCGTAACCAAATCTGTTGTCTGTACTTTTAGCTTTCTTACTATTAATCCCTGTTTAAGCTTACACATAATTATTAAGCAAGTTTTAAAAGGTATAGTCACAACGTCACAACAAACTTTGAAACATAAAATAAGTATTTGGGATATAAATTTTTTGGTTGAATATTTAACAATTCAGCCTCTGATTCATCATTATTTGAAATTTCTAAAATAACTGCATTGTTACTCCTACAGTATTCGGGGCGCAGAGTTTATGATCTTACATTAAAAAAGATTAAAAAAGATAATTTAATTGTAGAAAATAATTCGGTAGTTTTATGGCAATCATTTGGTTCCAAAACTGGCAACGCAAAGTACAGACAATCTGGCTGGCGGTTGTTAAAATGCAAGTCTAACAAAAATATGGATCCCGTATTTTGGATTAATAAACTCATATAACGTTCTGCTTCTTAGCAGAGGCAGTATAAACAGCCTTTTCTCCATTACATGTGGTACCTCAAAACCAGTTATTCGAACTATAATTGGGAGTTGGATTAAATCCAGTTTAAAAGAGGCTGGCATCAAATGTAGTCCAGGTAGTGTGCGATCTGCAGTCGCTTCTGCCAGCTTGCTAGAATATGTATCGATGGATGATATATTAAAAAGGGGTTAACTGGCGCTCCGCTTGGACATTTAATAAATATTATACGAAAGAAATAAGAAGCTGCATGTCATCAAAACAAATAAAATTTAAGGAATTGTTTCAAACAGTTCCTTAATTCAATGAATCTGATATAATGAATTAATAATTTTAATCACATTGGCGTTCTTACTGTATTAATCTAGCAGACGATAACAAACACTTCTCAATTTATGGCAATAAGAAAGGTACATTTAAAGCTTAATATAAAAATTTTAACTGATAAGAAAATTAGTATTAAGCGTACCTTTCTCTAAGCCAATTTATATTTCTGCCTGCTGATTTGTTAAATTGATCCGCAATGAGGGATACAGGTGAGTGGTGCTGCTCAAGCACATCATCCATCCCCACTATCTGCTAGATTATACCGGAAGGACGCAGTTTTGGAGTCAAAATAACGTTGCACTGAAGGAAACGGAGGTGCCTCTCTCAATTTATGGCTTAGAGAAAGGTAAGTATGCTTAATACCAATTAAATTTTCAGGCAAAATTGTTATATTAGTATACTTATAAATCAGAATAAATATTTACATATAAAAATTATTAATTTAGACAAATAAAACATCTTTTTATTTAAAGTAGTTATCTAGTATTTTATTTAAATGATAGGTATATTATTTTATATGCTAGATAAACTACCGATCTGATTAAAGTTGGTGCTAGAAGTTATATATAGAGGATTAAACGTAATTGAAAGTTGACACTGAAATAAAATATAGAACCTCCTTTCGTAAAGTCGGTTACAAATGTAATGTTTCTAACATAAATTCTGCATAATGTTACGAATTACAAGCCAGATAATAAAGACGCATTTGGGAGAAATAATATAATAATGGCTGAGATATTAGCATTGAAATTTATATCATTGGCATAATTAAGTGATTACAGTTGGGAAACTTGTCCGTGGAATGTCTTCGTCCTTTACGTTATTAATGACGACGTCCCTTTTCAGGTGATAAAAGAACATTGTACATGACTTCTAAGAGGATTGTGTGAAAAAATGAGGCCTCCTGGAACGATTTATATCTGTACGTTCCAAGCTGTACTGACAGCTAAATTAGCTTCACTATGTTATATTTCTTATACAATTTAGTTTTATTGCTAACTTAAAACTTATAATAATAATTTCAAACCATATGAAGGTTACGTTAAGAACTTATTTAATATATTTATGTACTCAGTTTTTACTTTGTAAAAGAAAAGTTTTTTCTTTCATGAAACTCGTACGTTCAAAGTTTTTACTTTTGAGAATTTATAACAGGCTCCTTATTCAATACTTTAATATATATTTAGTGAATTTGCGCTTCACAAAGGTTTCTCTCTTTCACTTTACAAACGCAAACACATTCTCGTCTTTGTTAATCCTTAATCCTTGGATTCACGAATACATGTAACTTCGAATAACGAACTTTTCGTACGTAAGAGCGATAACCGTACAGCTCTAAAAACTTACAAAATTACTTTTGTTATCATCAGGCAATCATTTAAAGATTATGTTTATCAAGAAATTCAAAACAAAAGCAATATATAATTCAATGTACAAATGAACTTCCTATTTTCCCCAAAACAGAAAAAATAAGTCCGATTTTTATCTTTCAAGTCAAAATTATACTCAAGTAGGTAATTTATATGCAAAATGTGTTATATTATAGGTTACTTTAGAACTAGTCGTATCCCGCAGCTGTGTCGGATTATGTAATTTGTTATTTCTCTCACGTTACTATTACGTGGAATGCGAATGTATTTGTATTATTACCTTCCGTGTTGATGAATTTCTTTTCCTTATTTACACAGGAAATTAATACAAGAATATTACATAAATAAACAATATTAAGCAATCTATTTGTTTAAATTTTCTAGGTTTGTACGCGAACTTATTTATTCGGTACTACTTTGGTAGGTGTTAGTCTAAATACAATCACTAATAATAATGGTTGGTTAAAACCGGTATAAGGTAGTTATTTTAGTTACAGTGAGTGAGAGAGCTAAAAGTACAATCAGCCAGATTTCCCCTCTTTTTAATAATTTCCTTCATCCCTATCAATTTCTTAAGGAAGATAAGAATTTTGTATTTGCAACTATCAATGGGATCGGCTCTACTTTCTATTAGGTGGAACATCTGTTGCCACCACACCGCTTAAAAAACACTTCCAACGAAGTTATTATACTGGAAACTTTAAATAGCTTCCACTGATAGTGATAACGCATTTACTTTTTTTATCAACCTTGTCTTAAAATCAACTATAACTCCTGCTAGTTTATCCCCTCACATAAAATAATACAAATGACATTCCTAAAATGATAATACACTATCTTATCGTAGCGCTTTACTTATTATTTTTATTGATACTCATCGAAAATTACAAATAAAGCGTAAGGTTCAGAACCGATAGGACCAAAATGACTTTGAAATTGTTACTGATATTATTATGCAATTACTATTCGTTTGGAGATGATTTGAGAGGGAAAAGGAAAGGAAAGAAAAAAGGATTTATCTGAACTTTAAGAGGGTAGTCCGTTTAGTAAGCTCATATAGGAGATAGTCAGTGGAGTACTTCGTGACTAATCATTAATATCAGTTTTGATGAAGTTTGATGTGAGATTTTTTTTTAATGTTTCATAAATAATAGGTGTCTTCAGACCAAAAAATAATATTGGTCATTTAAAGCTTTACGTTATGGTAGCAATTACTACCAAATACAGTAGCCAATATTTTTAAACTTCTGTTTTAGCTATATCCATATACCCAATTTGGTTTCATATACTCTTTAAACAATTTTGTTAGTTTTATTATTTACAAATGATAATGTTTTAGTTCGTATAAAGAACTAGTTAGTGATGTTTCAACTTTACGTGAGACATTACCGCCATGCGTAACATTTTTATAGCGTTTGAAGTAGGAGTCATTCATCTTTCTTTCAACTCCGGATCCTGACTTCGGTCGTCGCGAGCAACTTCTTTTTCAGCTACAGAAGGGATGGTAAAAGGCCATTTATCTCTCTGTCAGTCCCACGTTTGTATTTATATGCGTATACAATGAACAATGAATAATTATGGTAACCGAAATCATATATTTATGTCATACTGTCATTTATGTCATTTTATCATTTACGATGAATTACTTATTAAATTAAGACGAAATTTTAAATCTTAATTATAAGTTTCTTTTAAGCAGTTAACTATTCAAAATATTGATAGTTTTGTAATAACAGAAGGTTTATGTTCAGTGATTGGTGAGTTGCTACATATTATATAATTATATTTAATTTCTACGTTGGAAAACCAATATAAAGATTAATGTTATAAATATGTTCCTTTAACTGTGAATGTGAGACCTTGCATCTAACGATAGGTAAATGAACTAAGAAAACAGTAATAAACAATAATAAATATAACGAATCTTTATACATATTGAGAATACTATAACTACAGCTTGAGACTCGAGAAATACGAGTACTCTGATATTTAATGAAATTACTTGCTGAGTGAGATTTTAATGGTTTAAGATTTTAAGTTAAAAATGGTATACACTCAACAGTGTGAGATATTATCATTTACTATTTGTTTTTTCAACTAACCAGTTCTTAGTTTCATTTATAACAAAAGTAAAATTTATTCGCTTCAAAAATTAATATAAAGTTCTGTAAACAGATAATAGGCTCAAAAAAATTTTAAAAAAAAGAAAAAAGTAATATTTACAACAAAAAATATCACTAAAACATTACATAATATTAATTACAATGCAGAGGGAGTGCATTCATACTCAAATTAGGAGACATGTAATATTTTCTAGCAAAGGTACGCGACCGTTAAAGGAAAACCATTATTTTAATATAATACATTTACTATGGTCTAAGCTATCATTTAAATATTTTAGAAATCAATTCATTTCCTCAAATTTCTCTTAAGAAGGCAAAGGTGACCATCATTATTTAGAGGAAATGAGATTACTTATGGTACTATGCTGAATTAATTTTTATACTTAATTATGTAAGGTTTTTCTTTAGTATATAATATATAGAAAAAAAAAATTATAACTTTTGCCTTAAGTACATAAAACTAGGGGCACCAACAGACCCTCAATTTCGACTCGCTGCGCTTGCGAAATCTTGGGTGACGTTTGCATTGAGCGAAGGGAGGTCAGTGTACTCGTCGTTTCCCATTGACTTCAATGGGATATCAACGACGATTATTCCTGAATGACATGACATTTTTATTTATTTTTTAAACTATCACCTAATTTGTGTCTTTTTGATAACAAAATTTCATAATTTTTCGTCAAGTAGTTTTCGAGCCTATTCGTGACAAAGAATGTGAAAAAGCCTTCAGTAGAACGCTCCGCTCGCTACGCTCGCTTCGCTCAATTAAATATGATATTATAATTATTGGTATTATTATATGTTTCTTATAAACTAACATTAAACAGGGCAATAATATAAAAATAAATATATATGATTATGTTACACAAACAAATTAAGATTTATATTGATCCTGTTGTTATGTTTAGATGTATTTTTGCATGGACCCCTCTCGGGTCATTAAGAACATAAGTAAATATAATACTAGAAATTATAAATATGTAGAAGGTAACGAAATCATCGTTCGAAATTCAGATTCAAGTCTGATTTATAGATATAATTAGCTTGAATTGATAATAAGAAGTAGTACAGTATTTTTCTTACCGAGAAAACCAGCTCCCAAATGTTCAAGCTTAAGAATCTATAGATATCACAGTATATCTGAATGCTCCCTCTGTTTTGCATCTAATGTGGTGTGGTGGTAATCTGAACATTCCAATAACATGTTACATTTTCGGTTAGAGAAGTGTTTTTCATTACATAATATCATTAGATAAGGAGAGAGAGAGAGTGAGAGAGGGAGTGAAAATAAGTATAATTTGAGATAGAATTGTTAATCTAAACTAAAAAAGTATATCTTTATTCATACATGTTTAGTAAGTTCATTGAACTGACATGTTAATTCCTTACCCTATGTATATGTAACCAACCCTATGTTATGAAGATAAGCTTCTTGTATGCAATTTATAAATGTGTATTAGTTAGACGTTTATCTAGAATCTATTGCCAGGTTATAGAGAATTAATATAGGATTTAGAAATTAAACACGTGGTTATAATAAACTAAAATATATAACCCACATTCTCATTCACGTACCATATAACTTTTGAAACATGTGCTCGTGATGGACAGCCAAAAGCAATATTTAAAATATTTACGTTATATAAAACACATTAGGTAACTTTCCCACTTCGGGTAACGAAAAGTTTGACCAAATCTGTTATCCGTGAAAAGATTAAAAGGGCCGGCGGAAAAAAAGGAAATAACGAAATAAAAGGAAACTCTTGTTACTTCAAAAATACAAAGCGATGTGCATTTATTTTATTGAAGACTAAAATTTCATATAACTTTGTTTTAAAATGGGAATTTTTGAGAACTGAGAGAGTTAAAGAACAACATCGAAGTTGAATATTTCCACTCAAAAGTGAAAAAAACACCGTAATTTAATAATAATTTTAAAAACTTTAAAATAAAAAGAAAATAAGATATTCCTATTATTATCAAAAAATATAACAAAGAATATGAATAAAAGTAGTTATGTATTGTAAAAAAACTATATAAAAATAGTAGAAAAAAACATAACATAAAATTACCTAACTCCAAATCAGCAAAACGAAATTCGATTAGACACGGGTGGCATTGAAGTTATCCAATGATTGAAACGAAATAAACGCTTGTTGGCTCCTGGAGGTATTTTATTTTCGACACTTATATTTATTTTCGTCTTCTAAAAGTAAAAGGACCCTCCTCTTACAGCTTTGTAATATCAGTTGTTTATTTAACACCTGTATTAAAGTAACACAGTAACAGATATATATTTTATTTATAATTTTAATAATATACATTAATAGGGCAAAATTTCCAGAGACAATATAAAAATATTTAACAACTTTAAAATTTGTGCATAAAAGTACAAATATTACTACTATACTATACTAACCATTCAGAAAAAAATAATAAACTATCATTTGTTATTAAAAAACAAAATAGTTTTATTTCTTACTTAATTATTGTTATATTAAAAATGTATTATGTTATAATCGTAAATTAATTTTAGAACATCTGGTACTAATTCAATCAACAGTTGATAAAAGTTTCTTAAAATTTTACAAACTGGATAAAAGACGACAATTTCTTAATGGTATTTCATCAGACTTGAGAACCTCGTCTACGCTGAATATTGCTTATAAAAAAAAATTGCAGTCGCAAATCGTACCCAGCTTATTGATTTTAAAACCTCAAATCAATTAATTAGACAATTAATTTTTACATTACTATTATAGTCTTGCAAAAATTGTTTTTTTTTTCTTTTTTTTTTTTTAGCTTTATCTTAATGTCCATAGACATTTGTCCATGCCTTTCATTGTAATTTTAAAACAATTTTTTCATGATTTTAATTGCGATGGTAACTTCGCAGAAAATTGTACACCTGCACAAGTTTTTTAAAGGTATTTTAGTAATTAATAGTAATGATAAATAATGTAAATAGTAGTAGAAGTTAGCTAGGTTAATTCACTAGCTTTTTCATAGCCTCGGAGTCACGGTGAAAAATTGCCATCTTGAGGTTGTACTCTATAAGGTTTCTATCGGAGGTGTCGCCGGCCCGCCTAATGAATCTCATAATGGCGTCTTCGTCAAGATCCGTGTAGTACTTAAAACCTCTTGTGTGTCTTGATATAGCCACCACTGCGTGTGGGGTACTTGTCAGGTACGATTTTGGTTTGGATTTGGTTTGGATAATTATTACCGACTCGTATGTCAGCTTCGATGGTAGCACCCGTAAACCTGGCTGTTCTCAGAGAGCGAGTCAATGAATGGGCTGAGTATATGCCGTTGTATACCTCGTTTAGAGCATAGCTTACGTCCAGGGGATATCGGCGGGTTCTTAAGAGCTCTTGACTGATAGACGTCACGAGGGATGAGTTATTATATTTCATTTGGAACAGATTTAGCCGGTCTATATAAGGCATCTGGTTTGTGTCTCCGATTAGTGTGACTGCTTTGGCCTCTGTTAGTCGGGCGGCCATAACAATCGCTCCGAAATGGTTCATCAAGGCCTCGTCAACGATAACTCGTTAAGGCTTTTCTTTAACCATTTATTAATATTGAAGCGATCTGTTATATCCCTTGTATTTATGTAAATAATGTCTATTATACAATATTCGTAACTCTGTATTCCTAGTGTACTTTTCCACATTATTGTGTCAGCGCTTTTAATTATATTGTTTTAAATGTACATCATATTTTTAGTTCAGTTGTACTCTGGACGTCGTTGAGACTGGTAGTGGTCCCAGTAATTGTAAAACCATATTTTAAGTTTCCCAAAATTGTGACCATTTAATAAACGGGTGTGTTAATTAAATTGAGTTTTTTTTAAAAAGTCTTTCGGGGTCGGCCGTCTTACAAATTGGTGTCAGAAGTGGGATGTCAGACAGAAAACCTTCAAACGGTACTGACATCTCGAATTACAAGGCCCCCGAATTTTGAGACTAGTTGGTCGATAATAAGACTTAGCCGCGTCTAAGCCTGCACCACGAAAAACTCAACGTCAAGAAGACAACGACAATTGGACGACGTTAAGTCTCCGCTTCTTAGCGTGAGCCCGCTCCAGCATCCGCAGCAGCAGACTTATCGACAGCAAGGTACAACTCATCTTCATTCCTTCTTCACCTACATTCTACATTTTCTATTTTCCACGTGTACGACGACGACCGTGCTAGCGACGGTGCAACGTGAGCCGCAGCATCGGATTACAGCGCCTGGGAACACGGCGTTACACAACGTTTCCGCGAATGTCGCTGACTCAAATTTTAGTAACCCTGTAAGTCACTAAACTTATTAGATATATATATATTTTTTTTCTTTTTGTGATATTTAAAATCGTATTTTCTATATTTTTGTTTTTCTATTTTGATTATTTCACTGATTATTTTTGTAATATGTCGCTAAAAGTAGAAAAGGAAAGTGTAGCCGACAAAATAACCCTTACTTTTTTAACAAAATTTATTAAAACCTACAACGGTGACAAGGAAGGTCTACCGGCTTTCCTCACTAATTGTGACAATGCTATGTCTCTTGCAAGTACCGAACAACAGTCAGTACTTTGCAAATACATTCTCTCTCAATTAGAAGGAAAAGCTCAAGTAGCCTGTAGTCTAAAAACATTTGAAAAATGGCTAGATTTAAAAGCCTTTCTAAGGAAAAATTTCGGTGAGAAAAAACATGCCACGCATTTATTACTTGATTTACAAAATTGTAAACAGGAAGCATCCGAAGATGTTACTAAATTTTCCTTAAGAATTGAACAGTTTCTTACTCGAATACAATCAGATATACACTATAACTGCAAAACCAAGGACGAACTTCCTGGCAGGATAGCCGCCATGGAGGATCTAGCTCTCAATACATTCTTATTAGGTTTACGCTTTTCAATTTCAAATATTGTAAGATGTAGAAATCCCTCTTCCCTTGATGAAGCCGTACAGTTAGCTATCGAGGAAGAAAAGATATATAATTTACAATCAAGGTCTTTTAAGACGAATAAAAAGCAATGTTCTAGCTGTAATAAGCTTGGACATACAGCAATTGAATGTTACAAGAAAAAGCCTTATAATTCTAATTTTAATTCTAATTCTAATGAAAATACTACTCATAAATCTTCTACATCTAGCACAAAAATTTGTAAATATTGTAAACACATTGGGCATACCATTGACCAATGTCGCAAACGAAAATTCAATATGCAAAATCGCGAGAATTCTTACTCTAACCCTCCTACTTTTAATTCAAAGCCTAGCTCTAGTAGTCCTCCTGTGAATTTAACATATCTTTGTGCCGAAACCGAGAATTCAGAACATTTAAACTAAATGGAATTTCGGCTACGTGTCTACCGAAAGTTCCTAATTCTAATGACACGATTATTCCTCCTAAATCTACTATACCTCGGTTACCCAATAAGGAACCGAGTCCTAAATCTACTATATCTCGATTACCCTACAAGGAACCGAGTCCTAAATCTACTATATCTCGATTACCCTACAAGGAACCGAGTCCTAAATCTTCTATATCTCGATTACCCTACAAGGAACCGAGTCCTAAATCTACTATATCTCGATTACCCTACAAGGAACCGAGTCCTAAATCTTCTATATCTCGATTACCCTATAAGGAATCGAGTCCTTATGAATGTTTTTCATCTCAGTTACCCAGCGAGGAACTGAGTCATACTAAATCTAATACTATTTCTACATCTCAAGAGCCCAAAAGGGAACTGAGCCCTACTAATTCTAACTCTCACACGAATTTTTATAATAAATTAGATATTAATCTTTCTAGTTCCTATAATTGTAAACTCGATCCAACTCCTATTTTTGAAACGAGTATAAACACATATAAAATATCCTTACCATATACAAATATGCTTACTAAGAATTCAAATAAACCACTTACTTTTCTTATCGATACTGGCGCGAGCATCAGTATTATTAAATCTTCAAGTTTAAATATTCCTATAACAAATTCTGATAAGGTTAAAATAAAAGGAATAAATGACAAGGATACTTACTGTGAATCCTTAGGTTCTACTTACTTAACTTTGCTTATATCTCCAAAGTCCTATGAACATAAATTTCATGTCATAAATGATACGATTAATCTAAAATTTGACGGTATAATAGGTACAGATTTTCTTCGAATTTTTAAAGTTAATATTGATTATAATACTAAACTATTAACAATAGATGGTTGTAAATTGCCCATTATGTTTTATCAACCGATTTATATCATTCCGGCACGTTCCGAGGTCGTTATCGAGTGCACTGTATCAAATTACTCTGCCGAGCTTTATCATAACAATGAAGCTCTCGTACTAGATCAAACCTTATGTGATGGTGTTTATGTCGCGAATTGTGTAGTATTTATCAAACCAAATAAAAAGGTTAATATTACTATATTAAATACCACCGACACTGACCTAGAGTTCAAAGATTATGTAGTAGAACTGTCACCTATTGAGGTGTTTAAATACTCCGAATCTTTTCATAAGATTAATTCTATATCTTTTTCTAAATCTAATAGGGCAGATCACGTCTTAAGCTTAATTCGCTCTTCACATCTTAATAATGAGGAGGAAAAAGCTCTTCTTGATTGTTGTTCGGAGTATACAGATATTTTTTATGTCGAAGGTGAACCTTTATCTTCTACTAATGCTGTCGAACACAATATAGATACAGGTAACGCACCTCCTATACATGTTAAGTCGTATCGCTTCCCCGAATGCCATAAAAAGGAAGTTGACACTCAAATTCGTAAAATGCTAGATCAAAATATTATTCGCCCTTCTATTTCACCTTGGAGCGCCCCTGTATGGGTAGTTCCCAAAAAGCTAGACGCCTCTGGCAAAAGAAAATGGCGAATAGTCATTGACTATCGTCGTCTTAACGATGTCACTGTTTCTGAGAGTTATCCTTTGCCTCTCATCACTGATATCCTTGACCAATTAGGTCACTCTAAATATTTTAGCACACTAGATCTGGCTAGTGGCTTTCACCAACTTAAAATGTCCCCCAAGGACGCCCCAAAAACGGGTTTCACAATAAATTCTAATTCAAGCATATCTGGACACTATGAATTTACCAGAATGCCTTTTGGGCTGAAAAATGCTCCTGTAACCTTCCAACGACTCATGAACACCGTGTTATCAGGTTTACAAGGTATACATTGTTATATATACTTGGATGATTGTATTTTGTACAGTTCGACCTTGGAATCCCATATACAAAAGCTAAAATTAGTATTTGATAAAATACGAGAATATAATTTAAAACTCCAGCCTGATAAATGCGAGTTCTTGAGACGTGAAGTGACTTACCTTGGCCATATTATTACCGATAAAGGTGTTTCTCCAAATCCTGAAAAAGTCAAGGCCGTCTCCCAGTTTCCAGTTCCTAAAAATCCTAAGGAAATCAAATCGTTTCTAGGTCTTATAGGTTATTATCGCCGTTTCATAAATAATTTTTCTAAACTTACTAAGCCACTTACCTCTCTGCTAAAGAAAGATGTAGCATATCACTGGTCTGTCGAACAGCAAACTGCTTTCGATATCCTGAAAGAAAAACTACTTACTGCTCCGATTCTGCAATATCCAGATTTTTCACAACCATTCTTAGTTACCACGGATGCTAGTAACTACGCTGTAGGCGCTATTCTTTCTCAAGGTTTTGTCGGAAAAGACAAGCCGATCGCGTTTGCTTCGCGTACACTTAATCGCGCCGAAGGCAACTATTCCACAACCGAAAAGGAATTATTAGCTATTTTATTTGCTGTAAAAACATTTCGTCCTTATTTATATGGAAACAAATTTAAAATAATTACAGACCACCGTCCTTTAGTGTGGTTATTTAATGTCAAGGACCCAGGTAGCAGACTCATTCGTTGGCGTCTTAAGCTTGAAGAATACAATTATGAAATTGTTTACAAACAAGGTCGACTCAATACAAATGCTGACGCGCTATCTCGTTGTCCAGTTAATGCTATTGATATTTCTAATTTAAATAACTTGTCTTATGAAAACTATTTCAAGGCTCAATTTACTAACCGTATTTCCACATCTGATACTGTTATCGAAGAATGCACACAGGCCTTACATTTAACTAAATTAAAAACAATAGTCTGTCCCGTATCATTAGACTTCGATTATTCTATTCCTCACTGTGAAGAGATATTATCTCAGTTAACAAACCGTGATGAATTATTAAACTCTGAACGTGAACCATTCACGATTCGATCTGTAGCTGATAATAATAAAACTTATTATTTATTGTATACTAAAATTCACCATTATGAGGATACCAAATTTAGAGATATTTATAATCTGTTAATAAAACTTAGAGATAAAATAATAATCGAAAGTCCTGAAATAAATGACCTAGCAATATCTGATTTTTCAGATCCTTTTTCAAAACTAGCTTATACTAAGGTCTATAATATGATTTCTTACGTTTTTCATAACACACATATAAAAATTTATATTTATAAAAATAAGTTGATTTACCCAACCCCAGTTGAAGTGCCTAAAATTTTAAAAGAAAATCACGACTCCCCTGTCGCGGGTCACCCAGGGTCAAATCGAATGTTTAAAAGAATCAAAGCTGCTTATTACTGGAAAGGTATGCGATCTGACATAGAAAACTATGTTAAGAAATGTCAATTATGCCAAATAAATAAACCATTAAGAATGTCAAATAAAGCTCCAATGGAGATCACATCTACTTCAACTAGACCGTTTGAACGTCTAGCTCTTGATATCGTAGGTCCCCTACCTGAAGCGGGTTTCCAAAAGTTTAAATTTATTTTAACGCTCCAGGACGATTTGACTAAATTCTCCTCTGCTTATCCCATGATAACAGCCACTAGTGAAGAGATAGCACGAAATCTTGTTCATTTCATATCTCTCTTCGGCTTCCCTAAAACTATTTTAACCGATTTAGGCACATGTTTTACCTCTGACTTATTCAAACAACTAACAAGTATTTTAAAAATTAAAGCTCTTTTTACTACTCCTTATCACCCCCAAACAAATGGCGCTTTAGAACGCTCTCATGCGACTTTAAAAGAATATTTAAAGTCATTTATAAACGAAGACCAAGATGATTGGCACTGTTTTTTATTTACCGCTATATTAGCATACAATACTACTCCTCACACTACAACTAACTTTGCACCCCATGAATTATTATATGGTTATAAACCAAATATTCCTAACTCTTTATACGATACTAATACTAATACTACGTATAATGAATATATCCGAGCTTTACAATATAGAATGCGTTTTAGCCGTGAAAAAGCTATACAAAATATAAATAATAGCAAAGGAAGATCTAAAAAATATTACGATTCTAGTTCACGTGAAGTAACGTATAAAGTTGGCGATTTAGTTTATCTGAAGCATCACCACAGACTCCGTAAAGCCTTATCCCCAGTATGGAAAGGTCCTTACAAAATCATAAAAGTACATAATAAGCAAAATGTTACATTGCAAATTGGTAGAAAACATGTAAAACACCATGTCAATGAAATAAAGCCCGCTGTATCTTCATAATCTTTATAATATTTCATATAAATATTTATTTTCAGAGCTTATTGCTATGGATGCCACGCTGAATCAAGTATCATCCCCATCATTCATAGTCCAGGAATTTATTTTGAACCTATTACGCATATACAATTTTATAATGACTATTGGAAAGTTATTACCCATGTGGATATACTTACATTGGATCCATATCTTTACAAAATTGAAACATTATTACAATCAACTTTAGATCTTTGTAATAAAATTGAACCTGAAAATTTATCACAGTGTAAAGATTTTTCTAGCCCTGCTGAAGTTCTAATACAATCAAACCAAATAAAGTTACAATCTCTTTCTCATATTATCTGTAATAAAGCCAATAACAAGGTCAAGAGATCCTTGGAATTTGGTGGTGAAATTCTTAAATTTTTCTTCGGCACTTTAGATGCTGATGATGCCAGAAAATACGATGCCGCCATAGCATCTTGTCAAAAAAGTGACTCCGAATTATTTCATTTGTTTAAAGATAACCTACATATAATTAAATCTACAATTAATAACTTTAATCGTACAATTTCTAAATTAAACCAGAATGAAATAAAATTAAATACACAAATAAATACTATGAACGGTATTTTATCTCAAATAACTAAAAGGGATAATTTACTATTTTATACTTCTAAGATTCATAACTTGCTTAATATTATTGAAAGTTCGTTAATGTCTGTTTCTAATTTGTTAGAGACAACATTAAATGCAATTTTATTTTCTAAATTAAATGTTCTACATCCTAGTGTTATAAGTCCTACTTATCTTTTAAGTGAACTGTCTAAACATAGCAATCAGATTAATAAGAGATATGATTTTCCAGTTCCATTAGATATTGATCATATCAGCTCATTAATAGACGTTTCCGAACTGAGTTCTTATTATTTTAATAAGAAGATAGTTTTTATTTTGCAAATTCCGTTAATAACAATAGAAAAATTTATTGTTTACAAAAGTATTCCATTACCGACTCCTCATGATAATTCTCAATCATACTCTCCTACTTTTGCTCTTATCCAACCTTCACATTCCTTTATTGCTTTAAGCGACGATAGGATGCATTATACATTTTTAGATAATTTAAATACTTGTAAGTTTATAAATAAGAACTACTCTATTTGCGGATTAATTTCTATATTTTCTACGATAAATTATCCTAGTTGTGAATCGAAACTATTAACCGAAGTGATTCTCACACTTCCATCAGAATGTAATACTAAATTTTTAGTTGGTAAAATAGACATATGGCAGAAGCTACAAAATAACAAATGGATTTATGTTCAATCCAACGCTAATAAATTAACTGTAAAATGTGACAATCATATAATTGACTATTCTATTTCTGGCACAGGAATTGTTAAATTAACTGAAAATTGTATTGGATTCTCAAAAACTATTCAACTATTGCCAACAAGTAGTTATACACTAAATATAAAACCTTATTTAGACATAAGTTTTGATATTACGTCAGATGACTGTTGTATGAAATCCATATTTAATAAAACGCTACCATTTCTAACGCCTCTTTCTCTAAGTAAAATCGACTTAGAATCTTTAAAATATCAAAATCATCAATTAGATAATCTTGAAAAAGAACTTAATAATTTAGAAGAACAATCGCATTTTATTAAGTATGGACACTATTATTCTACGTTTACTTATATTGTAATTGTAATAATATTTCTAAGCCTATTTTATAAATTATTGCGATGTTACAGAAAACGAAAAAAATCATCCAATTATTGTATCCAAATATTTAATCAATGTCACAATAAGAAATTATCCAAGTATAATTCTAAAGTATCAACTTCTATTGAAATGAATGAAATCTCAACTTCCGATGATGATGTTAATTCAATTAAATCTTTACCTAATCCAGAATATTGTAAACCTTCTCTTAAAATTAATAAATGTCAATCTCCCTCAAGCAGGAACTTATGTAACCATTAATTTGAAGTTATTATTTTACTTATTACTATTTCGTAATTTACTTATTACTAGTTTTATATTCAAGACACATCTTTTATTAAAATGATTATTTTAAATTGTAACTTCGCATTCATCTTAAGTTCGGAATGCTCCGTCTTAAGGGGGGAGGTGTTATATCCCTTGTATTTATGTAAATAATGTCTATTATACAATATTCGTAACTCTGTATTCCTAGTGTACTTTTCCACATTATTGTGTCAGCGCTTTTAATTATATTGTTTTAAATGTACATCATATTTTTAGTTCAGTTGTACTCTGGACGTCGTTGAGACTGGTAGTGGTCCCAGTAATTGTAAAACCATATTTTAAGTTTCCCAAAATTGTGACCATTTAATAAACGGGTGTGTTAATTAAATTGAGTTTTTTTTAAAAAGTCTTTCGGGGTCGGCCGTCTTACAGATCGTTCGGACTTTGGTCTTCCCGTCCTTTGGACAACTGGGGGCGAGTTTATTCCTGAGCTCTACTGCTGCCTCAGTCGTCGTCGTTGCTATCAAGTCCCTTCAAATACGAAGTTGTTAACTACCCTAGTCGATTTCCCACATCCAGGAACGCCGTTGACCCAGTGGAAAATTGGTGCTTCGCATTCTTCGCAGTGTCTTGCTGATTTCTCTACGGCTGTAGTCATTTGGAGGATGTTATCTTCCAGCGAGACCGCCGTGCAGCGGACTACTACGAGTATTGAGTCTTCGGCGGGTGTTAAATACTTGAGCGGTCCAGTTTCTCCTTTGGGGGTTTCAATTATTTTGACGAATCCATTTTTAACGCTGTAAGCCGCTGTAAGCTCATGTGGGGAATTATAGGTGTTTTTCAGCGGTACGTCTGCATACATCATATATTTACTGTTTTAACTTAAAAAGTCATATAAATTTGTATTTCTCATTTCCTTTTGACTTCTTAAAATACTCTTAGTCAGCTTAAAAGATATGAATGGAAAATACGACATTACAAAACGATCATCTCAAAGAAGTTTGTCTGTTGTAAGCAATAAAACTTTATTAGTTTTTAGTAATTATATAATAAAATTTTAGTATTTAATTATACATATAGTGTTAATTTTATAATTTGTAAAACTTCATAAATAATTAAATTAGTATTAAAATAAAATCCATTTTCTTGATATATTAATTTTGTAGTAATCTGATTTATAAGCACGCCTGGGAGATAGTACTAGTTGCTCTATAATATTATAAATGTTGTTCGTACATTGCTCACTAAATATATTGACGTTTGTGAAACAGTGATCACGATAAAAAAAAACCCGGCTGAGTTTATTGTGTGGTTTTTCTCAGACCAGGGCGCGTTTGGAACCCTCGCAGTCTTATTTTAAGTTGGAGTGTCTTATTTTGATACGATATCAAAGTAGGCCCTTCTGACACTTCCATTTGACGTACACAAGTGGTCAATGGTATGAATTCAAAGTGGAAATTGAATGAACGAATGAATTAACAAGCGAACGAACGAACGAATTAATGAATTTATCATAAGACCCTTAAGTAAGATTAATCTTACGCTGTTGAAAGTTGAAAGTTATTGAAGTATAAAATGATCGTGGTATAGATTTACATCTGTTATACGAGTATATAAAGGAGTGTTCACTCAACCAGGTTATCATGGGAGTAATCGATGCGAGTATCAATAATAATTATCATCATTTTATATTATTGATTATCGATTTAATTTACACCATATTAAGTGTGATGACGTTGCAATATTATACGAACTAGATACTATTGTTATTACTAATTTGTTGTAATCTTATAAAGCAACAATGTGTATGAAATGAATGTTTTCTATTTTTATTGTATGGAAATAAACAATCAACTATTTATTTTATAGGTTGGTTGGATTATGTTTGTATTCTAATATTAAAGGATGAATATATAATACCATCTGGCCTGTAATAGATAATAAGCTTTCACTATATCGATGTCTGATTTGGTCTGGTATAATCACAAAGCCTTTGTCTATTGTTATGGTCCCATATATATATATATATATATATATATCATATTTTATCACATATTGATTGATATAAGTATCATAATAGGAGAACACGCGTTTTTCATAGAAATATGTTGTACTGTGGAGTTGCGTATCATGAAATAATATGCAATTTGCTATCTTGTTATGAGCGTTTACAAATAATCAGTAATGCTTCGTATAGTTTCTATAATTTTAAATCTTCCAGTCTCTGGTAAGGTTATATTTATTATTTATTTAATTAAAATAATCTTTATATTTAAACATATTATCTTAAAGAAATAGATTATCAAATTTATCAAAGAAGAAAGATTAAAAATTTTATCATACACAAAATGAATTATAAAGACTCCTAATTGGTAATTAAACCTCTTCTAAGCAACTGAAAGAAACGGTAAATTAAAGAAGACATTTATAGAATTTTCAATTTTTATCTCATCTGTGCATTTCAAATTTATAAACTAATAAAATAATATTTGTTGTTTAATAGTTAACTAGTAAATTTAAAATAAATACATTATCATATACAATACACTGGAATAGTTTTCCAGTATCAAAATATTATTTGCAGAACTGTTTGTCTATTGATATGGACGATGCTACGGAGGTGTACGTGTGAAAGTACGGAGTCAACATTATCAAGGAATACTTCAAAAATACATTTTTAACTTTATTGTTTTACTATATTTTGACATGTAATGTACGTTTGATTACGAACACTACTTATTCTAAAAATAAATTACTTAATGGTGGTATTAACGTACAATTACATTGTAAGTAGCGCGCTCTCAATAAAAGTATCATTAAAAGTTTCAGCTTATAATAAATCATTTTGATATAAGTTTAAAATATTTCTGATATTATTGAAATACTTAAAGTAATAAATTTTCATCAGAATGAAGTTGTCCTCAGTCTTAGCTTTACAAGAAATTATGTTATTAACAACTAAGAGTATTTAATTATTAAATGAATAATATCCATTATACATATGAGATTGCTCAGAAATACGAACTTTGACATTTCCATTAAAGAATGAAGAGTAAAAGTAAACCTAGTCAGGGATAAAAACATACGAAGCTAAAAACTTGAAATTTATAAGCACTCTTTATTTCCTAGAAGGTCATTAAATTTTTACAAGGTATATTATTGACTACATTCCCAGTAGATTGTAGAGGGCCATTCTGCTATTTTTCCATATGTATTCCAGCATGTTTGTTCCGGCGTAGCCGGCGTATTTTTCATCCTATCGTGACGAAAATTGGCAGGCGTGTTCTTTGAATTATTTGAATTCTTATGTCAAGCCGTTTTTTTGATTAGGCGAAAAAATCCAAAATGGCGGAGTTTTTTAGTTTTGTTTTTGGCGTAGCAGGATGAATTTTCATCGATTGCCACAAAATTGGTGATCGCGTTCTTTGAGTTATTTAATTTTTTTTTGTCTGGCCATTTTTATTACTGGGAGGAAAAATCCATGTTTGTTTTGGCGTAGCAGGCGTATTTTTCATGCACTCGTCACGAAAATTGGTAGGTGTGTTCTTTGAATTATTTGAATTCTTATGTCCAGCCGTTTTTTTGATTAGGTGTAAAAATCCAAAATGGCGGAGTCTTTTAGTTTTGTTTTTGGCGTAGCAGGAGCAATTTTCATCCGATCGCACATCACAGACCGAAAAAATATTAAGTGTTTATTAGTAAATAACTTTTTATCTTTACTACGCTGGCGACATTCGACAGCAACAGCTAGTACAATTATAAACAATAAGGAAAATCGTGTGAAGGAATATCAGTGTCAGAAGTGGCCACCCGATGTTATCGTGTCAGCTCACTTCAAAACCTGCGTACATTAAAAACTATTGTTAAAGTAGTAAGGAACAGTATCACATATGATTTACATATGATTTACATGTACGAAGGCATTTCAAAGTCCGAAGTATTTCAGGCTCGGTGCAGTTTTGTGAACTTAGCACTTTGCTTCGTCTTTAATTTAATTATCGCACTTTTGCTAAAGCGGCTTTTACTGCTTTTGTTCATTTTAAATTTTTGAAACACCGATTTCGCATTATTAAAAAAGGATTTATAAATTGCTAACACGCTCAAATATACTATATTTTTAGATAGTTAAAGTTCAAAATTGCTTAATATATTCGTATAAAATAATGAAAAGAACGCATTAGTTGAATGTTGCACCATCTTGAAACTAACCTCAGATCGGGGCTGCTTACATGCAATATCTCACTATCACACCAAATACGAAGTGCAAATTAATTTATATTGAATTTGTAAGTCGTTAAAAGTAAAAAACTTTTTTTATTATTATTATATATATGTGATTCGCTGTCACAATGTTCGTTTGCGTTAATTTTGTAAACCCCTATATCGATATCAATGAAATTTTGTAGATCTATTGTTTTATTGAACTTAAAAAATAGTATTTTTTTCTTATCTCGACTAATAAACTAAATGCATGAGGCTATATCTATAGCTTTTAGAAAATAATTCTTCACGAAAAAAGGAGGACTGAGTGGTGTACAGAATGGAATCAACTATTACGTTTAAACTGATCTTATCCAATCGCAGACCAATGTATTTTAAGAAGCTTTTTTCTCTTTTAAACAAAGCAATCAATATTGTGACAGCTATCGTTGATAAATAAAACAAAATTAAATAGTATAAAACTTTATTTTAAGTAAAAAATATATTGTACTTGATTCAACGTAAGATGTAATTTACATAATCTTATAAGCATCTATCGAATGTACACTCTATTTTAGTAAATGGTTATTTGTTTGGACAATTTTAAAATTAATAACTGACAAAAGAAGTACATTTAATTAGTTAATATTATCGTAAACACCAAAATTATTCCGTGTACAAATT
This sequence comes from Melinaea marsaeus rileyi, assembly GCA_918358865.1. Classification (NCBI taxonomy): domain Eukaryota; kingdom Metazoa; phylum Arthropoda; class Insecta; order Lepidoptera; family Nymphalidae; genus Melinaea; species Melinaea marsaeus. The sequence goes on along the minus strand of OU911083.1, from coordinate 45,717,444 downwards.
ATCTCTGGTATAAATACTTGTGGTTGGTAACAGTATAAGTTAAATTAAAATTTGCTATTTAATTAATAATATGTGTGATTAAGGTTAATATCACAATCTTTGATTTCAGATGTCTTATTCATAAAAATTTAAAAACGTCTCCTTTAAATTGAACTTGAGTGAAAAAAGAGACAATAAGGTTAAATGAAGAGGTTTAAATTAGTATCAATAAAAGTTTACAAAAAAAAACATTTTGACTAACATTATTTACAATAAGTAATTCTGCGAAGTGTTTTATTATAATGAACTTAAACAGTTGTGACCCTTCACGCTTAACATATTTTTTACTTCATTTCTTATTCTATGTTCTAAAAATAGAACTAATGAAATGTATAAGCCGATTTATAATAAATTTATTGGATATACTGTTTTTGCAGATCTTTGTAGTTGTCTCTTATATTATGTATGTTTTTATATTTTGTATGAGGTACATGAAACTACGCTGGAATCAACGTGGTAGTAAATAAAATTTACAAATGCTTACTCTATTATAATTCTATTTATTTATATATTATGCTACGACTGCATCCCTGTCACCATGTGTTAAATGTGAACACGTAACTGAACACTCTAAGTGGGTGCCTCCTCTATTTGGTCGAGTGCTAACGTTTTGTCCTGAGTACTATTTAATAAAAAGGCTAGATCATTAGATATTTTATTTAACATTCTGTCGGTCCCCAGAGAGTCGTAAGCTTTATTCCACTCTCTATTTATTTTCTTTATATCAGACTTTGTCGTTGATTCCTCCTTCAACTCCAAGGACGGGAGGGAGATTCTCGAGCTGAAATCTTTTTTAGGTTTTTTCAAACAACTTTTTATGGGCGGTGAAGTGATCTTGGAAACATCGGGATTGGATTGAACGCAAATACTACAAGCATCTTTAGATGTGTCAATGTGGCTGACACGGCCAGTATAAGGTTCGAAATCTACAGAGCAGGTGAGGAGTTGAGTGGCTGGTTCTGGAGGTGCTTTGAGGACTCCCAATTCGAGACACACGCGGGCTGTGTACTCTGGGCGGTGGGGTGAAGTGTGAGAGCGCGGGATGAGGTCACACAGCGCGTGTGTGGCGCCGACGTGTGTGGTAACCATGTGTGAGTCGCCCATGTGAGCAACGTAACGCTGCGAGCTCAGCAGTATGTCCTTGTTTTCCACGCAGCGGACTATGTCGGCACGGCTGTCAGGCGTCGACTGTCTCCTTCAGACACAATGGAATATATATATACTAAATAATTATACACTTATATTAGATAATTATATAAGTGAATAAAGCTTGTAGAATAAAATTTGGGTTGTAATTATTATTGAGATATTACTAGTGTATGTCAAATTAAATTCAACTTCAATTTCAGGCTCAGACTCAGACTCAGACTCAGACTCAAATTTAGATTCAAAATATCTTTATTTAAATAGGCATTTACACGCATTTTTGAATCGTCATTTATTACAATAAAAAAATATCAGTGTAGTCAGACCCTGAGTAAACTACCACCGAATTAGAATGCTGTTCTGCTGAGCTGACCAGAAACTTGACAGTTACTATTATTAAAGGCAATTTACAATGTTAGATGTATACATTATTTAGGAATTATTTTAATAATTTTTTTTAACGTGGGACGGACTTACTACTTCTTACTTACTTTAGATATGTTACCTGTGTATTCTCGCAGGACTCTCGAGACCTGGAGCTCGCCAGTATGACGAGATAGGGGAGATCGGGGATGAGGTAGACTCCAACATGCCCCCACCTCCTCTATTCTCCACCTCGCTTCCTTGTTTTATGTATACTGGAATTCGTTTTAATTAACGATTTGTTTTTTAACTTATCCAAAATGACTCTTAAAAATGTAAGTGATTATAAATATGTAAATATAATAATTGCATGATATATGGTACTTAACGATTGATTAAGAAAACGACATGAAAATACACCCAAGTTAAATACTCATACTGTACTCTTGAATATTAAGAATATATTAGTATAGCACTTATTTAAATTTGTTACTTACAACTAAGAGATGTGTCTCCGACTGGGGATTCCTGCCAATTACGATGCGAGGCCAAGGACAATACTCGCTTGACTGATTGCAAACACTCTTCATCGCGTACGACGTAGCAGACTAACATTGTCACACCCTGTTACATATTACTGGCTTTAATTAGTTGGGTTTTATATAAGATCTGGCTAACTACCAGAAGTTATAATTAATGGTAAGTAGTACCAGCGTCCATCACAGGAAACTGACAATGGCATAAGTGGCAGATGCTTAGTCAGAAGTAGAATTTGTTCGGCTCAAACTCATTCTACTAGAGCTATAAAAGCCATATCATATCCTTAGAAAAATTTACACTTATAACAAGGGTATACTTACGTTGACAAGCGCCGCTCCGGACAGAACCAGCACGTGTGCCAGCGTGCGCGGTCCGGACTGCGCCCACCACACACCCGCCGCCTGCACTGCGCTCGTGGCCGCGAGCACCGCCAGCGTGTGACGCACCACGCGCTGTCTGAGACGGATATTACATATGTATTGTCAGTGGGAGAAAAACATTACGGTTTTGGAAATTTACATAGAAAATGCTGCTCATCTTCGAATGATGTATTGAAATTCCATAAGACAACGCAGAGTCAAAATCAAATAGGTTAAATGTTTATCAACTTGTAGTACCTGACTTTTAAATATGTCCGTCTTTCAGTTGGAACGTTGTGAGTGATAATGCGTAATCTCAATGCTGCAGAGACAGCCAGTGCTAAGCAAAGTAGTGTCAGCATTACGCAACCCGCGGCGCACACAACTTGCGCCGCAGCACCTATCTGTAACGGCGCTCCGCCCCACAGACGAGCCATCAGCCAAGCAAGCGTACTTACACCTGAACCAAATTGATCCGTTATGACTTATAAATCAAATTTAAATCATGACATGATTCTTTATTCTAAGTGTTGTTACATTGCAAGGAGAATAATCTACACATATAATAAAATAGTAAAGATAACATTTGGTGTGTGTAATATAACGGTTTATGAAATTTCATATCGATACCTGCAAGCAACGCTACCGAGGACGCTTGCTGACGTCGGCCCGCCAGCTCGGCCTGCAGCAGCAGCGGCTGAGCACATAGCGCCGCACACCCAGCGCACCAACACGCAGCACACACCCAGCCCAACGCACCAGGACATGTATCCTCCGTAAATTATAAATTTTATATAATACGTTCTTTACAAAATATTGAATGTGAATTCCCTGTACCTCTTTGGTGTCACACTCCAGCAGTGTTAGCAATGCGGCTGAGTGCGTCCCGGTGGTGGTGGCCTTTAACAGCACGGGCAGTCTTGCGCGTCGCCCCAGCACCAGACTCAGCAGCTGTAGCACCGCCGCCGCCAGGCAGAGCGTACCACCCACACTCACCGTTACCTTCACTATGCCGCGAAGGTCCTCCTCAGCATCTGACTGGAGGTTAGAGAAATGCTTTATTTTGTTTAGAGAAGTGTGTGTGTTCATAAACAGCTATAAGCTTTGTAACTGTATCATTTATATATCTTTTAATTCATCCATTTTATACTACTACTACTCACTCAGAAACAGTATGTGAAATAATGCAAGACATTCCAAAAGATGCAGGTTCCAGATTGAGCTCAACACTTAATTAAAGCAAAAAATGTGTGTATTTCTATTAAAAGCACATTTTTACCTGCATTTCCAACAGCTTCCCGTACTAACAAAAACTTACAAGGGTGGACTTAGCCAGCGTGAAGAGCGCGAAGGTGCCGAGTCCTCGACACCGACACGCCACGTGCGTCGGTTCCGGAATGCGGACTTCACACGCCGAGGTCACCCACACACTCGCTTCAGATGCTGTTCGAAGTGCACAAACCAGTTTTGAGGCTGAAAATAATGATTGGAAAAAACACTCTCTATCATCCTATTTAACTACTGCCAAGAAAATACGGTTTGATGATGCAAAACTATTTGATTTTAATTTTGAGCTATATGACTGTAAAAGTAACTAGTGTACTAATATTATAAAATGATTTATTTGTTCAATCGAATAAAAATTCTGAAATTTTGAAAGTACCGAATGGAATTCGATAAATCATTAATTTAAAAGCAACACTATCTGTGATGGACATATTTTTTACACTGACATATTTAATAGCTTCGAAGGATTACTTCCTATATTTATATTAAATAATATAAGTATGTTAAATTTTTAAAAGCTATATCCTCAAATATAATGCATCATACCAACGTCATTGAAAATAGAAGTAAATAGAATGAACATTTCCAATTTGCTTTCATTGCCGAGTCTTTATACTCTATTCTTACTCGTGGCGGTGTAGTTCAGCGAGTGCACGAACAGCAGCGTGGCAGTATGCGCTGCGCGGGGGGAGCGCGTTGATGTCACCTGCGTCTGCGCAGATGCCAATTGGTACTTCATCTCGTGACCCGCCCTGGAACCCGACGCGCTACACACGTGCTATATGTTAAGTATGGGAATAAATAAATAAAAAATATATACAATATACAAAAAAAATAATATTGCAAATAAGAATACCTCTTAAAGTTTAAAGAATTAATGAAGTTCTAAACATTTATATTGTGGTATAAAGATATTCAACTAATATTAAAAGATCATCAAAATAAGATGGATTTTAAGAAATCAAACAGAAAACGATACCGTCTAGCTTACTTGAACTCAATAGACCGTCTCAAAGAGGGCAGCCGCGCTGCTAAATTTCGATACTGCACTACGACTACAGACGTATTTCCATTTCTCCCCATTAATTCCACGCCCGCTGACGTCAACAACCATTCTTCGGATAGTGAATTTGATGTGAAAGTGAAATGTGCTTCACCGTCGTCTGTGACTTGCTTGGTCTTTATTGCGAACTCCTGGTAAAAGTTATCGATATTATCTCTCATAACTGCTGTGCCTGCGATGGCATTTTGAAGATCGTATATTTTCTAAAACAAATAATATTAGGAACATGAATAATATATAATAACACAGCATATTTCTAAAGATTATTTCATTACTATACTTTTACCTCTTCATCCAAAAAAGTATCAGGATGTTTCAAAAGAGTGTCATATATTTTTAATAGGTGTTCTACACTCTCTCGTCTGTCCCCAGGTTTACCAGCGTTAGAGAATAGGTAGTGTACCATATTCCTTGCATGTTTTAGAGGAAGAGTTCCTTCCCCAGGTTGGGCTGGTAACAAACCTAGAATTGCTGCATATTGCTGAGCCACATGAGACACGTTTTCCCAAGAATAACCGTAGGAGATTTTTGTAAACTATAAGTATAAGTATATAAATACTATTAAAATACATATAAATATGAATAACTAGATTTTTCCTCTAAAATATAAAATTTTAAATTATGATACCTTTTTATAAATATCGTTCAATGAATCTGCAACACATCCAGAAAAATCTGGCACCATCCATTTTACTCCATGTTCAGTAGTTTTTGTTTCGCAGAATCTAGAAAAGTATCACGAAAATTTGAAAAAATATAACTTAAAAGTTTTATACTAATCTCGTATATTATTACTTAATTGAATTCAATTGCCAAAATATGAACTTTGATTTGACAGAGTCGGGATGCGCTATCGAAATATTTATGAGCCCCGACTACTCGTCAGAGAAGAGTCGTTTTAAATCTACTAACCTAAAAATAAATTCTACGATAAATATACTTATATGACTCTTTTATTAAAAAAAAACAACTCACAATGCGTTATTACCGGATTCGTAAGTAATAAATAAGTCACTCGTTGCTGGAACTTATAAGTTCTATTAATTATATAATCGAAAACATTCGAGTCGATACCGCAACTTTTAGTTCAGCAGTCGGGGTACTCAATTACAATATAAGGGCAATAAAGACATCAACTGGAGTGAAAGGTAAGAAAAAACAACACTACAAAGTTAGCAGTTCTTAGCTCTGCAATGAAACAATGTATATGTTTTACTAAAGGAAACTTATTGTTGCGTTGTTCGTTTGTTGAATTTCTTTAACCCAATGAAATCAAACCTAATAGACTCCCCGCTATGTCCCGGCGGGCAGGCGGCAGACGCGTGGGCGCCGGGAGAGGTCTTAGGCCATCGCAAGCCATGAGACACTTCGCTTTCACACGCCGCGTCTTTGGGCCCAAGTGTCCACATCGTGATTCCTTTCGTACTTGTGCCCGCCACTGAAGATACTTGGCAACGGAATTCACCTGATTTCTATTTAAAAAATAGACGGGAAGATTCTAATCCTCTCATTAGGTATTATAATTTTAAATAACACGGTTAAATTTAATAAAAAAAATAATATTTTATACTATACAAGACCTAGAACAACTTCAAGTGATTAATTATCGTTTTAGTATCGTTGTATATGGAAACCTAGTCCAAAGGTATTGTAAGTAATCAGCAATTATGGAACCAAAGTCTGTATCCTAATAATTATGAATACAACAAAAAACAAGCAAAAGTCGGTTCCTCAATTATGAAATAAGGATTTTTCATACATGCAATTAAAATCTAATCAAATTGTAAATATGGATCCAAAGTCTTCTTTGGAACTATGTTTACAATTACAATTAATAGATTCTTTGGAACCATAATATAGTCTTAATTACTTATATTAATATTGGTATTACCTGTACATTGTATAGCTTCAGCACGCTACCAGCTGGATACAGGTCCTCCCACACCTCCCTGCCGGGCGCCTGCGGAAGCAGCGACCGATCCCGGGCCCAACTGAATCCCAGCACGCCGTGTAAACGACCTGCATCCGCCAGACATGTGATACTCACGTTTTCTCCCTGGATGAATGTTGGTGTAAGATAATAATAAAATTTGTAAAGTATACTTTTTTTTGTATACATTTTTAAAATAGTCAATTAAGTTCGGTGGCAGCGAAGGATGCAAAAAAAACAATTTACTTAATAAAATATATTGAAATAAAAAAAACAAAATTAAAACTAAGGTAAGGTGATTGTAAGTCAGCGATTGACACAAGAATGAATATATTTTATCCTCGATTCCCATCGATGGTGAGTATGCATGCCGTATGGTGTCTTCAGCATACTCGAAGCGTGGTGTCAGCATTTAACCGTGTGAAACCAAGTTGGTGCTTACTATAAGAATTGCCCTTGGCTATGCTTGTGTAACAAGTCTATAAACATTACTAATGTTATTATTATTTTTATATTTTTATTATCTCTGAGTTTATCCCTGAGTTCGCAATTTCGAGTTCTGCTCGTCTGGATGAATATTGAATTATATATTTATTTAAAAAAAATTGTTTACTTGTATAAATAGAATATTCATATTGAACATCCATATAAATACTTTTTTATTATGTATGTATAGCGTATAATTTGGTAGGTAATGTATCTTTAAACATTAACTTATAAGCTCACTCACCTTGTTGACGGTAAGTGTAGGGGGCACTAGTCGTATATCGGGAGGCCGAAGGATGTTCATTCTCAACGCCTTACACCTCCTCCGCCCAGCGTCATCAGCGGAACAGGACCATTTCCCACTATCAAACTTTTTGGCTTCAGATATACCTAATACTGACATTCGTCTCCCTAACGCATCTTCAGCTACAGTTCGACTCCAGATGTCTCTACAATTAAAAATCAACATACTCGTAAATAAAACAATATTTGGCCAAAAAGATTAATCGTACTTAACTTTAGAACAACCTACCTCGTAGTTCCGTTAAAATTCACTTTAACACCATCTTTGTACCAAGTGAATATGATGTCAGGAGATCCATACGCCATACAGCTCAGTATAAACTCTGACCCCTCCCATACCTCCTGTCGGTGGTTAACGATCAGGGCCTGGTAAAGATACAAAGGAATAAAAAGTACGAAAGGCGTAGCGAAATGGTCTGCGACTGGGTGATCCCGTTAAAGCTATACCAGTCAGTATTATTGTATAATGACGAAATATATTACAAATAGTAAAAGTTATTTCTATAATTTATTAAATATATATATATATATATAAGGTTGGGGAAAACGAAATCCATTATTTTTGCGTGAAATTCGGGACTCTATTTAAGATGCTTCGGATTGTCCGATTTGGGTCAAATAAGCACCGTCTTTTGCTACAATTTGTCGCCATTTTAAAGGTAATTTCACAATGCCTCTTTCGTAGAAGCCTTGGTCCTTATTGGCGAAAAACTCTAATAATCGATTTTCACAATCTTCTCTTGATCCTAATTTCTTATCGCTCAGGAAGTTTTGCAATGCGAGAAAAAGGTGGTAATCGCTTGGTGCCAGGTCCGGACTATATGGTGGATGCATTAAAACCCCCCCACCAAGCTCCCGGAGTTTCTGGCGAGTCACTACAGACGTATGAGGCCGTGCGTTGTCTTGATGGAGCACAACACCTCTTCTGTTGGCCAATTCTGGCCGTTTCTGGTCAATCGCTAGTTTCAAATGGTCCAGTTGTTCACAGTACAGATTTGAATTTAGTGTTTGGCCATACGGAAGCAACTCATAATGAATGATTCCTTTAAAGTCCCATCAAATACACAGTAGCACCTTCCTGGTCGTTAGTCCTGGTTTGGCCACCGTTTGAGCAGCTTCATTTCATTCTCATCCCCAGTCACCATCCGTTTAAGAACTGGGTCGATTTCATTCCGTTTGATCAAGGCTTCGCAAATGGAAAGTCGATCCATTATGTTTTTTGGCGTCAATTCGTGCGGCACCCAAACATCGGGATTTTTTTTATGTATCCATCTTTGCGCAAATGGTTTAAAACTATTTTATGATCGATATTTAGCTCCTTGGCGATGCTGCGACTACTAACATGCCGATCAACTTCGATTTTTTCGATGATTTTATCGACATTTTCGACTTCGGGCCTGCGTTTGCGAGGTGTATCTTTAACATCAAAATTGCCTGAACGGAACCGACGAAACAAAAATTGCACGTAATTAGCTGTTACCGTATCAGCACCATAAACACAATTCACAATTTCAGAAGCCTGGCTTGCATTTTCACCTTTGTCAAAGAAAAACTGTAAAATATACCGAATTTTCTCTGTTGACTTCCATTTTTAACGCCATGTATCTCACGACAGAATGGAACAAGCGGAAAACAATTGAAGGAGTTTTTAGTATGAAAGATCACCTTGACAACGAGCATAAACTTGAAATTGTTTGATAGATGCTTTTCGAGATATCAATCACTAAAGCCACCTACCGAGAATGGATTTCTTTTTCCCAAACCCATTATAATTTGCTTCAAATTTTTGTAAGTAACGTAGGTCATAGGTTTTCTAATTATAGCATTAAAATGTTCAAAACTTAATATAAAACAATTTATGTCAGGATCTCTTATATTTTTTGAGGAATTAACATTTTGAATCTATCTTCGACTAATTATCCAACATGATTGAGAAAGAAAGAGAAATTTGTACGGTCAAAACAAATATGATGAAATGAATTTCAATTTAATTTTTTTACAGTATGTAATTTTTTCTTTTTCGATTATGGAAATACTACTACCTTATTGGAAAAAATATCCAATTTGATATCTAGAATAGATCCATATTAGATTAGGTAGTAGGTGTTGACTGCATATTAAAATGTTAAATACTATTATGTCGTACAATTATGGTATCAAAGTAATATATTTAATTTATAAAAATATCCGGTATGTGTGAAAATATCTTCGCAGTCACCGCGTGAACATTACAAATAAATAAATGTTCAAGAGGAGGCTTGGGACGGCGGAGCTGAATTTTATAGCCTCTTTACTTGGAAACTTTCCTTTATTCGTTTTGCAAAAGTTTTTTTTTTTTTTTTTTAATAAATAATAAAGTAGTTTAGGTAATGTCACTTATATTATTTTCACAAAGTAAAAATAGTATTTGATAAAACTGATCAGCAATTTTGTAAATACAATTTAAAATAAGTGAAATTGTTTTTAAACAGGGTTTGGTTAGAAGTTTCTTGTAACACCAATTTTTTTTTAACTAAATATAAAATTAAGAATAAAATAGTACTCAATTAGTTGAAAAAAAATTATAGAAAAAGTTACGACACATTCCATTTGGCTATTATAATATATAAGACAGAACTGTGTGTGAATAAAATAAACATATAATAAACATTTTTTTTTGCGACCAAATATCGGCGCGATTGGAGTGTATATTGCAGAGTGGAGTGTGCAGTGCAGCGGAAACAGGTGTCTGTAGGAACAGTATATATACTCATTTTTACTTTACAACTTTCTATTTCACCTGAACAAGTTTATGTAAGGGTTAAAATTTATTGGGAACGTATTTGTTTTCTTTTTCAGTCAAATACGACGACTTTGAATTTATTCTAATATTAATTTAATCATACTTTATAGTGATTAATTTTAGTTTGATGTTAAAATTACTTTGATATGACTTTGACTTTATTTTGATCTTAATTTGACTTTGTGTTTGGTTGATGATTTTTATTAATATTGAAATACTAACGTGTAAGCTAAGTGCAGGCTGCATATTAAAGTGTAGCGTAGTGGGAAGCAGGCGTAGGCGGTCAGTGCGGGTCAACGCGGCTGCGAGGCGCGCGAGCGCAGTCCTCAGCGCGCCCGCGTCACGTCTCTCCGCCCACACTCTCAGACACACTGTACGTACTCCGGTTGTTCCAGCGGCGCTGAATATAACATTCATTTGTGTTTTTTATAACTACCTGAATAAAGTTTCTTTTACTTTCACTACCTTACTTTTACCTTTACTCAGATGTCTATATTAATGAGTTCATATTCAGTTTCAGATAACTATAAATGACAATTATTGAAATTGGTCTATATCCATGTGTAAGCTCAGAAAATAGTACTTTAGAGTTATTTTTACCAAATATTATATTAAGAATATATGTTATTTGTTTTAATGTGTTAAAAGTTATGCAGTATATAATGTTTAGTTTAGAAAGTTTTGCCTTAGAAACAGTTTATTAAAGTTATTACAAGGTTGAATGGAATACCTTAATTTAAGATGCAATTAATTTCATAAAAACATATATGTATCTATGTATGTATGTACTAAAATAATATCACCTAATAAGAAGTAAGACACTTCACTGTTTTACTAACCACATTTAACAAACTGTTTAGTGTCAACATTAGTTGTAATACAATATTAAAATTTGACAAGATATTTTAATATGTAAAATATGATAAATGAAAGGCTTACAAGTTTTATGTTAATTCTAGGTTCATACTCTTATATTGTAGCCGTCAAGGATATTAATAAAATTACAAAGCCACTAAAACCTTTCATTGATAAATATTCTGCACTTATCACTCTGGTGGCCGTCGAAAATATATTTTGAATGATTTATGACTTTCCTTAGTTTTTTAAATTCCTTTGTGATCTCTATCATCTAGATTTAGTTCATAAGTAATAAAAATAACTAAGTACGCTCTTGTTATATATTATTAGATTCTTTATCCCTTAAATTGTATGAACTTTATTTTATTAATAAACTAGTCCTATTTATAAATATTTAAAGGCTGAGTTTCAGACATTACAGGCGTTAAATAAAATAAAGAAGACAGAATTTGAACTCCTGCTACAAACAAGTTTGGTAAAATGGTTTCACCCCGCGCCTGAAATAAACAAAAAGAGCCCAGGCGTCATAATTAAAACTTAATTAATATCAACTACAAACTTTATTTTACTTCAAATTCCTTGAATTCTCATTTAAATATTTAAGCCTCTTGTTACCATGTTTTGTGTTAATAGAATTTTGATTAGTAAGTTACTTGTTAAAACAATTTACTAATTAATACATTATACAAAGATTAAGTACAAGTATATAATAAAAATGTAATTTTCTTACCTTATATTTAAAATTTCAATCTCATCATGTAATGTTATATTTGAAGTTCTTAAATAATTTGTAATCTGAAAATTAATTATTTAACTTCAATTAAACTTACAACAACTTAGACTCAATTATAACTTTAGAGTCGTTTTCTTACGTGTTTTATTATTTCTTGAGATATGTTTATATTTTCTTGATCCACTATTTGAAGCCTTGTTTCAAAACGGGCGGAGGCTGCATAAAGGTAAGATTAATCTAAAGTGTACTTAAAATATATAAATAATTTTTAATGATAAGTAAACTCAGAACTTTACATTGTTAAAGGTTTGTTGAGTTCTATATTTTATAATGTAAGTTTTTCACTGACATATTTATAGAGATAATTAAATATATAACTATACTTACAAACGTCGGTGTCTTTGGGATTACAATCACAAGTTGCTGCCTTGCATCCTTCAGCACATTCTTCTACACCACATTCTAAGAAAAATATTTAAAAGTAAGAAGTAAGTTAAGATATTATTGACCAAAGGACGAATGCTGAGCGCAGCGAAGTGTTTGTCCGAAGGACTACGTTTCTACTACATAGACCCATTCTGCTATTTTTCCGTATGTATTTTAGCAATTTTGTTCCGACGTAGGCGGCGTATTTTTCATTTTATCGTCACGAAAATTGGCAGGCGTGTTCTTTAAATTATTTGAATTTTTATGTCGAGTCGTTGTTTTGATTGGGCGAAAAAATTCAAAATGGCGGCGTTTTTAGTTTTGTTTTTGGCGTAGCAAGAGCAATTTTCATCCGATCGCCACAAAAATTTTTGATATTATTTTTTTTTTGTCGGGCCATTTTTCTTACTGAGAGGAAAAATCCAAAATGGCGGTTATTTGAATTTTTGTTTTGGCGTTGCATGCGTACTTCTCATGCAATCGTCATGAAAATTGTAGGTGTGTTCTTTGAATTATTTTAATTTTTATGTAGAGCCGTTGTTTTGCTTGGGCAAAAAAAAAAACAAAATGGCGGACTTGGAGTGGATGGAGTGAAACAGTGGTCACAATAAAAAAAACCGACTGAGTTTGTTGTGTAGTTCTTCTCAGACCAAGGCGCGTTTGGAACCCTCGTAGCCTTATTTTAAGTTAGACTGTCTTTACAGTAGGGCTTATTTTGATACATACGATATCAAAATAGGCCCTCCTATCACTTCCATTTGACGTACACAAGTGATCACTGGTATGGATTCAAAGTGGAAAATATATATATATATAAATAAAATAAATAAAAATAAATAAATAAATTACAGAAACACGGAGCGACGTATACATTCAATTCAAATTCATTATACTTTAGCATCATATAAAAATCAATTTTAATTAAAGTTACCGGGCGCTTCAATCTCATCTTCACAGAGATCTCCTGTGAAGCCCGGCGCGCAGATGCAGCTCACAGCCGCTGGACCCATTTGCCTGTAAGAAATATTAATTGATTATACACAAAAGTATTATACAGTTTTACTTGGAGGTTTTTCTTGAATATAGATAAATATAATAATATTGTATATATAAGTTATAAACAATAATATAATATGCAAACTAAGATCGAACACCGGATGTATGAAACATTTTTCAAGTGTGTAATATTTAGAACATAACTCCAATTTTACGAGCTTGTTTGGATTGATGCTATTATCACAGCGCTGAGAGCAGTACATACATGCAGGCAAATGTATCATGTCAGGTAAAGAGTTTGAAAGCATTTCAAATTATGCGACAAACACTGCCATGATGCTTTTCTCATTTTACTCTCTTTTATTTGTTCAATTACATGAATGGATGGTTCAACAGAGATATGTGTGCCAAATCTGAAATTATCAAAGAAAATTTTTATATAAAACTTTGGTTAGAAAGCATAAATTACGGTAAAGAATTTTTAAATACATTGGGGAAGGTAATGGCGGATACATGGCAAAAATGATCCGGGGTTATTGAACAATCGATACAAGGGTTTGAAATTAAGAATTTTGTTTGGTCCTTTTTAGAACGTAAATACTAAATATGAAACAATGCTGAAATTTCCACCTTTGAGAGTTTAAAATAATAAATCCGTAAATTTTGGAGCAACAATTTCGTGACCCAAAAAATATTTTTTAAAGCTACCGAAACTGGTAAAATCAAAACGTCATAAATAATGTCAGTTTAACTTCTAAGGAGCGAAACTTTTTCAACAAATGTCTAAGTAAATTACGAGGACTTAGGATATGACCTCTTTTCAGATGGATTGTGTAATATAAAAAGATATAAACGATTGTGAAAAGTTTTTAAAATAAAACAAAAACAAAGATGTTATACTAATCGACTAAAACGTGAGAAGCGTGAGAAAATAGGAATAGAATTTTTAACCAGTTGATGTTATATTTTTTCGTGAATGAAGTCAGATTCCTTAAAAAATATTTTTTAAGCTATCCCAGGCAATAAAGATATTAAAGTAATGTTATAAATATTATAATTATAGTGTTTAATAACGACATTGCATCTGTCCTTGCCTAAACCCTAGTAAAGATTTAAAAAGTCATAAAAGCACGTGCTGTAGTTGATATTTATCTTTGAAATGAACCAACAAATACATATTATAAATTTATTACAAATTTACCTAATACAGATGTTACTTATTTAATCAAAGTAAAAAAACCTATTTTTTTTTGTTAGTTGACCATTATCAACAATTAAAAAAGGTAAAAGCGTTTTGTACCTCCAAAAGGCTTTTCACAAATATATATGAAATGGATTTATAAACCTAATTTCAGCAAATATATAAAGGTTGACACGGGTAATGCTTACCCGCAGGTGCCTCCATTTTTGCACATGTTAGGGGTCTTCGGACATAGAGATCCCACTCCACAATCAGCACCCGAGTATCCTTCAAAACAATCGCAGTAAAATTCCCTGTGACATAAAAATATTGAAATATAGTTGGGGTGTATTTTTAATTATCATTTACATAAATTATTAAAATATGTGTTTATTTTTTTTTGTATTTTTAAAATATAGGAAGAGATTTAAATTTCAATCGGTGCCGTCGTCGCCGTCGGCTTTATTGTTGAAGAAGCTAAAAAAATTAATATTTTGAAGGATGAACTATTTTATAAACAACACGAAAATTTTAATTACATATCTTTTATTCAATAAAAGAGTTAATAAAAAGTACAAGTAATATATTTGATGCTTAAATTTCTTCTTTCTACTAAATATCCTTTAAAATTTGGAGGCTAAGTAGTTGATTTTAGAAAATTATTTCATATTTTAGTAATAATGAACATTGTGCATAATTCAAAGAAAGTAAGATATTTACAAAATTAATTCCGAAACACCAAACACGGATCGAGGAATAATCTTAAGAATAAATATTTGAAATGAAAACTTATATTTTGAATAACGATACCATGTTTGTTTGGAACACTTTATTTATATTAAAAAAAACGTTTACAAAATACTTTAAAATTAAATTTAGTGATTGGGTTACCGTAGGAATATATAGAAGCAGAGAAAGATTATATGCTTTATATGGTGAGAGGCAATGGAATCATGATCCGGTGTTCTTGAACAGAGTTCTTTCTTTAAAATATTTAAGAACGTTTGCGTACAAGCCAAGTCCATTTATATAAAAAATAAAATGTTGAATTCAAAGGATAAAATAAAGGCAACTTGGGATGTTTTATCTAGTTTTACTGGAAAATCTAGGGCTGCTAATTGTAATTGCAATTGGGGTGTTTTGCGATTTGTCCAAAGCCTTTGATTGCGTGGACCATCGCACGTTGCTTTGCAAACTAAACCACTACGGCGTACGTACTCTTACCTGAATCAAAAAGTCCAGACAGTTTACGTAAATAATACTAAATCGTCTGGTTCTCACCCAAAGATGGGTGTTCCACAAGGATCTATGCTGGGCCCTTTTTTGCTTTTACTTTATATTAATGACTTGCCCTTTTTTGTTGAGGGTCTGTGTGATGTTGTACTTTTTGCGGATGACACCTCGCTTATTTTTAAAGTCAAGCGTGACAGGATCAATAATGACGAAGTAAACAGTACTTTATCACGAGTCTTTCATTGGTTTGAAATTAATAATTTAGTGTTAAATGCTAAGAAAACTAAATGCATAGAGTTTACACTTCCTAATGTAAAAAGTAAAAATGTTAACTTGCTCCTTAACAATGAAGTGTTAGAATTGATTGACTCAACAAAATTTCTTAGGTATAACATTAGATAAAAAGCTCCAGTGGAACCCCCATCTCTCAACTCTCGCAGCCAAACTCAGCTCCGCCGTCTTTGCAATTAGAAAATTTAGACCATTAGCGGACATTAATACGGCTCGACTCGTTTATTATAGTTATCTTATGGTATTTCATTATGGGGCAGTGCTGCCGAATTTAATTCTATATTTATTTGACAAAAAAGAGCTTTTACAAAAGAGAGCGGCCTATTTATAACTTAAAAGCTAGAGATTCTCTGAGAGATGTTTTTAAAAAAATAGATATTCTTACAGTCGTTTCGCAATATATATTTAATAACACATTATATATACGTCAAAATTTAAATAGTTATATAAGAAGCAGTAGACATGCGATAAATAAAAACAAACTCGTAACGCCAAAGTTTCGGCTTCAAAAAGTTAATAAATCCTTCATGGGTTTGAGTATACGCATATATAATAAAGTTCCACAAGATATCTTAGACCTTCCATTTCTTAGTTTTAAATCTAAAATCAAAAGTTTATTATTAAATAAATCTTATTATAACGTTCAAGAGTTTTTAGTGGATCGAAATATGTGGAACTTAAGTTTTTGAATCATTTGCAGGATTTATATTATAATGTACATCACCTATTGTTATATTTCTTTTGAAAAGAGCAACTGTTGAGTTTCTAGCCGGCTCTTCTCAACAGAGCAGCATTCCGTGCCGGTGGTAGCTTACTTACGGACTGACTACACTGACCTTTTTTATATTGTAGTAATTGACGATTCAAAAGTGGGTGTAAATGCCTTCTTGAATAAATATATTTTGAATTTGAATTTGAATATAACTGCAAATGATTCATTAAAAATATTAATTAATCTTTATTTAGTGAATATTTTTAATTAATCATTCAGTGTAATACTCCGATTATACTACTTGTGTCAGTTCAATTGTTCTGTAATTGGAGTCGAAATAATTAATTAAATTTCACTTGAGGCAGAAAAAAATCATGAATATTTTCGGAATTAATTTTTATTTAAAGGACGTTATGAATTAATTTTTTACTTATAAACGCATTTTCAATAGAAGAAAAATAGTTAACTTAATTTTAGTTTTTTTATTAAATTACTTACTTATAATCATGTTTAGCATAACAATGTCCGAGGAGCCGGCATTCGATGGTACTGCAGGACTTTGGACCGGGTCCATCATTGGGTCCTTTCACCATATATGTCATATTGAATCCGAAAACCGAGAGTAGTCCTAGAGCTCTAAGCTGCGTTCCCTCCAGCCTATTCAAGGTCAGTTCTACCACGAGAACAGGGCTTTGTATCTGTAAAGGAAAAATATTATCAGCAATTGAATGCGTATTCCGAGATAGCATCCAAGTCACACCTTACTTAAGTTATGTGAATATCCCTTCTGTGATATACTTGTTCTACTCAAAGACAAAGTATAGTTAATTACAAACTACCCGCAAGATTTGGATACTCTTTTTTGATACTCAAATGATAATAATAGTTATTTCACAAGTAACAGAACACAGTATTGTTAGCTATAAATTGGTTTACAATTTACAATAAATATAATTGATCCTCGAAAGAATATCGAAGAATGTAATTTCACAGTTAAAGACAATTTAATAACGAACGAAAGTTAAAGCTGAATGAAATAAGTTGCTCTTAAATAAATAATAATAAATATAATAAAAAACTAGCTGATAAAGTTAAAACAATATAACAAGATTTTCTTTATCAAAATTTTATTGTTTCTTTAATACTTATTTATATATTATGATTATTGCCAGAATCAAAATGTTGTAAACTTAAAAATATACGTATCTTTATAATATTTTTATTACACATCAGATTTATGATCACATTTTGTTACAGCGAACTTAAAATACTGTATTAATAATATAAGAGTGATCCCATTAAGATTTAGGCCCACAGCACTTTATCTGATGCTGATTTACTTTTGAGTTTTTAATTTTGATGCTTTCGAAACATGGTCGGCGAAGGCGTTTTTCTTAGTATTAAACTACTACTACTCATATGGCTCTTAATCCATCTTTAAATTCTATATTTTACTTGTCTTATTATATATATTATCGGAGGTATATCAACATTAGCAGTATCTTGTTGAACATAGGATTTCAAGACGATGAAACCAGTTCCCCACTTGCTAATTAATCCTGTGCTGTACATCTAAGGTCATTAGAGGCCTGTCTGTTATACCATTTAATTGTCACAAACCGGATGTGAGATCGTAAGATATGTATGTATTGAACTACTTAGTAACTTATATCTGGATATCTATTTAACATATATATTCTTATTAACAGTTTTATTTAATAAATATTTTTATTTTCGTCTGTTGCCAAAGCAGCCGGGAGTTGATCTGTAATAAATTTAATAATAGACAAGAATTATTAATTTGTTTATTTACCACCGTCGGTGACGCCACGTGCTCGTACTAGAATGAGAGGGAAATAAAAAGTAGGAGCGATATTATGTATGTATCATAAAATGAGGGAAAGAAAAGTCTCCTAATCAAATACTAGCTCAAACGGCATTACGAAAGCTACCCATTTTCAGAAAGAAGTTTTATTAAATTATTGAACATAACTTTTCACCATATTCTTAACGTCTAAGACTTGAGTTGTATCTTGAAAAAGTTCCCTATATATATAGGGAACTTTTTTATAACTATAAGATATATTTAAATATATATTAAAATATATCTTATAGTTATTAATCTAAAGTCCACAGGGATTCGAAACGATATGAATTTAAAGGCGTCGGACTAGCTAAAGGTGAAGTCAAATCTAAAATGTTAGGACTTAAACGGGACTTAAGAAGACGGAGGCGTCTGGTGAATAATGCATCCAGCATCTCCATATCGGAGGGAATAAACATAGTGGACTGAATGTATTTATGTTGACTATGTTTTTACTTTTTAAACGTTGAAAAATTTTAATATATCATATTGTTCCAATATTAACCTTTGTTTTTTTGCTTATTTCTTATAATTAAAAACATGTTTGTATATGTAATATAAATTCTAATCTATCTACAATTTCTAGTTTCTTTTTCCATGCTACACTTAATAAAATCATAACGAGCAAGGAAATTACCAATATATTTAAAATATATATAATATAATTCATTTATATCACAACCAGTATTAGCTGACTGCTGTCCAAAATAAAGTCCTGAATACAAATACTAACCCTATGTAGCAAAACTGAGACCCTTCACTTAACTTTTACTGTGATGATTTACGGAACTAATGAAAGCCGAAAAAGATAAGGCTTTATTTCAAGTGTACGTACACAATACATACATATCCACCCTCACATACAATATAACTTTAAAGGATTTATGTGCGGGCTACGCTGTGTGTATAATGCTACATATACTAATGGCTATATTTATTTAAATATCTTAATAAAAATATATCAGAATAAAGCAGAATTATACTACTACGATAATGAATACGACAAGAATTACGATAGCGTGAGAATTAATGAACAATTCGAATTAACATTTTTTAATTAAGTACAATTTTATGTCAAATACTTCTGCCGAGATATAAACAAAAGTATTATAAATGTACATTTAATATTATTTGTCAAAGTCATAGTGAAATTTTTCGCAACTCCTTCCTTTCACTATACTATACTACTTTCACTTTTTTTTGTATAACCAAACAGAGGGAAACATTACATGCAGAAAACTGTTATATTTTATTTTATATTGCGGTTTTGTTGGCGAATTACAAACTTGGTATATAGGTCATTCAGTTTGACGCAACCGTCTGTTAAAACAAATATTATAAATGTAAAGAGCATTGTGGCTTTTAAGAAGTGGTTATTTCTGGAAAATTCTCGTATTTCACTCAATTCTAACGGAAGGTATTTTATAAAGTAATACCACTATCACAATCAGTAATAGGAAGTGCCCAAATAAATATATCAATATATGGATAAAGCTATTTGGTAGCCATGTACACGTGTAATGCTCTTTTGTAATCCACAGACAGAATCGCGTGGAACTTACTGTATATTAAATAATATTAACCATTGATTGTTTTAATAATATGTTTTCAAGTCTCATTTGGCAAAGGTATAATTTAATATCTCCATTTAATATAATTTGTCAGTTGTTGGTTTATTAATTACTTATTATTAATAATAATAATAATAATTGAGCTGAGCGTAAGCGAAGCTCTTAACCGTTTGGGAGTTTGGGAGTTTGTGTTTAGTTGTCTCCAGAATGCGACAAGATAATTATTTTAAAATTTTCTTATGTGTGTTTAAGCCAAACGCAGATGTTATAGCGAAAACAGATTGAAAAAATGTTTAGCCAGTCAAAAGTTATCGAGAACAGAAGAAGGGAGAGAGGCTCATCTCAACACCCGCCGCGCACGGTTGGCGGATCCTAGTTATATAGTTACAACATATTAAAAAAAATACTAAATTAAAATTAAACAATAACAAAAAAAATTATAGTAATATTATGACTAAATGTATCTAAAGTTTTTCATTTCTGCTGTAAGTCTTTCTGAAAGCTTCCAACTTGCATCATCATCTTGCGGTGGCTACACTTGCTGAGATTTATTAATAATTATTAAGGGGTGAAAATTTAAATTTTTGTATAAAAATAAAAAAAAATACAATAAAAGGAAACCACTTAGAAGATCTTTTGAAAACAAAAGAGTTCCTTATCGTAGAAACAGGTAGACGCTGAATAGTGAGAGGCAAGGGGACTCACTTTAATCCAGCACCCCAAAAGGGAACAAAAATCTACTACGTCCACGCCGTTGTTCCTGGGTTACGCTAAGAGTAGAATTAAATCATGAATATATATCAGATACTTCTGATCGATAAAGCATTTGAATTTCTAATATAAGAGCTAAGAGTAACCTCAAACTAGTTTGATAAACATGTCATTTATCGTTAAAATTTCTTCATACATCTTGATTTTATACAAAATTGAAACTACAGCCCCCCCCCCCCCCCCCCAGTAAGGGGTGATTAGGGGATAGTATTGAGTAAAAGAGGTATCAAATTCACTTTTGGTTGTCATATTCGGTTTCATCATTCCAAAAAACATAGAAATACACATTCATCTTTATTTTATACAAAAATTGAAAACTTCACTCCCTATAAGGTGTAGTAAGAAAGTGTTAATGGGTTATGGAGGTGTTGAATTAATTTTTAGTTATCATTTTCGGTTCCAGCATCCCAAAAAACGTAGAAATACACATCTATCTTGATTTTATAGAAAAATTGAAATTTTCACTCCCTGTAAGGGGTGGTAGGGGGTGATAGTGGTCATGAATTTATTTTTAGTTATCATTTTCGGTTTCAGGATCCTAGAAAACGTAGAAATACACATCTATCTTGATTTTATACAAAAATTTAAATTTTCACCCCTTAAGAGGTAGTAAGGGGTGCTAGCGGGAAAACGGGCAATTAAAATTAGTTTTTATTGTCATATTCGGTTTCAGCGATCCCAAAAACCTCCCCTCTGGTTCATGATGTTTTTTTTTTGTGTGCCTGTGTAATTAATAGGAGCGGATGCTGTATGAATTAGGCTATAAGAGGTCCGGAATACAGATCACTTGAGGTTTACTTTGTTGCTCCACCACGGATTCATTGATTGCTGAACCAAATTGTTGTTGTTTACTTTTTAAATAAGATTTAATATTATTTATATATATACAATACAATTACGAAATTTACGGAGGAACACAGAACACAGAATTTTAGATTATTATAAAATAATAAATAATAAATTAATACAAAATTCAAAATTTTTATTTGACACTTGTCAACAATCTTGTCAACCAAATTATTGTCCCTAAATTTCATTGCTCATTATGAAAATCGACAAAAGCTTGTATTATTCTTATAATTCCATTAAACTTCTATTAACTTATATTAAAATGGTATATAATGGGTTTGACAACAACTTGCATTATTCTATAATTATATTGACTATGGAATTCTAAATAAATATGTGACATTTATTTTATTACTATATTACTGTTTGTTGTTACTACTCAGTTATATACAATATCTTATCAATATTATATCCAGATTAAAAAGAGATAAAATGATTTTGATATAAATATTAAACTTTTAAAATTCAATTATTTTATTTTATTCATATAGGTATGTAATGTATACCTATTTGAGATAAAAAATAATTTGACTTAAATAAACATTGAAAATATATTGATTTTAAGATTTTTGTAATATTAGCTATGTATATTTATTATACATGGTTTGCTACTCACTATTCTAGTAAATATTGTCTAAATGTTTTTTATATGTTCGAAGTTTTCTTTTTGTAAGAATGGAAAGAACTAAGTATTTTGTTTACCTCATTTATTATCAAGTTTTTTCTATTCCACTCAATGCATTTTCATATTTCTATTTTGATCTAAAAGAAGATTGTAATTATTATTATTTATTTATTTGTTTTAGCTTCACGCCATATCCCTTGCGGGGTAGCCAAAGACGACGGAGCGCCAAACGCTACGGTCCGTGCATACCTCTTTCGCCTCGGCCACAGACATCAACCTCTTCATACAAGCCCTCCGGGGGTTCTTCGTGCTTTTTGCTACACCTTCATCAAGTATCATAGATACTGTGTTTTCGAAGGTCACTCGAGGCCTCCCCCTTTCTCTCTTACCACTCACTTTTCCTGTATAAATATTTTTTACCAATCTTTCATCACTCATTCGTTCGACGTGCCCAAACCACCTGAGCACATTCTTCTTCATTCTCACTGTGACATCTTCGCTAGTACCTGCCATTCTGTAGATCTCTTCATTGCGGATTCGGTCAGCTAGACTGACTCCGCATATTCTGCGAAGAGATCGCATCTCCACAGCATTCATCTTTCTTACATTCTTCTGTGTTACCCACGTCTGGCTGCCGTATGACATCGTCAGTAACAAAACCGCATTGTGTACAGCCAAACGTGCAGCTATGCTGACGTTTCGCTGGCTCAACAATGCAGCCAAAGCACCGTCGATTCTGTTACCGGCAGCAATACACCTTTCCACATCCATTTCGTATCTTCCGTCTCTGCTAAACATACTTCCCAAATAAACCACTTCATTCACTTTTTGTATTATCTTACCATTCACGTTGATCTTACATACTGTTCTTTCTTCATTTCTTTCAAATAGCAGTACTTTCGTCTTTTCTACATTCAGGTTTAGACCATTATTTTCACACCCATCTTTCAGAGTGGTGACCAATGCCTGCAAATCGCATTCCGATGATGCAATGAGCACTTCATGATCTGCATATAGCAAGCAATTGATCTTAAAGTCTCCTACTTTCACTCCCATGTCACTGTCTTTCACGCCTTGGAGACAACAATCTAAATACAAATTGAAAAACCAAGCTGACATAGCGCAACCTTGCTTAACACCCGATTAGATGTCAAACCAGGGTGACATGTCAGCTCCTACTCGCACACAGGCTGAGTAATCTCTGTAAAGAGACTTTACAGCCTGTAGCAAGGTCCGCTCATATTGTATCGGGGTAGTATCTCCCATAATTTCTTTCTCACAACCCTGTCAAACGCCTTTTCCAGATCCACAAAAGCACAGAAAACCTTTTGGTTTAGGGCCAAAAACTTTTCCGTGATCATGTGGAGGGAAAAGATCTAATCTACACACCCTCTTCCAGATCTAAAACCTCCTTGGGCCTCCCACAACTGCCTTTCAGATCTCTCTTGCATTCTTCTCGCTAATATTTTAGCATAACCTTTACTGCGCAAACTGATCAAACTGATAGCCCTATAGCTTGCACAGTCTATTTGTGAACCTTTGCCTTTATAAAAAGGTACGATGACTGCACCTCGCCAATCGTCTGGGACCTCCCCTGCTTTCCAGCATAAATTGCACAAAAACCAGAACAAGTCCAAGACGCGTGGCCCACCATATTTGATCATCTCGGCAGTAACTTCATCTGCTCCCATAGCCTTACCACATTTCAGACTTCGAATTGCGCTTTGCACTTCTTTCAAACTGATTTCACCATCGGCTACATCCGTACTCAGCATTTCGCTGGTATTCAAGGCCGAGGCGTCCTCACATTCATACATCTCCTTATAGAATTCCGCCCACCGCTGCAAAACGTGTGCTTGCTCTGTTAAAATTTCGCCGCTCTCGAAAGCACCCTTTTCATTCTACAGGTTACCGAACAACCCCGGGAATCACTAACTTCTCGCCAGAAAAGTTTCGTGTTTTCCCGGAAGTTGTTCGATAACCTTTCATCCGTTTCTCTCTCAAAATAGGCTTGCCTGATACTCACATTTGACTCACACAAGTGATCACTGGTTGATTCAAAATGAAAAAAAAAAATTTAAAAAAAATTTTTTGATGTAATAGTGAAAAATCTGTATTTATTTTATAATATTTAACTATGTTCTAATATTATTGTTTGTGCACATTAAGTGTCATAAGAAACAATCACATCTTGACCTCAAAACTTTTCTTACAAACTGGTAATTTTTTCATAAAAATATGAACAATGTTTTTTTACTTTTAATGGCTTTACATTTTTATCAAACAATCCAACCTTTACATGTAATTCAATCTTATTTAAAAAATAATTTGAATAACAATAACAACATATGTATATTTCTAGACGTTGGTTTCATTTCTATGACGTTGGTTACCTTAAAATTTGCTAATTGTGATCCCATCATTTGCAATTCAAAAATCCATTTCCCGTTTATAAATATTTTTCTTATAAACTCAGTTCGCTTGTTCCGGAGCGATATTAAACCTTTTGTATTTTAAATAAAAAAAAATCTTTTTTTTTTTAATAAGTTTTAAAAATCAATTCAGTAGATAAGAAAGATTTTTCAGTGCATATATTTGTTTGCTTACAACATATAAAGTTTTTACAGTATTCTAGATTATATAAGAATATATTAACATACTATAGAATTACTTATTTTTACTAAACTATTAACTTGTACTTCATTCCATGGCACGATACAAAAATAAAATAAATTATACCTTTATTAAATACATCATGTTTTCTAGTAAAAGATTAATTGAAACTAAAGGGAAGCAACGTTTGTAAAAATATTCGAGTTCGCAGAAACATAAAACAACACAACCAATGAACTGTTTTGTTTGCCACAAAAATACACAAGTGTAATTAAAACTTTGTTTCCATGTAATTAGCTGCAGGTTGCAGAAGAATTGTATTTAAATGTCAAATTTATTCAAGGAAAGTGTCACCAATTTTGGCCATTTATTTGCTTCCATCGGATGTCCGCGGCGAGAACCTATTACGGATGTGTGGTCTGAGCAAAGTCTAATTAGTAACGTAAGTAGCTACCTCCCTTTGGCTTCAAGCAATTTTCGATTTAAGACCCTCTATAAATGTTAAATATTTAGAATTCAATTATCACGATGACAATTGTGGATAGAGACTGAATTAATTATTAGAATATTTTGAAGATTTTTAGTTCATTATTTATTCTAATTTTGGTACCAAAAATGAAACCCGATCTATAAATTATATATAAGGCGTACTTGAATAATAAAATAATAATAACACCCGGAGCACTTTTCCTACAAAATTATTTATCCGGTCTCAAAGTGAAGCTAAAAGGTATCAAAGTGTCCTTTTTAAATTATTGACATTAAATGTACTGAGTTGAACAAATGGCTATTGATATTTATATTTTTAAATATAATATTATAATTAAAATATAATTAATTAATATTTACGTCTCCTCCTCCATGAACTTGTAAACTTTACATATCTTGATTTATTGAATAAAAAAAATATTGATAAAAAAAATCATAAAAAACAAGTTTGTGTGAGCGTTCCATTTATTTCAAGAATAATTTTATTAAGTCTTAAGACTGTATAACTTTTCGCCTGGAAAAATATACCAACTTACTAAAAACAAATAACGTAACAGACAACGATTCTTTTGTTTCGGAGAAATTTTATAAAACAATGTTATTTAAGGTTCGTCACTTGCTTGTGTTTAAAAAACAGAGCAGATGTAATCAATTAAATTATAATATATTGTCATAGTGGGAAGCTTATAAGTAAATTCATGTTTGAATTAGTGTCAGTCAGTCCGCCAATATACGCTGTATAGCGTAGTAGTGTTATTATTCCTGAACCCTGGGTGGCAAGGAGGTGTAAGTATCTTAATATTGTACATAAATAAGGAAATAATATAATATTTTTTTGTATCTAAAACATTAACGTTTTCCGAATTTTGAAAATATATTAGTTACCAACAAAATGTTACTTTTAGGGTGATCGTATTAATATGTTATTTAAATCAATGGCATATTGATGTGCTCTTACCACCCCGTGACGCCATTTTCACCAACAATCAATCATGGATTCTTGCAATTCGATTTCCATTTTAAAAGCATAAAAAGGGTAATATTTTAAAAGGATATCCGTAATAAAATAAAATTCTAAAGTAATGGATTCGTATAATGTACTTGACTGCAAATATTTATGAGTCGGATTTTCGGAAAAAAGGAATTAATATAATTAAAGATACCAGAACTAGTGAAAAACAAATAACGGTATGTTGGATAGACTTAGAGAACGCTTTCGGGTCGGTACGACATGAACTGATGATGTTCTAAGGTGGTATAACTTTCCAACGTTGGTTAGTAACATGATTGCATCGTATTATTCAAAATTAAAATTTTCCATAATTACAAAGGATAAACATTCCAAACCATTAAATTACAACATAGGTTTATTTCAAGGTTGTTGTATTTCTCCAATTATATTTAACATAATTATCAATATTTTAATAGAAAAATTAATTAAAAACGAAAAGAAATGGAGTTATCGGTTTAAGTTCAACAATAAATACACAGAATCCATACTAGCATTCGCAGACGATCTCGCGATACTGACACGTAATCTAAAACAATGTCAGCTACTTTAAAATGTTGTGGAGCATTTCTGTGCTTGGACGGACGGATGGAGGACAAAACCAAATAAATGCTACAGTCTATCTCTAGTCTGGGTAGGCGGAACACCAGATATACCTCTTACGATCCGGTTCTAATAATATGCGGTAAGTGCGTTACTACGATTACCGACGCAGCTCCGTTCAAATTCTTAGGTAAAAAAATCGATTACCAAGGGCGCACTCCATCGTTAGATACAATAGTCGATAACTTTTTGAATGATCTAAAAAAGGTAGACAATCAACCAAGAAGTAACATCAAAACGACTTGGATATACGATAATTATTTAACATCACGTCTAAATTGGCTTTTCCTCGTTTACGATATCAATAAGACCCTTTTGTTGAAGTTAGATGCAAGCGTCATAAGGACATTGAAGTCATGGCTCGGGTTAGCGCATCCAGCGGACTCTTCTACCTTATTTAGAGACCGACATAATTTTGGGTTAAAATTAAAGAAACCATCGGAACTCTATAAACACCTAAGAGTGACCAAACGACATATCATCTCAAAATCGAATGATGATACTATAACGTCTCTTCCAAAAGATAAAATTGCCGCAGAGCTAGAGTCCCGACTTCAATTCTATAAACAATTTATGATAGGGGCTCAAACAAATAAAGCAGGGCTAGGATCAAGTAGGAAAGAACAATACTTAGAAATAACAAAATCCTTTATTGGGCCTTTCTAGAACGATCATCAGTTCATTTCTGGCACGTATTTCAAAAGCGGCTTTAGTAGGTTCTTACGATATTTGGTTAGGTAGGGAGAGGAGCGTGAACAGTGAAGGTGAGCGTGTATGCGCATAATAAAGGGGCTCCTTAAACCTATACCTGGGTCGCAACTCCCAGGCATTGTTTGCGCTCCTCTTCTTGCAACGCGATAATTCTATATTTCCTTAAATAACGATACGAAACAGTCTCTGAGTTTTATTTATCAATGCACACCTCAGTGAAGAGATTCACTTGGTTTGTTTGTTTTAATATATTTTGATTCTTTTTCAATAGACTTTCATATGTCGATGTGAAGGTGATTACTCGAAGATAGCAAGCAATATTTAAGGTGTCTGCTACAAAGACAGACGTTGTGAGATATAAACGGTCGATTTACGTTGACGCTCCTCGAAATTGAAACAAATAGCTATTCCGAAAACGATAACTATGAATTGAAGCTGGTATTGTAACAATCATTTATATTAGGTTATGTTTAGTTAGGTTGGTTCGTCTTGTTCATAAACCATACAATACAATACGGACGATATTTTGATCATATTTAATTGTATAAGTTAACTTGTCTATACTTTGGTAATAATAACGTCGTAGAAACAAATAACAATATAATAACATAATGTGCATACTCCCTAATCTTACCGTTACTAAACAATTTAGTTACTTATTATCTTCCTGGCTTGTGTGTAAAAAAAACTTAAAAAGTTAATTGTCCATGTAAACATTTTAAACCAAAAGCTACATAAAGTGCCATCAGTGTATTAGACTCTCAAAGCTTTCTGAATGAGTTATGTTATTGTGAATTCATGGCTTGTCGCAAGGTATTGGAAGTATCGGTTACAAACTACCCGCACAATATTATCACATATATATACATACCACTATAACTATATTACTATTGTTCAATGCGATATCATTTTTCTCTTAAAATAGTAAGATGAAAGAAATAATACATAAAACTAATAACTTTCTTTTCTTTTTTTTACAAATTAAACCTAGGTTACATATTAATGTACCAAATCAAAGAAATATATCACGTAATAGATCAACACAAAGAAATATCGAGAATGGCGACAATAGTATGGGTTAGAATAACGCAGTTATAATGTGTTTTGAATATGTACATAACATATATACATTATAATACTATTTATAATTCCTTTTAAAGTATAAATTTTTGAACCAAATATGTTCGGCTTTAAGATAACTAGAAGAAATGAACTAAAAATTTGACAGACAAAAGCAATGCCATCTGCATTATAGTTAGAGATAGGATCAAAACTGTATGAGGAGACATAGTGAATGGATCGTGAACCATATGCGGACTATTTTATAGACACACCACTCAACAATGCCTGGACCTAGATTCTAAAATGTGGGAAGTGAGGGAAATGTTCCATTTGGTCGCGTTCCAAGTAATATGGTATTTCGGCATAAAAGGGTATTTGAAGACTTTTCAAAATCAGAAACGTATTGAAAGTGCTTTTATAACTTTCCGTTATATTATATCAAACTTTTTATATACAGACCATGTAAATTTTATAAACGATTTTAAGATTATAAGGCTCTCATGTCTAGTGTGGGATCACTTAACTAGCCAACCTCTAGATTACAATATTGTAATCTAGAGGTTGGTGATTAGATCCCTATTACAAACAGAGGTTTGTAATAGGGATCTAATCAACCAACCACCAACCGTGATAAAAGTAATGAATAAAGAATGAATGAATGAAGTTTAAGTTTTAAATATAATAAATGTGTTTATTTGTCTATTTTACCATACTTGTAATAAAATATTTATGAAGATATTTTGGACAAAGAGCTTCTGAAACCCACTTCGTTATAAAATTACATTAGCACGTCACTCAAGAGATATGAAGCGAGACAATTTCGTTTTAAAACCAATACTATTTTTATTAATATTCTATTTCTTAAGTATTTATATAATTTTAATGTTTTATGAAATGGAAATCAATTAGTAAGCACATATTGATAAGCGAGATTTGAATCCGCGTTCTTTGAATCATCAGTTAGACGCACTGATCAGATCAAAGAGCTTTAAAAATATTAACATCATACTTTACTACAATCAGAATATTCATCAATTTATTTATATGACAGAGCGAAATAACAGAACATTTACAAAAAATATGTTAATAAATCACAAATTAGTGTTTGTGTGTTATTAATTAATTGCCCAAAGATCACATCGCTAACCATAAAGTCTTATACGAGCAACACATTCGCGTCATATCTCGAAGGTTTAAAAGATGTCGTCCTTTGTCAATATTGCGCGGATGCAGTTGGGGTTATGGCTGATTTTAATAATTAAGAAACTGTCCAGCGCTCGACCACTCAAGCTACTGTATCGCTAAATATATACAGTTGTATTTGTGTAATTAATGTGAAATATCAAATGTATATTATATTATAATAAACAGGATCCTAGAGTTTGGTATAAAATGTACGTATATAAATAACATTGATTACCATAAATCACAATCTTGAATGATTTATTAATTTCATATAAGCTCCCTGAAGTGGTATGTTGACATCTTGAGGGTATATTATGTAAATTTATTTATAGTTAATATTACAACGTACGGACAGTATTATTATTATCACTTTGTATACTAACATTATATTACATAGATCAAAGAATTAGCATGTCTCAGCATATAATATTTTCAAGACAGAGTTCTTAGATACATGGAACTATTGTTATGGCATATATTAATCTACAATTCGAGACTGGCATCGACCTTCGATACCTTTCTAGAAATTCAAACCAATAATTCGTTGATTAGCACTGACTGATAACTCAAGAAGGAGATCTTTTTGTCGTTATTATATTTAGTAAGAAATATTGGATCAGAATGGATTTTTAATTTTGGTCTTTGACTTCAGATGCAGCAACAATTTAACGAAATTATTTAATCTGTTAAATTGAAATCTCACCCCAGAGTTAGCATGTGCTATATTAATTAAAATTATAATATAACTTTTGCATTTTAATAATGCCACATGCTTTTGATCTTGCGACATAATGTTTCTATTATCTGATACAATAATATTCTAAAAGTTTGTTCTTTAAGCCAATATTATAACTCATTATATACAATAAATGTACTTCACTATTCATGTTCACAAACACTCAACACATTATTGGTTTAACACAAACTCCGTGAAGTGCTCTCACAGTGTGTGGGTCTCTCGGAGCCGTGTATGTGACAGTTAATGAACCCCAAATTATACAACGAAGTGTGTTTATAAAGTGTCACACCGTTTATTAATTATTATATGATAATGCAAAGAGAATAAAAAAGTATATATTTTTATAACAAACAAACCAATTTTTATTTGTTTGTATGTAAAATATATGTTACACTTTTAGAACTTCCTATCATAGAATTCAATATCAATATTTTAGTAGTTATTAATAACATGGTAGCCCTAATATAAACTCATCGAATAAACTCTTCATTGTAAACAAATTTTCAAGTCTTAGATAATATAACACGAAATTCAAACAGATTACAAAAAAATCAGTAGTATCTTTTTGATAATCGGCTCTTAGTGTATTAAATATAATCCATAATATAGATGAATAAAATATTTAAACAGGTAACATTTGTTGTTGGTTGTAATGTCGAACGAAAAAAATCAAGATATGAGACAGCACGTGTAGAACGAAAGACTGCAGGAACCACTATGAACAGTGAGACATGTTCGCATTCGTATCTGGAGGTATGAAAAGATTAGAAGAATTATTGTAGTTCAGGACTCTTTTCTAGAAATGTTTCGTTTATTCAAATAAGCACGTTATTTCAATAAAAAATCTTACCTTTTGAATAGTCGCCGAAAAAAAAATTTTTTTTTAATTTCTCTATTTTATTAAATTTAATATTAAATATAAGAAATATATTTAAATCACAAAATTCACATTTTGCGACTTCAGAACAGTACAAATCATTTTTAAACAAATTGCCCAAATGTGTTCTCACATAATTGTACCTATAACTATATAATCAATCACATCAGCAAATCATCTGAAAACCATAATCATTGATCCAGTAATAAACATCAAATCAATTTAAGTAATAGTCCTATTGCATTGAACCTACCGATTCAAATGACGCTGCATACAAATTGGCTCTACTTTAATGAAAGACATTCCCAGAACTACGAGTACCATCAAATCGTACCATGAAAAGGCATTTCCATCCTTCTTCTATATCGCTGTGTACAATGACTTCAAACATAATTAGTTAAATTTGGGATCAGGGTGGAATATGAGACAGCATGTACTTAATCTGAAATCAATCAACTAGAACTACAACAACTAGATTATTAGCGTTAAAGTGTATATTCATGTCGTCTTTTACGACACACCCTACAAGTATTAACCGCTTGTGAAGGCTGTAAAGACAATTTATGACTCATTGGAGACCTGAGAAAGGGGTCACAAAAAATATTAATTCAAGAATGTTGAGCATTGATTAGTCTATAAATATTATACTATAGTTTTATATTAATATTTAAGATTATATATCATAATATTATTATAATATTCCTATGCCACAAATATGGATGAGAATCATTTTTTATAAATAATTTATTTACTAACATGAAACACTAAACCTACCAAGTACCGTTCAAATTGACCGTTCTTGAACTTTGTAAAACTTACACGTTCTTAAACGTTATAATATCGTTATCAAACTGCATGACAATTCTTAGAATATGCGTATAATATTTTCTTCACTCTTTACTTTTAGTTATTTAGTTATTAAATTATATTACATATATATACACAAAAACTCAATTTATAATATTTATAATTATATTAGAAATTAGCTCTTGCCAGAACGTTTTCATTTTTTTTCTCGAAAATTAAATTATGAACATTTTTTAATTTCATTGTAATTATAACCCACATGAATTCGTGTTTCCTCATTGAAAAGAGTTACATTTTCATGATGAAGACTATCCTACATATTGGTCAGGACCAGAAACTATAACAAGCTTTACACAAACAACATCCTTCTGATTGCAACGGAGGTCCGCGTAGTTGTGAATTACAAACAATGTAAATAAACATGTGGATCGACAGACATTTCAGAGGTCCCTTTAGAACCGCCAAGAACTTCACAGCTTGCTAGTTTCGTGTCTATCTGTTACACCTTAACGAGTAACAAACAAATAAATAGGCAAACAATAAAAAGAACAAATAATTAAATTATTACTAACCACATAGAAATATTTTTTTTTTCTATATTTAATGTAAATTGTAACATTAAAAGTTTTGTAACTGGGTTGCAACCTTCTAGGAGTATATTCTAGATTGAT
Source organism: Melinaea marsaeus rileyi (assembly GCA_918358865.1). Classification (NCBI taxonomy): domain Eukaryota; kingdom Metazoa; phylum Arthropoda; class Insecta; order Lepidoptera; family Nymphalidae; genus Melinaea; species Melinaea marsaeus. Next base: position 45,684,271 of record OU911083.1, on the reverse strand, counting down.
GTACTTGATAAATGAATAAAAAACTATGTGACCTGTCGGAGTTGAATGCAGACCGAAGCTAACTACAATCAAAGCTTTTCAATTTTCGTTCTAGTTCTGCTATATATTATACCGAACTGAGGTCACTTACATGTCTAGCTTTAAAATGAATAAACATAGGAATTGCTTAAGCTGAAGGTATTAATAATTAAATCATTAATAATGAAAATAGAAAGTTCCATTATTTATTTATATTTCGATCATCATCTAAGGATACATACAAGTTAATAAGCTCATCACGACCAGACTGTTCCTGTATACTTTCTTAAGCTACTAATAATGATAGAAAGGAAGGTATATAATAATTTATACTCTACAATTCTTTATAAATGAGATATCAAAGTCCTTATACTTAAAATATGTCTAATCCACGCTGTCTGAGTCACAATACAATGGTCTAACCATCTCATGCTACCATCAACTTCGCTAATAAATGTAACAGTGTTTAACGTAATTCCTAACTTTTCCGAATCAGCACATAACCACTTTTTATCAAAACAATAATTTTGCAGATTCATCCAAAATGGTTGGCCTAGATGAGCGTTATGTATAACCTAACATGTATCTATATACAATGAATATATGGAAGCTATCTTCCACGTCATTTTCTACAATAGCAGCGATTTCGCCCAAGCAATTTACAAACTCGACGCCATGTAAATGCAATAAAATTTTGTGAAAGTAGCACATGTCAGCATAGAATGTAATAGTGAGCCTGAGGGGATTGTTAATCATTTTAAAGTGACATCGCCTTTGGGACCGGCGTCACGGATGGTTGATGCTGAGATCATTATGACTACACCTATGAGATTCTCTGCTAAACAGGTAGCAGCTATTATAAAAAAAATGAATAGAGGTAAGTCTCCTGGCCATGATGGTCTCAGTATCGAACATCTAAAATACGCAGGAACTCATTTGCATAGTGTTTTAGCAATGTTTTATTCTTTATGTTTGACACATTCTTACCTACCAGCTGATATGATGAAAACAGTTGTGATCCCCTTAGTTAAAAATAAGACTGGTGATATTTCTGACAAGAACAATTATAGGCCAATATCTCTAGCTACAGTACTGGCTAAGGTGTTGGACAGTCTGATTGACCAAAATATAGAACAATGTGCCTAGCCTTTCCACAGAGAATGCTCTTGTGTCCAAAGCAGACTGCCCAATACTACACGAGCAGAAATACTCCGGTGTACGCATGTTTTTTACATCTTTCTAAAGCTTTCGATCTAGTGGCTTACGACATTTTATGGATAAAGTTTCGAGAGGCAGGCATACAACCCGAAGTCAAACTTTATTAAAATATTGGTATTCAAACCACGAAAATTATGTAAGGTGGGGCGAAACGCTATCTGACTCGTATCGTAGTGCGGGGTGAGGCAGGGAGGCATAACCTATATATATATATATATAATACATAACACTGAATTTTCATTACATATGCAAAATATTTCTTAAAATAATATCATTAGAATTCAGGTTTGTCTCTTCATATGTTTCTTCTATTCAACCTGTACTCATTCCAATCGTTCCACCTGTTTCTGAAAACTGATAATATGTTTGGAAATCATGTTATATCCAAGGACATTCAATGGAATCCTATCACATGATACTCGAGAAAATCTGTAAATTAAAGACTCTTTAAGAAGTTTACCAAAACAGTTTTCAAAGTAGATTCGTAAGAGATAAAATTGAATTCGGTATCGACTTTGCCAGATTTTATAGTAGCTTTATCTTGTAGTAGAAAAAAAATATTTATATACAAATAATAATATGGGAGAAAAGTAAAATAAAATTATTTTTCATGTCATACATTTCATCGTTTTTCTGAAGATTTTACGGGGAATCTAGAGATTTTTTAATGCGTAATTAAATTACGTTCCCTCTAGATTTTCTTCTAATGATTCTTTATTCTTTGTGCGGGTAACACATAATTAGTAAAGAATGAATTCGTTGTAAGACGATAACGTTCCTAAATATGTTTTATAAAATTATTATTTAAAGTAGCTTATATCCAACATAATAAAATATACACAGTAATTAACCTAAATATATCCTGTATATTTTATGAGAGAAAGGTCTATCTACCCGACAATGTTCGACAAAGGCAGCTTCTGGACCAATATATTGTACGACACCGAAAAATTGGATGGTCCTCCTAACAGACACTGAGACTATTCAGTCTTTCGAAATTGAACGTATTGCAAAAGGATGGGTGGAAAATATATATACAGTGAGGCATTTTTTTTTTAGATTTAATCGTTACGTTAATCGTATGGTGTGTCTTTGAAATAGAATATTATATTTGAAACAAATTCCTCATATAGCATTATCATTTATAAATGTGGGTATTTTTGTATAGCTCTTTGTTTCTAAACAATCAATAAACATTTAAGATAAAAAAAAAAACTTTAAAGTTATGTTAGTTTTGTATTTTGATATAAGTAAAGATTTTCTACAATAATAAATAAATTAATCTGTTATCATATCAATAATTCATGTTTAACTAAGATTCACTTAAACGTATTTCTTCTATTGTTATATTTTATTTCCGTGATAACTTCAACACCGCCCCACAATCACAGTAATCTCGTCCATTATCCAAAGCACTTTAGTTGCTGTAGAGTTTTTGAAGATAATGATCTCGAAATCTCGGTTCTTTATGTTTCTAAGGAATTATTAAAAATTGTAATTGACTTACTTAACCTTTCAACACCAAAATGCTGTTATGTACGAGTATGTTAGTACCTAACAGATTGTGTAAATTCGAATATCAAATCGCATTATTTTTATAAATTAATACATATTTAGATTTTGACAGCTTCTAAAATATTCTTTCATAATTGTGTTTTAAACATTTTTATAAATTTTAATTTAATGAAGCAAGAAAAGTTATTTATTATTCACATTTGTTACGTTTTTGTAAGGACATCTAGGATTGTATAATAAATTTATATTGTATATTTTCTGTTTGTATATTTATATAAATAACATTTCTTTTGTATTCATCAAAGATATAAAAAATATACCAAATAAAAAAAAATCTTTATTCTATATAGATCTATTATATCTCGGGTTATAATCTATTTTAACTCGGGGAGTATTACTTTCTTCGTGAAGACTTGCCCCTAACTACGATCTCAAAGTGGAGAGAAAATACTAGTTATTTAAGTTTATAAAGAAAATGTTTTTAATGTATACATTATATGAATCAGTAGTTTATTATAACAATCACAGATAAATAAACAATAAATAAATCTAATAAAATAGTAATACAATTATGATATCAATCTGCTAATTTAAAATACTTTTATTAATAATTAAATTTATACAACATTATACCTACTTTAATTTAATATAAAGCAATAATTTATTTTAAAACAAAAGACTAATTAATATAAAAACAAATCATTTAAAATAATGATAACAGCGACTCAGTGTCTTATGTATGAAGGCACTGGAGCAGCGCCCTGTCCTTGTCTTGTCTTGCCGTGTTAACAACTTTTATTAATTAAACATTTCGTTTATTGTAAAAGTGGAATTATATAAAAAAGTAAATATAGGAACTAGGATTTCTGCTTGTTCTTAAAAATATGTAAAGTAAATATAATATATGTATGTCATTTGTATTACTACCTCGTATGTCTTCAGAACTTATGAATTAATCAAGATAAGGTTCGGTAATAAAGTTCAAAAGAAACGTTCATTATCAGTCGGTATTATTATTAGTGAGAGGTATTATTTGGTATATTCATGCAAATTTAATATAATTGTACAGAAATCATTCTCTGCGAAGAGCATTACGAGCTTCCGTAATATTATGTTATACTCGACTGTAGATGTTGTCCAACGATTAAGATTAACAACTGTCTATTTGTTGATAATTTATAGATATGTAGTATGTCTGTATGTTGATTCATATCCGAGAATTAAATAATTTTAAGACTGACAAAATTACTGACTGACTTATTAACTTTATAAATTAGTGCACCTCCCTTGGTTATTAGTTGTTTGAAAAATGAATTAAAATGCGGTAAAATATTTAAAAAGCATTACTTCCTTTATATTTTAGGAACCATACGAAATTTTAAAGTAAAAAATTCATATTATATTAAATCCTAAAATAAAGAAACGCAGCGAATGTGGCCTCATAATTTAAAATACTCACTTTGGCAGAATCTACTCGTAGGTCAACTTTTACATAATGTTATAAAACTTGTGAAATAATATAAAATTTCTACCAAAACACAGCGGTATTTTTTATTACTTTTTCATTAAGAAAATCAAACTGATACTTTTAGAATGTTTGTTTATAGCTTTTATCACGTGCAATTATTACACAGCATATTCTATTTTGACTTCAGTCGTATTTCATATTCTATCAGTTGAACAAATGTCGATGTCATAATAAATATTGAAAATGAAAGAATACATAGAATAAAATGATTAAAAGAACATTAAAAATTACTTAAACATACAAATCAAACGAAGAAATTTAAATTACAACAGTTTATAGGTAAGAAAATAATTTATAGGTAATGTGAAAAGTCTCCCGTAACATTATAATTTACGAGCTACCGGTTTAAGTTCGGGGGAAAGTAGGCACTTGGAATTTCTGTGTAAAGACACAGGGTAGTTGATAGGGAGGAACTTTGTACCATTCAGATAATGCTACGTAATAGCAGATGTTTCATTGCTTATACAATACTATGTTTTGTAAAGTTCTCCTTTTAAACTTTTAACTTTGTAAATATATTGTTATCCAAGAATGAATATTCCTATTCTGTTGAAACAGAATGTTCCAAATTTAATCAGAAAACGAACAATATATTAAAGCTGACAGGAAACCGACAAGGAAATTGCAGTGAAAACTTGAAGAACTAGGAGAGAGGTCTGCGGAGAAATATAACATTCTTCAAGTCTGTCTGTCATTGTCTCACTCTAGACACTAGAGCTTTATTGGCTACGTAGTTTAAATATATAAAAAAATACCATTAAAATTATTATTAAATTAAATTCCTTAAAACTGTATTTAATATATATATTGAAATAAAATGTATTATATTTATGTATTGTTAAGATCAAAATTGCACTAAATTAATGGAAGATATGCGAATTGACTTTCAACTTTGATAAATAGAGATGCAATTTTCAACAAAATATATTAAGTTTATGTTAGGGCTAATCATTTCTACTACCAACAAAATTAAAGAAGCTGTAATGAAAAATATATATTTTAAGGATACGACGGTTCAACCTCCATCTTATTGATTTTCATGGATTGCTAGCAAAGGTCAGAACATGGCTTGATGACATTACAAAGGCTTTATGTGAGCTACTTCTATGAATAAATTTGCACTTTTGCAATTTATATGTTTATATTTATGGTCTATTATTAGATTTAAATTTTTAAAACTTTACCTCAATTCTTTAAGAAAATAAACCATAAGCAACTGATTCTAAAACTTTATACAAGAAACTTTTAATAATTTAATATTTCATACATTTAAAAGACACAGAGCAGGTTCATACAGAGAATTATTGTGACAATTAAATTAGTTGTTATTGTCAAACGTTAGAACTAATCTAATATAGTTAAGCGAAGTAATGTGAACACTGAATTGTTATGTGACATTGTTCCAGATTCATTCTGTTTGATTCAAACACTTTACACTATTAGTTCTATTTCGCAATATAAATGTTTGTTTCAAAACAAATTTAAATTTGATTATCTTCATATATACGTAATCGGGAAATTTACATTGTTTATATATGTATAAGCATAGATGTACCGACTGTTATGTTTAGCCTACAATTTTTTTTATTGTTTATTTATTAACTATATTTTTATTGACAGTATCTCGCTGAATAAAGCTACTAATGTAATTGACATCATTACTTTGAAAAGTCTATAGGAATTCTTATTAACGGTTCAACTTTTGTCAGCAACTTCAGATAACTTGTTTTAACGCTGACCAGTAAAAATTAATAGTTCTGCAGAAATTTTACACATTTTATATAGAAGATTAATTCCAAAATGAAGGATCGTAACAAAACCACAACAATTTAAAAATCGCGAAACTTAGTAGCGGGCAATTATCAAGACTAAACAACTATGTTATATAGTGAATTGGATAAAACTTTGTTATTTTTCGGATCGCGTTTCTCGATACTCAATAATAAGAAGATAGCGCTCCACAACAATATAAATGTAGTGTACTTATTCTTTTTAACGAGTATAATGTTTATTTTGTTTTCATTAAACTTTTAATATTAAAAATCATTTCAATGTTCGTTGTTCAAACGTTAATGTATTTTTATTTAAATAGTTTTTCCTTAATTTCTAAACTCCTAATCTTTATATTTGTTGGACGTCACTGAGACGTGCTTGATTAAAAGTTTTTGACAACAAGGACCAGTTTCAGATATGTTCAGCAATGTTTACTCATCTAACATATAAAACAAAGCACGGACAAGGTATGCTAATTCGAAATACTGACTGCTCTCGTAACAACTATAAGCATTCTTATAATTGTTAAGAGAACTCTTCACGCGGTTGTTTACGTTATTGTTACGGTAGTGGTGGTGGTGGTAGTGGTGGTGATGGTGGTGGTGGTGATGGTGGTGGTGGATTATTTGATGGTTGTTATATTCTGTAATTTGAATAAAATATTTTTGCATTATAATTTTACAAAATTCTTAGTGATTGAATTAAGAGCTTTTAAATGTTTCTTCAACCTCTAAGATCTCTGTAAATTATTTTTAGTTGTCGTCTTATAAATCCTTATAATTACTCCACTAATTGGTTGTCATTAATGTCACCCCATCCTTATATCATACAGAAGTATGATATAAGGATGGGGACGTCATAAATTCGTCTATTCGTCATCAGTGTCTACTGTTCCCTGAGATGTCCGCCTGGGCGGTATATTACCTTAAGACTACAATAATCGTTATTAAATGAATGTATCAATTAGTTCATAATATTTTACATAACCAAACCAGAAAAACAAATAATCTTAGGAGCACCTAAGAAATGAATGTTGCTTATATACAATGACTATATAGGAACTGCAATTATAATATAAAAGAAGGGATAGAATGGCGAGGTATAAACAAAACTTTTACATAATATTATTTACGACAGACTATAAACAAGATTAAGTTAAAAAATTAACAGTTGTTTGTTGCATCTTTCAAGAGAGAGACATAATATTTTATTCAGCCAAGTGCTGGTTCAAAGTTCTAGTCGGTATAAACTTATGGCAGAATTCCAAAATAGCCGGTTGCAATACGACGACAACCAAGAAACCAAAACTGTCTATGACTGAATCTTTTAAAAGATTTCAGTTTTTACATAATATCACAGTATCATAAAATATTTCCTTAGCTCTGATCCTAAATTGTAATAACGAATGTAATATAGATTGTCAATTTTAAAAGTACGTATAAAATATAATATAAAAACTTTCATGCTAATTAAAACGATTATAGAAACGGTACATATTTAAATTAAAATATTTAGTTCTTTATATGTAATAATCTTTGCAAAAAAAACTATACCGTACCAATATAAGTATTAAAGATTATATATGTAGTATTTTATAGTTAAAATTATTATTTTACTTAAAATAAGTTCACGGGGGTCACAAGAAAAGTCTACCCAACCTCTGCTTCAACAAAGTTGATATTTAAGATCTTCAGTATATCCAGAGTTAAGCAAAATGGCAGACACCCGCTTGGAATAGACAATTATATATTTCCCACGATCTTATCATAAATTTATATCTAAAGCATAAATCCGGTATAACTTTTCCATGTTTCAGCTAACTTTATATATCTTAATATTATTCCCGACAGATTTGTAGAAGAACAGTCAAGTACGCGATGAGAGAACTTATAATGCCTTGTTTTTATAAAGTACTCGTTAACAGTTGCTAAAATTTTATTTCAATATTCAATAGTGTATTGTCAAAAATCATGCAAATTCCACATGCAAATCCACGTGCAAATATTAATTGCCTAAACGAGTACAATAAAAAGTTCTTAATCTGTCAGACAAGAGATACATTGAAAAAACATTGAAATTATGCCAAGTCAATAACAATAAGATAGGGTACATTATTTAGCACTGCTCTACTTTTTGCTTTAAGCTGATACTTTACAGCGCTGGACACATAAAGAGGGTTCGGTATTAACACAGATCCCGGAGAAGTGTTTTAGCGAAGCTTTATAAAAAAGATAAGAAAAGGTATGTAAGTATTCTAGCATGTATTTAAAATAATATAAATTCTAGTATACAATATTTTATAAGTTTGAATTGCAGCTTAATTAAATGAGCGTTAATTTTAATGAAATTATTACCACAAAGAGCATTTTAGACTTCCTAAATAGAAGGGCTCAAAGAGCACGACAAAAATCTGGTAAAAATATGCTTTTATTTTATTTGCCTTGAATATACATCTTGAAATGGATTATAAATATTTTGTTTTTGCGTAACTTATATATGGCTAATTGTGGTTCTTTTTCTTTTTATTATTAACGTTGAGGTATTTATGTTATTTTAAACGGGAGGATACTCGTGTGGTAATAATTTAGAAGGATTTAAATTAAAATGTGTAAAATGTGCTCATTTAAAGCAAAAGCCAAACTATTTATTTATATGAGACCGCACTCCGCTAAATCTCTTTAAGCTGTACGGAATCTAAATTGATCAAAATTATCCGACTACTCTTTTAATTTTAGTGTTAAATCTTTCTCATATTTAAAATTCATATTAGCTTATATTTGTTATCCTTAAATATATTTTTGGACAAAAGAGAAAGAATAAATTATTGGAATATAAATAAGTCGTTCTATATGGTTCATACAGACCTATTTTAACCATATAAAGTACTAAATAACACTTGTTGATAAGGGAATCAAAACCTTTTCTTTGATAATCTGTAGTAAATAGGCATCAGTATATAGTATAATATATTCAATATAATATTTAAATCAAAATAAAACTTATAAGCTATATATCTTATAAAAGAGTTATCTTATAAAGAGAATGTGAGCAAGAATGTAAGAATGTAGTTTCTCGTCATGGTTTATTTTGCAATATAGTTAATATTAAGAAACTGATTCAATCTTCCATACTTATTGAATTAATAATAACTCTTAATTGCAACAAGGATATTTAGTCATATAAATATATATTTATCACATCACGATAGGTGATGTTTTGTAAAAAAACATAATATTGGTTTGTATACTGTGTACATTGTTATTGGTTACTTTTGGCTTAAATAATACCATTTTATAATCGGAAATTAAGTAGTATTGTAGACTTGAAAAGCATTTAAGGAAAATGATACGAGAATATAAATTAAAAAAATAAATAAATTATATACATTATAAAGATTACAAATTTTACATTTAATAAAGACATATTTAAAAATAATAATATTTTGTATGTCATTTGAATTCTAATTGAGTTTAACAGATAAGTGAAATAAGTCTTAGCTACGTCTTTGTCCTTATAACTTTCTATATAAACTGCTATTGTCTTTGATTAAAATTAGTTCAGATCTGCTGTAACGCTGCCGGGTCACTCAGTCCGTTATGCAAAATAAACCAATTCAGAAGAACTAACAAACTGGTGATTGTGCAAACCTTAACATTATTATGGAAGCTTTATAATATAACAATATAATCCCAAATATAATAATGTCTGTTTCATTTACAGAGTTTGCAGAAAATAACTCTAATTTAATAAAGAATACTTCGTTTAGTCGTATTTAGACAAAAGCTAGTATTCAAAATAAAACTATTTAGTGCTGAAGAGAAGTACTTAAAGTTTATTTTATTTAAATAAGTAAATAAACATAAAATAAAACATTGTTACATTATAATCTGATCTTAAATAATATCGTTCTATAAACGTCTTTTTATCTTATTTAATTGGGAAAATAATTCGCTGTAGAATTACGCGGTTTAACACTAATTACCAATACGTTTAGGATCACTAAGTACGTTCACGGTCAGTAATCAACACTTTCATGGTAATTATCAGTACTTTTGATAATTACTAATTGTATTTATAACTAAGAATTAATTTAAACAGTACAATAATAGTATATAAAAATCATACATTATATCAAAATCGTTATCATACATCAGACATATCATACATCAGAATCGTTAACTGGTGGCTAGGGCTCTAATTTATTTGAGCATGGCTTCTTTTAAAATCAATCACTCAGTATTCTTATCTCCGTATTCGTAATCGATGAAGTGTGAAAATACTTCTTCAATTTCTTATAGTTAAATCTTATAGTCGATTTGCAACCGATTTATGTTGATAGATCGACAATCACAATTATTATTAGTACATATAATACACATTTATTGTATTTTTATATTTAATGTTTTGTACGTCAATATAAAAGATAATTGAGTTATAATATAATAAAAATTCATTTTATGTTGTACCTTGCGGATACAATTACCGAAATGAGAAACAACAAATGAGAAAAGACAAAAGTTTTATTCAATTTCAATAAAGCCTTTTGATCTGTATTTTCGAATCCTATATACTACGTGAATAACTTCTTCGAACCTAACAATCTAGTTCTGTTGTAAGTAATATCGGGGTTAGTTTATAACTGCTGAATTATCTCCCATTTATGTGTAGAGATAGAGTTTACAATTCCTTAACTTAGAAATTGTTAAAAATCCAATCTTCGTTTTGCAAGTGCGTGCTTCTTGCAGAGAGAAATACGCCTTCAAAGGAATGACTTTGACAGTACTTACTTTACTTCACTTTATACTGTAGTAGATGATTAATGTTCTAGAAAATTCTCGAAAATTCTCGAATACAGTGCACGTTTTGGTAAAAACAATTTAAATAATAATAAATATATTTTCGTAACATTACTGTGAACCATAATATTAATTAAACATAAGAAATACTAAGCCTCACAATTTTTCGCGGTTTAAATTTCCCAGATACATAAAATCAAAATATTTTTCTAACATTTGAAACAATTTTAAAAAAAGAAGAGAATCTTCTATTTTCACCAAATAGCGAAAATTCCGGAGGAGCAAAGCCTCTGTCTCACTTCCGACACTACCGGGGTTGGTATTGTGGTGTCTATGAAATACTCGTACGTCGCATACTGTTATACTGTTCACAAGTCGTTCTCTACATTCTAGTCGTTTGGTACCGGACACATTGTTCAATTTATTTTTGAGCCACAACGGGGATTACAAATGCACAATTGCAGTCATGTTCGTAAACGTTAAGGTTTAGACGTGTCTTATGTATTTGGGAAACAAAAGTATTTTTATGTTGTATGATGTTCGTTGAATCATGCTTTAACTAACGTCACCTCTGAACTATGATTACATATATTTAAATATCTAAAAAATAGATAATTATCTATAATAAAAATTGCGACGAGATATTTCGTGATTATGATAGAAGATATAGTATTCGTATTTCTTATTTTTATGAAGTAATATTTGAAGTGTAAAAGTTTTTCGATTAAATTACATGAGCGAGGCATATACGCAAGCAGTGTGGGTGCGTCAAGTTGTGCTAAACAAACTAATTTAAGAATAACTACGCGTTTATTTGATGACTAATATTATTTTAAATAGATGTTTCAAATGCTTTGAAGCAATTGTATTCATGAGAAGATTAGATGTCACTTATATATATACGTAAATTCCTAAATTATATTTATTCTTATTTGTAGATGTATATTATTATAACAAAGATACAAAGAGACCATTTGCTTTATCTTTTATTTACTCTGGGGAGTATACATTTGATACTAAAGTGGCTTCACTTTACCTCTTGATAACAACAAATATACGGTGTGATAACTCAGTGGCGGAGTGCGGGACTGCCCTTATGTAATTTAGGAATAACTCACCACTAAACCACAGCTTTGAGATTGTAATACATTTAAATAAATTATTTTGGAAGGTACTAATAAGGTTAGCAGAATAATATGTAGTACATGTTTTTGAAATATAATGCCCTTAATATATTTTCCGGCATAATTTACATCATATATATTTTTTTCTGAAAAGTTACAAATCCATATTAAATTCAGAGAGTATAGCATCATTTATGTTAATGTGTTCAAGAAGTATAAACAATATATATTTATAAAATTTTTCACTTTACACAGACTTTTTATTCTCAAATTTCCAATAATAGGGAATGTAAAAGTTAGTTATTATATTAGTCACACACTATTGAATGTCAAACTATTAGATGGTAAATTATTTCAATATTACAGTAAAAAAATAGTAAAGAGACTGACACTCGCACGCACACACACGTAGCATTTCGTTGCATGACTATTTAGATTAAATCGCTCCCGAGAGAACAATACACGTTAAGAACTTTATTCCAAAAAATATAACACTATCACATACATGTCATCTCATGTCAAGTAATTAGAGCACAATTAATAGCAAATGTTTACATTTATAATATTTATTTATTAATATTATTATTTGGTGAAAATATCCTAAAAACTCCGGTCTTTATAAACTATGGAGTGATTAAATTAACTTACCAATATATAAATAAAAAATTAAAAACAATTTAGAACTTGTGTTGATCTTCTTAATAATTTAATATTATTTTACGAGGGAACTTGGAAGGGTCAAAGGTCACGTATGAGGTTGACACCCACCCTATTTTGTAGCCTGATTCAATAGCTTTTTTTTTATGTATTACACATTACATATTGTGTGATTTGTGGGTGATAAGTGATGCGCGTGCATGCAGAGTCAATTAGCTCGTTATTATATAGTAAGGATTTTATTCCTTCAAATATGAATCACAAGTTTTTTAGAAACCCAACGATTGTCTGTAACATCATATACTATGCACCAAATACTATACTATACACTGAATATATATATATAAAAAAAAACAACATAAAAACAAATCTTTCTCCTTTAAGCACTAATGATTATATAAAAGTTTTAAGTAAGATTAAACGCGGACTTTGAGGAAAGTTTCTTAATAAAAAACAAAATAAAGAAAATTATACTTTGCTAATTATTTAATGTATAACATTATTGGTGTTGGTAAGAGATAAGATGGTAATTTAGTTGGTGATTTTAGTTAGTAATGGTAATAAAATATCCAGATTGGTTGGACTTGACGACGACGACGACGGTTGTGACGAAGCGACTTTATTACCGATAGCAAATTACAGATTAAGATTAAAAGTTACAGAACAACGATTACATTTAAAATGAAATTAGAATTGAAAATACGTCTTAACAAACAAAATTAGGATAAGATATAGGATGTATGTCCGTGACAGTCCTTCCGTTGAAAGATGTAAAATTAACTACTGTCCCGTCTGTATTAACAACACTTCTGTAACGGAGATGACAAAGGGATACCATCTTTTTGTCCCTAGAGATGTATCGCGACACTGATGCTATATATAGAGACATACAATATATGATATATATAGATATATGAACAAATATTTATAATAAGCTGTGTTTAATAATTTTGGCAGCCTAATAAATGTATAAATCAATTGAACTTATTAAATACCGTTTAAGTAATATGTTTAATTTTATGATTAATCAATTATTAAAATTATAAGCTGTATTTAATATTATAACAAATGTTATTACTAATAAATTTGATAATTTAAATAAATTTGATGTCATGTAATTTAAATAATTTATAATAGATTTATTAAAACACCTGTTGCCGACGACTTCGTCTACTAGTTGTGTGAAATTATTGCGTTGATTATGTGTGCCGTTTTAGCATTAACATACAATAAAACATAAGATGTATTTTTCATTACTATTTTATATTAGACAGTTTTGAAGTATATTGAATTTGATATCTCATTTATTAAGAATTGATATAGGGTATGTCTTATTATATACCTTCCTTACTATCATTATTAGTAACTTAAGAAAGAATATGGAAAGGGTATGGTATGGTATTGCTTCTTTCCCAGGTTGGAAAAGTGCTTCAGAACTACAGTTGTGAAAGTGTATTGTCCTTTTGGACTCTTCCCTTCCCGTGGCTACTGTGACTTTTAATATAAAAATAACATTATTTAATTGGAATTTCTTATGTTGTTTGTAAATTGTGACTTACTAAAGTGGTTTAGAGTGTAAGAAGTTAATTAAGATAATTTATGTAAGTTTATAGAATACAACTTTAACTTGTATGTACATCCTTTGGTGATGATTGAAATGTAAATAAATAATGGAACTTAATTATCTTTTTATTTTCATTATAAATGATTTAATTAGTAAAGCTTTAGCTTAAGCAATTTATCTATTTATCTATACTAAAGCTAGATACGGAAGTTACCTCAGTTCAGAATAATATATAGCAGAACCAGAATGCAAATTGAATGACTTTGATTGTAGTTAGCTTCGGTCTGTATTGAACCCCTCAGGTCACGTAGTCTTTTATTGTAAGTTTATAAGTACATCAATCTAGAATATACTCCAAGAAGGTTGCAATATCATTACAAAAGTTTTGACCCGACAACAACTGTCCATTAAAGTTCAATTAATTATGGATGATGAAGAATGAAGATTAATTAAATATTGCTGTTCATAGTCGCACCTGATGTAAAAGTATATGTCATGTCACGTATAATTAAAATAAAATAAAAAAAGTATCGATTTGTATACACTTTTAGATATTATACAATATGTGTATAATCTTATTTTCGAGTAATGTATGAAGAGGTTGATGTCTGTGGCCGAGGCGAAAGAGGTATGCAGGGACCGTAGCGTTTTACGCTCTCGTCTCTGGCTACCCCGCAAGGGATATGGCGTGAAGATAAATAATGAAAAAAATATATATATATTAAAAATATATGTATATATATATAGTTAAGATGATATTCCAATTTATCCTATATATCATTTATGAAAATATTTCGATCATTAAATGTGATCTAGTTTAGTATTTCATTTGAACTTTAACAATTATTTTCAAAATTGCTTCTATTACTAAACAGTTTTCGTAGATTATATATTTGATTGACGACTTTAATGGTTTTTTTAATCCTTATCCCAAGTTCTGAGAGTTGCTGTTCAAGAGCTGAGCCCCTCTCCTTTCATCTGAATAGCTACAGGAAATATCGATTTATTAGGAATAATTGTCACCTTCTAGCTCAGCACATTGCTCGCACGCGCAGGACAGCTCTAATGTATTGTCTATGGCACGAGTGATCTTTTTTTTGAACTTTTGAATGGCTAAAGATTTTTTCAATCTGTTTTCGCTATAACATCCGCGTTCCGCTCAAACATACATAAGAAAAGTTTTAGCTAATTATCTCGTCGCATTCTGAAGATCAATTTTCAATTTAAATAAACACAAAAAAGGTCTCCAAAACGGTTAAGAGCTTCTCTTACGCTCAACTCAATTACCGGATTTGATACAGGGAACTAATCAGTGATAGAAAAATTAATGCAACCAAGTTGGTACTCTAATTATATATCATAATAAATGTCCACTGTTTCAATGTGTTTTATGATAATAAATAAATAAATTATTTATATGAACTGATTCTCATCCTAAATTGTTGCATAGGAATGTAACAATAATGTTATGATATATTCCCCTTATTTTCAATATAAATAAAACTAAGTATATAAAGACATAAGACTAAACAATGCTCAACATTCTTGAATTAATATTTTTTGTGAGCCCCGTCTTTGTTAAAAAAATCAATACAAACAGACAGGTCTCCAATGAGTCTTAAACTATCTTTATAGCCTTCAGAAGCAGTTAATACTTGTAGGGTGTGTCGTAAAAGACGACATGAATATACACTTTAATGCTAATAATCTTTATATATGTATATATGTATATATATGGTTGATAGATTTTAGATTAAGTAAATGCTCTCTCATATTCAACTCTGTTCCCAAATTTAATTAATTATATTTGAAGTCATTGTACACAGCGGTATAGAAGGAAGTCCTGGATGTAAAGGTACGATACGATTTGATGGTACTCGTAATTCTGTGAATGTCTTTCATTGAAGTTAGAGCCAATCTGTATGCAGCTTCTTTGAATCGGTAGGTTCAATGCAATAGGACTATTACTTAACTTGATTTGATGCTTATTACTGACTCAATGATTATGGTTTTCAGATGATTTGCTGATGTGACTGATTCTACAGTTAGAATTTAAAAATTAATTAATTATAATAATAATATCAAAATTGAACAACATTATAAATTATTATTTATTAAATTAAATTAATTAATTTTGGATACTATAAATTAAATTAAATTAATTAATTTAATTTATAGTATCCAAAATTTTAAATCAAGTACAATTATGTGAGTACACGTTTGGGCAATTTGTTTATAAATGATTTGTACTGTTCTGAAGTCGCAAAATGTGAATTTTGTGATATAAATATATTTCTTATTTTTAATATTAAATTTAATAAAATAGAGAAACGCGACGTTGAAATTAATAAATTAATTTTTTTTCGGCGACCATAAAAAGGTAAGATTTTTTTATTGAAATAACGTGCTTATTTGAATAAACGAAACATTTCTAGAAAAGAGTCCAGAACTACAAAACTTCTAATCTTTTCATACCTCCAGATACGAATGCGAACATGTCTCACTGTTCATAGTCACATTTTTTATAGTAACATTGTCCATAGTCGTTCCCGCAGTCGTTCGTTCTACACGTGCTGTCTCATACCTTGATTTTTTCGTTCAATATTACAACCTTACCTGTTAAAATATATATGTAAAAAATATATTTACACACTTTTTATATAATAAAATTAACACATTTTTTATCCTGTTTTAATATTTTATTCATCTATATTATGGATTATATTTAATATAATACATTAAAAGCCGATTATCAAAAAGATATATCCTTACTACTGATTTTATTGTAATCTGATTGAATTTCGTGTTGTATTATCTAAGGCTTGAAAATTCCTTCTTTAAGAGAAAATTTGTTTACAGTGAAGAGTTTATTCGATGAGTTTATATTAGGGCTACCATGCTATTAATAACTACTAAAAGATTGATTTAATTCTATGATAGGATGAAGTTTTAAAAGTGTAACATACTCGTATATTTTACATACAAACAAATAAAATTTGGTTTGTTTATTATAAAAATATATATTTTTTATTCTCTTTGCATTATCATATAATAATTAATAAACGGTGTGGCACTTTATAAACACACTTCGTTGTATAATTTGGGGTTCATTAAATGTCACATACACGGCTCCGAGAGACTCACACACTTCACGGAGTTTGTGTTAAACCAATAAAGTGTTGAGTGTTTGTGAAATACGAGTACATTTATTGTATATTATGTGATATAATATTGACGTATATTATTGGAGTTATATTATTGGCTTAAAATAACAAAATTTTAGAATATTATTGTATCAGATAGTAGGAACATTTTGTCGCAAGATCAAAATCATGTGGCATTATTAAAATGCAAAAGTTATATTATAATTTTAATTAATGTAGCACATGCTAACTCTGGGGTGAGATTTCAATTTAACAGATTAAATAAATTCGTTAAATTGTTGCTGCATCTAAAGCTAAAGGCCGAAATTGAAAAACCATTCTGATTCAATATTTCTTACTAAATATAATAACGAAAAAACGATCTCCTTCTTAAGTTATCAGTCAGTGCTAATCAACGAATTATTGGTTTGAATTTCTAGAAAGGTATTAAAGGTCGATGCCAGTCTCGAATTGTAGATTAATATATGCCATAACAATAGTTCCATGTATCTAAGAACTCTGTCTTGAAAATATTATATGCTGAGACATGGTAATTCTTTGATCTATGTAATATAACGTTGGTATACAAAGTGATAATAATAATACTGTCCGTACGTTGTAATATTAATTAACTATAAATAAATTTACATAATATACCCTCAAGATGTCAACATACGACTTCAGGGAGCTTATATGAAATTAATAAATCATTCAAGATTGTGATTTATGGTAATCAATGTTATTTATATACGTACATTTTATACCAAACTCTAGGATCCTGTTTATTATAATATAATATACATTTGATATTTCACATTAATTACACAAATACAACTGTATATATTTAGCGATACAGTAGCTTGAGTGGTCGAGCGCTGGACAGTTTCTTAATTATTAAAATCAGCCATAACCCCAACTGCATCCGCGCAATATTGACAAAGGACGACATCTTTTAAACCTTCGATATATGACGCGAATCTGTTGCTCGTATAAGACTTTATGGTTAGAGATGTGATCTTTAGGTAATTAATTAATAACACATAAACACTAATTTGTGATTTATTAACAATTTTTTAAATGTTCTGTTATTTCGTTCTGTCATATAAATAAATCGATGAATATTCTGATTGAAATAAAATATGATGTTAATATTTTTAAAGCTCTTTGATCTGATTACTCACTAGCGACTAACTGATGATCCAAAGAACGCGGATTCAAATCTCGCTTATCAGTATATTCTTACTTCCTTCCATACATAAAACATCAAAATTATATAAATACTTAAGGAATAGAATATTAATAAAGATAGTATTGCTTTTAAAACGAAATTGACTCGCTTCATATCTCTTGAGTGACGTGCTAATGTAATTTTATAACGAAGTGGGTTTCAGAAGTTCTTTGTCCAAAATGTCCTCATAAATATTTTATTACAAGTATCGTAAAATAGACAAATAAATACATTTATTAAATGTACATAATTATTTGTTGGATTGAATAAACACTCCATTCATTCATTCTTTATTCATTATTTTTATCACGGTTGGTGGTTGGTTGATTAGATCCCTATTGGAAACAGAGGACGAGGAGCCTTATATAATATTGTAATCCAGAGGTTACCTTACCGCTTTGTTGGTTAAAATCGTTTATAAAACTTACATGGTCTGTATATAAAAAGTTTGATATAATATAACGGAAAATAATTAAAGCACTTTGAATACGTTTTTGATTTTGAAAAGTCTTCAAATACCGTTTTATGCCGAAATACCATATTACTTGGAACGCGACCGAATGGAACATTTCCCTCACTTCCCACATTTTAGAATCTAGGTTCAGGCATTGTTGAGTGGTGTGTCTATAAAATAGTCCGCATATAGTTCACGATCCATTCACTATGTCTCCTCATACAGTTTTGATCCTATCTCTAACTACAATGCAGATGGCATTACTTTTGTCTGTCAAATTTTTAGTTCATTTCTTCTAGTTGTCTTAAAGCCGAACATATTTGTTTTAAAAATTGATACGTTAAAAGGAGTTATAAATAGTATTATAATGTATATGTACTATGTACATATTCAAAACACATTATAACTGCATTATTCTAACATATACTATTGTCGCCATTCTCGATATTTCTTTGTACGTGATATATTTCTTTATCTATTACGTGATATATTTCTTTGATTTGGTATATTAATATGTAACCTAGGATTAATTTATAAAAAAAGAAAAGAAAGTTATTAGTTTTATGAATTATTTCTTTCATCTTACAATTTTAAGAGAAAAATGATATCGCATTGAGCAATAGTAAAATAGTTACTGTGGTATGTATATATATGTGATAATATTTTACGGGCAGTTTGTAACCGATACTTCCACCACACTGTTACCTTACGACAAGCGATGAATTTACAATGACATAACTCATTCAGAAAGCTTTGAGAGTCTAACACACTGATGGCACTTTATGTAGCTTTTGGTTTAAAATGTTTACATGGACGAATAACTTTTAAATTTTTTTTTACACACAAGCCAGGAAGATAATAAGTAACTAAATTGTTTAGTAACGGTAAGATTAGGGAATATGCACATTATGTTATTATATTGTTTTTTGTTTCTACGACGTTATTTTAACCAAAGTATAGACAAGTTAACTTATACAATTAAATATGAACAAAATATCGTCCATATTGTATTGTATGGTTTATGAACAAGACGAACCAACCTAACTAAACATAACCTAATATAAATCATTGTACCAATACCAGCTTCAATTTATAGTTATTGAATCGTTTTCGGAAAAGCTATTTGTTTCAATTTCGAGGAGCGTCAACGTAAATCGACCGTTTATATCTCACAACGTCTGTCTTTGTAGCAGACAGCTTAAATATTGCTTGTTATCTTCGATTTATCACCCTCACATCGATATATGATAGTCTATTGAAAAAAATCAAAATATATTAAAACAAACAAAACAAGTGAATCTCTTCACTGAGGTGTGCATTGATAAATAACACTCAGAGACTGTTTCGTATCGTTATTTAAGGAAATATAGAATTATCGAACTGTTATGTTAAATGTTATTTTATATTGTTAACTTTTGTATAGACATAGTATGAATAAAATGTGATTTAAGACAACATAAATAAGATGTTTAAGAAAATAGTTCGTAAATTGCGCGATCGAATCGCGTAATACTGAGGCAAAGACAGACTTTGCATTACTTAAAATGTTTTAGGAGAGTGTATTGCATTTATTATTTATATGTATGTAACAATTTATAATTTACAACAATATTTGCAAAGATTATCTTTAATGTTTAGATCTATATTATTATGCAAAACAGCAACCATCGAACAGACTATTATAGCCTTTGGCGATATAAATTCATTTTGTATCGTATCGACTCATATTTCCAGGAGAATGAGCCTAATAATAATTAATACAATGAATCCTTCAATATTATGTACATTTGGATTAATAACGTATTGGTAAGGTTTGGTAAATGTGAATATATCACCACAACTGTATCAGAAGGCCTTAGTATAATGAATTCTATATGAACATACATACGGTAGTGTGATGACGTCTTTATTTATTACTCAATTATAGGTAGCTGTTGCCTACAGCTACATGTATACAAGTAGTTTATGGACTCGGAACATATGTAATAAGTCATTTAAAATCATTGAAAGCATAGCTTAATTTTAATAAAATACATGCCAAATATATGTTTTACAGAAAATACGGTTGTTTTTATGCCCAAAACAGAATTAAAATAACAAAATTCATAACTTGACTTGGCCCATATCTATAGGGCGGGGGCCATGCTGGAAACCTCCTCGTGTGCCCGTTCGCTACAAATGTTGCTCGGATTCGTCCGGCGGGATTGAAAGCGGTACGGGCCGGTGCTCCCTGGGGGACGGTTAATGCGGTCTTTCGGGATCGCCTTAGGCGTCTGCTAATGTCCAGCGCGGGGTTGTCAGCCATGAGGTGCCCGAATCTGGCTCATGGCTGGCAGGGGAGGTGTATGCGGCGGTTTGCCCTTAGGGGTGACCCGTCTGCGGCGGCGGGCTCGGGTCCCTTTCCTTCGGCCACAGCGGTTGGAAAGTGGGCCTGGGCAATTCGGTGGGAGGGCCTATGCCCATAGGCCCTCTTTTCCGAGGGACAGCCGCTAGGTCATTCCGGGTACTTCTCTGATTGCAGAGTTGACCTTGGGGTGGCCTCGTGGTTGCGGGGTTGTTTTTGGGGGCGATTAGGGTTTGGGGTTCTTCCTGTCGAATCGCTCTCTAAGGAGCGGTTCGGGATTTAGTTTCCCCAAACAACAGACGATGCCCGGATTAACCTTCGTGGAGCGTAACGCCACGGTCTTGCTCGGCGATCGTTAGTCCCGGTTTGGTGGGTTCCCGATTTATGCCTCTTTCTTGCTGAACTCGGTTGACCACCGTGTTCGGCGGTAGAGGCCTGTCGTGTTCATGGTCAGGCTCCCTTTTTGAGTGGTGGTCTTGCGCGGCAGCGGTGCGTTGGTAGTCGTCCCTGCTAGCCAGCCGGGTTGTGCTTAGCCGCTCATGTGGGGTCCGAACAGTGGTTTTCCTTCGGGAAGATCACCGCCGACGGCGTTAGGTCTGGACGCGGTTCTCAGGCGTTTTGGGGTTGAGCCTAGACTCCCCCGGACGTTTGGGTTACGGACCGGGCCTGGCTAGAAGGGCTTCGGCCTTCTTCTTAAAGTGGGCTTGGGTGGGGGGGAGGGGAACCCCCGCGGTCTATCAAGCCTGCCGACTGTAGAGGGGGCCACTCATTGCGGGGTGCCCTCTACGTGGTGTCCGTCGGGGCGCCGCGGTTGTATGCGCAAGCGTTCCCGCGGTGTCCCATCATGACGACGACGGCAACCGTCTGGTTTAATGAGTAGGAGTCTCACACAACCTCCGCCTTTCTCCCCTGGAATGCGGTGTGTATCCATGATGGGTACCAGAAGCAAAAAAAAAACAAAAAAAAGAAAAAATATATATATCTATAGGGTAATATGATAAACGCTTATTATGTATTTAAAAAGGAGTGTCCTTCAAAGATCGTTTCCAAAATGTTTATTTATCTCGTAAATCTTTTTATAACAATAGTCGTAAGGTATTCATTTAGTTAAGGAGCAGTATGTAATAATAATAATGTATAAAAAAGGAAATAAAAAGCTTATAATATAAATAATATAAAGTCTTATATATAATTTATAGATCGTGCTAATTGAATTCTAAATATTGAATAATTATAGAGGGCCATAAATCGAAAATTTCTACGTTACTAATTAGACAAACCACACGAGGTTCAATTTTGTCCGTAATGGGTCCTCGCCGCAGACTTCCGACGGAAGCAAATAAATTACCAAAGTTAGTTACACCTTCCTTAAATTAATCTCACATTCACAATGCTTCCGCGACCCGCGGCTTATTAAATAGAAACATTTTTTTATTACCGTTGTGTATTTTTGTCGCAAACAGAATAGTTCATTAGTTCTGTTGTTTCATGTTCCGGTGAAATGAAATACTTTTATAAATTTATTTTGCTTTAGTTTAAATTAACCTCATACTTGAATATGTAAAATATTTGATAAAGGTAAAAATTATTTCATTCAATCATAAGCCTAATACTATGATATAAGTTTAAGTTGGGATAGTACGTTATAATAAGAAAGTATTGGATTAACTGGACTGATTTTGATGTTTGACAAAGTTTTAGAGTCAAGATATGGGAGTTTTATAGTATAGTATGTAGTATTTAATATTAAATTGTTTTTATTTATTTCTAAATGTCAAGACTTTACTGCTTATTAGACAGAAAGAGAGTAATCCTTAAACACCACTCTGTAATTACATTTCTGACAGTCTTAAAGAGTTGTTGATTAAATCGTCTTTTATGCTCGAACATTTTTTTAAAAACTCTCTCCTCGCCTCTATCAATTTACTTTAAGACAAATTAATTATATAAATAACTCAACGAAGTTGTAATCTCTGATTATCGGTTAATTGTTTAAAAATAATTTACATAATGAAATAGAAACGTCTGTTCCCTAATCTCGTTTTGAAAGTTGAATCAAATTTGAGAAAACTTATTCTTTCGCACTTTTGAAGTTTGATCATAAAATAAACTTTTTTATTAATTCAGAAAGTTTTCGGAAACCAGACTTACATAACTGTAATTAGTATTGAAACTTATATTCATTTTATAACAACAAACTTCCAAGTAATATAACAAAAGACAATCGTATCAGTCTCTTAAAGATCGTTGAAGTATTACTATAAACTAATACAGGATAAAAATTTAATTGTTATGGTTCTTTAAAATTTATTTCTTATACTAATTATATAATATGTTTGATATTCAAGTTTATTTATTGAGCGAAGCGAACAAAGTGAGCGGAGCGTTTTAGTGCAGACTTTTTTACATTCTTTGTCACGAATTGAAAACTTTGCAATCAAAAAGACACACATTATGGGAGGGTTTTAAAATTTTTTTTATGAAAACAGACCTCAAACAAAAATATTTATTTTAATATCATGTCAAAAAACTCATATTAACTGATATAAACGATGAGTCAATACACTGGGCTCGCTTCGCTCAATATGCCAACGGCACCCGAGATTTCGCGAGCGCAGCGAATCGAAATTGAGGGTTTGTTGGCGCCCCTAGTTGAGTGAACAAAATTACAAACATACAGTTTCATCTTCATAATAATATTATATAATAACAAATTGAGTAGTAATTTTAAGCAGATGTTTAATTATTTCTTTGAAGTTTAATCACAGACAATGGTTTTTAAAACCCAATGTGGTACAGTTATGAAATCTAAATAATAGAAATCTCTAAAATATCTACCTTATAATATAATACAATTTTGCATTAATTTTGCGTGGTACTACAGCTTTAAAACTCACAAAACCTAAATTTACAAAACCCCGCATCTTATAATACTAAAAGTGGGTTTACACCGTTCAAAGGTTTCTTTGAAGATTTATATGAAAGAAGCTATGTAGTCTTTTGTTACAATCTATAGTAAAGAAAATAATCTTATACAACACATTAAATTTCAGAGTGTTGATAAAATATATTATTAGAGAAGGGTAGAAGAGAGAAAAAAAAAGGAGAAGAAAAAGGTTGATGTTTGGCCACTGAGCTCTTTTATATCTCTCTCTCTCACTGAAACATAGCTAAATATAATAGTTACTACATGCCGATTTTCTCTATGATGGTGATATTGGAATTAGCTAATGTTAACTGTATATGATTTGTAGTCTAAAAGGTACTAAATCTTAGACTAAAAATGATTACTTTGTAAAGAGGAAGGCATTGCCTCCTTAAAGGTTCACGCTTTACATCTAATAAGTTAAGTAATAAAATAATTATCAAACAGTAATTTACAAAATATCACTGCGCCTTTTTAAAACGAGTTATTAGATGTGGAGGGTTAAATGATATAATAATTGAAACTTCAAATAAACAATTAACTTTTTATGAATAAAGGAAAATATTAAACTGTATATTCAGACCGAAGTTTCACTAAAAGTTTCTGGGACTAACAAGGAATTTAATTAAGATGCCAACTTTAGATAAGACTTTCCTTTCCAACCAGACACCAACTAAATTTGGAAACTTGTTACATGAATTGAAGTGATTTCTAAAAAAATATTCTTTAGCACACAACTGCTATATAATATACTAAATATTCATAAATACGTATGAAATTGGAATACATTTCAATATCCTGCAACTTATAGAATAATACAAGTTGCTGTCGAACCCATGACATACAATAATAATATAAGTTAATACAAGTTTATCGATTTTCATAATGTGCAATGAGATTATACGGACTTCTGATTGTTTTGATTTAATAATAATAATAATAATAATAAACGTTTATTTCGGGACAAGCCCATATTTTGTTAGTAACAATTATTCTTAAAGACTAGTGTTAGTATTATAAATCAAAAATTAACAAACTCTAACAGTAATTACTAAATAAGCCAGCTACGAGTATTTACACATGTAGTTTAATCCAATGTTGCAGCATTGGACTCTCCCATCTATCAACAAATGTTTTTAAAATACTATTACGTCTGCCGCGGAAACGCTTTAGTAACGATGCGCTTCTCTTACGCGTAATAGCTTTGAAGTCATTAATGCGTCTTTCCGCGAACATCAGCGAGGCACTGCAGCGCCACGGCAGCCGGAGCAGTATCCTGAGCAATAAAGAAATATAAAGAATCATCCTCAATCAAACATCAAACGAAAATCAAAGTTTAGGAATGTGAGCAGAGGCGAAATGTACTTAACACAGAAATAAAAATGTACTTAAGGAAATAAAAACAATTGTTTTAAAATGTTTTGTCTGGTCCCCTTCTGGTTTCTTCTTTCTTCTTCCCTGGTTCCGGTTCCCCCAGGTTTGCGAAAATGGCAAGAACTAGAGTAAAAGGATTTTTAGGCTTATAGATTGCCCTACTCATAAAAAAGGATACTTTTTGTTTCGAAAAAATGTTTTTACGGCAGGACACAAAAATTGGTGCAGGCTGTGATTAAAATAAAAATGTAAGAATTTTAGATAAATATTTTCTCCAGAACGAGAGGGGAAGCATATATTTATACATAAAGATTATATACATTTTATCTTTAAATAAATAAACAAGAGATTCTCAAGTAAACACAGTTCAATGAAACCAATTCAATGACAGCATAATAGATTTTAATTTTAAGAGACGAGTATTTAACTAAAGGGCTTTTATTGAGCAAATTTAATGTCCCCATATTATAATGTCTTTAGATCACTTTCCTGCTTTTCTAAGCGACAGCTTTAAAAATATCGGAAATTCAATACTTGTTTGTTGACATAATACGAGTAAACTTTTATAGAAACAACTTTTAAGACAGACTTTGAGATCATAATAAAATGTTATTATACTATTTTTATTCTTTCTGAACTATTTGTTTTTTTTTTTACTTTTCATTAAAGTAAATATAGAATGTATAATTTTAACACGGGCAGGCTGTCTAAATGCAACGTCTGAGATATCTCACAGAAATTAATTATATTTATTCAATATTTAAATAAGCTTAACATGGCTAAACATGTTATTAGACGAAAAATATTGATTGGTTCTCCAATTAAATTATTTAAAGCTTAATAATTATATGTAAACTTTGTATCAATAAGCAATATGCGTGGATACTTGAGAAAATAAAAGTAAACATTTTATACAAGAAATATTTATTTTTTATACTTATAGAGAAAAACATTACAATTCCATGTCTGTTTCAGTAATTCAGTTTTTTTAAATTTGATATTTATAAAAAAATGTTTTGGATTTAAAATCAAGGGCTTAAAAAATCCCTAAGCTTTTCCTAACCGTAATATTCTCAGGGAAATGTGCTAGCCGCATTTTACTCCTTTACTAAAGAAATATATGTAATAAAAACCATTATTGTCAAAAAGAAGATCCTCGTGATTTCACCACAAATCCGATGCACTGACTATGGTAGAATAGTTACGGCATTCCTATGCATAACGGGCTCCATAAAGACGTCTTATTACAATAGAACAGAGTATAGTCCTCGTGGCGGAATACTTATAAGACAATTCCAAGATTTTAGGGTTTTGATTTGTAATAAAAGGTTTGTTAATATATCTTACAGGATTTCGAAAGTGCTTTATTTAGTTAGTTATATATGGAAATATAACTAAATTAAGAATAAAATACGCAATATCAGACAACTATAACGAAATAATACAGATTATCTAATTTCTTTATAATATTAATTTTAATAAAAAAAAATTTTAGTAAATACTTGACATATGAGAAAGTAGATTGCTATTACAACAATCAATCTAATACTATAGTTATTTTTGTATCTTATATAAAGAAATACAGTAGCGTCAGATTTAATGTAAATTGTGTAAATTATTTCAATATTCACTGTAATTAGTAGAAAATAATTATGAGTTTGTTTGATTTTGTTTCTTGAATTCTTGCAATATATAATTGGAAATGAAAAAAAATAAAAAAGACTGCAACTACCAATTTGGAGAATGTTTTTTTGATATCGTATTTTTTATTTAGAAATAAACACTATAGAATATTAATATTAATATTTATATTTTTAATTGAATTGGTGTACCATAACTATGCAATTTTTCATTAATAATATTTATTTATTTATTTATTTATTTATGTACCAATAAAAATCACAAATACAAAAAACAGAAAACAATGTAGTACAAAGGATTACTTATCTCTTTTAGAGATCTCTCCCAGTTACCCTTTGGTGTGAGACAGGGTGTTCAAGACAGTGCTGTACACTTAAACTAAATACAGATAAAAGAGAACAAAGAAATTATATTCAAAATAGATAAATCTTTTAAGAGCTATTTAACAAATTACCTGTATAATATAGCATATAAAATACTTAAACATATACATACTTATATACACATAGAAAAAGAGTTGAGGGAAGGGTTACCATCCAGAATACTCTGGGGAAGAGAGTTCCATAGCCGAGCTGCAATAAACGAGAAAGATTTTTTGAAAAAAAATAGTGTTGTAAAAAGGCACTACTAGGGACTTTGAAGAAACACATTCACGAGATGGTCTCGTCCTTGGTGGCGTCACCTGAAAACGCTTATGCAGGTAAAGGGGGGAAGCGTTATTTAAAATATTAAAAAGAAGTGATAGAATGTGCACATTCCGGCAAAGGCGAATAGGGAGCCACTTTAATTGTGATCGATATTCGGATACATGCTCAAATTTGCGCAATCCGTAAATAAAACGAATGCACAAATTTTGAAGTCGTTCAAGCTTATCAAGTAGCTCCGCGGATGCATCTAGATAGCAAACGTCAGCGTAGTCGAGAAGTGGAAGGAGAAGAGTTTGTGCTAGCATTTTTTTAGTTTGTAAAGGAAGGAAATTCTGCAACCGTCTGAGAGAGTGAAGAGGATAATGAAGTTTTCTACTTATTTCATCAATTTGCGGTGCCCAAGAGAGATGACAGTCAAAAATTATTCCAAGATTTTTTGATTGCTCTGTTAAAGGTATGGATATAGTATCGTAGATAATAGAGGATGAAAGTGTATTATTAATTTTATTACGCAAATGCCGACTGCCTATAATTAAGGCTTGTGATTTTAGCGGGTTTACAACGAGGCCGTATTCTTCGGCCCACTGCTTAATATTCCTAAGGTCATCGTTAACTGAATCAATTGTAGCATTAAGGTCGGCTAGGGATGTATGTCGGTACAGCTGCAAATCGTCTGCATAGAGATGGTAGTGACAAGAAATGACTTCAGAGATCTCATTAATAAATAAAGAGAATAGAAGAGGTGATAGAACGCAGCCTTGTGGTACGCCAGCAGAGGTTTCTGTCCAGTCTGAGTAGGCCTCATCCACACAGATTCTCTGCCGACGTCCATGAAGGTAGGAGTTAAACCAATTTATTACTGGAGCTGAGACATTAAAAGAGCGAAGAATACCTAGCATAATATCAAAATTTACTGAGTTAAAGGCATTACTAAAGTCCAATAAAACAAGGATTGTTAATTTTTTATTGTCCATAGCATACCGGTTATCTTCCGTCACTTTAAGTAAGGCCGTCGTGGTACTATGTAACGGACGAAAACCAGATTGTAGAGGGTTAAGTAAGTTATTAACAGATAAGTAGGAGGTAAGTTGCTTGTAGACGGCATCTTCAAGAACTTTAGAAAGAATAGGTAAAATTGAGATGAGACGAAAATTAGAAACGGAGGATTAGAAGTTTTGGGCAGTGGTATGACATGCGCAGACTTCCACGCACTGGGGAAGTAGTTGGTTAAAAGTGAGAAATTTAGAATGTGAGTAATAAAGGGAATTATGATATCAATGACAGGAATAAGCATGTCACGACTGATATTATCATGACCAACTGCCTTTGTAGAAATAGACAAGATGCTCTTTTTAATGTCAGCTTCCGCAATGTTTTGGAAAACGAATGAATCACAATTAGGTGGGGTGGCAGAAGCCAATTTTTGAAGAGTTAAGACTTTTTGGACGTCACTAAGTTTAAATGATAGAGAAGAAAAATGAGCATTAAGAGAATTTAAATCTACGTGTTTATTAATATTTACAGAGGTTTTACCCACACCTAGTGATTTAAAGAATCTCCATTTCTGTGAAGGAGATAAGAACTCGAGAGATGAGAAAATATAACGACGTTTAGCGTCCCTACACATCCTATTACAGAGATTACGCAGCTTTTTATAATTAGAGACATTTTCAACGCTTGGGTCTTTTTTGGATTTGTTTTAAGCTTTGTTACGACTAATCATAATTTTTTTAATTGAAGGAATAAGCCAGGGCGCTGGAAGATGTCTGACCCTTATTGGTTTAAGTGGAGCATGTGAATCATATAATTTAATAAGGGCCGAATTTAAAACATCAACCTTATCATCGACGGTGATTGCTTTGTAAATTAATGTCAAGTCCAGATTCAAAGCATCTCGATTGAGAGCTTCCCAGTCAATATTCTTATAATTAGGGCGTAAAATAACCTTCTTCATACGTTTAGGAACAGACAGATTCTAGCGAAGGAAGAGAAGGTCATGATAGGAAAAGGGAGCTGTGAGTTGACCGTGTTCTAGCACATTCGCAGATTTTAGCACAATTATAATATCTAAAAGGGACGGTTGACAAGTGGGAGCAAAGTGGGTTGCCGAAAAGGGAAATATAGACAAATTGAAAGAGGAGATAAGAGATTTTAACTTATTAGATCTGTGGTAATTTTTTAAAAGGCAAGTATTCAGGTCACCCATGAGAATGAAATGATCGTACAAAGGTAAATAATTATAAAAAAGAGATTCAAGTTCACTAAAATAATTAACAGTAAGAGAAGGACTATATACAACACCAAGGATAAGTTTAGAGTGTGAGATAGAAATTTCAAGAAACATATATTCTAGGTACTCAGAAGCATTATCATCAGATTGGTTTAATACTCTGTACGTTAAGCTATCTCTGAGATAGACGCAGACTCCACAACCTCTTCTACCAGTGCGATCGTTACGTATCAGAGTAAAACCGGGGAGAGAATAGAGTACCGATGACAGAGAAGGTTTTAGCCATGATTCTGTCACTAAAATACCATCAACTAAGACGTTACTAAATGATGCGAGAAGGTCAGAATAAAGAGCCGGAATGCTTTGTGCGTTAATATGAACTAAATTTAAAGAATAATTGTTATCAAGGAAAATAGATTGAAGTTTTGAGTCAAGAGAAAATGAATCGTTGCCTGTGTAAAAATTGCTGTCAGCGCTATGGAAACTCTCTGAAGATGAACATGAAAAGTAATCATCGTTAATATTTAAAATAGATAAATCGGACATATTATAAAATAATATATATATATATATATATATATATATTTATAACCTTTCAACTTCACCTTGAGACCAAATAAAATTTTATATAAAGAAAAATGCACCGGGTTTTATTTTTATTTTATTATTTAAGTCCGCCTTATATATAATTTACAGATCGTGTTAATTGAATTAAAAATATCAATTACAGAGTGCCATAAACCGAAAATTGCTTGAAACCAAACGGAGGTAGTTACTTATGCTACAATTAGTAACCTTAGACAGGCCGCACGGAGGTTCAATTTTGTCCGTAATGGGTCCTCGCCGCAGACGTCCGACCGAAGTAAGTAAATTGCCATAGTTGGTTACTCTTTTTTTACATTGAATTACAATGCATCCGTAAACCGCTAAATTAAATGGAAACAAAATTTTAATTACTCTTGTGTATATTTGTGGCATCTAAATCTATTCATTAGTTGTGTTGTTTTATTTATCATTTAAATATTATACTTGAAAATATGAAATATTTAATAAAAGTAAAATTTTGTTTAGTTTCATATCGTGCCATGGAATGAAGTAAAAGTTTAAAAGTAATTTAGTAAAAATTTATTATTCTATAATACTCGTATGTTAAATAAATAAGGCAACTATCAATTGGTCGTTTTTGAAGTTGTCTTTTTTATATACTTAGTTGACACCCCAAGTAGCACTTACTAAAAATACTTAATGTGTAGGTTGGGTCTCTCTATTTTTTTATAGCACCACAAATCTCATCAACAAATCTCCATCGATATGACGTATGGATATTAATAATGGAATTAATAATGGAAATGTATTTTATACAAAAAATGTCTTGAACTTACTACAAATACACGATTATAGGGTAAGAACAGTTATACAAGGACAAGTGGATAACGTTAAGAGCTTACAAATTACCAGATCTTTTTCAAATTATTTCAGCAATCTTATTTAATAATTTCTTATCTGCACTCGATCACTTAAAAATATCCAGCTGGCAACTACTCTTTATAGGAACTCATTCGTCGTGTTTTAAGGATAAGAAACTAGTTCAAAATCAATATCAAAATTTATACACAGAACTTGCTACAACCCTTCATCATACTGTCTTCAACTACTACTTTTAGCTGAAAATAGAGGGTTCTCTTAAATTTCACTTCAACTGAAATATAACTCGTTCGGATGAATAAAAGAAATTTATTACTGACTAAGCTGATGATTTACTTACTAACTTACATTATCTCAAATATTATAATTATATATTATAATATGATAATATTGAAAGAACAGATTTATTTTTATATTATGAACTACGAATGTGGGAAATATTAAAGTATAGTATAGTATAGTATAGTATAGTATTAGTATGGTATTTCTGAAAAAAATATAAATGCCATATTACCAAAGGACACCACGCGTACCAGATCATCTAACACTTAAAAAATAATTTATCAAAAGCCACTTTACATAATATACAACAGAATTAATCACTATAAAGGCATATAGTTTTCTTTGCAGAAAAAACAGATTTTTTTTCGGTTTTCATTTTGATATAGTTAATATTGAACTGAGTTATGTTGTATGAAATAGATGTGTTATAAATTTATCTGTTAAATAAATAGTTTCTATTGCAATATACGTAAATGTGTGTACAATATATTCATTAACAATAATCATTATCCAGTATAATAATCGCACGATTATGTCACTCAGTTGACTCTTTGAAATCTTTATTATTTATAAAGAAAGTGTGAAAAATATTTACCCGTCTCAGGGCATTGACCGATCGGTCGTCTCGAGTGCAACTTATCAAATTATTACTTAAGAGTTTCTTTTCTAAACTAAAGTAGTTTACTTAAAAATATCTAGTTGACGTTTTTATAAACTTATATATCTTTGGTAAATAATTTTTCAGGAAACAAACCATTTTTTTTTAATTTTTGTACAAGAGTATATTTTCTTTATTATATATTTTGCTGTGTTTATCTATGTTAAGCGTTTTTAAATAAAAACAATACCAATCGAAAAATGCATCGACAGGAAGAGAATTAAAACCTGCGACCTATTAATACTATTATCTATGTATTTTATAATCTTATTTTATTTAAGCATTTCAAAGGCTGTTCAAAAGTCGCTACAGACGATCATCTACAGGCGACAGGTGAAGCTGCCATACAAATGGGTACCGGTAAGGTAGTCGCGATGATGATAATATAGAAAATACTTTATTAGGTTATTAGGGAAGATAAATTATTTAAGATGAGCAAATGAGGCAATTAAATAAGGCTGGTACATAAAGAAAGCACATAAGGCTAGTACATGAGGAAAGAAGATAATTGCTAACACAAAAGGGAAGTACATAAGACAAGTAGTATCTTTTATAATAAAATTTGAAACTTACAACATTTTTTAACAATTAACTAAAAAACGATTATGAAAATTTGTATAAATTAATATTTAGTAATAATTAAATTAACTATATCTTTATTTAATAAACAATTTTATTTAATAATATAGAACCATATTCGAAATTAAATTTAACTAAATTAATATCAAATAGTAAATAATGTTATATGAATTGATGAAATTTACATTTGATTACTTAAATTAAATTTACTTTTAGTGTTGTAAAACTGAACACTTTATTGTTATTTATTTTAGATGCACATCATACTTATACCTAGTTTCGAGTAAACACGAGTTTGCAAATTTATTATTCTAAAATTCCCGTAATGAGTTAGTTGCTACTTGTCTTACTTACTTGAGAAATTAAGATAGACATAGAGTGTCAGGCGTATTGGGATAAATTTATTGTTTTTTTTACCAAGATTAAAAATAAAAAATATTTAATACTTTGATGTACATTATTTTTATTTTTATACAAAGCTGCTTATATTATGGTAATAAATTACCTCAACTTTACAAAAGTGTCAATGCCATCTATCGTTAGTTTTCAATAATAACAACTTCACTGTAATATGTCTCACTTTAGTTTAATGATTGATCTGATTACATTTAATAGATGTCACCATAACTTCAGTATACAATATGGCTTCTATATCATTTTCTCTTCAATTTTTTGGTTATATGGAGTTTCAAAAAACACCGATACTGAAGAAGTTTCACTTCAAAAGGTTTTTTCAAATAAAAAGTGAAAAGGCACAAGTTGATTTATTTGAAGGTTAAAAGGCGATAATTTAGACCAAATAGAAAACACAATTTAGGAATGAAAGTTTTAGCTTATCGTTAATGTTTACGTCACTGATGTTACAATTTTCTGCACGTCTTTAACATTGGTAAAATTTTAATTACTCTTTTAACTTTTCTTCAGTACTTAAAACCGAATAGATTCGGTTTTAAAGAACTAGACCGAAAGCGGTTTTGTTAAATTTCCTGTTTTGAATTTACTGTTGCATATAAGATATTAATATAAGTATTAAAATTCTATGCTGTTATTTACGGTGGTAAAAAGGGCTTTTTAAATAAACAAGTGTAACTTAACAAAAATGGTTTCTAGCGTTCTTTGTGTAAAAAAATGTAATTCTGATTAATCATGTCCATCTCTGTTAATACAAAAACACAACATTCAATAATTCAAAATAGGTATTATCACAGTGTAAATGGATCCCATAGACGGTATAATCGATTTATAATCAAATGAAGTCGCATTCAAGTGAGTCAAGGTAAATAATAATAGACTTGAGTTCAACTCGTCTACTCTGATCCAGAGCACTTCTGGTAATCGAGTAGAAGGGCATCTGTGTATAACTACTGTGTCAATTTTAGATTTGCTTGGGTAATATTCTCTGCTATTGTAGTCTCAGCTTGATAAACGTTAACTGAGATTAAAATTCTCAGTTTTAATAAAAA
This sequence comes from Melinaea marsaeus rileyi, assembly GCA_918358865.1. Classification (NCBI taxonomy): domain Eukaryota; kingdom Metazoa; phylum Arthropoda; class Insecta; order Lepidoptera; family Nymphalidae; genus Melinaea; species Melinaea marsaeus. The sequence continues at coordinate 45,649,684 of OU911083.1, read as the reverse complement.
ATTAGAAAATTAAAATTTGTATTTTAGTTGTTAATAAATACGCAAAAATATTTTTTAATATGAAAATATGCGTGTTGTTGTTTGTAAGAATAAATTAATCCTGAAAAGATTTATGTCGTATAAGAACAGTTTATGGATAAGGGAAAAGAAAAAAACGAATAAGTTATTATTTTAAACCACAATAATGATACAATCGCATACCGGTATAGTCCTAAATAAACTATATTATTACACATTATTTTATTGTCAGCAAGTCGAATAGTCTATGCAGAAAAGTTTATTATTTATTTAGCTTCACGCCATATCCCTTGCGGGGTAGCCAGAGACGAAAGTTAAAGTTAAGTTAGGGAAAGTTAATATAAATATTTATAAAATAATATGAAAAAAATACAAGTTTGAGGTATACTATTGTAGGAAAGCTCAGCACCGAAATATATCTACAAGTTTTCTAATAAAGTATAATCTAATACAACACTTATAATGTAGAACGCAAACGAAATATATTTCTATTATGATATTGTAATGCACTCGGCACTACAGGAAATCACGCTTTCAATATAAATGCAGACTCTTACTGAACTGCGGTATAAAATCAAAACTACATTTTACAACCGTAAAAGCTTTTGAAATTATATTGATATTCCTCACTAACTAAGAATTAAATACTTAAAAAGACTTTCACATCCGACAACATTACAAAAAGGTCATTTCATTTATGATAATTGTAGAGATAACATTAAACTGAAAGAAACCGAAGGCTGACAATCCAGCACAAGATCCAAAAGTAAAGGCGGTCTGGGTAAAAACATTGAATATTGTTCTATACTCATGATTCTGCAAGGAGCTTAAACCAAGCAGAAAAAAAACATGAGCGTAATGTAAGATAATCATAAAGCATATTAAAAAGGAAAAAATAAAGTCATAAAAAGAAATGAAAATATTCAGAGAATTAGTTAAAAGTTCACATAGATGGTTAATATTCCTAGTTTCCAATAAGAAACAATACAACATAAATGAGGAGAAGAAATATTGAAAATACATAATTTGTTCTCTTGACAATTTTTTTATGAGCACTTCGTTGTATTAACTTTTACAATTTATCCAATTGCTATAATCATTTATATATCAAGACCTGCTGGATGTTAGGTTTAGCATGTATTCTATTATAAGCTCATCAAACTTAAAATAAGTTAATATTTATTTGGACCTCTATAAAATGACAGTAAGAATCATAAAAAATTGATAAGGCCGTATCATCTGGCTACTGCAATAATAAGCATAGTCATGCAAATACCAATACCAATTTTATCTTAAATGACGTTAAACCACTGCTATCCACGTCACTAAATTGCAGCTGTACGAAGCGACAGCGGCAATTTTAGATAGGATAAATTACATGAAATTACCTTACCGGCTCATCACTTTATTCGGAACTACCTTTTACCAGTCAAGCTTACCTGAAACCATATTTTACCAGAGAATTCCATCGCGTGTACTTTCCAATTTCGTTGTTTGAAGTTTGTGTATGGAATACATCAGTGAGAATTTAGTTTTAAAATCTCAAACTTATCCGCTATAAGCTGGGTTTTCAACGATTCCTTTACACCTTTATAACCTTTGACAATGCAAAGATCACAAGTGGTATTAAGAAAATGGAAGGCTTCTGTTAGAATATTTCTTTTTGCTGGAAGACATTTCTCAGTGACGATTTGGAAAGTTGCCAAAAGACGTGATAAGCAATTTGCTGTTTCCTTTACAAAATGTCAAAAATAAATATAGATAACACTTTAAAAAACATATTTTTAAATCTTTTTATTTTAGGTAAAATTAAGGAAAACTCGACAAAGATAAGAAATAAATCTTTGAATCTAACCTAATTTTGAACTAGTCCGTAACTCACCGAGACCTCGGATAGAGCTCAGATGACAAAAACAGATAAGCTTATGTTAGGAAATTACATCACTTTATTCAAATTAAACCTCTTTTACTTTTCTTTTATTAAAATCAATCATTTTATATATTTTTCAAAATGTTTACATACAACACAGGTGAGTGATTTCAAAATCGTTTTTGTTTCCTAAAAAAATATTCAAATAAGAATTGTTTCTTCTAAATAGTTGTATCAAGAATAAGAACATTACCTATGTTATCTTGAAATTGTTGTTTATAATATTGACAAGTATTATCCTTTTTTTCGACAAAGGTGTTCTGTTGTTTTTGTTTTTTATCGTAATAATGACGACATTTCTTAATAGACAGTTTAAAACTTGCGCAATTCCTCACCCCACATATTAATAATGTAAATAAGTCTTCAGCAGCTAAACGCTAGTAAGTATGTGCTTTAGTAAGTTCAATAACGTGCGAGTTTAATAGTTTTACTCGCATTTCCGCAACCACATGACCATATGACTTTATATGTTAACTACTTCGTTCGTAATGTTCGTTGTGGGTGGCTTTGATGATGTTTTCATTTAATGGTTGTTTTTCGAAATGTGGAGTATTTTTATAGGTGTAAAAGTGTCCGTTTGTAATTCCAAATTAATAGTTTTTATTAAAGGCATGTGAAAGTTTATATGGTATTGAGACAATTTTTTTTTAGTTTGTCTGTCTGAAACGTATTTACTCAAATTAGGTGGTAAAACTAAATAAGAGGTTTCAAGTAACAATACTTTATTATTTAAAATATTAACTTTGAAAAAGAATAAGGAACTATTAGTTATATTTATTAAGAGATAATACTTTTATATAAAATATAGCTTCTAAAATATTACAAAACAAACAATCAAGCAATTTTACTATGGGTTTAATTACGTAATAAATAAAATAGACTGTATGTTTATAAAATGAACAAGGACCAAATAGTGAACTTATTATTGATAACATTGAACAATAACACTGATCTTGGCGGACTAAATTCGGGGCGGTAGTAATGTTAAGGGGTTAGACTATATTACAAGTACCTTTTAATACTATGCATATTCGTATGTAGAATGTGCCGTTGCATATCGCTTATCATTAAGGAAATATCATTTATAATACAATTCATTCTTTTATCCAGTATTATTGGAACTCATCAATAGGGCAGGTTATTTAATCTATATGTTACAAATGGTCAGGAATGATAAATTATCACATTCCGTTATTATAGTCAAGACTACGGTAACGGAATGTTACGTGATTAATCATTGATTGCTATACTAATAAACGACTATCATACTTAATAATTCGAGACACTTACTAAAAAACAATATTTCAGTTATATATTTTTTTGTAAGGATAGTGTTGCTTTGAAGATATCAAAACTTAGCAACAAAAAAAAAATTACCAAAAGTTACTGAATACCTTATGAAAATAAAACATCTCTCCTTGAAGTCATTCAGATATCAAAACACTTACTTTATTACAAATGTTTTAGCTGATTTATCGTGAAATTGAATCATTTTAAAACATTAAGTTACAATTGTTAATATATTATCAACAATTATTCTTAAATTCAGAATAGTTTAATAATAAGTAAATTAATATTTTTGTTAAAGTACCCACTACTTTATAGCAGTTCCCGCCGCACTTAGTACAGTATAAAAGTCTTTGACAGCGATACGAGGGTCATTCTACATTGTTAAAAACAAATACTCCTATTAAAAATAGCTTTAAAAGTAATACATGTGTTCTGTCTTCTTGAACAGGATTTCGTGTAAGACTAAAGTCGACATAGTTATTTGTTACAGAGCAAAACTATTACAAGTTTTGTTTCAATTAGAATAGATTTTTTTAAAACACACTAAATAAAAACGTATTGAAACGTCTCAATCTTTGTCTTTAAGAAGTTTAGATTTTAATATATGTTTTCACGAACGAGCTTTGTTCGTTCTGTATTGTTTTTACTTTTCTCAGATGGATGTATGGATGTCTGTGGACAGGAAAAATTTTCCTTACTGTCGAGAGATGGCGCTGTTTATAATTTACTGATTTAGTTTATTTTCATATTTAATTATATTATTTTGTACTATTATTAATCACACTTTTTTGTAATTTTTTATTAATTATAAATAAACATGTATTAATCATTTTCTTTTCTTTAATAAATAATAATCATTTTACTTAAAAATCAATAGTTTTTTATTAACACTAATAATTTCGTCAAAGTTCCTTCGGGAAATACCCTGAGTATTTGCATCTTCACTGGTTTTTCTTTTAAGAAACAAAATATGCCTAATATGTCTTATTAATATAAATTTTATTTTAACACAATTAATCATTAACAGCTTAAGATTTAGCATTAGTTGAAAATTATTACATCATAATGTTATAATTGTTTTTTTGTGCTTGAATGGTGAAAATAGAGCGATCTCATATTTTGTTCTCTAAATTGCCTAAAACCTTCAAGCTATTCAAAGTTTCATGAAATAAAATAAGACCGTGAAGAATATATAACAGGTCCCTTTTTCATTTCTTAAAATTCTTATGCTTCGTGATAAGACATAAATTATATTTAACACTTCCGACCGACAAAGAAAATCTATAAATATTCGGGATATATCTTGCCATAAATTTTCACTGTGATTATTTTTATGTGGAAAGTAATTTCATAAATATTATTTAAAGATTATACTAAACGTGGTAACATTTATTTTAGTTATTGATTTAAATAATATTTGATAATTATATCTTGGCTTTGTTATTCATTTATTTCTAAATTTTATTGCACACCTTTGCTGCAAATGCCATTTTTCAAAATTTTATTGGAATATTAAAACAATATTCACGTATGTTTTAACACAAAAAAAATGTATTTTCACAAATTTTCCACATGTCTGTACGAGCTTGGTTTGAGGTTATATGATAAAAAGAGACAGGGTCACAGAGAGAGAAAAAGAGAAAGTTGCGCACCCGGCTGCACGCACTCTCCTTCTCGATACAGGCACACAAACACACAGCGTATGGCATTTCGTTACGTGACGATTTTTCCTAAATCACATTACCCGTAAGCCACGGTAAGAATTTTCGTTCCAAAAATCGCAGCTATTTTCATATAGGTCTCTTATTTCTTACACGAAAGTTTTATTTATTTTCCAGAGCACAGATTTTTCAGAGCACAGTTTTTGAAAGCACAAAGTTGGTTGTGGATTAATGTGCTTCAACACGCTTTCCCTTTAAACAGTTAAGGCACTGAGAGCTGGGTTTTATAAATATAACAACAAATAGAATTTAAAACAAAATCGTTGTATATTCATTTTAAATAATATTGTAAGTGTATTACAATATTATATTATTAAACAATTATATATTTATTTATTATAAATAAATAAAAATTAAATTGTATTTCGTATTATAATTTCAGTTAGTAGTATATCAGTAATAAATGTGTTGTGTATGTTTTATCGATATTTTTTTTATATTAATAGGTGCAACTTTCAATGAAGATATTAAAAAGGGTGAATCATACCCTTTTAATAGTAGTAATTAGTTTTAAATAGATATAGCATTAAAAATTCTGCGATCTGGGATCTCAGAGTCTGACGTCATCGTTTTGGAACTGAACAGTTACTTTCATGCATTTATAGTATAAAAATAAAACATATATATATATTCTATAAATTGAAAAAAACATTTTATGTTTCTATTAAGTAACAAATAAATAAATTTCTTTGGAACTATTGTATAATAAAATAAATGAAACTTATTTAAAATAACTTACCTGTAACCAATTATTCTTAGTGATGTTCTCTTCTGTGACTGTAAGCGCTTTCCGTTCACCCAATTTATACGATTCATCGTAATACATGTATTCGGTGAATGTTAACCCGCTAGTGGTGTACTGCTGCGTGAAATATATAGATATGGTCCCATTTACGATATCATGCTCGATAATCCATCGACATTTGATTGGAACTGGGAAAGGATTAGGGAAGTTTGGGGTCTGGATGATGCCTACGGGTCCTTGTAACTTCCCTCCACATATTTGAGGGCCCTGGTGTTCTCTTGTGTCTCCCTCTTGAGTGTAGACGATGTCAGCTGTGATACTTATTAATGTGATGCTGAGTAGACGCTGCATCGTCACCCTGTAACAAAATAAATAATTAAACTTTAATTTATAACTGAACAGAGTGAATAGTTTTGTTGAATAGGTAAAATAAAAACGTATTCCAATAAATCACCTACGAAACAAAACAAACTAAATCAAATTCGATCCACCAGTAAGAGTGGAGTCCCCTATTACTATTATGTATTATTACTAGGTATAATTCCATATATACATATATAAATTATTGACATTAACAGGCCTCTGTCTTTTTTTTTCAAGGGTTGAAATACAAATTAGATTTATATTTTTATCAATTGTTAGATTTCCAACCATGTTTACACTAAAAAAATCATATTATTATAAATAAAAATGTCATATTCAGCCCGTATATAAACGTCCAACTATACAACCTGAATTTATGTAAGTTTCCAATAAGCGAGATGTGTATTTTTAAATATATGTTTTATGTCACTAAAAAGTAAGAAGAGACTTTGTTCTAAAGTTTTAGCATATTAACAATTCAAGTATAATATTGTTGCTTAATTATGTTCCTTGTTATTTTAAAATAATAACGATTTAAATTTAAAATAATAAACGTCTTTTAGCTTGTGTCTGAAATAGTTTTTTTAATAAATATGTTATAAAAATGCTAATAACGGCGGCGGAACTAAAACCTGCGACTATTGGAAAACCTTTCTGATACGCTATCTAAGCTATATGTACTACAAATGATATGTAATTTTCTAATACTCATCAAAAGAGGTATAAATATTAATGTCAAATGTGTCACTCTCTCTATATCACATTGTTATTTATCTCGTCCTTGCGGCTGTTTTTCCAATTATTTATTCGATGTCTTGCAATACAAGCCGATGTCTATGCAGATGTCCATTTTTATATAACAATTTTTAGGTGTAAGTCGTAGATATTGTTTATAAAATATATAATTTGAGAACCGAAATTAACAATAAGAAAATATTTATTTTCATATTTTCAATAAATATTTTGTGTATATTGATATAATTTATATAACATGAAAATATAGATAAATATCAAACAAACAATTACGTATATCGTGATTATCGCTATTCACAAACCCGGCATTCACAAGCAATAAATAGATTTTCTTATCACGTAAATGTAACTAAGTTATCGGGCACGTGTTCTAAGAGCTTGAGAGCTTTAATTGTATTACTGATTGTTCAGCGGAAAAAGAAGATGCAAGAAGAACTCAGTGTGCTATTGTTGGACATATGTTATATTCATATAGCTATATAATCAATTTACTAACAGTTCTTTACTTTAAACACTTCCCGGTTGTTTTCAGTTACTATATTTTTTAAACAGAGAAATTATGTAATAATTGTTAGTTTCAATGTTTCAATGTTTCCTTTAATCACTTGTAAGTGTAAAAACACCATAGAACTAGTGGCGTGGTTTTAGAATTATTTTATTGCTACGCTATTAAATATTTGTTTTCACATATCAATTATTTATTAGTATGACTCAGAGTGAATATAATAAAAAGATATATTCAAGAAACCAAGCGAAAAGGCAATGATACGACCGATTTGCCTGGCAACCGGGTCGCTTTCGAGACTGGGGTTCCAGAGGGTGAACGAGATTGCCAAGGTGTAGGTGTGTTGTTGTCCTCTCGAATGGTTAATGCAATGGTAGAATGCAAGGCCATCAAACCGAGGTTTCTTTGGGTTCGCTTTAAGCTGGGTATAACAAGAGTATTCTTGTTAGCCGTGTATGCGCCAGTATCCCAGCTCCAATGAGCGAACTCGAGGAGTTTTGAGAGAGTGTCAGGGATGTTCTAAGTAGTGTCAGAGATAATTAAAAGTTGATAGTATGTGGAGATATGAATAGATGGGTTGGAACCGCACAAAGTGGTTACAAAAGCGTGCTAGGCAAGTACGGTGATGAGAGAGTAAATTAGGCTGGAAAGCTTATTTTGGAATTTTGTAAGGATAGAAATTTGTTTGTGGCAAACACGATGTTCGATCACATACAAATTCACATGTACACATGGGAGCGAGCGGAAGAAAGAAGTATGATTGATTTATTCCTAGTGGATCACCGTATTCGAAGCCAAGTTATGGGCACGCTAGTGTTTAAGGGTGCTGATCTGAGAACGGACCATTATCTAGTCGTTGCTAGAATAAGAGGTTTGTTTGCAGCTTAGCGCAGCCGCACGACAAATCCAAGGTTGGAGTCGAATAATCGCATAAGAAGCTCGAAACTTCAAGAACCACCGATCAGAGAGGAATATCTAGAAAGGGTTTCCAAGAAGCTTGAAAGCTGTGATTCTGGAAATGAAAGTGCTGCAGTATGCTGGCAGAACCTTAGGAATGGCATGGTGAAAGTAGCGACAGAGGTATGTGGTAAAAAGAAAAGAGGTTTTAGTAAAAAGCACGATCAACGGCTGGATTATAAAGCCTCGGGTAAGGATAAAAGTATGAGAGAGATAAGAAAAAGAGAGTAAAATCTGCAAAAGCACAAAACGAAAGTACTTATAAGGATGAAGCGTGAAAATTCTGAGAAAGAAAGGGATGAAAGGTTGACAAACAACTTCCGGGAAAACACGAAGCTTTTCTGGCGAGAAGTTAGTGATTCCCGGGGTTGTTCGGTAACCTGTAGAATGAAAGGGGTGCTTTCGAAGAACGGTAAAATCTTAACAGAGCAAGCACACGTTTTGCAGCGGTGGGCGGAATTCTACAAGGAAACGTATGAATGTGAGGACACCTCGGCCTCGAGTATCAGCGAAATGCTGAGTCCCGATGTAGCCGATGGTGAAATCAGTTTGGAAGAAGTGGAGAGCGCGATTCGAAGTCTAAAATGTGGTAAGGCTGCGGGAGCAGATGGAGTTACTGCCGAGATGATCAAATATGGTGGGCCACGCGTCTTGGACTTGTTCTGGCTTTTGTGCAATTTATGCTGGAAATCAGAAGAGGTCCCAGACGATTGGCGAGGTGCAGTCATCGTACCTTTGTATAAAGGCAAAGGTTCACAGATAGACTGTACAAGCTGTAGGGCTATCAGTTTGATCAGCTTGAGCGGTAAAGTGTATACTAAAATATTAGCGAGAAGAATGCAGGAGAGATCTGAAAAGCTGTTGTGGGAGGTCCAAGTAGGTTTTAGACCTGGAAAAGGGTGTATAGATAAGATTTTTTCTCTTCGCATGATCACGAGAAAGTTTTTGGCCCTATACCAAAAGGTTTTCTGTGCTTTTGTAGATTTGGCAAAGGCGTTTGACAGGGTTAAGAAAGAAATTATGGTAGATGCGGCCCCGATACAATGGGAGCGGACCCTTGCTACAGGCTATACTCGTAAAGTCTCTTTACAGAAATCACTCAGCCTGTGTGCGAGTAGGAGCTGACAAATCGCCCTGGTTTAACATCCTATCGGGTGTTAAGGAAGGTTGCGCTATGTCAGCTGGGTTGGGGAGCCATGCTGGAAACCTCCTCGTGTGCCCGTCCGCTACCAATGTTGTCCGGATTCGTCCGGCGGGATTGGAAGCGGTACGGGCCGGTGCTCCCTGGGGGACGGTTAATGCGGTCTTTCGGGATCGCGTTAGCCGTCTGCTAATGTCCAGCGCGGGGTTGTCAGCCATGAGGTGTCCGAGTCTGGCTCATGGTTGGCAAGGGGGGTTCACGCGGCGGTCTGCCCTTAGGGGTGGTCCGTCTGCGGCGGCGGGCTCGGGTCCCTTTCCTTCGGCCTCAGCCGTTGGAAAGTGGGCCTGGGCAATTCGGTGGGAGGGCACAGGCCCTCTTTTCCGGGGGACAGCCGGGGGACAGCCCGGACAGCCGCGGGGTCATTCCGGGTACTTCTCTGTTTGCAGAGTTGACCTTGGAATGCGGTGGGACCCATGATGGGTTCCAGACGTTAAAAAAAAAAAAAAAAAAAAATGTCAGCTGGGTTGTTCAATTTGTATTTGGATAGTTGTCTCCAAGGCGTGAAAGACAGTGATATGGGAGTAAAAGTAGGTGACCTTAAGGTCAATTGCTTGCTATATGCAGATGATGCAGTACTCATAGCATCATCAGATTGCTATTTGCAGGCATTGGTCACCTCTCTGAAAGATGGGTGTGAAAATAATGGTCTAAACCTGAATAAAGATAAGACGAAGGTTCTTATATTTGAATAAAATGAAGAAAGAACAGAATGTAAGATCAACATGAATGGTAAGATAATAGAACAAGTGAATAAAGTGGTCTATTTGGGAAGTATGTTTAGCAGAGACGGAAGATACGAAATGAATGTGTAAAGGCGTATTGCTGCCGGTAACAGAGTCAACGGTGCTCTGGCTGCATTGTTGAAACGGTGAAACGTGAGCATAGCTGGACGTTTGGCTGTACACAATGCAGTTTTGCTACCGACGCTGTTCGGCAGCCAAACGTATTTAACACAGAAGAAGAATGTAAGAAGGATGAACGCTGTGGAGATGCGATCTTTTCGCACCATATGCGGAGTCAGTCTAGCTGACCGAATCCGCAATGAAGAGATCCACAGAATGGCAGGTACTAGCGAAGATGTCACTGTGAAAATGAAGAAGAACGTACTCAGGTGGATTGGCAACGTTGAACGAATGAGTGATGAAAGAATGGTAAAAAAGATTTATGCAGGAAAAGTGAGCGGTAAGAGAGAAAGGGAGAAGCCTCGAGTGACCTTCAAAAACACAGTATCTATGATACTGTATAAAGGTCACTTGAAAAACAGGAGGACCCCCCGGAGGGCATGTATGAAGATGTTGATGTCTGTGGCCGAGGCTAAAGAGGTATGCAGTGACCGTAGCGTTTGGCGCTCCGTCGTCTCTGGCTACCCTGCAAGGGATATGACGTGGAGATAAATTAATAAATAAATAAATACTTTTCCTTAATATATTTTTCATTTGGGTACCCCTCCGTTCATCTGTCTATAATGAAGAAAATAGTATTACAAAAGCTGACAAGCATTTTCCGTTCGCTGGAGACCACGTGCAATTAACTGTGAGAGGAAAATGAACATCTAACCGGCTTAGTATTAAGACTAAATATTTCTATAAAGACTGTAACTGTACTATTGTTATTAATAAAAATATACATAATTAAAGATTTTAAAATATTTACAACCAACATGCCCGCGCTTGATATTAAATTTTTAACACTAGAACATATTTTAAATTCTTTGGTTATTTCCATTGTTTTGTTATGTAGATTATGCTTTACCTCAAAGAATTAAATCGAAATGATTACTGTTATAGCGGCTATGTGCTGTTATAAAAATTTACTTATAAAAACTATATTTTATCTTAACTTTACAAAACCATTTTATTTTATATAAATATAAACAATTTACATAAAATAAGGTACACATTATATAACATATACAGATTATAATTAACACAAAAACCTGTTTTCATAAAAAGAAAATTGAACTTAGAAAAAAAAATGTTATTGTCAAATTATTATATTATATAAGTTATTATTAAGTTATTTGAGTTATTCAGTCATCGCTTAAATTAATTTGTATTAGTAAAATTTATATATAATATGTATAAATAGAGTTTTCAATCAGAATTATAAAGTGCCTGTTTTTGTTTAATGCGATAAAAATAATAAAAACTTATGAATAATGAAATTTTTAACCGTATGTTATTTTCTTACGCATTAATGAGATATATTTTAAATATTTCAACAAATTAAATACATTCAAAAAGTAAGTTGTTAGAATTGCAGTTTTAGACAATTATATACCTATTTCCACATTAGCTGTTTAAATATTAATAATTAGGAAGAGGATACATTTAAATCTTAATACAAAATATAACTAAATTTATATTTATATTAACAAAGATAAACTGTGCCAATTAATTGTAAGAGAGGCTTAAGTACGAGTAAGTAAACAGTTCGTCTAAATAGTCAGGGACACAAGGGAATTACAAAAAATAATTAATAACTTTTTGATATTTTTTGGCATCTGCTATTCTTTTCTACCCTTAATTTACTTCTAAAAATATTCTTGTATCTTTAATATAAAACTAAATTAATAAATAGTTAAACTTTTTAATCCATACTTGTATGCATTACCATCGATCGATATCACTCGGCAGTGACGTGGAGAGTACCGTAACACAATATCCTGCGGTTCACAAACTTACAACAATTGATGTTTGATGAATTGTTCATAAATATAATTAGTTTGCAACTTATTTGTACAGAAGAAAATATTAAATATACTTTCGTAAAAGATCTTTATTTTCACAACGGAAGCCAAAATATATGTAGATTTCCTTTTTTTTCTTCTTACTATACTCGTATGTACGCGGATCACGCAAAAAAGATTATGTGAAATTGGTTGCAGTTTAAGATTTATCTTGATAAGACCTATCAAGATGACCCAAGATATTAGTTTATTCAAAATGTCAACAACTGTTTGCAGTATTTCAGTAGTTGTAGTATTTAGTTAAAAAAAGTGAATCTATACTAAAATAATAAAAAAAACAGCAATTTTGTAAAGTATGAAAGTTTATAAGGATTGCACAGGACAAAATATTCTTATGATGGTTAAAAAAATATAAACTTGTCCAAATAAGATGCTGCCTCGAGTCAGGAGCGGACAGACCAAGAGGAACACACGAGCACCTATTGCATCCTTACCTCTATGTAGGTGTGTGTGGCATATATAAGAGTGTATACAAAATAAAATATAGTGATGTGCTATGTAGACTAAAATAAATTGTAATTTCACATTACAAACATTAATATACACTTACTTACTTACTTACAACATATACATTGTATTTTAAACAAATATTACCTATCTTTAACGAATTATTTTTTAAGGTATTTTTTTTAAAGGGGTAACGGGTAACGGTAACTAAACGGAAATTATAATAATATTATACATCAACTGTATGTGAATCTTGAGGGTTAAATTATATCAAGAATATAGTTATAATTTAAAATTATACACAAAAATAAACTGTCTCGTATTAATGTTACAAAAATATAAAATAATAATCGGGCATCTTATAGTAATATATCCATAATTTGTCGTAGCCTGCTTTTGTATGTTTTGTCATGTCCACAAACTTAATGAAACACATTAAAACCACATAGTAAAAATAATAAAATAGATTATGATAGTTTTAAATAAACGAAGTGCGAGAATGGTAAGTGCAATTTATTTCAATTGTTATCAAAAACAAATATACATTATATCTGTTAAATAGTTATTATTAAATATATTCTATTACTATCTTTAAAAACGCAATATTTGCGCTTCGGAGTTTTCTTTAGGGTCCCTGATTCCACTCGTTCTGTTGACACATTGATTACACGCCCGACAGATCACGTACTTTGTACACCGCAAAGTGAGCAGTTTATCAAACTGAGACCAACAAATTACTTGGTTACCAGAATATTAGAGCATTTTTCAGAGAAAAAAGCTATTGCTTTCTTAAATTTATAACTCTTTTTCTCAATGTTCTAATTTGTTCTCCTCCGAAAACTATATTTTTTATTATAATAATATCAATGAGAAAACTTTTATCTTTTTGACTTTTCTTACTTATGATAAAATATTTATAAGCCTTTAAAGCCCACGGGATTATTTTTAGTTTTTGTTTACTACCAGAGATATTATTGTTATTCTGTTTTTATATTTTTTTTTTTTTTTAAATTATATTAAGAATATAAATAAATAAGAAACTCTCAACGTTTTAAATATTTAAATAATTATAGCTCGTTATAGTCTGAAGTAAAAGAGACAAACACAAAGTAATACAATACAAGAAAGCTCCCGTCCGTCTTGTCGCTTTAAAGATACTTATATAAGGTATTGACGAGTATTGGAATGGAATAGTTTTGAATAATTAGGGTTATAAAAAATAATGTTACAACGAATGAAGAGATAGATAAATCGATTTATCAAATAAATATTGTATATAAAAAATATTTTTGTACAGACAAATTTAATATCAAAATAATTAAAACAACAAGATGTACCTTCACGAGCAGTGATTCCTCGCGCTGATATTAAAACGACGTCGGTATATTCCTTGCTCTCCCTAGCAAACATCATCTAAGCTGTAGTACATGTTTCAGTTTAAATAAGATAAATGCTATTTTGGGATTTACTAACTGGATAAATTTATTTACATTTTTCTACGTGTACTAAAAATTCCAAAGTATAGGTTCCATTTTCAATTTTATAGATAGACGTTTTGATTAAAAGAAGGAAATAGATTTAGAAATTGCAAGTTAAATAGTAAAAAACACAGCCATTCATTAGTTAAGTCAGAAAAATATTTTTCTCTCAATAAGTACTTTACATTTGTTTTTGTGTATCACGCTGTGCTTGTTTTCTTTAGCTTTGATAAAGACTTATTATTACTTCCTTATATCCTAATTTCACACAGATAAGGTAAGTCTTACTGGCGCTTAGATAGCCGCTGTATCAAGAAAAAATATTTTTTAAATTACACCATAATTTCGATTAAAATAGGGATGGTTAGCGATTTCATCAATATTCCGATAATTTTCAAGCAGTACCTATGATGCTTTAACCTTAACTATAAAAATATCAGATAGTAATACTGAATGACTTTGCTAATGTGCATCTCACACTCGCTCTAAATGTTTAAGTGTCAGTGTATAGAGATATCTTTTTGTGTTAAAATCTCTACTATCGTTCTCTACATAGTCCTGTCATATCCATTCAAATGGATCAAATAACGATAATTTTGGAATTCGTTGTTTACTATCGTAATTATGCGCTCGTTGAGGCTAGTAATATGTATGTATATTGTTTGCTGTCAGGATTAATGTGATCGATAATTTACCACGGGGACGCAGTAAATATAGATACAGACGAAGCACATGTGCAGTCAGAGTTACTATTATTATTATCTAATTCATCAAACTATTGACAAACTATTTGCTCGCCTTGTTTTTTGTGAGCGTTTTAGAAATATATAACTTTGGAAATTTCATTTTCAAATATTTTGTTATAATTATTTTTCCATCGATTGTAGGTCTTAACAGGGTATCAATTAACCTTATCTAAAGCCATTCCTTAAAATCTGAATTTTCGAGTCAAAAAATACAAAAGGACAATATATATCAACAGATGAAACCGTACACGATTTTTGATTTAAGTACTTATGTATCTACTTGCAAGTTGATGTATGCAAGAAATTAATTTTTGCAGTTAGTTAAATTAGTGCCCGACCATACGCTTGAATAATTAAATGAGCTTTTTGGATAGTAGTACTTACTTGGCATCAATTGGTGAATGCTTTCTAATGATTAAATATTCAAGGGAAGAAGCGAACAAACGTATATGTACATACAGAGTTTTTTATATTTATATATCTTTTTGCATAATTCGTAAAAGTATAGCAGATTGAAATTTCTTTAGTTTCAGCCTTTGTTGTTTATATTTTTACAGTACGTATATGTACAGTATATGTACAGTAAAAGTACTTAAAATATTTTAATAGAATAAAATAATGATACACATTATTTTATTTTACTTATTTTCAGTTTGAAGCATGTTCAGACTAAAATTGTTTTGACTTGTCAATTTATATGACAACCTATACGAATCATCTGTCAGTATACGCGGGAACCAGATTTTATAGTTGTCATTCTAGCGGAAAGTCAGTACGATGATTTTGACGAATCGTAATTACCGACGCAATCCTTGACCATTATTGTTCTAATTTATACATGTTTGCAGTTCTTTTTGTCAACCAAGAATTGTTAAGAGAAATTTAATAAATTTCAATCGCTTTGTGACTTTTGTAGGATTACTCATATATATAAATGTAACATTGAGAATTCTGATATGGACCATCCTGATTTTACATATTCTTTGCTGTTCCCAACTATTCCTAATTCTTCTACAACCAAGTACGTAAAAATCTAATGAATTAAGAATACTAGAAATCCATTGTTCAAAACTGGGAAAGCGTAAAGTATTAAAATATATTTTATTTTTAAATTATTAATATTTTTGCAAGACATATGTCAGGTTTATAAATAAATATACAATCCGTAAGTGTTACTTAATTGTAAGTTGAAAAACAACTTTCAGGTTTGATTGTTGTATATACAAGGGTCGTATTCCTTAAAATATTTCTGCTTTTCATATAGCACTTGTGATCGTATCAAAAAGTTTTTATTTACATCGAAAACATTAAAAAATCAACTTTAAAACATTTGTTTATCTGCAATACTAATATAATATTATTAATGTTGTTAATTATTAGTATTTGTCGTATTCTTAATTTATTATTTATTTATTTATATTCTAATGTACATCACCTAGTATTAAGATGCCTTTCCGCATACAGTTGATATAATTTTTCTCTGTTTTTATGTAACTCTGCTGTTGCACCCATTACGTTACCTATTTATGACTAGTGTTGAAAATAATTCCCAAGTTGAAATATTAAATAATATTGGATTCGAGGAACTCATTTAAATTTCCGCAAAAAACTTTGTAATTTAACTATGTTGGTATTCCCGGGCTGTAAGTATTTCACTATTGTTAATATTATAGTATTATGCATCGCATATACTTTTTGCAACAGAATAGCAGTTTCAGGTACAAGTGCGTCCGGTACAGTTTCGTACACGAGATCTTGTAAGATTTCCATTATATAATACTCTAATAGAATTCAAAGGGTAGAGGTGAATGGAAAAAGATCGGCTGGGGCTCCGATTGATATGGGAGTTCCTCAAGGTTCAAACTTAGGTCCATTTCTCTTCCTTGTTTATATAAATGACCTGCCTACTTTTGTAGACAAACATAATGAGATAGTATTGTTTGCTGATGACACTTCTTTAATATTTAAAGTAAAACGGCATCAGGTAATGTATGACGATGTAAACAAGGCTCTCTCTAGAATAGTGCATTGTGGTTTAGTGTTAACCACCTGTTGCTTAATAGTAAAAAGACTAAACTGCTTAGATTTGCTACTTCTAATATTAAACAGGTGCAAACTAATTTACTTTTAAATGAGGAAGCGATGGAAGTGGTGGAATCCACAGTTTTTCTAGGAATCACTGTTGATGCTAAGCTACAATGGGGCCCTCATATAGCTGGATTGGCTAGTAAACTTAGCTCTGCCGCGTACGCTGTTAAAAGAATTAGATCCTTAACTGACGAGACTTCTGCTAAGTTAGTGTATTATAGTTATTTTCATAGCATAATGTCTTATGGTATCCTACTGTGGGGTAGTGCTACTGATATAAATACCATTTTCGTTATACAAACCAGAGCGGTCCGTGCAATTTACAACCTGGGCCCTAGAGATTCTTTAAGTTTAAGCAAATTAATGTACTTACGGGCGCCAGTCAGTATATTTTTGAAAATCTGAAATATGTACGTAAAAATACTGACAATTTAATTAAGCACAGTGATATACATACTATAAATACCAGAAACAAACACAAGCTCGGGCTACCTGTTACTCGACTTAAAAAAGTGAGTAAATCTTTCGTGGGGCAATGTATACAGTTTTACAACAAAGTCCCAGCAAACGTTCAAGTATGACCATTTAACAAATTTAAGAGAATAACTAAGGAACGTTTGTGTGCAAAAGGATACTACAATGTATCTGAATACTTAGAAGATAATGCACCGTGGGTATGAAGCGATCGCTGCCAGGCTGCTTCAAGATTATTTACTTAGTATTGTGTAATGTATTTTTGTAATTTAGAATTTAAGAACTAATTGTTGTAATTGTAGCTGAGTTTCTGTCGCCAGCTCTTCTCAGGTCTGTGGAAATAATTTTCCGAGCTTGTGGTAGCTTTAACACATATTTTTTAAATATTTTTCTTTACTTTATTATGCTACAGTATACGAGTATAGGTTTTTAAATGTATAAATTAAAAGATTTTGTTCTTGTCTTATAATAATATGCCTGTATTAAGTCTTGGAAAAATACATTCATGCTTTAATAATTGCACGTTCCAGAATAAAATATGGTTACCAGTAACACTTTAAGATAACATTTTTTTCGCAATAATTACAGTTAGTTTTTCGGGTACTTGATAGAATATTGTAGCAAGCTTAAGTAAATAATAACTTTGAACAATAATTATAATTTTCATCTGTTGATAAATATATCGATCATAAAGTATACCTATGTTATTATGTTACTTATTTATCAATATTTTTACTGGATCGATATCTATGCGAGGTTAACCACAATTATCAGTCAAAAAGTAGAACCCAAAGAAAAATTTAAATTAATTATGTAAAAACAAAAGTAAGGCAACGAATTAAATGCATGATGAAAAAAATGAAGTGGTAATGTGCAAAATAGTGTAAAGCAAGCGCTCTAAAAGCATAGAAAAGTGCGAAAACTATAAATGTAACACATTTCCACCTTTTATGCAAATTTGCTATTCAGTTCTATTTTTAGCTTGCAACTACCTTACTTATACGGCTCTGGTATTTACATCAAAACGTTTTAATTAGACGAAGTTTTAGGAAATTCTGTTATTACCTTTAGTGGGAACCGTTTATTTTGATATTACCTAAAATATTACAAGATAACTAGGCCTTAATAAATATTCAGTATGTAGAAAATAAATTAATCCTATTAGATATTAGGTATAGTACATATTAAAGATATTTTTAGAAACGTAGGTCTTTATGGATTAAAAATTTACTCAACAGATTTATTCATTACCTTCTTAAAACACATACATACCTATAAAACATCGTCAGCAAAATGTGATAATATCTTAAAAATATAGCATAAATACAACATGTTGATAAGAGTTATTTAACAAACTATTAAATAATAAAGAAAATAAATTGAAATTTAAAATTACTAAAAAAGCAGTCTTTTAAAAGTTCGAATAGTTTCTACATAGCTCTAAGAATTAATTCAATTGAAACTGTATTATATTCTTAGGTATTGAACTAATAAAATGTATTTTTAAATTACTTTAAATGGTTTAATCATTAATTGGAATTAACTCCTCATTAATATTTTATTAAAATTTAATCGCAGGGGATGGTCTTAGAATGGGGTGAAATAAACCTCGTCCAGTTTGACCCTCAAAACACAAAACAAAACATATGTTAGCGAGTTGTCGTATCACTGCTCTTCGAGAGCTCTTTTCTTAATGCCTCGCCAGGTACCAGAGTATTGAGCCTCAATACACACAATTCCACACAACTTACTAAATTTCTTCTTTGCCTACCCAAATAAAACTTATTATTAGAGTGATAAAATAAATAAAATAATTAGATTAAGTCAATTGTTACATAAATAATAATATAAATCTCATATAAAATCGAATTATTTAATTCATTTAGAAACATATTGCATTTTTAAAACATGGAGAAAAACGGCAAGAAAGTTCATGGATACTGTTTAACCTTATAATGGATTTGCAACCAATAATGCTAATAGAACTTCAGAACTTTTATAAAGTGAATGGTAACCGCAGAGTGTCAGAGTACATTATTACATAAAGATACATTCATTTTAAAGAGACGTTGGTAAACTATTAAATAAATAAAATTGTTATAGTTTTTAATATAAAATTCATTTAATTATTCTATTTTGTATTCCTAAGATAAATAATTTCTCCTGATAGTGATCCGGAATTTTTTTTTGTACCTCCTTAAATGTTTTATTTGAATAAACAGCTTTTCTTAAAGACTAAAGTTTAAATTATGTTTCTATTAAGGAACAAAATCTTATAATTAATCTAATTAATCTTAAAGGGCTTATCTGCAATTTATTTAATTACCAGATCATCATAATACAGGATCAGCTAACACAAGCTATAAAATTGCGAGACCTCGTGAACCTCAACCCTTTTAAGACCCATGAAGTGATTTATGGAAGCTAACCAAAACAGCGGTCATTTACATCTACTGTGAAATGCTGCCGGTGGTGCTACAATCTAATCAACGTCATAATTTACTTCCCACAATCATTATATTACATAAATTTTAATCTGTACATTAATATGCTTGGACACAGAAGTCGTTTTATGAACTTGTTTACAAAAATTACAATAATAAATAATAACATAAAATGCTATTCATCTGTTAAGATGAATAAGCTTTGTTTCGAAACAAAGAAATAAAGGAAATAGACCAAAGGAATTTCAGACATATATAAATAGCCTTTTTTTAGTTCATATATACGTCTTGTTTATACGGTATACATATATTACTCACACATATTCTTCAAAGCCAATAGTTTATTCACTATACGGTTTTAATCCTTTATAATTAACTATGATCCGCCGTGGTGCGCTGCGGGAGTTGAGCTGAGCGCCCTCCCCTTCTTTAATTCTAACAAACTTAGCATATAATATTGCTCTATAACATGGTCAGCAACTATCGGTTATAATCTCAGTTGAATAGAAAATCAGTTCGTCAACAATAAAATTATAGCCATATATCTGTCTTTTAAATGAATCTCAACTTTTTTAAACTTTTTTTATAGACTGATTTTTTTTGTTCTGTTTTTTTGCAGACACATTATTAGTAAAAGATCTAGCCATGTGCCAAATTCTAAGAAAATACATCTATATATTTTAAAATTACCGACGTTGTAATAGAGCAAAATTAATGGTTAAGAGCTTCGCTTACGCTCAGCTCATTTAAACTTGTCACATAATAAGAAGATAAGTTTTTAATATAATTAGATAACCTGATTATTTTCAAGTAGTTTCATAGAAGTTATTGATGACAGGTAAGCAATGCATCGACTAACTTTTTAAACAAAAAAACTTTATCAAATTCGGTTCACACGTTTAAGTCACAAATATACACACAGATACACACGTTTAGTCTATGACAGCCCTCTGTTTCAGTTGTTAAAAATGCTCTTCTTAACTTTTACTACAACGCAATCTCCATTGAATATAAAACAAATATTATCGATCTAAATATTCTTTACTAGTTAAAATTATCGGTACTTGCAACAAATTGTACATTTTAAAACAGTTAGATACTCACTGACATCTGCCTCGAGAAACAAGCGTTCTTTCTACATAGTTTCCATATTTTTAAAAGTCACTGATTGTAAGGAGCGTTGTATAATATGCTATATTGTATATAGACTTACTCAATAAATAGGTCAAGTGCAAGAAAAGATATTTAAATCTAAACCGTACTTCTAATGTCAGCTTGTTATTTCTTATAGTTTTTTATAAAGAATATTAATACACACGTTAGGACATACAGTTGGCTGGTATAGATCATACAACAATATTTTATATCTATCTTAATGAAAAAATAATAGATTACAAAATTTAAAAATCTTTCAGATTGATTAATTTAAAAAAAATACTAAAATTTTTATAAAAGAATAACTTCAAAAAACCAAAACTATTTTTATCCAGATATTCGTCAAAATATAAAAAATACTTAGTAAAATTCAATAGCACGGATATATTTCATTTATTTGACAAATAAATCGACAGCAATAGCTTTAAATTTGTAGTGACCAATAATGGATCCTAAAACATGAATAATATAGACCGCTATTCTAAAAGAACTAACCTGTACAGTTCACTCTGTATCATAATTTACCCCTCTGTTTATCTTTGCTACGCATCGTCACCTTCGCTTTGTAAACTCTTTTGAATTGCAAAAATCTTTTACCAATGAATACATATACTAAACACTTTTTAGATATGTTTTATGTATTTATTTTTATGTCATACAAATTAATAAAATTTTGTATATTTACTAATGTAACTTGAAGGAAACGTTATGATATTTGGTTTTACCTAGTACTAACTGTATTTGTCAAGTCCACAAACTCTTTAGATTCAATCTCTTCACAACTCTCGTTTCATGTGCAAAATGTGAACTGGTATTACACTATCTGTATGTCAAATGGAATATTTACTGATATATTTAAACAGGGACGCATGTTTGTACCTTGTGGTAACCGCAAGTAATTTACCCTTATTTGAACAAAGTGACCTCATGACTGAGAGTCTTATTTAAATAATTTCCATTAAGCAGCGGTTTAGGAATCTTATTGATACAAATCAGCGGTTTCATTTTGTTTAATGATTATTTTATATTGTGTGATCTATTGAATGATCATAGGAGACCTTTTCTTTGATTCTGGAAAGAACGAGATGGATATTCGAGTATCCCTTTACATTAAATTATTTTAAATGTTCCGTTCCGTCAAATATTCAAATTAAGACAGTTAAATATAAAATGTTAAAGCCGGAAGTTATTTGTTATAGTTTGTTTTACTTAAGATCACTTTTTTTACAAAAATGCAACTACACATTAATATTAAAAAATATATTTTAACTGCTATTACTGAAGTGATGTTCATACAGCTGGTTATAATTCCGGTAGAATATTCATCGGCTCGTAAATAATTATTTGATTTTCAATACGATAAACATTAGCGTACAATTGACATCATTAGTGGTTTCGTTTACATCTGTCTTTGAAAGTAGAAACAGGGAATCAAATAATTAATTATACCTGAGAACTTGGCTGCCTTGCTAATGCTGAATTCTTCTCCATTTCATTTAGGTGTTGTTAGTGAAATGGATGCTAAAACCGCCATACTCTCTATTTTATCTAATGCTATGGGTAATGATAACTTATGCTTGAAAATGATCGCCTCTACTCTCTCCATTACTCTTCCAGTTTTGACGCACATTTTTAATTATTCTCTTTCTTCATTTATCTTTCCTTCGGCTTGGAAAATGGCGCACGTCATTCCTCTCCCTAAAGTTTCTAACCCAACGTGTGTTTCTCATTTTCGACTGATTTCAAAACATTGTTCATAAACAGCTATCTTCATACGTTTTCTCTAATTCTCTTCTCTCTCCTTATTAGTCTGGCTTCCGACCTGGACAAAGCACAGGAACTGCTCTTTTAAAAGTAACGGAAGACGTACGTTTGGCAATGGAGAATAAATGTGCTACTACTTTAATATTATTAGATTTCAGCAGAGCCTTTAACTCTGTCGATTTTGACGTTCTATTGGTTGTTTTGCGATCAATGAACATGACCTATTCTACCATTGCTTGGTTTGATTCCTATCTTCGAGGTTGCTCATAGTGTGTTCGTCTTGACTCTTCCTTCTCCAACTGGGCTTATCTCACGGCTGGTGTGCCTCAAGGTGGTATCCTTTCTCCACTACTTTTTTCCATTTTTATCACACTTTCCCACGTTATTTACACGATCGCTTCTCTTTTGTACACAATTCCAAATCTCCGTGTAGACCACATCTTAGAACGAACCTCAAATTTCCTACACATAAAAGTAAAATTTATACTCATTCTTTCACGGTTCAAGCAGTGAGGTTATGGAACTCAATTCCTTTCAATATACGGAATTCTAAGTCTGTTACAATTTCTAAAAAACGAGTCATCGAACACTGCCTTTCTATATAGATGTAAATATATTCAACGTATTTGTATGTGTTTATTTATCTTAAACTTTATTTATTATAGTTATATAGATTATTATACTTTGTATATTTTTATTTATTATAATTATGTTTCTAATTTTATGTTTATCTGATTTTCAAATATTTTGTATGCGGTGCGCACTTTCACTACCTTTCATTTTATACTCTCCTTTCACAGGTCTGCTGGAAGAGATTTCATTTTGAAATAAGCAGTGCCTTTGTACGAATCTTTAAATAACTCTGTTTTTTATATATTTTGTGTGTACATAAATGTTAAATAAAAATCGTAATCAGAAGAACAACAGTTTATTAGCTGAAATCCCAAAGCGGTCAGGTCTCAGTTTAAATTACGCCTACTTAATTGTCTTGCAGTTGCAGGATCATAAACCGGGAAAAAAAATAGGATTGACTAATGACACTTATTTGATGCTCTGGAAATACGAAGCAAAAATATCATTTTGAAATGCGATTTTTCTGTCAGATTTTACAGCTACATTCGTAAAAATGGCAGTAATCAAAAAAATTATAGCGTTTGATACGGAGGAAACTTTATTCCATATCTCTTTTTTTAAGTAATGAAGAATTAGGCAATGCAACGATTACTATATTCCTGATAACCATTCTTTATTGACTTATCTCTAATAATATTTTTCTCTTGTGGATTGATAAAAAAAAAACAAAATAAACAAGGTATTGTGATCAATACGAATATAATGAAAACGCTATTTTTTTATATATATTGATCTTAACAGGTTAAAGATGGTTAAAAGATTTTAATTTTGTATAGAAAATATATTCAAAGTCTCAAGTTTTTATATTTTTAGAGTCCATGGTTATATATAAAAATAAAATTTGTGAAAAAAAAAATATTTTTTTACACATTAACCAATTAACCTTTTTTAATAACCACCTTTCAAGCAAAAGAAATGAAACAAAAACTTAAAAAATATATCAAGGAAAACTGTAAAAGAAAATAACAGAAGAAGAAGTTTCCTAAAAACCAATTATATTCTATATAATGGCTACTTTTTATTTTATAAATGTATATAATAATAAATAATAACATGGAGTTTCATTAAAAGAACATATACGTTTAACTTAAGTTGGAACTTTAGAGTAAAATTATTTATAACTTTTGATGCAAGTGTTGACTAAAAAGTATTTTGTTTTTTTACGGGTCACTATTTTAAATTTAGGCCTTTCACCTCGACTTCCTTGTCTGTTTTTAAAAACATGAACAAAAATCTTTAATATTTTTATTCAATTACAAATAAAAGTATACAAGTTTAAAAAAAACGAGTAAATTAAAAAGAATTGAATAACATTTCCCGTCACTGTTCAGATTCTATCCCTTCTATCTATTAACTAACTGGCTCGCCAATCAAAAAAGGTCATACGAGATTTGACTTCAAATAAGTTATTTTTTACAGATCAGCCTCCCACTAATAAAATTTAATGATAAATCTATTGTTGTTGAATGAATTAAACAACACCCCTTCAATACGGGCTTAGATAATAAACTGAACTCCCACATCGGTTGTCTTTGTTTTATTTAGAGAGATGTTTTATGATCTTAAACAGGGCGGAAACGGCATGGAGAGATATTTATGACACTTATGGGATACTCTGAAAACATGACACAAAAATGTTATTTTGAAATGATTTTTTTCTTTCGAATCTTTCCGTTTTAGTCGTTAATAACGGAAGTAATCAAAAACTGATTGTATTTGAAACGAACCTTTACTTTATATACATATGTTTTAATATTAGCGATTGAATATTTAGTGTTAATAGAATAGAAGAAATTTAATAATATTTACAAGGATTATACTATATTTTTTTATAAAAACGTAATTACACATTATTTTTATTATATTTCTGACAACCAGTCTTTATTGACTTATTTATGTCTAATAATGCTTTTAATGCCGGCAGGTTGATAAACTGTTCACACTCATACTTGTCAGAAGTTACGTACGGTCAGAACGAAAGCTATTTTAGAAGCAAACCTTAATTGGTTTTTCGGTTTTGTGTTTTGCCGACAACTGCAATATTTTGACGCAAAACAATAACACATATCTGTGCGTTATATAATACGAAATTACGATTATTTATAGTTTTTCTTTGTTTATTTTCTTACCAATTTAAATAGTTGAGAGACCTTAAGAAAAACAGAAACCAAAATGTAGATAATTTATCGGAAAATTTATTGCTAAAAATAAAATTTGTGTAAAAAACATCATAAAAATCATTTTTTCTGTCTGTGTGTATGATTGTAGTACGTTATGAAAATGTACATAATAATAAAGAAGTAGTAGTCGCCTAGTGACCGAAATACGATAATAATTAAAAGGTTGAATATTAATAAACATTCAAATATATAATTATTTATTTGTTGACTTTTTTATTCCTTTTTCTTTTATTGAATAAAGATACACCTTTATAATCATTGTATTTATGGTTTTTAATATTATTCTGTTATATAAGATGACAATTTACTCTTTTCCAATTTATGTATTCGACATTGAGAGTATTAGCAATAATACTAATAATAATTTATTTGCAAAATTTGTTTGCTGTTAACTTATAATTACAAACAGACACTTAAATTTTTTATACGTATGGATAATTTCACCTCTACAGTGCAGTTCTCGATACAGATAATAGTACCTGATAAGGTATTCAGGTAAACGTAAAGACATTTACCTGAATACCTTGTATCAATATTTTTTTATCGGAAATGAAGCATATTTATATATCTTTTATTTATTATTTAGGATCAGTCCGAATGTTCTCATATACACAAAAACATATTATATATATTAGATTAGATTAGAATTTAATTGAGTCACCATTATGCAATATCAACTACAATATAACGTTAATGTCGTTAACTAATGCGGAGAGCAAAGCACAGTTTTATTCAATTTCATTATGTTATAAAATGTAGGTTCCTATAAAACGTGAAATACCCATGTTTAGAAATAACAGAAAAAATTAAATGGCGAATGACGTATCACAGGGACAGCGAACAATGTGTCAGTGAAAAGATATGATATAAGAACTTCGCTTCTTTCATGTACATATGTTGAAATGGTATACAAAATACACATGGTACACGGGCGAGTAAATTGAAGAAAGATAAATAAATTCCCTGTTTTATTTTTTAGGACTATTGATGAATTCAAACCTTTCAGGTTAGCTAACTCTAAAGGGCTATGACCCTGTTCTCACAGATAACCAGCTCCAAATATAAAATATAATTCATGTTTTCATTCACACTTAAAATCATTACTTCATTACTTTCAAAGCACGAGTATTATAATAACGTTATAACAAACAAAGTGTATGTTTGTATATTTTTAAGGGAGTCCTTAACCATTGACGTGGTCATATTTATAAATATTTTCATCGTATTATTATATATTATAAGCGTAACTCTCCTACCATAAAATCTCATAAAACTTTACGAAACATGCAAGAGATAGTACTCAAAATTAATTGAGATGTATCTTGATCCTTATAAAAAGTAACGAGGTAGTAACTTATAAGAGGTTATAAAAAATTTAATTCTTTTCACATTAATATTCTTTAATATTATTTTTAATTTATATTCACACTGATAAACCCTTAATACCTCGTAAAGCAGAAAAATGACCTAAATTACTGTAAAATTTTATGGACTGACCTCTATTTGTTAACGAGACACATTTCCAAGAATTTTAAGGATTTTTCTGTCGCAAGTTTCTGCCTAACTTTATATAAAGTTAAGCCGAAAATCCACATTTCGCTTAAACCACTTAATTAGAATAATTTTAAATTAGAACTGGAATCCTTAGATATTTGAAGTTGATGATTCTTTTATTTTATATCTATTAAAAATCTTAAGATAATTATAGAAAAAGTTAAGCAATAAATATATTTATAAAAGTAATATCAATATATGGTTATTATAAATCCTAATATACTTAAAGCTTTAACATATAAACATCGGGTTAAAGAAAGCGTATTTTCTCATGAAATATGATAAGAATATGATAAATAAACTGAGAAATTTGGGAAAACTGTATACAACCATGAAATAAACCATTAAATAGTTATCTCTTCTCAGTAGACTGTGTTAATAATGAACTGTAGTCACCGTATTATCGGAAACATAAGAGATGATATAAAGTGACAATGTGCTCTTTATTGTTAACTGTTAGTCGACGATGGACACACGCTTTGACATTGCATTGTGTGAAATATATCTATTAAAAATAGTCGAGAATTTTATAGTTTTAAAGTATGAAATGAAAATATTAAGGAATTTATATCGAAAACAAAATAAATGACGTCAAATAAAAGGCTGTCAAGTTAACAAATTAAATTTAGATTTTATTTGATTCGTTTTATTTGGTTTACTTTTTATTTGATTCCTTGATAAAATGTTGCTACAATATTGAGGAATACACGAACAAGCTGCCTTCGTTGTGAGATCGATTTAAATATCATTTTTAACAATAATATATGTTTCTTAGATGAAAACCTGCCATAAAAATAACATCTCTTAAAGGACTGAGCAAAATAATTGTATTTTAACGTTACGCCCAAAAAGTAAAATCTTGTTCATACTTATAACATATTGGTATATAAACCACTAGTTATTGACTGTATGATGAAGCTACAGCTTTATGATACAATTTTATTAAGGGCGCCAACAGACCCTTAATTTCGACTCGCCACGATCGCGAAATCTCAAGTGCCGTTTGCATATTGAGCGAAGCGAGCCCAATGTAATGACTCATCGTTGTGGAAAATGTCGGTAATGTAGGAAATTTCAGATTAGGCTGACAGTCGCGCCACGATCATCTCAAGCCATCAAATTAGACCTTTTGTTTTTTTTTTTAGCTTTACTAAAATCCATTACGGGTACCCGCAAGCCAGGACGGTTATGTGGGACTGCCATCCACCCACTAAAAAACCAACGGTTCCCCTCAACGCCTTAATGGGACGACACAGGATCGCGTTAGCGCTCACCGTGCCAAATAGATATTCCGATACCGGGAATCGAACCCGAGCCTCCTGGGTGAGAGCCAGGTATCCTAGCCACTAGACCATATTGGAATCAAATTAGACCTAACCTAACCAAACCTAACACGACATATATATATATATGTATATAGCCTATTCGTGACAAAGAATGCGAAAAAGTCTCCAGTAGAACGCTGCGCTCAATAAAAAATAAAACTGCTTAAAAAACTTAAACTGATAATTATGATGTCAATACAGAAAATACCTTTTGTATAAAATCTGCTTTTGTAACAAATCGGTAAGGCCTAAAAAACCCTATTTTATAATATTTTTGCAAGGCATCTTCCTGAGAAATAATTTGAAAAGCTTAACTGTTCTCGCGTGCGCTATGACATATAAGTGATTGTGTCGCTCGTAGTCTAACTTTCATGGCGACAAATTTTTTCAATTAATTGTTTATTATTGTTATTAAATATTTATTTCCTTTTATTCTTTTCTAATGGATTTTCCTGCGCTCAGCTCAATTCTCGCCACGCACCATGGGCGCATCCTAGTATGAATAATATTTTTTTGTGTGTTGCAAGATTTTCTTTTATTTTAATGAATTTTTATGATTAGAGATAGTATTGGATAATTACATATGAAGTTAATATGTTTATATTTGTACTAGTGATCCTGGAATAACCTTCCCAGGATTAGCTCGTTTGAGATTTAATTAATGGAACAAGAATTAATTTTGTAACCAGTCATTGTATCACAAGTTAGTAAAGTTTGATTCCAATAGATGGACGGATGGATATCCATATATCAAAATACAATCCTGATAGTGTTTTATTTTTATCTGATAATGGAAATGACTGAATTCTTTTTAACTCTTTCTATATACCTATAAAACGTCTTATTTTTCAATATTTTAACCCACCCTTCGGTTACAATGACGACTCTACTCAAATGCTGTGACGTTAATTAGAGTTTTGGGAACCTTAATGTCAAACACAACATGCTCATTCTGTATGCGTTAATGTCAGTTACTTAAACTCCAGGCTTCGTGGCTTGGATTAGCAGCCACTAATTCGATGTTGTAGAGGTTTTTGAGGACGAAAATGACTTAACATTATTATTAATATTATTACTGTAATAAAAAAAAAACACCTGGGATATAAGTACAATTATATAAGGTGAATATGCACACTAAGTTAATAATGCAAAACGCATTTTCATTAAAAGTATTTAAATAAGTACACATTTTATAGTATAATCAATATATGTATGCTTTTTGTAAACCAGATAAAATTAAATGTTTACTGTATAGTACAAACTGAAATCACATATAACGGTAGCCGCAGCCTGGTTACATACAGCGCGTAGACTGATTTGTGGTGCGTCACACACACACACACACACACACACACACACACACACACACACACACACACACACACACACACACACACACACACACACGCACATACACCTTTCAATACTGTTAATTTCGAGCGCTACTTTGAAGATGTAATTTTTTAAGAATTTCACTATTCACAGTTTAGTAAGCACGTTGGAAATTAATATTACTTTAGCTATTTACTGGTACTTGTCAGTATGTGATGGTTTTCTATGTGTAGTGTATAGTAATTAACGGGGTACTTGATAGCATCAAATAAGTTATAGTCGTTAACTGACATGATATTCGATCGCTTAATATTTTTTCATAAAGACTCGATCAAAAAGTCGATTTTGGACTTGAAATATTTGAATACTTAACTTTAAACAGAAACTAAAAATACAGCTTTGTTAAAATTTTTAAAGAGCGTGTCTTTATAATCTTCATTTTGATAAATAAATGTGACAACAAGTGACACTTGACACATTTATTTGATCTCAATAAGTAAAGCCAACCTTAGATGTTTAATTGTTTTGATATTTTATATTTTATAATCCATTTATTATGTTACTAGTATTCAATAATTAACCAAACTCCCCCCTGCCCAAGTATAATTTACTAAAAAAAAAATAATTAGTCCAAAAGTTTAAAAGAGTAAAAATCTAAAAGAATATTATATGAAATATTACGTATATTTATTTTACAGCATGACTCTATCTGTTTTGAAATAGATTTCAAATAAGATGTATTGTATATACACATTTTAACAAGATCTTAATACAGTTATATTATTTGATATTTAATTCCTCTTTAATATATATTATTATAAGTCATCATGTGATTAATGGATTATCAATCTTAATAGAGATATTGATAACATTTTCATTTATATTTATTTATTTATTTATCTTCACACCATATCCCTTGCGGGGTAGCCAGAGACATTACATTTTCCTTTGGCTAAAACAAATATTGTAATGGCCTTAAATAGAAGATGATTAATGAAAGAGAGATTAGAATGATGGATAAAATATTAATTGCGTCAGTAAGTATAATAAGACAATAACTCTCGAATATCAATTACGGAATCCGATATCTTAATGTGTTTAATTTAATTGGAATTTGATTCAAAGCTAATTTAATATTCGTTTTTAATTTCAGACTTCGCAGATTCTTTTAAAGTTAATAAAATTCACCTAATTTTAATAATAATTAATTGAATTGTGAATTATTCAAAAACTTCACTAACGGAGTTTTTTGAACACAAACGATGAAGTAATTTTAAAAACTTCTTTAACTTGGTACAACAGTTTCCGAAAGTAATACAAAAGAAGAAGATAATACTATAATTTTATTAGATACTCGTATAGAAAATATAAATTGATTGGTGAATCATTGGATGTATATATTATAACTAATTATTTAATATCTTGATGTTTAAACAAGTGGGGATGTATGAACAACTTAATTTTCAGGTAGATATTATTATTATGGTTAAAAAGATACTTTTTTAAAGTTTAGATATCGGGTTATCTGTTTTTTTTAATCTTTTAACATTATTTTTACTTTTAAAAACATTTTAATATGCAATTAACTAATCTAGTAAATCAATAAGATTCTAGTCGATATTATGACGTTCGTAAGTGATAACAGAAACGATCTAAATAAACGAGGGAAGGACGGGCAATTAAGCTTTCGACTTTCTTACTAAACGTTAAAAATGCAAATGTAGTAACTATTACAACAAAAAGCTACTTATAACTTAACTTTTATTTATTTTACAAATATTACCCGAATAATATATATTTCAAATCTGTTTTGCCCCCGGGGTTCTTGATAAGATTTGGAGCCTATGAGGTGAGTATAATATTGGTTGAGTCGTTTTACATCTGCAATCCTGCAGCAAGTATCTACATCCTAAAAATATATGACGTTTCTGTAAATATATATATTTTTGTGTTGGATTGTTCTTTATAGAAGTTTTATGTGGAATATAAAGAATGGTATGGAATGTCACACAGAATTGTATTGTTAACTTCTATATCGTTTCTTAATTTTCAAAGAAATTATAATATGGGACAAACTTTAAACCGTCTTTTTAAGAACAAACAAATAAAATATTTCTGAAATGAATTCTTAGATAAATTACCTTTGAAGTTATGATATTTAAATAGACAATCGGAAGATAGTAAGGTGTGTAATTGTAGATATATTGTATATTAAAAATCCGTGCCCGCAGGGGGACACGCGTGGGTAGACCTCGTGTGTAACTCGTTTAAAATATAACTCACTACCTAAGAATAACACCCCTTGCGAGAATAAACTGTGATAATTTTATTTGGCTTAGTCAAAGGAGTACCTAGTGCGTTGCCTTAAATTTAGAGTAAAAAATAACCTTTCTATCCACCTTCTACCAGAAAAAAGTTATGAATTTTTTCCAAAAATTTTTGGTTTATTTATTCGGTTTATTTAAGTTATAGGTATTCATCAAAGACATCATATATTATGAACGCGATTGATCTACTTTGTATAGGGAAATAGTTATGGTCGAAAAAGTGAGACCCTAGCGCCCCCGTGGCCGGATTTCTCTGGTTAACGAACTAGACCTTCATTTTTGGATGGTTGATTTTTGTGCAAAGTTTGAAAGCGATCCGAGCGAAACTGCGGCCGCTATCGTGCTGACAAAAGACGAATCTGGACGCACGCACGCATATATATATATATATATATATATATATATATATATATATATATATATCAACTTTTTCACCAATGGTCATTTCGGACTCAGGGGGGTCATAAGAAGACCGAATTCTTCGAGGTCTACCCAACTAGCTAACACCGCGCCATATGGGCGTCAAATTTTATCTTTTTTGTTTCTTAATACTAAGTATTTAGGATTAATTTTGTTTATTTATTGTTAGGTACTGTTTCCTACAACTTATTAGTTTTAATTGTGGTGGTCTGATCTCTTGGAAATATCCGGAGAGGTAGTAGTCTATGTTACTGGTTCATAATGTAACCTTTGAAGTTAGACATTCATCGATGTACAAATATGAAGTGTTTCAGTGATGAGTGAATATTCTTTGTTTCAGTAACCAAGTGCTGTAACTATAATTAAACTTCAGGAGCTCATCGATTATCAAGCTGTATGAGATATTATTACAAAACTTACTAATACGAGTAAAAAACACTATTTCCAAACATTGTATGCTTACAACCTTTACCTATTTTATAATAAAGTTACTCAAAATATCAGTGACCTTTCAGTTATTGCTTGAGATGTTTTGCACCAGATAGTAGTATAATTTAAAGCATGAAAGACCCTTACCATTTGATTACATTAAAATAATATCTTCCTTAGAGGAGCAGATCATAATTAACAGGTTAAAATAATAACCAATCTAAAGCTTATAAATTATAATACAGGAATTAACCGTGTCTGCTTTTAGTCAGTAACAATATTTGAATTAATTAAACATTAATTTATGGTTAATTGCTTGTCATTAAATAAATCTTAATAGATTAATTTATTAAAGGTAAGAAAGGGATAGTTTTAGTTTGAATAGTGTGGAAAAAAGATAAATATTATACAGATTTAAGTATGTAATTTACTAAACTACAAATAAATAAAATATATTATATTACATTTATGAACCATAAATGTCATTATATATATCCAACACAGTCTTCTTGTAACCTAGATACAAGTTCCTGTCAGAGCCTTTAGTCCATGGTTGCGCAAACTTATTAAGAGTAGGGGCCAATCGGGCAAATCATGAACTGATGGCGGGCCGGCCGCCAGAAGTATAGGTAATTAAAGACATTAAAGAATTGATAATAAATGTCCTCTGTGAAACTAAAGTTTAGTCTCACAGAGGACGAAGGTCACACAACTGACACATCAACCTTTACAACGTTATTGTGTGAATTTTATTAATCCTTTTATTAATTTTTTATTAAGTATTAAAAACAGATAGTATTTTTAATGAGATTAAGTAACCAACTAATACATTAGTTGGTTACTTAATCTCATTAAAACTTTTGATGTCTAAAAACATAATGTAAAATAGAATCCTTATAACCGCCGTCCATCCTTAGAGATATATTGTTAAAGAGAATTCACTATAAAATAACTGGTTTCTTATTCTTTTTTAGTTGACAATAATTAGCTATTATATATTAATAGTTACTTGGGTGGAAGAAAATGCTTTAGTGTGAAACCCACCCTTTTTGCAATGGTTATAAAATAAATAATTAATTAATAGGTTAAAAAACACAGAAACTTTTAAGAACGTACTTATATCTGGCTCTTCTACAAAGCTACTCTTAGTGTAAGAGGATGTGGTGGGACTATGCATAATTTTAATGAACCAAGGAGATTGGCGAAATGGGATCAAGGCGTTGGCGGAATGTGCCCTAATTCTTATTAAAGTTCATGATTCCCTGCTTCTTAACTCTTTATATTATAACTATTTAAATTATTTATTCTGTCCTGTATTTTATTACTAATTATATTGATTTAATTCATATGTTATTTAATTAAACAGATGGTTTAGGTTCATTATCTTTTTTGACATGTAAAGCTTCCGTAATAGTTGCCAGTAATAATATTGTGTGCTGAGTCATGATATTTTTTGTATATAGCTTATTATTGTCTTTGAATATTATTCTTCTGTATTTATTAATTCACCAGAAGTCTTTGTGTGTATTATCAACATGCCCCATTAAAAGTTTGTCATAAAAGTTAGGACGAGTAATACGAGTAGGTATTATAAACTACAATAAAAGAACTATAATAACCACAATAATTATAATTAAGAATATTTTTATATGATAAATTCGTGGTTTAAATTTATGATGTCCCTGTAAATTATTTTTAAAATTCACATACTTTAAAAATAATTAACATTATTTTTTTTCTAAAACATAAACAAAGGACAGTGAATTTCAAGGTAAATAGAACCTTTGAAATCGAAGTAGCGAAATAAAAAAAGGTTTCTTTTCCAACAGGTTAGTTGCTAAAAGATTTCCAATAATTGGAAATGTTATAATTGAAGTAAATAGTTTGAAAGGAAAACGATCCGAGGGATACCTGAGGCTGATTTTAAAAGACATTGAATCTAGATTTCCTTCATGTACGGTAAAGTACATTGTACTTTTAATGTTTATTTGTCTGGTCCAAACACGGTGTACTGCACTGCTAAGTTATTTGATATAAAACATATCTTTAAAATATTTATTCTCTCTTTTGTAAATATACATTTCCATTAATTTTTTCTATTTAATTTTTTATTCTTAAATTTTCTTGTGCTCATTATAGTAGATATTAATGTCAAGCACATAAACAATTTTGAATGCAAAAATAAATTTACTAGAAGTTTCATAGTTTCTTGTTTATGATATCCTTAAATTATATAATTTTTGAGCTGGGTCGTTTTGTAGATAAGGTTAGGTAACATAAAAAATATGTTATTAAAGAAATTTTAAAAAACAAATTACATTTCCATAAAATACTTTATAGGATTATCTTTGAACGGTTCAAATTGATATCAGATATTGAAAATAGAGTATAGACTCAAACTATTTATCAACATTCATTATGGAAGATTCTTCGTAGTCGGATTTTAAATAAATTACACAAATACAATTTCTTTTTCCATTAAATGAAATCTGTATTAATTAAATATAAATTTATATCTGCAATATTTGGTTATTAATAATGGAACTACGTGACCACCAATACATTTACGGCATATTTATTGTATAAAAAGAAGCTTTGTTAAAATACACAGTTTTATTAGACAATTTTACATTAGAAAATCAAGT
Source organism: Melinaea marsaeus rileyi (assembly GCA_918358865.1). Lineage (NCBI taxonomy): Eukaryota > Metazoa > Arthropoda > Insecta > Lepidoptera > Nymphalidae > Melinaea > Melinaea marsaeus. Next base: position 45,614,011 of record OU911083.1, on the reverse strand, counting down.
CATGTAATATTTATATATGTTTGTACAGGTTATTTTTCAAACTTTATTTTAATTTATGGATGAAAACATTGATATTATTATCAAGATTTTATTATCAAGCGGTATAAAATACAAAAAAAAATCTCGAAATTTATTGTTGACGGCCTAAATCTGCAAAGAAACCCCACACATTATAATTAAATGGAATTTCAATGGAATTTCTCTTCACCTGCCTTGTAAATCATTGTATTTATACTTTTGACTTATCTTGTAAAGAAGTCTCGAAAAACACCCAACACTCGAGTTTTTGTCCTATTTTTTTACAAAGCTTACGCTTGAGATGTTTCACTTCACTACATTTGTAACTTAAAGTATGAAAGAATACGCTCATCATAGATTATATTGAAGCAATAATTTTCTGAGTGAAACAGATTCTGATTAATATGATATAATAATAACCAATATTAAGCTTATAAATTATAAGTAACGAGACGGGTTGTATTTACTCGCTTAACTCAACATTATAGCAATCATAAGTATTCAAAGAATTACTTTTGTCGATATGTTTAATCATTTCCTCTTAATATATAAAACACAAAGACACTCAATCACTGACTGACTCACTGACTCATTCATCGCTCTACAGCCCAAACCGTAATACCTAGATAGCTGAAATTCGGACACTAGACTCCTGACATATTGAATAGGTGCAATAGGAAAGGATGTTGCAAAGGTCTAAACCGTTCTAAAGTTACAGCTAAAAAACTGCAATAGTTAACCCCCCGCTCCGTCTCTTCTCCCATTGCATTGCAGTAGAAATTAAAATTATTTGGCCAGTCACTATGTTCATTCTCAAAACGTTGCGATGTGAGAAACAAGAGTGTACCTACAACCCGATAGGAATGAAACTCTGTAGTTATCAAACTCAAGGCTTTCTCGCACTGATAGCGAGTCATGATGGGTTGGAGGATAGAGCGTGTATGTGTGAAGGGTAGGGTCATGGGTTCAATACTCACGAAAGTTAATTTTTTTTTGTTTATGCTAAATACAGACCTATATACCTATATTTTAAGCAGGTCGTGTTGTTATCAAATTTTCGATTCATGTTTTTATCCACGCAGTGTTGATCACTTAGTCCTCTCTACGACACACACATTAGGTGATTTTTTTCAGGAACTTTTGGAATTTTAAACTCATACTCATAGGTAGTGTTTATTATATGAAGACGATGGCGTAGAATTAAGTCTGGTCTCTCAAATATTTACGCCAAAAATTATAATATTAAACCATCTTTCTTTAAAAAAACAATTAATTTGATAGAGTCGAGTGTGTAATGATTATGTAGAATCGAACCTGGCACCCTTGGGTCGTTAGTTCAACGCTCCATACTCCGGCGACACGGAGATGGACTTACTTATGTATATACCTACTTGGTATGTAAATCACTCACTATTTGCAGTGGCTAGAAAATTAAGATGTAGGGGTAGGAGGAGAAATGAATCTTTCTACCTCTTCAGTCTACTCTCGCGTCCTGCTCAGTTGAACTCTACTTTGTTTACAATTTCGAGCGCATGGGGCTCTGTTACTGAAGAAAGAGGTGTTGCGTGTTTATACTTGCAAGCTGTCAATCAAAACAAACAATTAGCAAATCTTCTGATCGGCCATTTCATTCTTCGTCATTCTTCGTAGCTTCCGGCTGATTTAGAAACTTTCTAATACCTACTGCGTTTGTTATCGAATTTATCGTGTTCTGGAAAACTTCTCCTTATTTATTCTGTGGAGTTTTTTCTCCTTTTTCCTTTTTTGTAGTGAGCAGCGTTTTAAGCTCTGTTCTATTCAAAGTTAGATTTTTTCTTTTCCGTTGTTCTTTTTTTTTAAGTACCTACATCGAAATAACGCTTGCATTTGATTAGCGTTTTGATATTTCACTTTGACCAAGCAAGTCTTGATTTTTTTTGTTACTTCCCATTATTTTGTTCATAGGTATATTATTTTTTAGTGGGTAAGTACCTGAAGCAAAGCTTGAGTTGATCAGTGTTGTGCCTTTTTGATTCGTCTATTTTTCGACATTACATTCAGTACTAACGGGACGTTTGGTTCCTCTGCGGAGTTGTAGGCAGCAGCTGGCCTTTTCCCTGAGTGCACTTTTAAAATAGTCCTCAATAGTGCCGTAGTTGCCTCCTTCAGAGAAGGGTCTATTCTGAAAGTGCTCAGGTTTTCAGAAGGTTTGCAGGCGGGGCACAATGACGCGTCGCTTTTTCCCGTGGAAAACTCTGTCCCTCCTCTGCTAATACCGACCAGGTTTGCTACTATGATTTCCAGTGAAACCAAAAAAAGAATGAGATCGCGAGCAAAGGTTTCTGATCGAATAAAGAAAGAAAATATAAAGAGGCTGTGAGAAAATATTCAAAGAAAAATCCGGAAGTGAACAGAGAAAGTGTGAAGAGGTATACAGAGAAAAATCTGGAAGTACATAGGGAGAGTGTGAAGAGGTATACAGAGAAAAATTCGGAAGTGAACAGAGAGAGTGTGAAGAGACACCGAGAAAATAATTATGGAAAAAGTGTGATTGAACCACTTTGTTCGTGTGCTAACTTACCTGTAATTCGGGAAGACATTGTTTCTGATCTTCAGCGTATGTTACATGAGCACAATAGTTATCTTCAAAATTTTGAAGTCGGCCATGGAGAAACAGTCGGATGATAATTTTAAAGTGATTATTAATGCGGACAAGAAGCCAGCTGATGCAATTCTGGCCGCTTTAATTCGCCTTCATCTAATGAAGTGGCTATCTTGATTGTTGTGCAAGAATTCGAAAAGAGGAACATTATATTGGAAAGTAGGACAAATAATTTACAGAGAGTGTCGGAATTAAACAGGGCGAAGAACTATTTTCACTTGAAGGATGTGCTGGAAAGAGATGGAGATATTCAGGGGGTTGGTCAAATTGTCATTTTGCCTTCTTCTTTCACTGGTAGTCCACGCTACATGCACGAGTGTATGCAAGATGCCATGACATATGTGAGAAAATATGGCCGCCCTGATCTCTTCATAACATTTACGTGCAACCCAAACTGGCCCGAAATAAGCGCTAACCTCTCTGCAGGTCAGCAGTCCTAGGACAGACATGATATAGTATGTAAAGTGTTTCGTCTGAAAGTAGGAGCTTTCATGAGTTTGATCATCAAGGGCAAAGTTTTTGGCGAAGTAATCTGTCACATGTATTCCATCGAATGGCAGAAGAGAGGACTACCTCATGTTCATATTTTGGTGTGGTTGGGAAAAAAAATTTCGCCAAATGAGATTGATAGTTTTATTAGTGCAGAAATACCGGATTCATCATCAGACCCCGTTCTTCGTGATGTTATCGTGAAAAATATGATTCACGGTCCGTGTGGGTTATTTAACCGATCTTCGCCGTGTATGAAAGATGGAAAATGTACCAAACATCGGTCTTTTAATCAAGTCACAAAAACAGGAGAAGACGGGTACTCTACGTACATGCGGCGGTCCCCTGAACAGGGAGGTGATTCTGCGCTAATAAAATCATAAGGGAATATCTTAACTGTGAATATTCGATGGATGGTACCGTATTGTCCCTTGCTTTCGCGCATATTTAAAGCACACATTAACGTCGAATTTTGTAATTCCATCTAGTCAATTAAATACCTGTGCAAGTACGTCAACAAAGGTAGCGACCAAGCTGCTTTTGCTTCGAACTGAAGAAACGTTTTCCTGACGTTTCAGTTTAGCATGATGACCGAGTGTGTAACAAAGGCTTGATATATATTGAGGACAAATTGTATTCGTTAACATCTAAAACGCTTGAAGATTTTGGATTTCCTCCTCTTCAAAAAGATAGGTCTGTACTTTTCTCCAGTGAGTCCATGCGAGAAACTTCGTACAATGTTGAAGAGTCCCTAAAATTTGTTGAAGAAAATGAAGAAAGACTTACTAACGAATAGAAATTTGCTTACTTGGCCATTATGTAGAGCGTTGATAATCAGGAGGGAAAGCTGATTTTCTTAGACACACCTGGGGAAACAGGGAAAACTTTCCTTATAAACTTGATTTTGGCAAAGATACGATCCATTCGAAACATCGCTTTTGCCCGTGCGTCTTCCGGTATGGCTGCCACTCTTCTTCAGGGAGGTCGTACTGCCCATGCAGCTTTTAAACTACCCCTTAATCTTGGTTCAAAGGATAGTCTTACATGCAATGTTAAAAAAGGCTCTGCTGTGGCAAAAGTCTTGATCAATGCGTCCATCATAATCTGGGATGAATGCACCATATGTCACAAAGGTGGTATTGAAGCATTGAATAGAACTCCCCGTGATCTTAGAGGCATGGAATAGCTGATGGGTGGTATGATATTGATACTATCGGGTGACTTCCGACAAACATTACCGGTGATTCCGAGAGGGACTAGAGCGGACGAGGTTCACGCCTCAATAAAAGCTCGCCACTGTGGAGTAAAGTGACGAAGTACTTTGAGCGTCAATATGCGAGAACACACCTTTTGGGAGACAAGTCGAGTGGAGAGTTTGCAAAGCTACTCTTGGATATCGGAGAAGGCAAGGTAGTTGAAAAGGACAGTGAAATTGAATCTACAGGTAGAATGGGTATTTTGGTTCATAGTTTAGATTATTTGGTGCAGCATGTATTCCCCGATATTACCAATAAAAAGAACATGTCTTTTGAGTGGCTTTGTGAACGCGCTATTTTGACGTCTAAAAACGAAAGTGCTTTGCTAATCAACGAGATGATGTTGGACAAGGTTCCGAGTGAGGATATAGTCTACGAGTCAGTGGATAGTGTTCTTGCTGAGGACTTGCTGAGGTAAGCGACTCATTATCCAGTCGAGTTCCTCAACTCCTTGAACCCACCCGGACTACCTCATCACAAGTTGAAGCTCAAAGTAGGCATTCCTATCATGCTGCATAGGAACCTAAACGCTCTCACATTGTGCAATGGCACTCGAATGAGGGTGTGTTCCTTAGAACGCGATGTCATTGATGCCACAGTTCTCACTGGGTGTGCGTCGGGTCAGCATGTTCTCATTCCTCGCATTCCCCTAATGCCCAGTGATTACCCTTTTGATTTTAAGAGACTTAAGTTCCCGGCGAAGTGCTGTCTGGCCATGACTATCAACAAGGCTCAAGGGCAGACATTCAAAGTGGCCGGTGTTGATGTTACTGCGCCTTGCTTCTCACACGTTATACGTTGCATTTTCTCGAGTTACTCGAAGAGACAGTTTGTTTATCCTTGCTGCAACTGGTAAAACAAAAAATGTTGTGTACAAAGAAGCTTTAGGCTAGACTTTTTTGTTCTGCGTAAACAGGTCGTGTGAGAGAAGTGTAGGTAACTAAGATCCTGCTGAGTCTCTTACATCATACGTTGTAATGATACCGATTTCGACTTACCCGATTTGTAGTATCTTTAAACTGAGTCCCTTACATCATACATTGCAATGATACCAATTTTGACTTACTTACCCGATTTGTCGTGTCTTTAAACTAAGTCCCTTACATCATACGTTGTAATGATACCAATTTTGACTTACCCGGTTTGTCGTGTCTTTAAACAAGGGTACCTATCTATTGCCTGGTTTACTGTGCCACTGAGTGTCATATATTTCTTTTAACGAGAATATTACGTCGGTTTACTGGAGAAACGTTTTGGCGTTTCCCTGGATTGCTGTATTTTAACTTGAATTAATTTCTGAAATTGATATTGGGTCTTTTTAACGAGGATATAGGTCTATTGGAGAAACCTCTAAAATATAACGCGCCTGTTTGATACCTCCTAGGTGGTGTGGAAATTCAAACCAAATGTTTGGTCACTTTCGCCGTCCGTCGCGAAGCACGGGTAATCTACTAGTCATAATATAACGTATAACACGATATTCCAATAATTATTTACAGAATTGTTGCAAATTATCAAAGAATTAAAATAAATAGAAAAAAAAGATCTTGGAAAGTAAAGTCGAAGTAAATGATAACTATATTACTTCAATAGAAGCAAGGGATTAAATCAAGAATTGAGATGTTGTATAATAGATAATAATGTCACTTTGTTATTAAATATTGCAAGCGCAATCTCTTCTAAACCTCTAAAAAGTAATTAGCTTCACAGAAAGGACAAAGTGTGCAGTGAATAACAATTCTCTACTGCAATATTTTCACTACAAAAACAGCTTTAAAACAGCTGAAGTAATAAGTAATTCAAAATAATATAACATATTTTTATGTCGTGTTACCTTCTGTCTTTATTTGAAATAAAACCATTCTAGTAACTAACGGTTAATATAGAATTTTTTTATTAACATTGAATGCAAAATTCAGTTTTGAACTAAATATAAAACTGCAGTAAGATTCTATATAATCTCACGATCGTACTCCTGAATTTACAGTATTATGTACTATAGAATATCGAACATATTAACATAATGACGGTCACGAATACGAAGTGACATTTCAATTCAATATTTTTTTTTATAGAAATGTAGCTGTTGACTTGACTTCATAAATAGGAAAATATACCTTCGTAATAAGAGTTGTTGATGAATGTACTGTTATCTATTCAACATAAAATTACAGGTTTACACCAAATAATTTTCATTTATACATCCTACCTTTCTGAAATACTTATAAGGGACTTTTATATATAGCTGGCCTTACTCTAAGCGAGCTAACTAAGAACTTCTCCTATTATATTGTATAAGTTGAACTGTGCCATAAGATATCGTAGTAAATTGTTTAAATATTCCCAGATAGACAGACTTATAAAAGACATTTGGTAAAGCTTAGCTTTCTAAAAAACAAGTATTTTTTTTATTCTAAACAGAACTTAAATATAAAGGACAAGAAATTGAAAGTTAAAAACTGCCTTTGAAATTTAAGACTTGAAATAAAAAACGCTATTCTTCCCGACAGTTCAGTTGCTGAAAGGTTTCCAATAATTGAAATTGTTGCTTAATTAAAGGAAACATTTTGAAAGGAAAACGGTCCGAGAGATACTTACGGCTTATTTAAAAAACTCTAAAGAGAGATTCCATCTCATTTGTCAGTTGTTTACTTTGTATGTTAATTTGTTTGAAGCAGGTTGTGAGTACAGTATAATTGTAATGAATTGGATCAAGTAGTTTCTTGTTGGAATTTATTTTTGGTGCTATTTTTTTAAAAATGTTGTAAAGCTGCGGAATATATTAAAGTTGATATAAAAATTCTTTGGAATTTACGAGTCTCGAGGATCACAAGGAAAGGTAATTTATTGGATTAGTCGCTGAAAAAATAAATTATAAAGTCTGCATTTAAATCTTAGTGTAAATAATAGATACATATGTAAAGTTTCTTATGATTGTTTGGTAAATGTTGTGTGCAGGGCGATCAGCGCATTGGTAATGAGAAAAGAAAGATACGAGTAAATACGTCAATAAAATCGCTGGTACAGTTGGAACTTGGAATCAACTAATGTCGAAATAAGTGCGAGCGAAACTGAGTGCAAAAGCTAGTTGGAAGATAAAATAATTTTGTTTTGCGAATAATAAATTATAATTTATTTGAAAATGTATATGAAAGTGTAATTGCCCTATCGTTAACCATTACCAATGTATCTTTTATCTGTTGTTGTCTGTAATGTTAACCTAATTAAAAAAATTGCTTTCTATAGAAATCATTTGAAAATATAATTAATATAATGTTAATAGGTTGTATTTTCTTTTAATTTAGTTTTTGTTGTCATAGAAAATATTATAACTTTATTTTAAAGTATTTGCATGAGGTTATAATTAAATTTTTAATCGGCTTTTGTCTATATACCAACCAATTAAAAGAATTAAGTTGAATTCTTAAGGTAAATCTATTGAATGATTACATTTATTACAGTTCTTTTATATCTGATATATAATTCTATCCTATTTCAAATACTTAGCTACAAGTGTTCTTTGTTGTTAAACGGACATCCACTACAGGTCAAGTTGACTTGATAATATTATGGTGGTTCTGTGTTGTGTCCGTCCGGTCTCTTCTAAGGACTCCTTTGAGATGACGTTCACTAATTCGAGGATCTCATCTACGTTTTCTCAAACCGAACTCGGTCTCTATAAATCCAAATGTAAGTTGATTTATTTGATGGTAAAAAAAGAAAAATATAATCACAAAAAAATGTTTAAATAATGTTACTTTGCTCATATAATAAATTAAATATAAATGGTGAGACAGTCACTGGTCTATCAAATTGGTTATATATCCAAATATTACCCTGCATGTTATACATATTACATTAATTAAAATATTAAAAGTAGGGATCTCTAATCTCAATACGTAATTTTTATTTAGTTTCTACAACTCAATAAATATTAGTTTAAATCATATCTCAAATATATAACTGGCTCATAATACTAAGACCGAGGTAGTTTACGTAAAGTACTGTCTAAATTTCAAATACGATTACTAATATAAAGTTTTAGACGCATTTGTGCTCTGAATATCATGCTCCGGGAACGTTGTACTTAATATTACTTAATTTCGTACCTTAAAATGAAAATTCTTTTAATAAGTATCTGAATCATAAAATGATTTAATTTCTTTGGCTAAATTTATTAAAAATAACTATGTTAAAATTTTTAATTATTAATATATTGAAAATTTTGTAAAATTAAGTAAATTTGTTTAATTTCTTTTTAATCCCAAAAAAAATACCAGACCGTCTAATACACTATTATGTAATCTAAAATGTACGCTGTAATTATTCGCTAGATATAACTTCCGCGGAGTAGCGTATTGACATTACTAGTTACGGTTGGCAGAACACCTCGACATACGTTCCGGGAACTAATATTGCTGTCAATATTTGAAGCTCATAATTAAGTCATTGGAATTCAGATTGCGATAATGGAATTTCTTTTAACTTTACAATAACAATTAGACCAATAATAAATCAATTAATTTACATTATATTTGTTTTATGATTTATAAGAGTTTTGTCAAACGTCCATTTTTATTGAAAATTAATTTTGTTTTTATAAGCAAAGCAATAAGGATTTGATTCTTATAACACGGGATCAACTATCAATCTCCAATACAGAAACTGCGTTTAATCTTGAATGCCCGGGTGATGTTCAAGTTCAATGAGTGACCCAGACAAATCGTTTCCAATTTGAGTTCCGATTACTCCATGGGTCTGCATTGTGACCTCTGAATGATTAATTCGTCACAGTCGGGAAATTTCGAAGTGATAATAAATACAGATATAGGCATACATAAATGTATATAGGAGGTATTTTTCCTCTTCGTTTTATACTTATAATATTTGCATAATTAATCGAACTTAGTTCAATAAATTGCATCGTAAAGAAATATTTATATTTGTATAATAATAATAGCGTATATACTCGTATATAGTAATAACTTGAAATAGTAAACTTAGAGTTCGCGATATTTTACATTGTTATTATTACAGCATATATAAAAATTGCGCAGGCGTCGACCTCGTTAGAATATTCATAAATATCTTACTTTATTAACAACCAAATTCTTAATTCCTCCTCGAACCTACATTTTTATTGATTTTTTCTAGATAACTATCGATACAACATAATAGAAATAAAACATATATAATACAACATACGGCAATGAAAATATAATGAGAAAAGAAAACGTCTTTCTTCCCAAAAACATAGTGATTTAGGTATTTTATTATTCAACCTTAGTAATTCTTAAAATTGTCAATACATTCAGTATTGTAACAAAAAGGAACCATGGTTTCAAGTACATTTACATTTAATTAGTGTCGTTTTACGAAAAAAACATACGATACTTTTGTTCCAAGTACATCAAAACTGAAATAGATTATTACTTACTGAAAAACAGGGATAAAGCAGTTTACTGTAGAGACTGATACTACATAGTTAAAATTTTGATAAAACCACGTTAGTTTTAAATTTTTTAAACCATCAATCCATGGTCCTCCCCTTTTAAAACTTTTTCTAACATTTAACAATAAGCTATTATATTTTTTGGATTGTTTTCAGAATTTTCAAAGAGGCATTTTTTTTTAAATTTGAATTTAAAATTAAAATTTGAAATTTTCTAAATATTTTTCAATTACAACATATACATTGTTGTATATCACAAGAAAGAGCATGACAATTGCTACAAGATGACACTAATTTCATTTCTCTAGTTCAGTTTAGGAGAGGAGTAATTTATATTTCAAGAGAGCAACGTGATGCCTTTTTGGTCAATTTTTGGTAACTTGGTTGCCATATTTTCAAAATGGGTTGATATAATTTAATGAAATTTAGCATTTTTCTTAGTCTACATAGATTCTACCTATGTGCCAAATTTCATTTAAATCTGAGAGGATGAGGTCATCTGACCTCATCCTCGTCACCCATGCCACTCATAGACATCGACACACCCGTCTGGGTGTGTCGTTTTGCCATGTAATGACCCGTGTTCAAAATTCTCATTTGTATTTTTGTAATATTATGTTTATTTCCAAAAGCGCAGCTCACGAAGACAGCTAAGTGACGCTTTGCCTTCAACATAATTTAGAATATCGAGGTTTTGGAGTAAAAACTTCTTTATTAAAAACAAGTCTATGTTGAACAGTATATCTGATATGGTTTTATAATTTTATAATAACTATAAAAAATATATTAATGAATACTATTTATTTAGTTATATTTTTTCCACGTTGAATCCATACCAATGAACGCTTGTGTACGTCAAATGGGAGTGACAGGACAATTTTGATTCCGTACGTATCGATACAAGCCCTTCTGTAAAGACTCTCTAACATAAAATAAGGCTACGAGGGCTTCAAACGCGCCCTGGTCTGAGAAGAACCTCACAAGAAACTTAGCCGGCTTTTTTTTATTGTGATCACTGTTTCACAAACGTCAATATATTTAGTGAGGAATGTATGAACAACTAGAACCATCGCAATCAATTCGATAAGCTGGCCTAATTGTTAGTTAATAAGAATAAAAAGGAAATCCATGGATCGCAACACGACTAGTCATCGCAAACAGCATCCGTTCATGAGCATAACGCAAGGGAGCTATAACCCCCTTCGCCATATTTGAGGAAATGGGGCACTCCGGCCTCCATCGCTACCGCAAGTAATAACTTCTAAGGCAGCGGTGTGATGCAGCCAATAGATCTAACGACTCTAACCAACAGTCAGAAAAAATTTTTAGGTTACTAGTTAATTGCTAAAATACTATTTACTCCCAGACTATACCGTCGTTATTGTAATTCTTTACACTATAACAACTTTTTTTTTATTTAATTTCTTTTACTGAATAATTCGGATTTATTTAGTGACAAATTAATAAGAATTTACTGTGGAATTTATTGTAAAAACGTATACAATTAATCCTACAGGAATTACTTATTTTATGGAACTTAGTAATGGGCATAGCAAGTTTATTTTTAACTATTTATTGAAAACATATGAACCGTAATATTTTACGTATTAGAATTGAAAGTTACTTTGTATTTAAGGACGTGAAGTATTCAGCGGAGTTCCAATTACGTGTCACAGCTGCGTGTCAACAGACTCTGAATTGTTTTAACCTTATTATGAAACAATCATTGATACAATTGGGTTATAAATGGAAAAGACTGTTGTTAACTTGTTTTTTTTTATTTTTAGCAATTTATTGGTTATATTATGTATATTTTTGATATAATATGTACAATACGAATATGTCTCATTTAAATTGGATATAGAATTACTTTTTTAAATGTGTTTATAATGATGGTCACTAAGTGTATGTATTTAAATTGTTTTTGTGTACGTTTCAAGTGGAAGATATTCGACAGATAAAGTTTTCTTAGATACTGGGTAAGTTTTACTTGACTACAAATAATAATACAAAGTATTATATTTTTGATTGCGTTTTTTTTTAAATCTGATTATAATTAATTAAATATCACGTTAAGTTTGTAATCGATCGACACATCACTGAGGAGTCGTCAGATCTTTGTAATAAATTGACTGATATCATTGTCATGATAGAATACAGAATTAGTAAAGTTTAAAGTAATTCAACAAAACACTCCCTTAATAATATTTTTATCGAACGTTTACAGTTTACGTTAACTTAAACAAAGGTAGTAAATTAAATAAAACAATTATTTTATTTAGTTTAGTCATTTGTTTCATCTTCTCATTACTTCTGTTGCCATGGGTTGTGGATAAAGCAGTATCTATCCTACCTGCTGAACAGAAAGTCGTGGATTCGCTTTATAGACGAGACAATTCATAGTGCAATCAACAGAATGTTTTTTAGATTTTTTGTGCCCAGTATGCCTGCTGTACAGAGATTACTGGGGACTTTTATAATAATTAGTGAATTATACAAATAGCGGATATAACTTATTCTGAACTTCGACATAAAATAAAACATTTTAATATGGACATGTTTATTATTTTTTCCTTTCTAAATTAATTCTTACCATTATTTAAAATAAAAATCTGCGACGGTGACAAAATGTTTGTGTGTAATAAGACACAATTAAATATCAGCGTCCTTGGGGATCAAAATTGTAATATTCCAGAAACATTAACATTTCGTATCTGTGTATATATTATATTTGTTTCTGTTGAATAGCGTACTTAGGCTTTTTATTTCATATTAAAAAGATAAAGGCAAAAAAATATAATAATTAATATTTTTTCATATCTAAGACAAAAATCTAAAATAGGAAACAGTATGAGATAAATGAAGGCAAATAACTTAGTGAAAAATATATTGATAAAAAAGTTGTCATATGTTATGTAATAGTGTAAGCCACCGAAAAATCTTGCAACATCTGCGGGGAGGCAGTAGGAACCGCGAAACACTTGCTAGTAGGGTGTAGGGTACTATTAAATAGAGGTAAATACTCGCGTCGCCACGATAAAGTATTAGAAATCATAGGAGAAGCGGTTAGTCTTTCTGTAGCAAGAGCGCAGAGGGGTATAACAACCACCAAAAAATCAGTAGAGTTCGTAAAGGCAGGTTCGTCCAAAAAATCTAAATTAAAACCTTATTCCATCTTGGACGCGTCTCCTGATTGGACTCTCATGATGGACACGTATGAAAGGCAATACAAAATCCCCGGGGATGTTTGTGTTTCGTCATCTAGGCCGGACTTATTCCTGTATTCAAAACAACTAAGGCGCGTTATACTTGTGGAGCTTACTGTACCCTGGGAAACAAACATACCCAAAGATCATACATTTAAGCTTAACAAGTATTACGAACTGTGTAACGAACTGATCAGGAATAGATTTATAGTTAATTTGTACGCTGTAGAAGTAGGAGGAGGTATAACAGCAAAATCTCTCTACAACTTATTTAAGGATCTCGGCCTTTCTAGAACGATCATCAGTTAATTTCTGGAACGTATTTCAAAGGCGGCTTTAGTAGGTTCTTACGATATTTGGTTAGGTAGGGAGAGGAGCGTAAACAGTGAAGGTGAGCGTGTATGCGCATAGTAACGGGGCCCCTTAAACCTACATCTGGGTCGCAAGTCCCAGGCATTGTTTGCGCTCCTCTTCTTGCAACGCGATGGGCCCGGCACTCGCACGGTGAAACCATGGAATGCTAAGAAGCTTCGTCTCTGAAAAGTCGCATGCATTAATGTTAAGGGACAAATGAAGAATGAAGAATTATTATTGTTGTTTTTGTTGCACAAATGCATTTTATATTTAACTGTATTTATTGCTGTCATCTTCTAAAGATTGGAAAAAAAGATTTTACTATTTCTTTTAGAACGTGGAACCGAGAGGAAAGCAATTCAAAATTTTTGTACTCGTTCTTCTATGAATAATTTCCTCCAATACTAAAAAAATCCGTAATCTTAACGACTTCGTATTTAAAAGCAAAATGTTTTTGATAATTCGACATATTTCTTGGAGACATTTGATTTTAGAATTATGATAATCTAATAAAATTTGATTAGCGTTCTAGTTTACACATTGTTTATGACATCTATCCCACATGCAGGCATTTGTCCTTTTTGGTTTTTTCTTGGTGGGGCAACTCTCTATACATGTAGGCAACTATGAAAAAAAAAGTTTCCGCAAAGTGGGGCAATTATTCCGGTTTTACCCTATATTAAAAAAACTGAAATAAAATATATATAAATTGCAAAAATAATATATTGATAAATTACGTTTAAGATTCGCTTAAAATAGATGTTTGAGATTTTCTTAACATAAAAGCAATAAATCAATTTTGAAGCAATACCTAATATATCGTATAAGGTAATATATCTAGACGTCTGAATCTGGATTGAGAGTAAAATATGGAACGCTGCTGTTACAACACGTTAAAATATTTTTAAATAAATTTCATTCTTATCTAGAAATAGAAAAATAAAAAGTTGTTATTTATTTTTTTGAGTGACAAAGAAGCTATTGAACGTATTTCACATAATTGTGTTGTTTCATTTTAACATAAAAATATTTTATTTTTAGTTTGTATATTTCAGAGTATAGATGAAAAGTATAACCATAACAATTCTATAACCATTTTATAACTATTTTTTGGAACTTTAGTCTAAAATATGAAATAGTTTGTCATGAACTATTTTGTGCTAATGAAAACAATAATCTTTAAATATATTTGTGACATATATATAATAAAATAATAAATATAAATATTAGCTTTCTTCACTTCAAAGTTTTCACGTATTTATAAAAGGAATTAAAATGTCAAATTATTCATGTAATTTATCGTTTCCATTAATTGATAACAGTAGGCTTTGACTAAACTTATTTATATTAGTATGTCTTTATTAATAATACTTCAAACTTTTGTACTATCTATTCTAAAATAAAAAACATTAACATACCTGTTGTACCGAAAAAAACACTATAAAGTTCTTTGTGACCTTTATAACCAACAATATCAAACTAAATAACGGATTATGATTTTAACATTTTATATATATATATATATATATATATATATATATATATATTATAGAGTTACATCGCCTTAATAAACTCGAATACTATTTAATTTAATGACACACGATGTAATATATATAGCTGTAAGCCATTGTATAATTCCTTATTATGTATCGTTATTTAATATTACTCCATGCATTATTAGATTGACCATGAATATTTTTATAGCACTTTACTTTACTGCTTTATTATTGGTTTCATTATTTCCTGTGACATATTTCTTTACATTGGTTTTATTATTTCCTGAAGTATTGAAATCTGATCGGAATAATATCAAGATTTAAGAAGCTTAGAAGCAAAGATCAACCGCGACACGCTACTTTATAATCGACGGTTCCTTTAGTTGAAGGCCCAGACCAGAAACGATAAAAACGGATATCTCAATAACACTTTACAAAATGTACGCACAAATAAAAATACTAAATAAAACTTTAGAACCTCGACAATATTTTAGATTTAAATATTCTCGTATGCCTTGTGCAGGATTCTGGGTTTAAAGATCTAACAATCTGTATCAGATACTAAAATTAAACCATGTCTTTGAGTCTGCTTTTAACTAATGTTAAATAACTGCGGCTATTACACGAACATCAATCAAACAACGTGTAATAATTCTATACTAACAGAATTAAAGTTTTTAATCCGTTTTTTTTAGATGTTTGTCTTATTTATTAATAACTATAAAAGCCTATTAGCTTATATAGTTTTCTAAAATAAATGACTTACATTTTGAGAAAAACTAGCGCTCACTTATAATTATAATATAATAAATTATAACATATTTATATTAAACTGATATATAAATCCATTCGAATACTAGAATCCGATAAAACGCCGCCGCGAGAAAAAAAGAACACATTGTTCAGGAAAATAAAATGAAACGAATTCATTGAAACATCTAACTTATTGTTCATCAAAGCCTTTGTACTGCATCAGCAATACCAATGCAATACGCCTCGATTTGTTAAAACAAAAGCCTGTAAAAGCTTCATATAAAAGAAATATAAAAAATTGTTTATGAATTATTTTATCTCTGAATAACTCCTGCATAAACGATTGTTTTTGATATATCTTTGAGGTTACTTTTGGTTATGTAAATGTTGAAAACAGCTTTCTAATACTTGACAGATTAAAAGTTACCTTTTTCATTGACTATTCTATTAAATATTTTAGTTACTATATATGATTAATACTTACTCAATCTGTATCGAAATTGCACATATTAAAAACGTATATTGTCTCGTCATTTCCATTTATGTGACGTGTGATAGAACTGTGTAGTAGCAATGGGCATATTGCGCTGACCCCATAGTCTCGTTGCGTCTCCAAGCATTTTAATTAGTAAACCTTGCCTTGAAATTAATCTAAGGAATAATACGGAACTAATTATTATTTAATTAAAATATCGTGTGAAACCGCCCTTATGACATTTTATTATCTCAATAAATTATAACCATCTATTTTGTTTAAACAGTAATAATATTACTAATATTTTATATTTTCAAACGTAAGTAATTTTCTATTTTAAATTACAACCCAATATTATTTTCGAATATATTCCAATATTAACTAAATAAATTGTATTATAAATTGAGACAATATACGATTAATGTATTGACTTTAAAACTCAACTTTCTGAATGTCATTTTATTAAACTTTGAAAATCATTTGTAATTATCGTATATTGCAGGTGGAATTGTATTGGTTTTAATTACCATCGAATAATTTAACAAAATAATAACATGTCAACAGGCAGTCGAATTGTTTCAGTTCAACAATGAAGTAACAAGTGATACATGTTTCTGAACTATGAATAGCGAAAATACTTTAGACTGCCTTTTATATTCTACGAAGTAATGACAAACATTTTATATTTGTTTTGTGTTTTGTTTCATAAATAAAGAGACTTTTCAGGCAAATAAAAGCCTTTTTAAATCAAAAATTATAAGTAGAATCGATAAGATACTATTTTATTACATTGCTCACCAAATATATTGTCGTTTGTGTAACAGTGATCACAAAAAAAAGCCGGCTGAGTTTGTTGTGTGGTTCTTTTCAGACCAGGGCGCGTTTGGAACCCTCGTAGCCTTATTTTAAGTTGGAAAGTGTCTCTACAGAAGGGCTTATTTTGATACATACGATATCAAAATAGGCCCTCCTGTCACTTCCATTTGACGTACACAAGTGATCACTGGTATGGATTCAAAGTGGAAAATATATAAATAAATAAAAATAAAAATAAATAAATAAGTTGTTTCGTTCGTACTCTCTTTGGTATTCTGTTTTTTCCTAGACTACTGTATAGGAGAGTACAGATCAGAGAGAACAGAAGGCAAATATAATAATAATATAATAGGTTTTCCAATAGAGATGACTCGACAAGATATTGATTCAAGGAAACAGATTTGTTCGTAGCTTCAGAACTATATTGAAAGAAATACGAATATACCAATAATAATAAATAGTTATATATTTATTAATAACTGTTTTATTATATAAGAATTATTAACAATTATAAAGTCAATAAATAGAAAGAAAATTACCTAATTTAATTAATTTTTAATTTAATTATTACATCAAACTAAAAAAATATTCTATCAGATGAAAAAGATTGACAACAAAGTTTTAAAAATGCTTCAACTTATTTCGATATGCATTCAGAGTTGAATGCATATCGAAATGAGCTGAATTATTAAATACTGAAGCCATAGACTCGATAAGAATATAAAGTCTTATTAAAGAAGTTTCGACCTCAGCTGGAAACTTTACTTTCATAATCAAATTATTTGGTTAGAAATAAAATCAGGAATTTATTTCAAATTTAATTGGTGGGAATAAAGTTTGTATATAAAAAGAAATGTTACATCTGTAATAGTCACCTTTTTTATTTTTCTAAATACTTTGAATGCATTAGTTAGACTACATGTCAATAATTCAAATTAAGTTAATGATGAATTTGTCTATATTTTATTTTACCGAAATGAAAACCGCACGTAAATGCTAACAGCAACTTCAGGAACCGGGGTTCAAAGAAAGATGAATGACTCCTATTTCAAACGATAGAAAAATGTTACGCATTGCGCCAATGTTTCAAGTAAAGTTGAGACATCACTAACAAGTTCTTTATACGAACTAACATATTATCATTTGTAATAAAACTAATAAAAATATTTTACCAGTATATGCAACTAACTTGAGTATATGGAGAAAGCTGAAACAGAAGTTTTTAAGTATTTGTAGTTAATGCTGCCATAATGTACTATAGCTATTTTAACCTTTCCAATTTAAGGTCTAGGATAATATCGTGTAGTTATTACATTATTGAACAAGGAATCTGTTATGAATACTCAAAAGTAAAAACTTTGAATGTGCGAGTTTCATGAAAGAAAAAAGTTTGCTTTACGTGTTCAAAGAAAACTTTGAGATTGTAGTAATAATTAAGTTAATATAAGTTTTTAACGTAACCTTCATATGGATTAAAATTATCATGCTATTTTAAGTTAGTACTAAAACTGAATCGTATAACAAATATATATAGTGAAGCTAATTTCGTCGACATTTAGTACAGTTATAAATCGTTCCGGGAGGTCTCATTTTTTCACATAACTGCGATCACCTAATTATTGCCAATATTATAAATTTCAATGCTTTCATCTCGGCCATTATTACATTTTTTCTGCCAAATGCATCTCTATTATATATATAGTAATTCGTTATATTATGCAGAATTTATGCTAGAAACATTACATTTGTGACCGACTTTACGAAAGGAGGTCATATATTTTTTATGTTGTCCTTCATTCTATCTTATTATAATTCCATTTGTTTTAATTGCACATTTTTGTCTGAAGATTGACTTTCGTTTTATTAAGTATATTTTAATAGTAATAATATAATCAGTATATACTCAAATAACATCAACAATGTTCATGGTTTTATATTTCCACTATAATTATACCGTTTAAAAATTTAACGGTTCGTACTTTTGTAAATTTATGTACAACAATGGAAATAAACACTTCTGCAATTTATAAAAAACAAATTTGTAGCTGCCGGCATCTGCTAAATTGATAGAAAAAAATACGTTTTTATTTCGATTGGTTTTATATAATGGACCCAATTATTTGTCACTCGTTTCAGATTCGTTGCGATTTTAAATCATTTTTATAGAAAATGTATTTTCCATAAAACTACGTATGCTCATAAATCAATTATTAATATTTATTATTTTATAGATTTTAAGATACATAATAATTAAATATAAAGATTACTATTGACATGTCCACTTCCACTTCTTATTAAAATAAACATTTTTATTCATCAATATTATCATTACTCTTGTGGTCAATAAAAAACTGACAATAACATATACTTTTAGAAAAATCGGTAAGCTGTATAATAAAATCTTGAAAAATAGTGATTCTGATTTACAATCGTGAATCGAGATTATTCAAAATGACCCTGATATTTCGTTTAAAAGGAAACGAATTGATTTCGACGAAACACTTAAACTAAAAATAGATATATCTTGTTATATAATTATAATATGATAATATTTTTAACAATTGATGTTGCGTATTCTTTAAATGTAAGTTGTAATTTTATGACACTTTAAATACCTACTTAACCTCCACCCGGCCTTAGTCCTACATCTTACTACCAATTTATTAGTTTATTTAGTATCTTTCTTTTATAAAGTTATTTCTATGTATGCTATGTATGTAATAATATTACTGTTTTTGTTTCAGGTAAGCAGCATTGACAATACATAAGTTAGAAAAAAATTATAACAGAGAAGAAATTATCTACTAACTCAGTTTTAATTAAAATATACAACATAACATGAAAGTTTTTTAATGAATAAAAAAGAAATAATTTTATTCCTTTAACATCTTTTTATACTAAAAAAGTAATCATAAAATTGATTTTGATATAAATAATTATGTTTTTGTTTGAGGAAGTAGCTGTTCATTGTTGTTTAAAGTGAATATAAGTGAAAAACTTTTCAATACTGGACTATTACCTATGTATAATTGGACTGGTCTTTATCACGACAGAGGGAAATGTTGATTTTATTAAATAAAATATTATCGTAACATCAAACCATAATATTCATATTTCAATTTTAAAATTGACCATTATTTGTTAAAAAACAAAAACTCAAGGTTTGTTAAATCCTCTAGTCCACGATATTAAAATATTAAATAAGCTTTAATATAAAAAAAAAAATCTACAAGTAAATAAAGCGACAACTATTTATCTCTTAAATTAAATGCAAATTTAAGTGTCTAAATAACACTTCAAGTCAATGTGTTTTGATTTCGTTCATTACAGAGAGAAAAATATATACTCTTCGCTTAGTTAAAAGAATTAATTATTAAAGTTGTTTGGTTAAAATTATTTGTAGTATTAATAAAATATCTATTACTCCACCCAGTCCACGATGTTGGGAACCTGAGGAATGATTTGAACTTTGAAAACTTTGTATTTTATTATAAAAATATTTAAATTTTAATACTAAATGTAATAATGAAAATGGAAATGGAAATAATATTTATTAAAAGACAAACCGGTAGGATTACTTTCGTTCTTTTTGGACGCACTTAGTGGTTGACGTGTCCTTGTATCTTTGCCGGCTACTACAATGTATTGTTTATAGCAACTTTAAATTATACTGATAGAATCTTATTACTTAGTGTTTATATTTTAAGTAATTATATTATATATTAAGTTTTATTGTCGAACCGATACATTTATTAGGACAAAAATATGTATGTATCTATTAAAAGTTAAATACATACTTTTACTATAAATTTCCTTTATAGATTATTTTCCTTATGGATCCTCCAAGGTCGTCGTTCCTCCATGGATTACTTGACACATCAAGGATTATTCAACAATTTTAACGAAATTTTAACGAATGTTATTAACGAAATTACTTTAAATGATCGCATAATTTAATGTATTCTCTTATATATATCAAGTATATAAATAAAGTTCAATTAATTAAAAGGATGATTGGATGAAAATGATGTAATTGTAGTTTATCTACTCACTCGTAGCACAGCGCTAATTGGACGTGAAACTTAAAAACATTTTCTAATTAACGGCATCGCGTATCCTTTTCTCCTTAAAAAGGAAAACAGGCTTTTAAACAGTGTTTGTTTTATTTTACGTTGTGAAAAAATAAATTTTCTTATTTGTTTTTATCTGTTTGATGTAATATATTGTACCACGTGAAGAAATATTAATATAAACACTTATGATTTTTTAAAGAACGCACTGTCCTAAATTTGTTTACATAATTTTAGATAATTTAGGAGTTACACAGCTATTAATAGTTAAGTTACACTTTTTAAAAAAGTTTTATAAACACAAATTATTAACATATTAAGTGTTATCCTTAGAATTGTATAATAATATATATTTAAAAAATACATAAGAATATAAAATAAGTTGTTGTATTTTCACAATATCGGCCTTACAAAAGAATACGATATGTTTAATTAAATTTGATATATTTCTTCTATATTTAAATATATAAAAAAATATATCGTCAGGGATAAATTAGTACGTTATGCGAATACTCAAATACCGGGGACAATCTATTGAGGTCGAAGGGCAGATCAAGGGTCGTTTGATTGTTATGCCGACTGCTTTTGTTGAGTAATTTAGATATCTGAGACAGTTGGATCAATTTGTTTAGAATATTCAAACAATTATTTCAAGTTTGATCCAATTAGTTTTAATAATAATGTTGATAATTATAATAAATAATAAAGTATCTTAACATTGAATTAGATACATATCTATGATTTGCAATATAATATTAGTTATCTAACAGATACTCAGACAGATACAAAGATATTTCTTCAAAGAGAGTCACCGGAAAAGCTAGACCTGACTGACTGACTGGCTTCTTGACGGATCACTAAGTTTCAAAAGCAATTCTCATGTAAGTAGTTCCTAGAAACATCGAAGGATGAAAACAATTAAGCAATCTTTTTTATATTACTCTCGTTTTTTTGCTACTTTTTTAACATTTAACTAATAAAGTAAGTGGTTATTAGTTATTAGTGATGGTTCAATGACAAATAAATTGGTAATTAGTTTTCAAATGTGTTTATTTTTAAACGAATTCTAAAAATATTTTAAAATAAAAATAGCATTCATATATTGAATGTAATAAAAGTATTTGTCACGTTAATAATTCTGAGTTAACGTTATTTATTGTGGATACATTGTTCAGTTTCAACACTTACAGTCCGCGCTGTGCTCGATCATAACAAGAAAATATTACCAGTTAAGGTGTTTCCGACTATAAACAGTTTTATTTTCAAGTTATCATTATCTTAACTTAGTTTAAGGAAATATCTAAATTGATCGACTTATTAAATGATGTCAAAACATAAAAAATCTACGAAAGCTTCGTAACCGTAACTTTCGCAACCTTCGTAAACTGCAAAATAATTATAAGTACCTACTTATACTAACAATGTTCTGATTATGTCAACCAAAACTGAGGAAAAAATTAGGATTCTGTCACTTGAGGAACTTAGCGTAAGATTTATGGTCGTTTAGTTAAACTAAATTAGAATATATTATGAGACAAACATAAAACAGTTATTTGTTCTATTTGCTAAGTGTTTTAAGTATATTCGAAAACACTACAATATGCTTTTGTATATATTCCTGTCTAATATACTTTTATTATAATAAAGTAAAACAGATAAATTCCAAAAAAAAATGATTATTAATATAAAAAATATCTATTGCAGTACAAGTCTGTTTATAAAATAATACTTAAAAATCTATAGAAGCAGTAGAAAGACTTTCATTATTCAAAATTGTATTATTCATTTCTTACATTGAGACTTTTATTAGTTTCAAATTGAAAGCTACTAAGTTCCTTTTAAATTGAATGACGATGAATTTGACTCTTCTCTCTAACAGGCGAAGGTTGACAATCCAACTCAATAGAATTAATGAACTTTCTGCATAACTGGAGGTTTTCTCCCGATTATTTGCGGTGCATTTAACGACTTTGTGTTTTTAGCTTTAGATCAATCTGAATTTTGATTTATATTCGTGCGACCCAAAAAAGCAAAATTTTTAGCAAGATCTTGTAATGCTTCAGTTATTTTCAATTAGTATACACGAATTACTTAAGCTTTACTTTAAAGGCTTTTCTACTGATTCTTGTACGACTTACTAATCTGTTTATGCATGATATTGTTAACAAATTGTAAGAAGATCTTTTACTCATACCTATATGTTAGTTAATCTTTAAAGTTAGAACATTGAATATTGTGTTTGTAATTGAGTGCAAAAAAATGAAATATCCATCATACCATCGATAGTACTACCATTTTTTATTAATATTTCTAAAGTATTTTAAAAACGCGAGTTATTTGAAGCTACGTCGTATTTTTTTATTTTGTTTCAGACAAAACAGCAACAAAAAGTAAGTCTAAAAACTTTTTAAAAGGGTTTTTATCTTTTTCTTATGCACAGAAATTGATTTTCGTTTTTTTGATAACAAAAACTGGTATAGCAAAGAGGAGAAAATGCCTTTCCGTGTTGCATTTTAGTTTGTCAGAAAATATCAAAGCTAAGTTATCTGACATACATCTCTTAATATTGTTTCATACTTAATTTACTTCAATGATGAACTTAGGTTTCTATAAAAACTTTATAATCATATTTATGGTGTCTATGTGATAGTTTATATTTTTATAGTAATACCAGATTGATTCTATTTTCCCGAACCAGATCTTGAAATCTTCCGTAAATATACACAATATATACTTTTCTTTGCCTCCATCTCGTATGTATGTATACGATGGTATTTAATATTATGTATATATTATAATCTCACTCGCTCAAGTAACTTCACGTTTCATATAAGGGTGGAGAAAATTGCCTTGAGATCAATTTGCATATTTATTATAATCAATTAATTAAGTTGATATTGCTAATATCGATTTGGGTATATGATACACAATTTATTAATATCTGCTGTAGATAAACTTGTAGTTTAATTTAATATGAAATTTATTTATATAAATTTAAAAATAATGTCTATTATACAAATTATCCAGATTAAAGTTTTAAACATAAAGTGTTTAAAACTTTTAATTTTGAAATTTTAAGAAGATAGTTGTTATTGTATATTCAAATTTCATTAAAGAGAAAATAATCTTGTTACGGATCATTAAAGAGTTAATTGGTGTTTAAATTCAATAAACGTATTTTTTTCATCTAAACCATTTATTAATTTGTAAAGTTATAAAGCTGGTTGTTTATTGTTCATAACGGTCATTTTTCTAGTTTAACGTCTCTTCAGCCTCTTTTTACAACATTTAAGTTAAATACAAAAAATTCTACTATAAGCGACCCGGAGTAGATTCAGTTAACTGTACCTTTTCAATTATTAAAAATAAGTGTCAACTGGATACATAATATGTAAATGAAATTATTATTACTGCTAAATAAAACGAAATTTGCTCGACTATTTTTACACTGAACTGGGTAGTTCACGCCGTGGTTCCGTTATGTTCCGACCTCATGACGGAGTGTCAATGAGTTGGTAAAAAAGGATTTTTTTTTATTTAATTAACGTAGCTAGCTGAATATATCGTTATAGCGCTGCTTATTACAATACACATTTTTTTAATATTTCCTATTTTTATTGTATAAATTAAATAATTTAATATGGAATTGTCCGAAAACTTAAATTTGTTTTAGAGTTTTCATAATTTAGTGTGTCTATGGGGATACAGTTTTTCGACCACAACTTTTGATCAAATCAAGATTTTATTAATCAGTTTTTTCTGTAGAAGCCCGTCAACAAGAGCTACAGCAATGCCAATTTTGATGAAGATCGACTGAGTAGTTTTTATGTGATGTGGCGATACAAAATTGATTCCCAAACGGTTAAGAGCTTCGCTTACGCTCAGCTCTATTATTTCATTCTTTGTTAATATTAATCTTTTTGTTAATGCTTTTTCAGACATGCTGCTGTTGCTGCATTTGCAATTATATAATTTTAAGATAATTTCATTTTATTTTATTTATCTTTTATTATTTTCTAGATAATTTTATAGTCAATTGACGTTAAATTGGGTGATGCTTTACTGTGATTGTAAAGTTTGCATAAATTGTACAAACAAATTTCATCATTTATAATTTTGTTTATTTTTCAATGTATTTTATATTAGTAAATACCATTATTTGCAACAAAAACTGTAAATACACCACACTTATAAATTATATTATTATATAGAGCATTTAATTCGTTAATTTGTAAGTTGGTTAATTTTGTGTGAAGAAGTAATTTAACAGTAATATTTGTTGAAAGCTCCTGTCGCATGCATACGAGTAATACTCCGAGTAAGGAGACGTTCAACGCGTTGTGACTATCTGCTACTACATAGAACTACCTGTTTTATAAAAGACGAATCTAGCGTCAGTTAAGGATAACTATTTTAATACAATTTCAAGTACATGTATGAGTAGCATATTAATTTACTTATTTAAATACATATAAAACGATACTAAATTATGATAATTGTGATTGTTCAGTCTAAATGCCTATACGGTACTGATATTTTAAAGTTATATATATTGAAAGTACAGCGTCTTTTTTATTTTATTATACTCCTTGATCAGACCTTTTATTAACAAATAATAAATTTGTTTGGTGGAATTGACCTTTGTCAGTTCCACCAAACAAATTTATTATTTGTTAATAAATATGAAGTTATCCGAAAATTAATAATTATTGTTATTTGAATATTACGTTAAAATGACCGAAAATTACAACATGTATGAACGCGTCCTTATGTAAGTTTGGAGATCTTTATGTCGGTTAATATTAATATAAGTGTAGTGTGAATAGAGTCTAATTAGACATCTTTTGAGTCAGCTTTCTGAACAGTCTCTTGTTCCGCGCGGTCCCGACACTTCATTGTCAATATTTAAAGTTTAAAATATTATTTCTCAAATGCAGCAGTAATTAGTCTCAGCTGCTGTACTTTTCTTTTTGATTTATTCACATATATTATATATTTTGTTACAATGATATTACAAGTCAAGCGTTATAAGAGAATATTATTATCAATCGAAGATATTACCTCGTTTGATTAATTCATATCATATTTTGATAATGTTAATGTTTTTTCCTGTTTTCCTGTTTTAGCCTCTTTGTTATTGTCATAGAGAAAGCACATTGGATACTTTTAGTTTTAATCAGGATTAAGTATATAATATCTATGAGATTAATAAAAAGTACTTTATATTACAAATAATATAATAACAGACACCAAATAATCATTAATATATATTTTCATTTGCACAGTTTTAGACTTATATATTTTATTGTTGATATTAATAAGGTGAACAAAATAAAAGTTATTAAAATGGGAAGTTCCACAAAAAAGGTGGAATATATATGTATACATATAAATATATACATATATAAGCGATTTACTACTCACTGACTCATCACAAAATCTCCGAAACTGTCTGTCCGATTAACTTAAAATTTTAAATAGTTACTTCTTTTGTGACGTAGACGTCCGCTAAGAAGGGATTTTACGGAATTCCTTTCCCAACAGATTTCAACTTTTTGCATTTCGTGAAGTTTTAAACCTGTACAAGTTATACACTTAACGCGGGGGTAAAATACCCAATTTCAAGCTAACCGGCCTTATGAAGAGTGTTAACCACAGTTACCATGACAACGGTTACAATGGTAACCATAGTTTAGATTAGCTTGGGAGGGGGGATGTAAAAAGTAGAAATTTGAAATAAAAATTGTCATAAATAAAACGGTTAAAAAAATATAATTGATTACGAAATTGAATTTGATATATTTGAAAAATAAATATTTTTTTTCAAAATTTTTCAATCAGCTGGTTTATATATAAATATGTATATATGTATTCATGTATGAAATCAATGTAATTTTTAATACAACTACCCTAATTACCGTTTATCCAAGTATATTTGACACGGGAGGTTTATACTGTGCTGATAATTTAATAGTACAAAGTTTTCAACTTGTAATGGATATAACACAGGATCTTAAATTAATCTCATTATAAACTTCAATTAGGTATCTGTTGCACTAACACTTACTTTGTCTGGTTACACTTACAACTGCAATGTGCTCTAGTTAACAAACCACTAAGGATATCGTAAAATACTTTATTTATTCGATATAAATACATTCAAACGTAGTATTTTCTTTCCAATACTAGCTTCTGATTCACTTAAGAAACTTTTATTTAAACTTTCATCCCCAATATATTTATAGATATCATTTACTTTCTCATAGTCATGTCTTAGAGTGGTAAAAAATCATAAAAGAAACCTTAAAAAATTTAAATCTTTAACAACAACGGTTTTAATTGATCAGTCAGGGAGTATTTGACTTAATTAAAGTATACAAAGTAACATCTTAGTATCTTTTATATAATATGTACTTGTGTCATAACTAACATATTGTTTACAATACTAATATTTTTTAACTCCACGCAGCGTATTGACTGTATCCTTTATAACATTTTTATAAGGCATTACTTTTTGCCTTTTACTTGGCAATGTAATAGTGGCTTTCCACTATTGGACGGCACAACGGATATCAGAGCGTTACATTCGTTAAAAACCACAGAATTCAAAGGTGAAAAAGTATTTCATATCACACAATGTGTACGGCGCATGTATATAAATTGAAGAACCGCCAGCTTCACATACAAGTACCAACAATACAGACTGAAACACATTTTGTTCTGTCTATTCCTTTTTACTTTTCAAGTAATTTATTATAGTAAAGAAACATTTTTATTAATATTATGTTCTACAAATATGATGTTATTATTTTATAATACAGTTGTTTAGTTTTTTAAACTGCTATTACTATTTTATAGCTTAATTTTTTGTAATTTACTACAGCCTTATTAAAACTAATAGTCGCGTTAATTATAAATTTAATATGTTTTAAAAGATATAATTAAAATTTGTGTTTAAAAACTAGTTTTCTTTAGAAGAGATAAACTAACGGTAAAAAATAGCACTGTTTATTCTCTTATCTTATTATAAAATTGTAATGAAGTATTGATTTCTGTTTAGTGATTTAGTAATTGATTACGTAATTTAGTTATTTTGATATTAGACTTGGACTTCTGAGCCTGATTCAGTGTTTGGGTGTTTTATATTGTTATTTATTATTATTATTAAGCTTCACGCCATATCCCTAACAGGGTAGCCAGAAACGACGGAGCGCCAAACGCTACGGTCCCTGCATACCTCTTTCGCCTCGGCCACAGAAATCAATCTCTTCATACATGCCTTCCGGGGGATCCTCATGCTTTTTACGTAACCTTCCTCTTACCGCTCACTTTTCCTGTATGAATCTTTTTTACCATTCTTTCATCACTCATTTGTTCTACGTGCCCAAACTACCTGAGCACGTTCTTCTTCATTCTCACCGTGAAATTTTCGCTAATATATGCCATTCTGTGGATCTCTTCATTGCGGACTCGGTCAGCAAGACTGACTGCGCATATTCTGCAAAGAGATCGCATCTCAGATGAATGCTGTATTCATCTTTCTTACATTCTTCTTCTGCGTTACCCACGTTTGACTCCCGTATAACAGCGTCGGTAGCAAAACTGCATTGTGTACAACCAAACGTGCAGCTATGCTGACGTTTCGCCGTTTCAATGCAGCCAGAGCACCGTTGACTCTGTTACCGGCAGCAATACGCCTTTCTACATCCATTTCGTATCTTCCGTCTCTGCTAAACATACTTCCCAAATATACCACTTCATTCACTTGTTCTATTATCTTACCATTCACGTTGATCTTACATTCTGTTCTTTCTTCATTTCTTTCAAATATCAGAACCTTCGTCTTATCTGCATTCAGGTTTAGACCATTGCCAGCTCCTACTCGCACACAGGCTGAGTGATCTCTGTAAAGAGACTTTACAGCCTGTAGCAAGGGTCCGCTCACATTGTATCCGGGCAGTATCTCCCATAATTTATTTTTCACAACCTTGTCAAACGCCTTTTCCAAATCCAGAAAAACACAGAAAACCTTTTGGTTTAGGGCCTAAAACTTTTCCGTGATCATGCGGAAGGAAAAGATCTGATCTATACACCCTCTTTCAAATCTCTCTTGTATTCGTCTCGCTAATATTTTAGCATAAACTTTACCGCCAAAGCTAATCAAACTGATAGCCCTATAGCTTGCAAAATCTATCTGTGAACCTTTGCCTTTATACAAAGGTACGATGACTGCACCTCGCCAAACGTCTGGGACCTCCCCTGATTTCCAACATACATTGCACAAAAACCAGAACAAGTCCCAGACGCGTGGCCCAGCGTATTTGATCATCTCGGCAGTAACTTCGTCTGCTCCCGCAGTCTTACCACATTTCAGGCTACGAATCGTGCTCTCCACTTCTTCCAAACTGATTTCATCATCGGCTACATCGGGACTCAGCATTTTGCTGGTACTCGAGGCCGAGGCGTCCTCACAGTCATACGTCTCCTTGTAGAATTCCGCGCACCGCTGCAAAACGTGTGCTTGCTCTTTTAAGATTTCACCGTTCTTTGAAAGCACCCCTTTCATTCTACAGGTTACCGAACAACTCCGGGAATCACTAACTTCTCGCCAGAAAAGTTTCGCGTTTACCCGGAAGTTGTTTGTCAACCTTTCATCCCTTACTGTCTCAGAATTTTCACGCTTTATCTTTATAAGTGCTTTCGTTTTGTGCTTTTGCATCTTGTACTCTCTTTTTCTTATCTCTCTCATACTTTTATCCTTACCCGAGGCTTTATAATCCAGCCATGCTTTCTTCCTTAACTCCACAGCGTCTTTCACTTCATCATCCCACCCTTCATCGCACTTTTTACTAAAACCTCTTTTCTTTTTACCACATACCTCTGTCGATACTTTCACCATACCATTCCTAAGGTTCTGCCAGCATACTTCAGCACTTTCATTTCCAGAATCACAGCTTTCAAGTTTTTTGGAAACCCTTTCTTGATATTCCTCTCTGATCGGTGGATCTTGATGCTTCCAGCTTCTTATGCGACGAATTCGACTCCAAGCTAGGACATGTCGTGCGCCATTTTGCAAACAGACCTCTTATTCTAGCAACGACTAGATAATGGTCCGTTCCCAGATCAGCACCCCTAAACACTCGCGTGTCCATAACTTGGCGTCAAATACGCTAATTGACTAGGAATAAATCAATCATACTTCTTTCTTCCGCTCACTCCCATGTGTACATGTGAATTTGTTTGTGATCAAACATCGTGTTTGCCACAAACAAATTTTTCTCCTTACAAAATTCCAAAATAAGCTTTCCGGCCTCATTTACTCTCTTATCACCGTACTTGCCTAGCACGCTATTGTAACCATTTCACGCGGTTCCAACCCATCCATTCATATCTCCACATACTATCAATTTTTCATTATCTCTAATACTACTTAGAACATCCCTGACACTCTCCCAAAACTCCTCGAGCTCGCTCACTGGAGCGGAGGATACTGGCGCATAAACGCCTAACAAGAATACTCTTGTTATCCCCAGCTTAAAGCGAACCCAAAGAAGCCTCGGGTCGATGGCCTTGTATTCTACCAATGCACTAACCATTCGAGAGGACAACAACTCGCCTACACCTTGGCAACCTCGCTCACCCTCTGAAACCCCAGCCCAGAAAGCGACCTGGTTGCCAGGCAAATCGGTCATATCATTGCCTTTTAGCTTGGTCTCAGACACACAAATAACATCCAGATCTTTGTCAGCCATCACATCTAATAATTAATTCATCTTCTGTTCCATTCCTCCTCTTACATTCCACGTAGCTATTTGTAGCTCCGTCCTCCACCTCCCGCCGTTCGTAACATGATTGGTCAGCGATCCCCAATGCCGCATTCGTTCATTTTATTTATTTTATTTTATTTATAACAATTACATTACAATTAAAATTAATCAAAATTAATGATTATACATTTGGAACAAATTAAATATCTTTCAATAAATTAAATAAAAATTATATAAAAAATAATTTAAACAAAATAATTAAATAATAATATTACAAAAAATTAAATAAACCACAAAAAAATAAAAATAATTAATAATGATTTGATAATAATAAAGTTGAATACACGCCGCTCTAAAATTAATCCAATTAGTAGGTCTTGCTGCAAGTCTTACAAGTCGTGACCAACAACTGAATCTGAATCCATCTTCCAGATCGTTTCTGATGACGGTTAAACCTTCCATTTTCTCAAGCACCGCTTAAAACTAGCAGGACCAGGACACGTGTTGAAGTAATTTAATTTAACAGCTGCAACATTTAGCACAACGTTTTACAACAATTACAACGTTTATATATTTTTTTTGAGCAACTGCTATTTTACCGTTGCATTTCTCGCAGACTGCGACCATGCGACTTAAGTTTGTCAAAAAATTGTTTAAAAGTATCGGTCATGTGGGGATCGAACGCGCGATTACACGTTTACAATGCCAATGTGTAACCGTTTCACTAATCTCTCAGATAGTCCGAACGGCGAATTTTATATTGAGTATCCAGTTCCTTTCCACATATAAACAGCCGATGTAGGTACATGAATAAAATTATAATACAAGTTCACTGCACTATTTCTTTTTTTTTAACACATTTTTTAAGATAAAGTACACGATTAAACGAAGAACTGAATTAAATATACTAAAGATAAATTGATTAAAAGTTCTGTTCTATATTTTATACACTGATGTCCGACTAAATTCCGGCGTAGACAATTATTTTATTACGAGAAAAGCAAAAGTATCAAAGTAAAAGTAAAAGTATAAAGTAGTATGTTTTATATTGTTTAATACATATTTATTTTTAATATGATTTTCTTAATAACTTTTTTACTGATTAGTAAAAATATATTGAACTAAGGTCGACTAAACAAACTATACTTCTTTTGTAATGAATAATTGATTATATATTTACTCATGTGATGTGTGTGTGATAAATACATTGACTTGTGCGTTTTAAACGCAGCGGATGAAACACGCTCTTTAAAGTTTCTATTGAAGTATTTACTACTTGACTTGAATATAAAATAATTATTTTTAATCATTTCATTAAATTCACAGTTTATTATTACATTCGACGTACTCGTACACGGCACTCACTCACTCACGGTTCCAAAGCAGTCCATTCAGAAGAACCGACAATAAACTGCATGGATATTCTTTTAACTTATTGATTTTCGTTTTTCATAGTAATAACTTTTGAGTCAGTCATAAAAATATGAGAGAATAATACAAAATAGAACTCAACTGTTTGTAAATGTTACTGGAAAGGTTATTAAGGTGAATCTACTATTAAAGGAGGTATAAGTTCGATGAATATCTTTTTCAGAGTCAATCCATACCGTCAAAGTTATATAAATGATTTTATCGACACGTTTTATAAAATCTTAGACTTGAAAGGTTAGGTACTCGTAGGTAGAAATAACGAATTTGTTGGTTTTTATTTGTGATGTTTTTATTTTTATTATATTTATTATTTAATATTTCTAATAGTAATTAAACATCACTCACACGACCGTACCATTCAGCTTGTATTAGTTTATGAGTAAATGCTGAAGTTCAGTTCTTTCTAGTTTAATGTACGAGTAGATTATTATTGTGATTAGTGCAAATAAAACTAATATTATTATTGTTAGTTTTCTGAGACCTGCGCCAGAAGACTCCAGCTATAACAAGCAAGACTCTAATATACCGCTGTCTCCGCAATATATAAGAGCACGAAGTACAAATATAATATTAATTTTAAAGAATAAAGAATAATTAAAAAAAAATCCGGATAGTTCTTATTTAGAGGTGGGTAAATAAAAATATATAGATAACGTAAAAATTGTTTTCTTTTTATTTAAGTAAGTATATACTGTCATTTGCATTTAGTGAAAACTTAATTAATAATTACAAACAGACACTGTAATATATATCTATACAGATAGTTGCGGATTCAACAAATAATTTTACCCTCTCTTTTGTTAACTGTTGTTTAAACGGCCATTTTGGATTATTGTGAACAAATATAAAGTTTATAACCTGTTTACTATAGAATTAAACTTTAAAAGCAAGTATGTCATACTCACTATGCAACACTCTTTGTGTGTTTGAGTGTATGTTGGTGTGTGTTACTTGTTATCTTTGTCTTGTTAGTAAGTTATGCTTTGCAACTTGATTCAGTGTTTACGTTTATGCAACTTACATTTTGACTGCAATAACAATAGACAATGAAATAACAATTATATAATATAAATCTTATAAACATACATTTTTGCAAATTCATTTTTTCGTTACAAATGTAAGCATCATACTCGTATGTATATTTTCTTTATTAGAAAAGTTAAAAATAAACAAAAAATGTTGTACATTCTCCTTTAAACATTTTTTAAATACATATGTAAAAAGTATTTTTGTTATATTTTGTATAAATATGTTCTTGATTCATGATAATGGCTTCATAATTATCATAATTATTTTCAAATAATTTTAGGATACAATTGTACTTGTATTTGTTACATAATTTACAGTTTTTAGCTCGAGTACTTAAATTAATTTTATATTAAATTGGTCATTTTAATTCAAACAATAAAATTCATTGTAAATTTGTACGAGACCGAAAGAACAAAAGATACCCACTATTGTATCATCATTCTCTTCTGAATTATTTTAAAAGTTTCAACTCTCGATAAGTATCAAATATAAAACATGGCAACAAAAAATAATTTTAATATGCTGTTTCTTTCAAAATTATTATTTTTCTCAATTTATTGTCTGTATTACATTTACAAAAAGACTTAACAACTTTCCAATAAAATGTATTAATTTTATTCATTTTGTAGCAGGTTAATGTTGAATATATGAAACAATTCACAATATAACAAAAGTTTGTTTATAATAAAATATATTATGTACAACCTCTTTAATACATAAGAATTTATCTAAGTTGAGAACGTTTATTCTCAATCCAGATGAGAGTTTCAAATCTCCGAGCATCCACATACTAGAGACGATCTAAGGTATTACGTCTAAACACACATACATTACGTTTGTGACGTCACATTCAGCAAAACACAAAAATAATATTGGTCTCAATGTAAAGTACTTTGAAAGCACGCGATGCCACCCCTAGTATGTGGATGCTCGAAGTTTCCAATCGCACAGCAAAAGCTACGTATTCACAAAGTAATACACGTTGTCAAACTCAATGAAGTATTCATGAACACTTTCAGTATCTGAGTGATGTCATAACCCTATAACACAGTTTGTGTATCAATTATTATCACTAATTAGTATTTCGACACTAATATATTTAAATACGCAATGATATAAGTGATTGTTATTTGAAAATATTTATCTATTACAAATTAATTATGTTATAAAAAAGATCAGCCTGCATTTGTTATTTTATGTTTAGGTCTGCTTATTAAAGTAAAATTCTTTTGCAATGTCACTAGTAAATCCCTCCTTTCCACTACATTGCATTTACGTCCTTGTCCAATTTTTGTCTAAGATATTTTTATGATAAAAGTTACTGTTTCGCTGAAAATCGCGAAAAACCCTTTTTTTTTACCTTGAATAAAATTTTTTCCTCACAGGGGAAAGATAGGGAACTTTCAGATTTTATTTTTAATCATATTTTAAACAACCTTACTGATTTTGAGCTTGATGGGAATTTATGTAGCTTCGAATGCTTAAATTGACCGGGCTATATTAACAGTTTTAGATATATTAGTATACTTCATATAGAAACGTACTATCGTAGTGTTTATTTTCATATTGATATGAAATCATTATATCAAATGCCTCATCACAGGACAGCTTGTTATGATGTTATGTTAAAGCATATCTTCAACATTATATAAGTATAATTCAAGCTAATTCCTTATCGTAATTTTATATAAAGAGTTGAAAATCATTGACCGGCTAGTATTACACAAGCCACGTCTGTATCTGTATTGATTCCTGTTGGTTTGTGTACAACTATCACAACACAGAGTGTGTCAAGAATAGTTAGTAAAGAATAACAGAGGTATTTCGACCGTTAATTTTTGGTAGCATAATGATTTTATCTCTAACACCAAACCAAACCAAATAATATATAAAAAAAAATATTGGTAACATTAAAATTACTGTTCGAAAGTCAGAATCAAATTTTTTCAATATACAATAAATTTATAGATAAAAATATTCATAATAGTACTAGTAGAATATTATTTACCGGGAAAGGATTTAATAAACCAACTCCCAAGTGTTCAAGATTTACCAATACAGGAATAAAGTATATCAGTCTCGAAGGAACACACAAATATCACAGTGATTTCGTATACAGTTTCTGAACGCTCCTTCCGTTTTGTATCTAATGTGCTTTCTGAACGTTCTAATGATAATAGATAACGTATTACATTGATTGATAAAGAGAGAGAGAGACAACAAGTACAGCTTAAGATAGACTTGTTAAATTAAATTAACATAGTAATCTTTATTCATACATGTTTTGTAAGTTCAATGAAATAACGAGAAGTAAGGAAATTCTTGTTACTTCAAAAAGACAAAACGATTTACATTTATTTGATGGAGTTTATTTTTAGACTAAATTAATATAACTTTCAAATTGTTTTGTAGAACCAGAGATTTTAACAACA
The DNA here is from genome assembly GCA_918358865.1 of Melinaea marsaeus rileyi. Taxonomy (NCBI): domain Eukaryota; kingdom Metazoa; phylum Arthropoda; class Insecta; order Lepidoptera; family Nymphalidae; genus Melinaea; species Melinaea marsaeus. The sequence continues at coordinate 45,578,326 of OU911083.1, read as the reverse complement.
ACAAGGCATTTGATTTTTTTTTACTCAAAAGGGGAAAAACCATCGTGATTTGATAAATTGACTTAAAGACTTTAAATAAGCTGTCTTGCATACACAATAAAATAATCTTAAATATAAATATAAAAAATATAACAAAGAATATGAGTTAAAAGTAGTTATATATTTTAAAATACGGTCTACGTAACCACATGAGAATCATAGAAAATAATAACTAATAAAAATTTCATAAATATTGATTAATATTCAAAATAACTAAATAAACAGTTTACTTAATATCGATTTAAATGGCGATAAATAAGTTATCAAAATCAACTTTAACCTCTCAATCTCTTTAAATGAAGTTGAAATGAAGTTCATTAGATCCATTGAGTATTCAGACGGAAACGCGTATCCTTGAAGGGCTTTCCTTTATATTAATTAGTCATACTAATATATGCCTTTCAATGTAACGGAATGGTAAATAAAGATGATTCTCACAACGCTGAAAACAGAAAATGAGCAACCTTCATAAATTGCCAATCAAACCAGCGTGCGACATACCGTATACATGTATTTATACTCAACTTTTTAAAATAAAACATACTTATACAAATAAACTTTTTAACACAGAGAGTTAACTGTAAAATTATAACCATCTTTACGATAGTAAGTATTATTATTCAGACGGGTTATTTCAAATCTTACTTATTGTGTTTATCTGTTAAGGAGACTACTGCTGCTTCTATTCTCTTGAAAGGTAATGTATTTTCATTCTTTTCTATCTGCAGAATACTATGTTCAATGTATGACGGCACAGCTGTTTTATGTAGTTGTATAAACAACATACTATATAATTTGTAATTGACATTTTAATTTGAAACGAAACTTACAATAACATTTTAGTCATTAACTTTAACTATTATTTAATCAGATGAAACTTTAGTAAATAATATTCGATCGGTATAATGGTATTATTATAATTGAGAATCCCTCTGGCCACAGCTGTCTCACTGAAACCGAAGTTTGAAAGTTCTATCATATTATTTAATTGCTTTTCAACCACCCAGTACTTATAATAAAATATAAACTAGGATCTGCCAACCGTGCGCGGCGGGTGTTGAGGTGAGCCTCTCTCCTTTCATCTGAATAGCTACAGGAAATATCGACTATCGGAAATAGGACTATTGCTCGCACGCGCAGGGCAGCTCCAATGTATTGTCTATGGCAGAAGTGATCTTTTTTTGGTAACTTTTGAATGGCTAAACATTTTTTCAATTTGTTTTCACTATAACATCCGCGTTCGGCTAAAACATACATGAGAAAATTTTTAGCTAATTATCTCGTCGCATTCTGAGACAACTAAACACAAGAAAAGGTCTCCCAAACCGTTAAGAGCTTCGCTTACGCTCATCTCAATAATTATATTGAGACAGTTTTGTCAAAGTGTAAAGCTGTGAAACAACTTATAAATAGTAAACAACAAATGCAATCTCAATAAGCATCTTACAAGTTTGATAGTCTATAACGGTCGAGTGCAAAAATATTTTGATTCCTCGGCAGTGCTCTGTGTAATTAAATTCGTTAGGAACAAAGTTTTCAAAGAAAAGCCTTCCTTGAAGCTCAAGGGATTTTCCTCAGAGATAACTTTTAAGAATCCTCGCGAAAGCTTGAGTGCATTTGATAGAAGTATTCATGAATTTAATACTTTTACAGTCAGTATTTGAGATCACAATATTCTGTACTATATATACAAAATATATTTATTGATAATAAATAAAAAACATTTAATTGATTAAAAATATTTATAATACTCCATATGAAATGAAAATCAAATTATGTAAGTTCGAAAAAGTTCCACTAACCGGAAATACATTTGCCATTCTATAAGATATAAAAAGCGGGAAAATGAATATTATTTATATTCATTCTCTATTCGGCCATTACCAAAGGTAAACCCTAGTTTAAAAAGATTCATGACCCAACAAATAACTTGGCGAAACTTTCAACTTCGAAACAACACAAGTGATCCTGTTGTATGAAAAATTTCGAAGTTCCGCTCCCATGTTTTTACACTACCGTTACTAAAGGTCTCGAGAACCTTAGGTATTATCGAAGTTTCTTTGCAAAGATTTTTATGCCGTCTGTATTTTTTTGGAAGCTTTAAGATTTTTTACTCTCTTTTAAAGTATGCTGAGCTTTTTTTTAATCTGGTTTCTACTTATTTTAGGATCAATACCCCCATACTCACTCTTACCTTAAATTGCAGGGTTGATTGGAAGGGAATCTGACACATCAATTAATTCAAGTGTCAGAAAGTCAGGAGATGCCCGGGTAACTCAGGAGATCAAAATAGTCTGTGAGTTTTAATTATCCCGTAACCCATCTACTTCACATTCGCTATTAAATGATATCTTTATTGATAAGTGAAAAATTTTTATTCCAAAGATATTTTATTAATAAAATAGGTAAGTAATACAAAAATATTATTATTCTAGATATGATTATTATTGTTATTTAAACAATTGCAGGTTAGACGAAGTAAGCTCCTTTCATCCGATATAAGAGATAACGTATAATAGTACGTAATAATATACGATCACATTATAGATCATATATTTATTTATATAAATTAATATGATAGATTTTTTTTATTTTATTTATGGTTTTCAAGTCCTGCATCTTATTTTTTTATTTAGACGTATTTGTATTTATCACCAATATTGTAAATATTATTAACCTAGCTCTTTCCATGTATTTGAAGTAACTTAAGCCGCAGTATCGCTTTACTGGTGTGGGAATTAAACATACATAATACATAATGGTGTGTATTTAAACATACAAAAGTTTCTAACTTGAGATTTTGCGATGAAACAAAATAAAAATTTACAAAAGAAATTATTTTGTCGTATAATAATAAAAATCAGTTTAAACGCTCTCTAACCACAGTATTTCGCAGTTGAGACTTCAGTGACTCAACGTGTAATAAAATCGTCAATTCGTACAAAATATATTACAGGAAGAAATAAGATTTTATAATTTAGATAACATAATAAAGCATTAAAATGAATATTATTTATTCGTGAGATCAATAGTTAAATACTTGCAGTCATTTCATATTTAACTGTCAATAAATCAGTTTGTTTTTTTTGCAAATCGTCTTAAAACGTGAGCGGGTTTTAATGTACTTATATACTATTATGGATTGTTTGTTACAATGTATATACTACTTAAGAATTATAATATAATTGAAGACTACTATGTATGTTTTCAATATATCTAATACCTAAAATTCTAATTTGTTAAGACAATAATTTCAAATAAAGTTTCATCCTCTCGTCAGCTCTCTCGGAGATGGGATCTAGAAATCCTGCTTCAGAAGGTGTTAAAATATATTTAACTATTGATAAGATTAGAAAAGTTTCAGTTTTCTAGACTAAAAACAGTTTTCTAGTTTATAAATATCTATAAATTGGTCTAAGTTATAAAAAAATATATTCAAAATAAAACATATCTCAAACTCTTTGAGACGAGAGAATTTTTATTTAAAATCAATAGTTAACACAAAAAAAAACAAAAAAGATGTTATCTATTTAAATATTTTTTTTTGTAACAAAATTTGTGAAAATTCTAATCAAATTAAAGTTGAAACTCTTTTAACTATTTGCACAGTATACTAGTATTCCAACCCGACTTCGTCACACTTTATTTAGTTTATATTCTTACAAATAAAATACAGATCAAATCCAAATAGTTCTTGATGTATTCGTGACTAAGATCTTTATAATACTAATATATAAATACTGGTATTGTATATAATAATATAGTTTTACAGGAAGCTAAGTATTATATCAATGTATCTGTAGATCTGTTCGTGATTAAAATCTCTCAGTGAGTCGTGTCTTGGTTTAATTACCGTGTTGTCTGAGTGTGTGCTTCAACTGAGTGTACTTACACGTCTCTATGTGTGGGTGGGAGATATATTACTTATAATAACAGGTACGGTATACAATAAATCCATAGTAAATATATATATGTCAATGCAATCTCATCAAAAGATGTTTTTAAATTCCTGTAAAATAAAATCTTAATCTTTGCTGTTAAAAGGTCTCTTATGAACGAAATAGTTAGAAATAGGAAATTCTATCTCGGAAGGTTGTTACTGCTTGAGTTTCATTCTAATTACTAATAAGGCTCTTTACTCGGCAATTTTAAAAATTTTGAATTAGGACATTAGCATCCCTTTCTTCCAAACGCATATTATTTTCTTTGGTTGCAATCGTAGCAGTGCTTGCAATCATTTCTCGAAATTTCTAATTCCAACCTAACAAAGATATAAATAAATGTATAAACTGACAATATCTGCAACCGCAAGAGCACAAACAAAGTAGATGGTTTATGCATTGAATATTTAGGAACAAACGAAAACCCACACGCCAGCGAAAACCAGTTCAAATATTTTTTGTCAGCCACACGTGCAGCCTGTGGCGGTCAGCACAGACACAGCCACATGAAAAATAGCTTGCCAGCCACCACTGATTGTATATAGACGACCCAACGTTCTGTCGAAGTCTAAAGGGAGATAACAATGAATATACCGTAGCCAAATAACTTTTACACATTTTTTAACCTGAACGAAATTAGAACAAACTTTTAAAATTAAAATGTAAAAATATTATAATAGCTTATCTTAAAAAGCGTCATCTAATATATAATACAATTGAATAGCTTATCTTTAAAAAGATATCTCTAAAGGTACTGCCTGATTTTTTCACGTTGGTATCTATAATTTTATTGCATACAGGTATTGTAAAAAAAGTATAAAAAATGTGGAGAATGTTTTATTTTTTTTTCCTTGTTCGTGTTACATATTTCAAGCCTTCACGTTCATTGTGTTTCACCAACAGACTATACTGAAAAATAAACATATTTATTTTAAATACAGCACAACATTTTTTTGAGTGAATAGCGTTTCGCTACAATTGCTACACTAGTCTTTTCCCGTGCCTATGCATCAAACATATGTATAAAGATAACTAATACTTCTGTGTTAAGTAAACGAACAGTTGACATTCACGTCTACTTCGAGTTGCGGTGTGCTTAGGCCAAATATACTTTAATGATTCCGTCCACAAAATAGAATTGAAAATGCGTTTACATATTACTCATTTATGTTTTGTATTCTTAGTTTGGACGAAAACACTGTGACTGTTAAAAATAAATAAAATATTACTTTTGAATTTGGAGTCTCTCATTTTTTTACGGTTGTTCATTGTGTTTTATTTTCGGGCCAATATATTGTTAAATATTTTGTGTTATTAAAAAGAGCTGGGGTGTTAAAGTGATTGCGTTAAGTAGGTATGGAGCTGAAGAAAAATTATAAAATCCTCCGTATGCCTGGTATTAGTCAAATGTTTGTACACCGGGCTATTGGTTAAAAAGATCTGTCCGTCCACGAAGGGTTCGTACGAAAAAGGCGATCAAAGCAGTAAGGGAAATAATTCGAAGAAAACCTGTCCGAAAGTAAAATATTTTATCTCAGGAAATGAAGGTAGCATCTAGAAACATATCGCGTATTTTAAAAGATAACTTAGAACTTGCAACTTAGCCTACCCACTGGTTATTTCTTAATTGAAAATTAAAATAATTCATTGGTAAAATCAAAACAACTACTAAAGCAAAAAAATAATAGAATAATTTTGTTTATTGATGAAACATTTTTTAAAATTGAGCAATATTTTAAGAAATAAAATATCCGTATTTATAAAAGCTTCAAAGTTGCAAAATGTGTTCAATCCACATAATGTACTGAGTCATCTCTCAAACACATAGCGGTACAATAAGTAATGGATTACACACAGGAAGTATAAACGTACTTGCACATTTGAAATCATAGATTCATAATTAAATTATAGTTAATTTAATACATATATGATATTCATAACAATGATGTTGTAACTTTTCCGAAACAAGTATAAGTAGGTATACATACTTACGAGACATATTTTATTTAACACTACTATATTAACAGCGTGTATATAAGGTTTTTAAAAACATGGTATTGATTAAAAATACTTTGGTTTATTATATATATAATATAATGGTTATGTGTACACGGCGGAACTAAAAAAAAGTGTTTATTTTTTAAGTAATGCAGTAGTGTTAAATAAGGATACTTTTTACTGCGATAAATTATCCCACTTTATAATTACAATACAAGAAAACTACAAAACGGATTTTAATTAAATTTGGTGTAGTGAAGGTTTTTCATTTAAGTCATATGTTAACTTTGCTTCACATACCCTTAGATTATGATAATTTTATTTTTTACATTTTGTTTAAGTATATACTGTCACTCACTCACTTATCATGGGAATAGAAACAATGGTATGCGCTATAATTACTATACTATTAAAAAGATACACGTTTATAAAACTAAACTAAAAAGATATAAATGTGAAGTGATGATAAGTTGGTTTATCATTTGAGTTGCAGAAGATGGCAGACTTAAAAAGTCGCTGGCTACAACTTATTTTATAGTAAAACAGCTTTGAATTTTTATTATTATTAATAAAATATTATTATATATATACAAACAATGTAAAATAAATTTCTCGTTTCGACGAGCAGCTGACTGCTGAGAGTTAAAATTTAGATGTCATAGTTCTGTAACTATGACATCTAAATTTTAACTCTTACATACAATTTTTAAAGTAATGCAAAAATTATAACACTGATCAAAACAACAATTTATACCCCAACAAAACTATGTATATATCGTTATATATCCTTATATTAAAAATACGATATAGAAAAATCAGGCGTGATGACGAACTTGTATCACTTTAAATAACGCTATTCAATTAGATCCGTCAGTGGTCCGATCGATGAGAGGTATTGCAATAGTTATTTAAATGTGACAAACAAGGTACAATGCACTTTAAAACCATTCGCTTTACGAACAGTCTCAATGTCACTAATTACGATTCTTTTAAGCACGTGTATTTTTAAATATTACCAAGCGGAGTTGTACTACTGTAATATTGAGTAATATTCATTATTTATTATTATTTGAGTGATCTCAGTATGAATTAGAAAAAAAAAAAGCAAAAATAAATTATTAGTTGAAATATCTACAGTTCAGATATCGGGTCATTTATTTTTTACTCTTCTTCGTGACATAGTAAATATTTTAAGCTATGTCTTTATATATATAATTTATATAATAGCTGTCGCGGTATGCAGCTAGTAATGACTTTCACACTGGTCATAATTTCAACTTATCTATGCAAAAACTATTAGGCTTAGAAATAGCAATAGATAACAAAAAGGTACAAACAATATTATTTATTATTTAAATAATTTACATCAATATTTATTACATAAACATATTTTAATACAAATAGCACTGACCCTATTTTTTATTTAGATACTAATTAAAACATAATCTTACATTTCGTTGAGAGGATGACGCTGTGTGTTCCACAATTAAGCACTCGTAACTCACAACACACACTTTGATTTATCACTGAACATCGTACTCGTAGTTATATCACTCGCGTCACTTCAACGACACAACACACACGTCCAACACCAGTGGCGGATGCCGGGACACTGAAACTGTCCCTAATACCATAGACCGCAATCCGGTGTGTATTTATATTTTGGTTCTTCTATGATGATCCAGATTACTCTTAAATTGTCAGTGAAATTGCGTGTTCAGTGTTAAAATTATTTTAATTTTTCCGCTAACATTTTAGTAAAAAAAGGTTACATTTCAAGTACAAAAGCGCTTTATAAAACATGCTGTTACAAATAGTCTCATGTCCTGTTAACTTTTAAGATGAGTCTTAAACATTGTATTCATGATTTTTTATTTCATTGATAGATGAGCTTTTGAATATATTGTAATTACTTATTGAGCTGCTAAGCGTAAGCGAAGCTCCTAACCGTTTGGGAGACCTTTTTTGTGTTTAGTTGTCTCCAGAATGCGACGAAATGATTAGATAAAAATTTTCTCATGTATGTTTGAGACAAACGCGGATGTTAAAGCGAAAACAGATTGAAAACATGTTTAGCCATTCAAAAGTTATCAAGAAAAGAAGAAAGGAGCTCAGCTCAACACCCGCCGCGCACGGTTGGAGGATCCTAGTATTTGATATAGTATGTATTTTTAATAGAAAATAAAAACTTCTGAAAAATTAATAATCTCTATTTTTCCTTACAAGTGTCTAACATTGCAACGAATCACACGATTATGTAATTAAAATCTTTATTTACATAAAGTTTATATTAGTTTATGAATAGATTAATTTTATTATCATATGTACTCATCAAAAAGTATTTTCATTCACTCCGACGTGATTAAACTTAAAAATCATAAAACTGTTGTGAAGGTTCAAGTTTTATCAGTAAATGATATTAGGATTATCGTTTAAAGTAGGTACTTCCAGTAGATAATTATAAATATCAAAGAAGGACAAGAATACGTTGCTTAGTTTCTTTGAGTTATTGTACTAAAAGTATTTAAAGCTATCTTACAATTAATTATTTTAATATATAGATAAAAATGTATACTATTTTCTTATCCTTAAAATAAATAAAAAATATACCAAGTAAACTGAGGCGGACACAACATTAGTGTATAAATAAAGCCAACCAAGAATAAAATATTCATTTGAATCAAAACATTTTATTGAGTAACTAGCTCTTCCCGCGACTTTATCACCGTATTTATCTTTTTTTTTCTCACCACAAACTCAATACACGCGATGGCCCTCACACACTATAGAAATACAGATTTTTTTTAAAGTATATTTTTACAAAATACAATAGTATTTCATTATTTGCGACATCACATTTTCTTGATATAACCTTTATCAAGATCGCTCAAATGGTTCTTAAATTATAAAAATACAGACAAACAAACTAACAAAAAAGGAAAGAATATGTGGAATTCGAACAATAGCATCGTAAGATTATGTTTTATCACACAATTAAAACACAGATATACAGACAGCAATAGATTTATATAAATAGTGGTATAGTAAATATATAATTTCAAATACTTTTGTTTTCTTTATTAGAAAAAAACTGTTATACTATGCAAGTATCTAATAAATTAAATACCACCGTTTAAGATAAAACAAAATTCTTTTTCATAAAATATGATAAGTTATCCAGAGTTTACACCCATCTTAAGTTGAGGTTTTGTATGAACTTTAATAGCAAGCCTTAGGAATAAATCATTATTATACTTTAGTACATTGTTTCAATCTGAGACGAGCTTACGTATTTATTCCATAATTGAAATAAAGTCAGGTATTTGAAACTGTTCACTAAGAGTTTTAATAAAATTTTAAGATATTACATACATTAGAAAAAAGTTACGTAGTCAAGTGGCGTGCAGTCAGAGGGACGTAGGTTCGAGGCTCCTGCTGTTCAAGTAATAGGGATATGGGGATGTTATAAGTAAATATTTAGGGTTATGTAATATATGTCAATTTCTTCCACACTCTTCTACAATACGTGATCTCAGTGGAGTCTTCCGGGTTAATCATAACAACTTTCCCACCCTTTACACACACAATTATGCTTAAGAATCTTTGCGTTGGATGATTTTAATCTCAACACGTCATGTAACCATACTTGTATGAATATGATTACGACAAAAGATCACTTCTCATCTCCTCTATCAGCAGCGTTGCTTTAAAACTGTCTCTTACATACTCATTTCTTATTTTATTTTTTCTCGTCACCCGATCATAATTATTCAATTATTCGATTTATTATGAGTATAGCTCACGTAAACATTTTAGTTTTTTTAAGTAAAGAGTATTTGACACTCAAAAAATCCTCCATGTAGACAGACAATAGGATATTACCAGATCAATTGCCTCTAAAACCCAAAGGGTCGTTTTTAATATACAAGTCAGCCTATGCTACACTAGTTCGTTACCCGTGACTTTTTATTATTAAAATACATTAAACTAAATTACTTTAAAATATATATAATAATTTAAATCAGTTTAAAACGTTATAGTATAATGTACCTCAATCGGCACCCAACACCGTGTACATATGTAAAGCTTCTATAAAAAAATGACCTTGGTAAAGACGTGCTTTACAATCAGAGAATAAAAAATTATTCATTGTTTGTTTTTTTGTATGGATTGTCAACAACCATACCTACACAAAGATGTTTATCAGTTCCTTGTTTATGAAAATAATATCTAAACTACCGAATGTGTTTCTTGTTAGAGGCATTATGTTATAAATTACCAATTATTTGTACTGTATGTGTAACTTTATTTTTTTGTAAAACAATATTTATCTTAGATATTTTCGATACTGTGTCAGTATTCTGTTCCATTTGAACAGTCAATATATTAAAAACGATGTAATTTAATTCTTCTATCTGAACTCGAAAGTGCATTTGTTTTCTCTTAAAAGTTCTAGTCACTTCTCATTTGCACAACTCCGAACACGAATAGATTTTTAATTATTATCTAGAATTACGACGTAAATTTTCCCCTTTTTTCATGTTTTTCTCAAGTTAAGGCTCTAGTCATTGTTCTGGCTTAATGTGGTTGTGTTTATAATGAAGACCTTTGTTTTTTAAAGTAAGAACCCTTTTACAAATTATTTTATTCAATATCTACAACCTTACCTCATTAAAAGATCTAGGTTATTTTGAGTAGACCTCGAAGAATTCGGTCTGTCCATTCAGGCGTACCTGACTTTCGAACTTTCTTCACAGGAGGTCTTTTTATGACCCTCTGAGTCCGAAATGACCATTGGTCAAAAAGTTTTTATATATGTATATATACGTATATTTGTATATGTTTTTATATATGTATATATATATGTATATATATATATATATATGCGTGCGTGCGCCCAGATTCGACTTATGTCAGCACGATAGCGCTCTTTCGCTCGGATCGCTTTCAAACCGAAAAAATCGCTTTCAAACCGAGAAACCCGGCCACGGGGGACGATAGGGCCTCACTTTTTTCTGATTTCAGTTTTTCGGCCATAACTTATTCCCTATACAAAGTAGATCAATCGCGTTCATATTATATGATGTCTTTGATGAATATCTATAACTAATGTAGATAAACCGAAAACCTAACTTCAATAACTTAGGGGTGGGAGTAAAAAAACCGAAAACTTTTGGAAAAAAATTCGTAACTTTCTAGTAAACATTCGTACATCACAAGTATATTTAATAGGAAGGTTATTTTTTACTCAAAATTTAGGTATCAAAAGTTTTTCCCTTAAAGGTACCGTTTCCGAGAAAAAAAAATAAAAACCGCTTTTAGCTTGAAAATTTAAGGTAGATAAAACCACGGCAACTTTTTTCTGGTAAACATTCCCTCCTCGCAAATATTTTTAATAGAAAGGTTATTTTTACTCTAAATTTAAGGCAACGCACTAGGTACTCCTTTGACTAAGCCAAATAAAATTATCACAGTTTATTCTCGCAAGGGGTGTTATTCTTAGGTAGTGAGTTATATTTTAAACGAGTTACACACGAGGTCTACCCACGCGTGTCCCCCCCAGCGGGCACGGATTTTTTATTTATTCTCAAACAAAATAGAAGACAGGTATTTAAAAAAAAAGACTCTATATAGGAGGTTATATTAAAAACAGTTAAGAATATTGAAAAAATAAATATTTTGTATTACGTTATATGACATACGTTACAGACAAACTTGAAATATAATCGGTTATCTATATATATAAGCTATTAACCACTCACTGAGTCATCGCCGAATCTCCGAAACTATGTGTCTGATTAACTTAAAATTTAACGTAGTCATGTCTTTTAGTGACGTAGACGTCCACTAACAACGGATTTTATTGTATTTCTATCTCAACGGATTTCAACTTTTTGCATTTCGACAAGTTTTAAACCTGTCGGAGCTATACACTTCACGCGGTCACCATAACAACGATTACGATGACAACAGTTACTATAGCAACCTAAGTTCACATCCAAATTATTAGTGTGACGAGCGAAACGGGCGGAAATTAGCTAGCCTTTTTATATAAGCTGTATATTACTGGGCTCTAAGGGAATGTTCACTTCCAAAGATTACGTGAAACCGGTCATGTGTACGTGTCCCGTCGTTCTTATCCCAATCTTTTTAATGTTTTAAATATACGTACTGTTTTTGAAGTTATTTCCAACAATGACGTTAATTATTTTAAATAAAATATTATATGATCAATATATATTTTTTTAGAATATTAAACATAAAATAACAATTTGAAAAAAACTCGAAGAGTATTTGCAAATGGATGTAATTTGTCGAACGAATCATGTCATTTGTCTAATCTATGTACTGTAATAATTGATTAGTTACTAAACTAATCCCTGAACATTAAAGACGATATAACAATTATTCGTACACAAATATTAATAACTACAATAACAACTCTATGGTTACATTACGCACACAGACACAAAAAAACTTAAATCAATAAATTTTAAATAATGTAATTTAATATTATATATATATCCTTACTATATAATAACGAGCTAATTGACTCTGTATGCACGCGCATCACTTATCATCTACAGATCACACAATAATGTGTAATACATCAAAAAAAAGCTATTGAATCAGGCTACAAAATAGAGTAGGTGCCAACCTCATACGTGACTTCTGACCCTTCCCGGCCCTTCGGGGCGGGAAGTTCCCTCGTTATTTAATAATAAGTTTAAATAAAAGAATATAGATAATAATCTTTAAGAATCTTATTTTACCTAAATCTTTCGAGTCGTGTATACCACGTGTAGATAATATATGTTAATCAAAGTTATGAACAAGAATTTTACAACTAAATAAGATAGTATTAATAGGAATCAATTCAATACCTACACTGCCATGAGGCAATTAAGAGTTTAAAATTAATAAACCGTTTAAGAACCGCATGGTATTTCGAAGGCACCTCTATTGCGGTTTGGTTTAATTACTCCATTACTAACTATTGCTTTTGTGTTTTAGCTCTTTGATATAAAACTGCTAGTATCTCTTGTGTTCTCAAAGGATGCCATAATTTGTTTGATATCGACTAATATATTATGTACAATACATACTGATGCCATAGACTTCATTACGATTGTGTCCAAAATATATTTGAAAAGAAAGAGAGACTTTACTCCTAAATTTTATATTTCTTTTGTGGAAAATGATATTATTGCAAAAAAGCGTTCGTTTCTTGTTTTAGCTTTTTAGTAGTTAAAAAACTCAGCTGATATTTTATCAATTCATTTCTAAACACTAAGTACTAAGAGGAGTTAGCATTTTTTTGTAATTAGTCGATATCATCTGATCTGTCCATATCATAATCGTATTAGCACGGTTCAACCAATTTGCCCGTGAGTATGGCCGGTACGAACACCAGCCATATTCACGGGCAAATTTTTCGGTATTGGTAGAAATACGGAAAATATATCATAGATATTAAGACTAAGGTGATATATTAATTTAGTAAGTAATTAAATTGTTGCCAACTTTATTCAGTAAAGTTCATGTTCAAGTTATTAAATTTGTTTTCATCATCTTATTAGAAATAAATGAATCGACTGTGGCATCGCTGTTAATACTGAAGTATCAAATTGGAAAATTATCTGATTTCCTGTCACGCGGTGTCGAAGTCTCGGTAGGGGATAATGTGATGTAATTACGACCTCACGATATATATTCCTCAGTACTGAAGAAAGCCACGCTCCCGCTCTTAGCACTCTCATTATCTACTCTCAAGTCTTAAACTTTACAATTGTGTTTAAAAAGGAATGGAAATCATTAATATCAACTATTTATTAAAATTAATTTTTCAGTGTTTTGTAAAACAAATCTCATTATGAGTTTGATTTTGATAAAAAATCTCAATAACATTATTTCTTATAATTTTGCTATCTTATTTGACCTTTTAATTGATTTGACAAATTTTCTGTTTGCATTAGCGTAAAGCAATAGAAAGAGGAATTTCAATTTAACAGACAATAAAAATGTATAAAAAATATTGAACTCTTGCTGACTTTCTTCTTCGACATTGACATTGCTAAAAGAAAACAATATATTTAATAATTTGAACAAACTAATTGTTTTCACAAAATGAATTGATGTGTAACTGTGTTTTAGAGTTTTTCATAAATATACATCCATACTAAAATGAACAGAAGCTCCAATCATTAATTTATGACTTATCGGTCTATCTTTTTAAAACTTCACGTTTCAAGGTAAGTATTTTATAAAATAAAAATCTACATATAAAACGTAGTTTACGTGGTGAAACGAATTTCGGTTACTTCGAATTTGTCCAATTTTCTAATGTGAACAGGTTCCCTGTTTAAAGGGTGGCATCTGAAACACATCACGTCCAGAACGCGTTCAAGTTCCGTTCTAAGTTCCAAGAACCAACCTTTTGACAGCACGTGAGACAATGTATAAGAACATTACACACTTACCTTAAAGCTGTCGGAGTTTTAATTAAACCTATTAATTATATGCATAACACGTGTACACCCAGGTTAGAGGTACTAATAATAATTTAATGGGATATGGGATGAGATGGTATAATGGATTTCTGAGGACAAAATATGTATCAAGTAAAAGGAAAATTTAAAAGATCAAATAAGGAGAAACATCTAAAATTATTGAAGAATATTATATTTCTACACTATTGCAAGTGACTTTTTTCCTTACACAATAATGAGGTAATGATTGTAATAGATATCACCATGGCATAATTGCTATATAAAGATCTCCTTGAGAAAACATAAATATGTTTTGTGGAGATAACCGATGAGTCCTGGGCGAATATTACCATTCATCAATCATCCCTCAATTCTAAATCGAGGAACCGTTACGGAAGTCGAGTCGTCTATTTCAATAAAAGAGGATACTCGTACATGTTGAATAAATAAACTTTAGAAACTGGATAAAAGAGACAAAATAATAATGTTGTTTCTCGAGCCTTGTGAAACTTGTTTACATTGAATTATATAATATAATTTGGTGATCGCAAACATTACCAGCTTGTTCATTTTAGAACCCCAACCCTATTAATTCGATATTACCATTACAATTTCCTCAGAACTAAGTCTGCCTACTTATACAACATATATTCATTTTTTTTACATAAAAAACCATATTCGTATCGTATATATCGTATTTAACATTTATCTATTATATAAAAATGAATCGCAAAATGTGTTGGTAAGCGTACAACTCAACAACGCATGGACCAATCTTAACAATTCTTTTTTTTAAATATTCCTTGAAGCCCAAGGATGGTTCTTACGGCGAGAAAAATTCGAATAATTTCCAGGAAAACCCTAAAAGAGCCCTTTTCTTTTTCCTATACAAATATTTTCTAACTAAATTTAGAGTCAATTTGAACTGTATTGCTATACAATAAAGTTCATATTAAATTACAAGCACTCATTTTTGTCTAAACAATGTAGGTGTGTTGCTAACGTCGAAGAGTCAATTCGCACTTTATTGTCTCTGCCCAAAGTTCAAATTCTATCAAATATATGTGTGTGCAGGTTCACGCAAAAGTGATAATATCGTGAACCCGACCAAATTGAAAAGTCAAAAAATTTTAGAGCTATAGATTTGATTGGCCTTGGAATATTCTTTCTTTTGTTTTAGTTTTGGAATGCGACATAAATTGTCATCAGTTTTCACGTCATTGCATCTGTCAAACAAACCGCGTTAAAAAGCGTTTATAATATTTAATAATTAATTTTGATTGTTTTATATCGTGTTTTGTGCAAAGTGTTTTAATACCTGTGATTAATAATTATTGCATGTGACATAATCTAGGTGAGTATATTCGATATGCCTCCTATAAGAGGAAGTAATTTAGGTAGAAGAACCCGAAATGCTACAAACCAAACTAATTACCGATCTTATCATACTGCACAATAACGTGAAAGAATTCGTATATCACGAACGCGGGAAGCGAGAGCGAGAGATTCCAATAATCCCGAAAGTTTGAATCGAGCTGCTTTCAATTATTATTTGTCAATTGACTACAGTAACCACCAATGTGTTACTATTGGATCTATGAACTTGGTTTGCTCTCATTGTAAGGCAAATGAAGCCAATGGATTGTGTTGCGCAAATGGGAAAGTGAAATTGATACCATTGGATCTACCACCAGAGCCGTTGTACTCATTGGTTTCAGGAATAGAACCAGATTCCATACACTTTTTGTTAAATATCCAACAATATGACAATTGCTTTCAAATGACGTCATTTGGGGCAACAAACGTAGTTCGGGAAAATTTCATGCCAAATTTTAAGGTAGGTATTATAGCAGTTAATCATTATTATTTTAGTGAACAAAATTTCCTGTGAACTAAGTAAATATGTGTCATTAACCTTCAGTTCCCTAATCCCCAAGAAATATATAACTTAGTCATAATATTATTTGGTGATTCAGTATTAGCAACACTTTTATTAATTTGAAACACAATATAGTTATTCGATGATGGATATTAGTTATATATTACTTATTATTACCTAAGCATATCAATTATTATTTGGTGATTCAAAGTAGGAGACAGATATACTTTTTAGGAACAAATATTATTTACATTTGGTCAAATCATTTTTTTATTTTATAGATACAAGGCTAAATATATAAATATACATAAAGCAGGTTCACTGTTACCAGTGTCAGATAGCAATTACAAATTCCTGCAAATTTATTTTATGGGCAAATCACCACAAAAAATTGATATGCGTTGTTTACATAACAATTCACTAAAGAGGTCTATTGTAGAACAATTACAAACTTGATTTCATGAGCACAATGAATTGATTATGTTATTTAAAACTGAACTGGATCTGATAATCACAATATTGTAATCAGATCTGATATAACACCTGTTGGCCAACATGCAAGACGATTTAATGCACCAACTATTGATGAAGTTGCCATCATTGTACTTGGAGAAAACTTGGAATCCCGTGATATTGTTTCACATCGTCGGAATGATCAATTACAACGTATAAAGGAAACACACCGCTCATATGACGCACTGCAATATTCCATTATATTTTGGCAAGGTGAAGATGGCTATAATTTCTCAAACAAGATGATAAATCCCATTACAGGTAATAAAAAATATTAGTTTAACTATGGAGATATATTATCAGTCACTATATATTTTTTTTTTATTTTCAATGTTATGAAAACAAAAATCTATTTTCAGGATCTAAAACCAACAAAAAAGTCAGTTCAATGAACTATTATTCCTACCGCCTAATGATGACGATTACATACTCAAACGTCGGCGATTATATCACAAGTATGTTGTAGACATGTATGTTAAAATTGAAACGGAGAGATTAACATTCATCAGGTTGAATCAGACCAAACTCAGATCTGAAAAGTATATTCACCTTCGAGATGCGATTAATACTGATGGTAATGCACAGAATCTTAGTCGAATAACTAACTATTCTTCCAGCAACATACATCGTAAGCCCTCGACATATGCATGAATATGCTCAAAATGCCATGTCATATGTTCGTCATTATGGTACAGTAGATTTGTTCATCACATTTACATGCAATCCACACTGGATAGAAATAGACACAGCCAGAGTCTTTATACAAAAGTTGAAATCTTTAATGGATTTCATTGTGAAACATTATGTGTTTTGGAGAGACACGCCGCTGGATGCATTCTGTGGAGCTGCAGAAACGGTGATTGCCACATGCACATATTTTGATTTGGTTAGTTGACAAGATAAAGTCAAATGAAGTTGATGCAGCAATATCAGCTGAAATCCCTAATGTAGAAGTAGATCCTGGATTGCATGAGGTAGTTATTAAAAACATGATACGTGGTCCCTGTGGAACTCTTAATCAAAATTTACCATGTATGGTGGATGGTAAATGTTCAAAACGATATCCACGGACATTAATATCTGAAACAATCACTGGTATTGACGGTTATCCTTTGTATAGTCGCCGATCGACAGCAAACCATGGAAGATCAACAATTGTCAAATTAAATCAACAAGATATTGAAATAGATAATCGCTGGATTGTTCCATATTCACTCATTTTATCAAAGACCTTCAAAGCGCACATCAACGTTTAATCTTGCCATTCAGTAAAATCTATTCAATACATTTGCAAATATGTAACCAAAGGGAGTGATATGGCTGTGATTGGTATTAATGCAGAGAATTCCAATGATGAAGTTATCCAATATCAAATGGGTCGCTATGTTAGTAGTAATGAAGCAGTTTGGCGAATATTTTCTTTTCCTATTCATGAGAGACACCCTACTGTTGTTCATTTAGCTGTGCATTTAGAAAATGGACAAAGAGTATATTTTACAGCACAGAACGCAGTACAAAGAGCTGTACAGCCACCATCTATTACATTAACCAGTTTTTTTTGACATGCCAAAACGATGCTTTTGCTCAAACATTGTTATATTGTCCACGGAATCAAGGAAAACCAGTTTCAGGATACCCAGATGTATATTCTACCGATGCGATTGGTCGAATTTATTCAGTACATCAAAGCAATGATGAAAGTTTTTATTCACGACTGCTATTAGACAATGTACGTGGCCCAACATCATTCCAACATGTACGAACTGTTGATGGTGATTTGTATGGATCATACAAAAAAGCTTGCCAACGTTTGCGATTGCTAGAAAAATGCTCATTGGGATCAAACTCTCAATGATGCTGTAATATCATCACAAGCTCATCAAATACGAACATTGTTTTCTATAATCATATCTACATGCTTCCCATCAAACCCAAAGGATTTGTGGATCAAGTACAAAGATAATATGTGTGATGATATTTTGTATCAAATACGGATTAGAAAGGGGAAATCCAAATATACAAATAAGCGAAGAAATTTACAATGAAGTATTGATTTCAATTGAGGACATGTGCTTGATGATGTCAAACAAACTATTATTTCAATTAGGCCTGGCCGCGCCCAATCGTCCAAAGCATGATGCTTTTAACCAAGAGTTGCACCGAGAAAAACTGTATGATTTCAATACTTTGAAAGAATTAATTCAAACAAATCTTCCACTATTGAATGACCAACAGAAGTATGTATTTGATACACTTATGAAAGTAATAAATGATAAAAGAGGAGGGATTTACTTCTTAGATGCACCTGGTGGTACAGGATTTTTTTTTTGATTTCATTGATATTAGCAACAATTCACTCACAAAATAAAATTGCACTTGCACTCGCTTCGTGGGGAATCGCATCAACTTTGCTTGAAAGTGGTAGAACAGCTCATTCACACACTAAAATTGCCATTACACATGCAAAGCAACGAAACCACAACCTGCAACATTTCGAAGAACTCTGCAATGGCAAAGGGTTTGGTGGTGCAATGATTTTATTAGCAGGAGATTTTCGTCAAAGATTGCCAGTGATTCCACGATCAACGCCAGCTGATGAACTTAATGCATGTTTAAAATCCTCCAATTTGTGGAAACATGTGAAGGTATTACACTTAAGCAAGAATATGCGTGTCAAGTTGCAAAATGACAAATCTGGAGACATATTCTCTAAACAACTCATTGACATTGGTAATGGCAAATTTCCTATAGACACCTTGACTGGTCGCATTAACTTTCCTCAAAGTTTTTGTCAGTTAACTAGATCAAAAGATGAACTTATTCGAAAGGTGTTTCCAGATGTTGCTCAAAATTACAGAAACCATGATTGGTTGAGCGAAAGGGCTATATTGGCTGCAAAAAAACATAGATGTAAATGAATTAAATTTCAAAATTCAAGAACAAATTACAGGCGAATTGAGGATATATCAGTTGATTCGGCTACTAACCAAGATGATTTCGTCAACTATCCGCTTGAATTTTTAAATTCGCTGGATTTACCAGGATTGCCACCTCACAATCTTCAATTAAATCTTAAATTATCGTTAGTTATAATGTTGAGAAATACCAACCCATCACGTCTTTGCAACGGCACACGGTTAGCGATAAAAAAATTATGGAACAACGTGATAGAAGCAACTATACTGAAAGGAAAGTATAAAGAAGAAGACGTTTTGATACCACGCACCCCATGATTCCGACTGATGTACCATTTGAATTTAAACTACTACAGTTTCCAGTGCGGCTTGCTTTTGCTATGACCATAAATGAGTCCCAGGGGTCAATTGTATGTTGCCTGTTCCCATGTTGGAAAACCATCAGATTTGTTTGTATTCACCAGGTAATCAAACAAAAAACATTGTGTATTATAAAGCACTACAATAAAAATAAAAAAGATTTTTGTTATTAATACGATTACTGAAAATACTTATACGAGTATACGTTTTATTACATTATTCTTTATTTCATCTTAATAAAATGATAAAGTAACATATTAAAAAAAGGATAATTTTACGATTTATTTATCATATTATTTAAAATATTAAATGACAAAAAAGATCCACCACAAATCTTAATATATATAAATCACGTGTCACGTTGTTTGTCCGCGATGGACTCCTAAACTACTTAACCGATTTTAATAAATTTACACACCACGTACAGTTTGACCTAACTTAAAAGATATATAATAATTTTCAACTCAATTCATAGTCGCAATATTATTTTATTTGTTTATTATTTTGCAGTTAGCTCCTAACAATTCTAAAAGATGGCGGTATCTGTTGACTGGATTGAATAATTACGAGTGATGTATCTACCCTACCTACCTCATTCGTAAGTTTAGTGTTCCAAGTTATTTACTAAAAACTTTGTAATTTACAAATAGTGTTATAAATTTGGATTAAATTTAAAAAATAATTTTGTTTCTATTTTTGCTTAATATCGACTGTAAGAAAACATTATGATTTTCATGACAGAAGTACTCTGAATGTTACCCCTTAAATAGTTTACTACAATGTAATATATCAAAAACAATAGTCACAGCAACGCGTGACCGGGTCTGCTAGTTTAAGTATAAATATACACTGCAACAAAAACTTCATGAAAATTTTTATAAATGTGTGTCTTTATATTTCTGTGTTTGTCGTATTGATCATTTATTAAGAAATACTGCTTCAATGTATTCTCGATATTTTTTATCAATCATAACCATCTAGCAAGTTCCTGCGTTCAAGAAAAACTAATTGATGCTCACATCTGATAAAAAAAACAATCATGTTCTAATAATATTCTCTAAAAAGGTATTAGATATATTTTTAAGGAATAATATCTGCCTGTCGTAAGCTATTTAACTTCATTAGGTTTTATTAATAATGTCAAACCACTTGAGTATTTCATGTTATATTTAGTATTGCCACTGCTTTTAATAGTTACTAGGTATTAAAATGTGTAAACGTTTATAAATAATAATATCTGTAATAAGGTAATCCATGTACTTGATATATTTATAATCAATCTGATTTATACACGTCTGGGAGATACAACTAGTTCCTTATAACATTATGAATGAGACGCTTAAGTGAGATTAATCTCACGCTGTTAATTTTTGAAGTAAATAATGATCGTGGTAGATATTTGCATCTGTTATATATAAAGAGTGTTCACTCAACCAGGCCTTAATAATAACATCTCTCATGGGAGGTTATCATCATTTTAAGCTGTCAGGTATCGTTTTAATTTATAACATAATAAGTGTGATGACGTTGCAATATTATAGTACTTAATTAATCACTACCATTGTTATATTTAATGTATGGTAATATTATAAAATAATTGTGTATAAAATTGATGTATGGTAAAAAAATATGTTCTACGTCGTTTGGTTGTTCTTTGTGTTTTAATTTTAAAGATTTTATACATAGTACCATTTTTTCTGTAAAAGATAATAAGATTTATTTATATCGCTAATTATGATTATGATGCCTTCGTCCATTGTTTTGGTGTTCAATGTATCAATTTTATTATCATAAAATGAAAGATTCATCAAAACGTGCAAAATTCGAAGCGGCGACTTCTCTGAAACTGTCCCTCGCTGTGCTAATTGAGTTATCAGATGCTAGCCGCTTTGATGAAGAAAGCAAATTATATAGTATTATGTATTAAATAACATGCATCTTAATTAGTTAAATCTTTCACAACCTCGTCTCGACTAACCTACTAAACTCACGACGGGAGCTAGTTTACACTCTTTAAGCTTGTGTCCCAATTATACTGACTCCAAGACACAGTACCCTAGATGGTATAAGACATCTGCCTCAAGCCTGTACACACTTCTAACCATCAATAGCCCCCACTCGACCCAGCATTCCATTTATACTTGCTGCTGCTTCAAAAGCATTTTCTATAGAAACTTCATGACACGTCCGGCTGGTATACACTACACCTTTTTAAAGTAAGTGCAATGTTGCCGTCTGTTCTTCTAGTTCCAGGAAGCAACAAATGCATATCTATATTATACAAATGTAGATTCTAAGTTATATTATTTAAGTTCATAATCTAGTGGGAGAGTTTTCCGATTAATAGGGTTTAAGATGACTGTATCAGAATGAGAGCGCGGACATTCATCGCTCTTTTTAAGGAAATCATGATGCAATCATTTCCAGTGCGATAATTGAGGATGGGTTTGGTCTTCAGTATTTGCGGAAATCTTCAAACATAATTATAACGGTGTTTCATTTACTGAAGCACTTTCCGTGAATACTTCGTTGCATCTTTAAATAAATAGGCTTTTATCAAAACTCAATGTGTAGTTATTTTCCACGTTTTTACAATTTCAATGCTTATATTTATAAAAATTTTAAAGAGTTACATTTATATTTTATATTATATTTTAATTAGTTTGGAAGGAAAATTCATTTGACGAATAGATTAAAGTTAGAATAAAATTTAAAGTTGCTTGAAGAAAAAAAAAACGTTGAACTGAACGAAGAAAGAATACATAAATTCGTCATATGATGAAATTTAAAGTCTAAAAATACGTAACTAACAAGCTCATATTATATACATTTGTGTTTGTTGTTACTCTTGTGGCTCATAAAAGATAATTGTATTAGTTTTAAGATTATTAAATAAATAATTCATAAAGACATTAAAAAAATTTAACAATACTTTAAATAGAGTACATATATTAGATAATAATGCCTAAGTTAAGGTGCTACTGAAGTACTAATAATATGTCTTCGTTATAAAAAGCGATCCTTCTTTTAAAACTATATAAAATACTGTTTGGGTACAAGTACAGTGTTTGCCGACGGGTTCCTTCTTGATGTCAATGACTTCTAAAGACAAAAGGGATGGCAACGGCCAGAAATATTGTTACGGACTCATTAAACTGAAGATAGGGCGACGTGGCTTTTCACAATATTGCTAGGAGCCTGAGTTAATTGAGCGTCTGTTTGTAAATTTTGTATACATAGCAGATAAAAATGAATAACAGAAGTGTGAATTAAACTCTATACACCTAAAGATGACTAACTGTCTTTTTACAAATATATTGTTAAAATATCTAACAAGTTCAATAATAATCAATAAAACCAGCTTTTTTTCATAAAGTTCAAAACAAATTACTATTTTTTATGTGTGACAAGATAGTATAAGCAATTGTTTAGTAAAAAATAAGTTTTATTTCATTATAAGTAAATTTAAATACAATCTAACAAAGATATAATTAAAGCAAATTTTATTATTACCGGTATTTTTAGTGCAAGACTCAAACAAATAATATATTCAAACTAGGACCAGATAAAAGGAATAATAATTTAAAAAAAAGTGTTTGTTATTAAATATAAATGTATCTACTGTTGATTCATGAACACTTAATGATACACCGAGCAATGAAACACTACTGCCATTGAATACTATCAGAGACATTGCGAGTCTGTTACCTCTCGTGTATCATCTGTCTGTACGTGATTGTGTAGAATTTGAAATGTGAATCTCAATTTAGGATTCAGAAATGCATTCCAGAATGTAATATTAAATGACTTTGAAACACAGGTGGTCCTTCAGTTACGATGGACCTATATGGGAATAATTATTTATTTTATTGAACAAAATTATTACATTTATATTATACTTACAGTAAATATATTTTGGTTTTTCTAATTATGGATTGAACCAATTATTCACCAAACTAATAATTCTATATAAGCCACGTGCAGGAATGTAATCCTTACTACTTTCATTCTCTTACTACATCTTACGTCTTATTAGGATTTATATAATTATTTTTTAGTTAATAAATTTTTTTCCTAAATGATATTTTAAAGTTACCGAGTGCTTCAATCTGATCTTCACACAGATCTCCCGTGAAGTCCGTCACGCAGATACAGCTCACAGCCGCTGGACCCATTTGACGGTAAGAAATATACAATTGAATATGTATAAAAGTTTTAAAGAGTTTTACTTTGGGTTTTTACTGTAGTCTATATACATGTAATATTTAAAGACAGGGCGGCTGATTTTTAATTATTTTAGATAAATATTAATAAATAAATATATTGTCATACCTCTTCGTTATGTAAAAACAAATATTTGCTAAATAAACAAATATCTAGACATTATCAGTAGCTACGGCAATATAATATGCAAACTAAACTCGCAAACCGGATGTGTAAACATTTATCAGGTGTGTCATATTTAGACCATAATTCCTATGTAACGAGATTGTATGGAAATTGATGCAATTATCACAGTGCTGAGAGCAGTACATACACGCAGACAAATGTATAACGTCAAACACAAACTTTGACAGCCTTACATATTTTGCGACCCGCTCTGCTGCGATGCTTTCCTCTTTTTACTCTTTATTATTTGCTCAAATATACGAATATATGGTTCAACAGAATTGAAAATGAACTCATAACTATATATTATCGTTTGCTTACGTATTCATTTATAAAATTATTCATTTATTCATTCATTAATTCAAAATCTCTTTAATATAATTATACTATCTATAAATTTATTTAAAAATACAACTTGCTAACATATTTATATCAATAAAAATGAAAAATAAAAACAGGACTGACTCACTACGACGTCTTTGAAAGGACGAGTCTAAAACAAATCATCGGTTTTCTTTTTAACACTTGGTTAGTCGTCAAAATGGAACTTTGGTAATACATGTGTACCACAGAGAGTTTTTATATAGATTGGGGGAGCCAATGGCGGATTCATGGAAAAAATGTTCCGGGGTTAATGATCAATCAATATAAGGGATTTGACATTTTCCACCCTTGAGGATTTAAATAGGCGGTGAAAGTAATAAGTCCGTCAATTTTGAATCAAGAAAGATGACTTTGTGGGCCAAATGAAAAACCTTTTAACAGATAACTGTGTGAACTAAAAGTTATTTATAAAGTTTTCGAAACTGATAAAATCATCAAAGAAAAAACGCCATGAATAATGTCAATCTAATTTGTAACGAGCGAAACATTCTGAATAAATACCGAGAACAATTGCATCGCGGGTTAACGTTATTCATAACATAAGAATGAAAGTTTTACCGATTGATGTTATATTTTTTCGTGAACAAAAGTAAAATTTCTTAAAGAATATTATTTAAACAATTGCAGACAATGGAGATATCAAATTAATATTACTTTTATAATATTATAATTATAGTGTTTAGGCTCGAGATTTCGTCTGTACTTTCCTAGACTCTAGTAAAAGAGAGCCATTAAAAACACGTGCTTTAGTTGATATTTATTTTTGAAATAAACCAACAAATACATATGATACAGATGTCATTTACTTCATTTAATCAAAGTACGAGTAAAATAACATATTTGTTGGTCACTCCGATCATAACCAATAATTAAAAAAGGGTAAAAGGTGTTTTATACTTCCAAAAAGATTTTTCACATATATATAAGTAATTAATTTATTTATAATTTCAGCAACAAAATGAAATGCGCTTTTTAGATACCTTTTACTTAAAAGCGTTGGCACGGCTAATGCTTACCCACAGATGCCTCCATTATTGCACATGTTAAGGGTCTTCGGATATAAAGGTCTCTCTTCACAGTCAGCACCCAAATATCCTTCAAAACAATGGCGGTAAAATTCCCTGTGATATAAAATTATTGACGTGTTAGCGATAGTAAAGGTGTTAATGAGGTTGTTATATATTATTTAATAAGAAAATAGTAATATTATACTTATATTATTTGCTTATCATAAATTATTAAAACATGTTTGTATTTTAACAAACTGCCACGGAGATTAAAATGTCAATCTGTGCCCCAATCAAGGCTTAATTGTTAGATAAATTCCTGTATATTGCTTGTTCATGCCTACCACTAATTCTATTATGTCAGTACATCTTTAAGCAAATTAAAGCAATGGAAGAAAAAATAAAATTAATATTATAAAACCTAAAATGTTTTATAAACAACATGAGAATTTATCAAAGAAAATACCTTTTATTCAGCAAAAGATTTAAAAAGAAATTATAATATTCTGAAAACTTTAATTGAAACGTACTTTTATTTACATAATATACCTACCTTCATTTAATATTATACTTGGGCTCTAGCTACTATTTAAAATGTATTTAATATTTTAAAATAGTAGGTAGAGCCCAAGTAGTTAATTTAATTTGTTAAACTATTATTTAATGTGTCTTGTAAATTATCCAACTACCGCCTCGTAACATCATGTGTATTCATAAACGTAACAAGATACACTAACAATGAACATTGTGCATCACTTAGAGGAAACTCTGTATGTTAGTTGAGACATCGCCAGAGTTAATTCTGAATACCAAAGAGAGAGGAATTATTTTGAGTATTTGAAAATAAATCTGGAATTTTAAATGACCATATTATGTTGTTTGGACCACTTTTATATAACTGTTATATAAAATATAACTGTCACTAAATTACCGACCTTTATTTAACTTATATCTAGAAACGGGTCATTAATAACATCTACTAAATTTAAGAATTTTCTTTAAATCCGTCACTGTGGTCGTAAATTCAGTGTTAATTTCCGATTATACTGATTGTATTCGTTCAAATGTTTTGTAATTGAAACCGAAATCACAAATTATATTTAAATTAAAGTTGAGAAAAATCATGAACATTTTATGAATTAATTAATATTGTAACGTGGTTATGAAGTCATTAATACTTTTATTTATAATTACCGATGTATTTTAGACAAAAAATATTTTTTATAGCCACTCTTTAACTCTTACTTGTAATCATGTTTAGAATAACAATGTACAAAAAGTTTACATTCAATGATACTACAGGACTTTGGACCGCTTTCATCATTGGGTCCCTTCATCATTATATGTCACATTGATTCCAAAAACCGAGAGTAGTCCGAGAGGACTCTACTCTCCAAGTCCGAGAGGACTTGGAGAGTTTGGAGTTTGAGGATTTAACTGTTGTGGATTGTGGTGGATAAGGGGAAATGCATAATGCTGTTTTATTGTAAAAGAAATGAACAGAAAAACAGCAACAATTAGTAAATTACTAAAAATATTTATGTTTATCGCTTACAATTATGTATGTGATTAAATTAGATTTTTAATGTACGTAAATAAATTTGTTGTAAATTTAAAATGTAAAAAAGATCAAGTTACTTTTCCTACTTTATTTTTAATTTCATTCAGATCAATTTTTTACATTGTTAATATTCATATACTCGTATGTTTAATATTTATACTGAGCCATAAACTATAATTATATTCATGCTGTATAAAAGCAGTGAGAGATTCAATGGATTATATTATATTATATATTAATTATCCAATATGTCAAATAAAATAAAGAAATAGAAACAAAAGACAAAGAGAGCTCAAGGTTAAGGTCACACTGCATATACAATTATACAGTTTATAATTTGTAAAGTACCTGCGACAGGACCTGTGTCCTTCAATCAATGTCATGTGGTAAATCTTTTACAAATCTCCAGTTCCCATCTTCTTGTTTCCTTTAATAATCGAATAATCGATTGTGCAGCTGAGGTTCCATTGATATTTAAATATTCAAGATTCTTGTAAATATTCAGTGTTCATTACTAATTAATATTTGCTAATTCATATTGTTATGCTTAGAAAAATCATTTTACATAAAGTTCTATTATTGTATTTGAAATCCCGCGGTACATAATATCTAAAGCTGTAATTATTAACGTTATTAAGATTGACTTTAGGTAAAAAATCTGAGCTGGATTATTTTCATTTGTAGGGAATGTTTTTTTTTATTTTTTAAGAAATTTATGTAAGACTTATTATATAATTATCATTTACGTCCTTAGTCTTATCCACGATCAAAAATGTTTTTTTTTAACATTTCTATTGAAATTTTTATATTACTTATCTGCTATATACAAATGACATTGAGAATATATTACTGACTTAATTTAATGTAGATATTGATAAAAACACAGTTACAAAATTATTTCTATAATACTTATTTGATAAATAAATTACCCATTATCGGTTTCGTAATTAAATAATAATTTATCAAACGAAAGGTTCTGTTGTATTTGTCTTGATTCTGAATAATTAAATTTCATCTCGCGCCTCCAAAAATGTATGAGAGTTTTATACAATATAATTTACATGTAAAAGGTAACGTTAAAATCTTACCGAAAATAGTTAATATTTTGCTTATAAATTAAAATAAATATTTATTTTATTATGATTATTTCTCAATTGTTATACTTTGATCAAAAAATTCTTGAAATAAATAGCAATTTTGCCCTTTACCGGTGTGTGTTTTACATGTAATATGTAAAGGTATTTTCAGGACTGAATGTACTAGAGGACACTCACACCGGTCGTTATATCTCCGATATTAACAAATAATGGTAACAATGACTTAGTCTTCAAAATATAAACTAAAAGTATGAATATTATTAATATAAAAGATTTATATAAGTTTATATATATTAACATGAAACTTATGAGCATGTTGTTTAAACAGTAATATTTTTATATTTGTCTTGCAATACAAGCTTTAGCAGATTTATCTTGACTGAATATTATGATGAAATAAATTCCTATCGTAACCTTTTTTTTCGTCTGTCTGTGCTGTTGCCCTACTGGCCATGACAGCGTCACCGGTGGGATCGACGGGTGCAAAGACCTGCCCTTGAAAAAGGGGGCGTGGAGCCCCCAGGGGAACGCGCGTCCTGAGGGCGCCGCCTGTGAGGCTCGGACCACGGCTCAGGACGCCGTTAGGTGGGAAGCGAGGGTTGGATGTGGGTTAGGATTTGACACTAACCTCCTCCGACGGCAAAACGCCGGAGCAACGTGCTTGGGTGGGAGCCTCGTCTTCGCCGGCGAAAACGCTGTGTGTGTGTGTATATGTGTAGTATTTATGTTTTGAATTGTTTATGAGACGACCATTAATTAAGACGTAAGTAATCTTATTTAAAACTTACATTCTAACTTTCAAAGCACTTTTGGCAAATGCGTTAATACTGATGATTCAGTCCCAAATTCCTTGAAACTCCATTTAATCTTGAATTTCCCGCACTGATTGTAGTAAATTTTAGTGACAACCGAGACTGTTACTATAGCAAAAGCGATTTAAAAATGACAAAATGCAGGAGGAACTGAATGCGTAGCTTTTGGTTTACTTTGACAAATGGTAAACATTAAACAACAACGTTTGTCAGTTACAGTTTAAGGTGTATTGCTTTTATTGCTAGCATGTTGTTTGTTAAGCTCATTTATATAAAATAATTATAATGCAATTGCAATATACTAATTTGTTTAAATACCTACTATTAAAGATTACCAACAAAATGCAAATGACTGGCTGGCTCAGTTATCGGAGCAACTGGGACGAACTTCCTGATGTCGCTGGTTCGATTACTGCTAGTTTTGATTATACTTTAACTTCATTTTTAATAAAATAAGTAGTTTTGTAGTGCTTCTACAAAATGTAATTTATTAACCTTAATGAATACTATAAAAAATAACAAGTTAAAAGAGTCCAAATTTTTTTTGTTGTTACTTTTACATAGACACATCTTTTGGAATCGTGCAACTAGTGCGACGTTTCCTAAGTGTATGTAATAATGTATGACATAAAAAACTTTGATGTTGAATTTGATCATTGCAAAATAAACAAAGAGTTTCTTAATATTCATATATATTTTTATTGTTTTCAGACATAACATTTTTATTTAAATATTGCACGAATATTTTTTTTTCTGAAAAAAACAGTCTGAATTACTTTTATTACAAGTGAGTAAGACTGAAGGGTCTTCTATAGCATTGAGAAGAGCAATGAGCCTTTTTATGGTTCTTGACTTTTTCACTGCAATCCTTTGTGTCAGGTTTAACAATTTGGTCGTTCCAGAAATTTCTTGGCTTCTTTGTTAATTTATTAACGTTTGTGCAAAAAATACGCTTTATTTGAGTTGTTCTGATTATATAAATACTGTATAGCGAAATCTGCTAGATTGTTTTGGCTAATAATAATAACAGATACGAACTCAAATGTCATGTTAAACAATAAAGACAAAGTTTTAAATTAATATTATATTTCTTAATAATAATTATTTAGTGGATAATTTCCCTAAGTTTCTTGTTTAAGATTTCAAAAATTGGCTCAAAAACAACTTAAACTGCTTCTTAACATAAACGAATTATTATAACAATAAAAAAACATAATACTTTCATATCTGGGTTTAAAACTAGATAAGATAGAAATAATTTCTGTTTCTCTACACCGTCAATTGAATATTGACTTTGGAGATTCAATTGACGGTTTAATAGTCTAACATAATTTTCTTAATTTAATAATAAATAAAACGATAATTTTGAATAATAAAAAAAAATAAAAACTTAAATTAAATTTAGTTTAATAACGTTGGTAAGTGTCGTGACTAAACTGTATGTACTGCTGTATAGTAATAAGAAAAGACAAAGTAAGATTTATAATTTTAACAATACATTTCTTATCTTGAACTACAATAACGATTATTTTAGAAAACATTTTTATGAGAACATTTGAGACTCAAAATGTTGCATTCGAATTATTTATTAATTCATCTCCTTGTGAGGTACTTTGTGAAATGCTTTGGTACATCTTGTTACATCAAATATTCCGAGTTAGACGAACAACGTGTACATAAATATAAAAATTTGTTATTTCTACGCGAGTGTTATAAGACTCGCTTGAAATAGGCGGTTATGCCGATTATTTAGAAATTAGTTACGGGTTATTTTAATTTTACCAATATCGTAATTAGATTATAAAATTAATATAATTGTTGTTTTGAGAATATATCTTGAATACCTTTGAAGTATTTTGAACACAGTAAATAATATAATAATGAGATAGTTTTAAGTTTACAAGTAAAAATTCCGTGAAGAAGTGAAATATCTTTGTAAAGAAATAAAGTTATTGTAAATACTTCTTAATGAGCCTGTTCGTAAGAATTTAGGATGTTTTAATTAAGTTACGTGTGAGATATGATATCATTATTACATTATTAACTTCCAAATAAAATGGAATTATAATAGAATAGATGTTAGATAATATTTTAATATCACATACTTGAATGCCTTGGGACTTACTTTATATGGATTTTAGAATGGCCGACACGAGCTTGGAATTAGTAAACAGCAATAAGTGTGTTACATTTTGACCCATGTTCTGTTCATAAATAAACTGACTTCCAAATTACAATATTGTACTTTGTATTTTTAAAAATTTCGTACTAAAAGTAACTCATGATTACGAACTTTAATTACTCTAATATGCTTTAAGTATATGGAAACCTTGATATGATATACATATTAGAAAAATATAAAGCCTCTAAGAGCTCTGTTTGCTTTAAAGAAGTCCAAGATTTTATGTGTCGAGTTGATTTGTAACTAATATATATGTCTATAGGATTAAAACTATGTTTCGTAAGGACTAAACAAAAAATGTGTAATCGGCAGAAGAATTAACTAAAAGTTTCTCAATTCCTTCAAGTAGAAGTTTCAGACAAAAAATATGACATTGTACATAGGGTTGATATTAGAATAACTTTGTATGTAGGGTTGCATTAGAATCGAAACACGATCTGCAAAATTTATTTGCATGACGGATGATTAGAATTCTTATTAATATTTGATAAGCGACCAAAATTATTCCACAACTTCAATGTAAATAACTGTTAATAATTAAACTCTACGGATGATTTTTAACCAATAATATACAATGAGCACTGGTGAGGGAGATAATATACAATTCGTTACATTAAAAATAATAATAATTAGTTTAAAACACTATACTCGTATTTACAAGTCTACACAATTACATTATAATCATTATATCAATTGACTTGGTTTTGGTACAATGTTAAAATTATTTTATTTTGCCAAAATAATTTCATTATTTAGTCAACAAGGCTATGAAAAGAAATAATGCAGAAAAGATAAAGTATGTATGTGAGTGACACTCTTCGCTGAAAGCATTAAAGTCAACTGTAGTCCCACCTGTATTGGAGACTCGCATTTCAATAATGGAGATGACAAAGGACGCCATCTTTCAAACCCTCCGAGATAAGATGCGAATCAGACGCTAACATAACACTTTATTGTTACAGATGTTATCTTTTGGTAATTAATTAATAACGATGATATTAATTTTTAATATATTAATATTAGTTTTTAAATGTTCTGATATTCCGCTCTATATTATATAAACAAAATCGATAATTGTTCTGATTGAAGTAAATTCTTATTAATTACTTAAGTCTTTGTTTGATCTAATTGATTATTCAAAGAACACGGGTTTCATTCTCATATAGCCCAATTTTTTGGTTATCTACCAATTAGTGTTCTTTGTATGCATACTTTCCTTGATCCTTAGTGAAATGTCTCTTCTTTTAACCACTATTATTAATATGTTTATTATGTAAGATTATTACTTAGGATTTTGAATATTTTTTAATAATACTATTCTTAGAAATATTCTATGTTTATTACAATGTATTGTGCATACTTATTTATTTTCATTTCATTAAACATATACGTTTTATTGAATATAATAATTTTTAAAATTATATTAATACTTAAGTAACAAGACAGTAATATAAGTAGGATTGTTTTTGAAATCAGGACGGCATGAAGATGACGACATTCATAAACTGACTCATTTCATATCTTTTGGGCAATGTGTTAATTTTTACGAATGTAACTATACAGAATTGGGTTTTAAAAGTAATTTGTCGAAAATGTCCTCATATTTTTTTTATTACAAAGGTGTTATAAAAGGGTGGTATAATACACAATTTGTATAAACACATACGTTAAACGACACATATGTTAAACTATTTACAGAACTAAATAGCAAAATATCCATTCGCTCATTTTTTATTCATTCTTCTTGATTAGTTGGTTGTTTGAGTATTTAAGATACAAAAGAATAAGCTAAAATAATTGTCGTAATACAAAAATGAACATTACAAGTGTGTTTAAGTATGAAAAAATATTTATAATAATCCATATGAGAGGCAGAGGACTAAGAGTCATAATTAATCTTAACCTAACAATGAGATGGTCTAGTCCTTATTGTCATGCTACACACACACACACACACAGTCTATTGTCTACCTTATCGCACTGCTTTATTGGTTATGTTACCTTTATATGTGCAAATATTATCAGGAACGCAAGATGATAAAACAATTCCCTCACTTCCGACATTTTAAAATTTATATCCAGCACAGATGTGTGATGTATCTATAAAATATCTCGCATATTGTTCATGATCTATTCACTATTCCTCCTCATGAAGTTTTGATCTTATCTCTGAATATATTTGCAGCTGACAATGGACTGTGAAATTTCTATTTTGCTAGTTTTAATACCAAACATATTTAGTTATAATATTTATAAGTTAAAAGGATTTATTAATAACTTAACTCGGTTATCCGCGCCATTCTCAAATCGAGGCTTATTACGTGATATATTTTTTATTTGTAATATTAATTTTGTACTCTTTGTTATTAAATTATTAAGTAAAGATGAGGTAAAGGTACTGCCTTTTATTTATTATGTAATTATATTGAATTCATTATTTACGATATTTAGTAATTACAAAAGTAGAAACAAACAAAATGTAAACAAAATCTTGATATCGACACATATACTCGTATCATGTGGTCTACGAACATGAACGAACAAATGAAAAGTAAAAATCCAATATAAATCATTTTTTTAATACCAGAAGTTTATAGTTATTGAATCGTTTTCCGACAAGCTATTTGTTTCAATTTCGAGAGGCGCCAACATAAGCCGACCGTTTGTAAGTTAAACGGGTCTTTGTAGCAGAAGGCTTTAATATTACAGGCTATTTTCGGACAATTGCCCTAACATCCTCATATAATGGAAATTATTAAAAATGACAGAAACAACATTTAGAGCAGGTTTTCATATATATTATATTTATATTCACAAAGCGGATGTGAAGTAATTGTGAAAAATATGAGAAATAAAAATGATTATACTAGACCGTTTATGTACGATACAGAGAGCGATTGATAACTACTCGTACCTACTGGTAACTACATAAGTAAGTTATTCACGAACGTTTTAGCCAATTTGGAAAGTTCTTCCTTGATACTAAAATCTCCAAGTGTTTCGTATCTTTATTAAAGTGTTTCTAACTTAATATATATTTCGATGAATAAATTGAGAAGAAAGAAATTAAAAGTGTCAAGGTTTCTAAAAAAAAAATATAACCAAAAAAGAACCAGTAACAAATTACTTCGTATATTTAAATAATATAATAATAATAATAATAATAATAATACGTTTTTATATACAAAAAAGGAAAAGGATTCTTTTTGTGTCCAAAATATAATGAAAATAACGGAGTTCATAAATTGACCCAGACCATATCTTTACGATAATGTGGTAACCGCTTATTACGCATTTTATAAAAGCATTCTTCCGAAAGGTCCAAAATGTTTCTCGTAAATCTTTTATCACGAGAATTGTAAAGTACAATATTGTAAGTATTCATTTATTTAAGAAGCAGTATTACGGCTGGGAGACTTTTTTCTTTATAAATTAAAATTTTTCTTTATTTTTACTATAAATTATAAAGCTGATTAGAATACACCTGATGCTATATTAGTTTGATTTGAGAAGTTCTGTTAACATTATTTAAGGTACGATACTTATTTACTTAATATATCTTGAACATAAAGGTTGAGATTGTGTTTACTAAATCCTGAATTCGAGTATTAGATTATAAAATCTTCATTAATCCATACAGACGACGTCACGAATAATCTAGTAATCTACGAGTATGTAAGTAGGTTAATCTTTTTTTTATAAATCTCTTTAATTTAATAAAATAGTTAAATAAAAATATAATTTATTTCATATAAAAAAAATCCAATTAATTATTTACTTTTTTAACACAATGAATACTTCAAATGTTAAATTTAGGTTTTAATTAGTAACTGTATTGTATGATGTATCTTATATGAATTATTTTTACTCGTGAGGGTCATTTACAAATGAATGAATAATGAAACATGAAATAATGCAACGTAAAAATTGTTTTATTTCGTATAATTATTTATATAATCCTAGACTATAAATATAAAATTATTTAAAAGTAGTATAACGAATGAAAATAATTGATACAAATTTTTTATCACTGATTTTGGTAACAAAAATTTGTTTACAAAGTACAATTTATATTATTAAAAAAATCATATTTATTGAAGTTATTGCAACTACATTAAAATTGTATGCATTATTTCATTTAAATCCATTTCTATTATTTTTGTCAATGTACCAAGTAAGTTCCAACCCTTACGTCAGCGTAGCGCCGTACCACGTGTCGTAGTTCTACGAAATGTATTACGAATAAAGTGATAGTCTAGAGAGTCACTTCATTCGTTTATTTGTTATTATTCATATTCCACTTTTGGCACACGCTACTCTGTTGGAAGACGATACAAGAAATATACACTTTAGAAACTAGTTTACAATAAAATGCTTAATATAAAATAAAAAAAAATTTTACCTCTAAATTCATTGTAACTTCTAAAATAAAATAATTATCTTAATACTAGCATTAACTATTAGATGACAATTAATTCACTGTAACATATTAAATAGCACACAATAAAGGCAATTTATACCGCGTTATAGTTGAACTTGTGATACGCAAACTATAATATATTTGAACATCTATTTAAGTAAGTCACTTTGTACTACATTATGAGTCACGTTTATAAATAAAAATCTAATAAAAATATTAAAAAACTAGTTGTCACTAATAGATTCTATCATATTTGTTGTTTTTCAGATTTGGATAATAGACATAAAATATTTATGATATTTAATGTGTAATGGCATTTATTTAAAGGAACAAGATGGGTGCGAGAATTACGTGGTATGCAATGCAGAATAATTTAAAGTTGGTTTTAATGGCTACCAAGAAAACAACAAGCTTCGATTTTCTATTCTAGTTTGTGTAGGTAAAATTTTATACGCGTTTACGTACATTTTATATATATATTATACATTTACATACGGAATTTGTTGGTATTTAAGATAAAATTTTGTGCCAGAATTTGTGGTTATTTATAATGCTTATTTAACAACTTTAAATGCTATACTAATTTAAAGAGGAGATTACGTTCTTCACTGAGAAAAATGTGTAATGGCGTATTCATTCATTTCTACAATTGCGGAACCAGTATTCATGTCGATTTAGTATATCATTTCAATCCAGATTATCCCCATTTGTCGTATCACCGCTCTTCGAGAGCACTCCTCTTATTGCCTCACCAAGTATCAGAATACTGGGTCTCGACATTTCGAGCGATTGTCAGTTTCGTGGTCATCTGGAGAGCAAGACCAAGTTGGCCTCGATGAAATTGGGAGTGATCAATAGAGCGAGACAGTATTTCAAACCTGGCCAAAGACTTGCGCTCTATAAGGCGCAGGTTCGGCCAGACATGGAGTACGGTTCTTATCTCTAGTCCGGATCACCCCAATATCAGCTTCTACCATTTGACCGCGTACAACGGAGAGCCGTTCAGATTGTCGGGGACCCAGAGCTCTGTGAACGGCTGGACTCTTTGGCATTGCGTAGAGACGTGGCTTCTTTGTGCGTCTTCTACCGCATTTACAACGGGGAGTGTTCCGAAGAACTATTCGATCTGATGCCTACCGCCGAATTTCACCACCGCACAGCTTGCCATCGCCTCTTTTACCATCCATACCACCTAGATGCGTGGCAATCTTCCACTGTGCGGTTTTGAAGGACTTTTTTCCCTCGTTCCACTCGAATGAGGAATGAACTTCCTTCGGCGGTATTTCCAGATCGATACGACATGGGTACCTTAAAAAAAGTCATATATTCCTATTTCCAAGGCTGGCAACACTCTTGTGAATCCTCAGATGTTGTAAGAGTTCATGGGCGGCGGTGATCACATTTCAATGGTGACCCGCAAGCTTGTTTGCCCTCCTCTAACATAAAAAAAAGAAAAAATATATATATATTACATTCAAAGTAGTAATAGTTCTCATCGGTTTTTTTTAATAAAAATACATAGTGGTGTGCCAGTAACTTAGTTGAAATCGATATGTATATAATAATATTCTTTTCACAACCTATTTTATTAAGAAAGACATTCATTTAGCATTTTCTATGTAGTTTTAGTGAATCACTCAGTAAATTTTATAATTTGAATCAAAGGTATTGTTCTGATTAAATTTGTATACTAACTATAAGTCAGCGTATGCAGAACCAATTAAACCACATACGTGAGATATTTGTACACTATGATATATCCGAGCAAAACAACGGTTTACATACTATCTTACGGGTTTATATTTACGACTATGAACCAAATTCTGGCTATGTTATACGTACTTTAAAAATTCCTTTATTCATGAAACATGAAAAAAATGAAATGTAAGTCAATGTTCATTTGTATCCTTCATTCGACAGTGAAGGAAAGCTTTTGCTATGTTCGATTATTATTAGTAATTAACTCTTTATCTACCTCCAAACTATATTACCTGAAACAGAAAGTAAATAATTATTTATCTTAAAGTTAAAAAATATAGATGTAAAAGTAATAAGTACATAGGTTAAATCTAGTAATTGTATAATTTTGGGAAAAAACATTTATAACAATCTTATAATTCAGAACGACCTTCATATTCAATCAATGACATTCGAAATTAAATATAACCTACAAGAATATGTATGTGTAATAAAATACCAAATGATATAATATATTACAAATCAATTCATTACCAGAGATTTTGATTGTCATTAATATATAATTACTAAAATTATCACAATTTTAATTGTATCAATTAAAACTCCCTTTCCTTCTTAATTTATTTAACTTTAAATACGAATCACGAAAACAACACCTGTAGTTATTATAGCGTTATGATTAGTGCCACCTTTATCTTATAAGAACCAAGTTGATATAAAACAACACCTGTAGTTATTATAGCGTTATGATTAGTGCCACCTTTATCTTATAAGAACCAAGTTGATATAAAACAACACCTGTAGTTATTATAGCGTTATGATTAGCACCACCTTTATCTTATAAGAACCAAGTTGACATAAAACAACACCTGTAGTTATTAAAGCGTTATGATTAGTGCCACCTTTATCTTATAAGAACCAAGTTGATATAAAACAACACCTGTAGTTATTATAGCGTTATGATTAGTGCCACCTTTATCTTATAAGAACCAAGTTGATATAAAACAACAACTGTAGTTATTATAGCGTTATGATTAGCACCACCTTTATCTTATAAGAACCAAGTTGATATAAAACAACAACTGTAGTTATTATAGCGTTATGATTAGCACCACCTTTATCTTATAAGAACCAAGTTGACATAAAACAACACCTGTAGTTATTATAGCGTTATGATTAGTGCCACCTTTATCTTATAAGAACCAAGTTGATATAAAACAACAACTGTAGTTATTATAGCGTTATGATTAGCACCACCTTTATCTTATAAGAACCAAGTTGACATAAAACAACACCTGTAGTTATTAAAGCGTTATGATTAGTGCCACCTTTATCTTATAAGAACCAAGTTGATATAAAACAACACCTGTAGTTATTATAGCGTTATGATTAGCACCACCTTATCTTATAAGAACCAAGTTGACATAAAACAACATCTGTAGTTATTATAGCGTTATGATTAGTGCCACCTTTATCTTATAAGAACCAAGTTGATATAAAACAACACCTGTAGTTATTATAGCGTTATGATTAGCACCACCTTTATCTTATAAGAACCAAGTTGACATAAAACAACACCTGTAGTTATTATAGCGTTATGATTAGTGCCACCTTTATCTTATAAGAACCAAGATGATATAAAACTATAATATTAGATATGGTTAAAAAATTATAATATTCATATGTTTTGTCTGTTTATGATCCTTAGGTTTCGGAGTTCTTTATTTATAATTTATTGATAGCAACAAAACCAACACTAAAATATTTTGACCCAGAAGTAACTACTAACTTAAGCAAATCTCTCTAACTAATGTCTCCAACTTCAACTTCATTTCAGTAATATTACTAATTAAAAACTATCTCAATAGTTATGTTGAATTTTTAAAACTTAAGACGTGTAAAAAAAACAAAAAATAAATCAGTTATAAAATCCATACGAAAATTAACAAAATACGTACAAAAAAGTTTTGGTGTTAAAAAAATATATTGAATAAAAATATTATCCTTTGCCATCAAGGCTAAGAGGAATAGAAAACTGTGAGAAACATTTCTTGACCCTCAATAATTCCATTCCGTATAATATAAATGATTTCCATGTTCTGCATTTTTTTATATTTTTATTTGACTAATAAAATAAATATAATTTATTAACTATAAAAAAGGAATATCAAACGTAAAAATAAAAATTTAAATTCTTTAATTAAACGTAAGTCAAATATTATTGAAGCAATGACATGGTGTAAAATAAAGATATTATACAAAAAGTTTACACAACAATAGACACAAATAAAAAAGTACAAAATGCTGCCAAAGAAAATTTTTTTCAGACAGCCTTTTATTAGAGGACATGGATAGAGGCAATATTATTATTAATATAGCTTAAAAAATAATCACTTCACTAAGAGCTGACACATTTTTCGTTTATAAAAAACTAGTGCAGATATTGATGATTTAGTTTTACATTTCATTTCATTTGCTTGATTACCCAACGATTTGTCCACGTGGTGTCCGGTGAAACATTTAATAACGATGTCGATCCGATATATATAATATTAACTGTACAAATTGAAACCCACGCTTTAAAATTTAAATTACTGTTTATCAAATAAAATCACTGTGACTCTAAAATAAACATAATTAGTGTAAATACCAAAACTTCCCGGATGATTTATTACTCGTTATGATGTACATACATACATCATATGAGTTGAAATTATTATGAATATAATTAATAAACATGTAATTTCTCATATTCGGCGTACTCCTAACCACACAATATTTTTAGTTGTGTATAAACTAAACCACAAAGTTTTGGTTATCAGATAGTTAAAATGTAACATTTTCCAACTAAAAATGGTTTATTTACTACTGTTTGCTGTCTGTTTTGAATTAAATTTTGTATTTACACAAGTCTCTTATATGCTTTTTACATAGTTATATTAAATACGTGAAGAGTCATCTGAAGCTGGACATAAAAAATATATACATTTTTTTCATAATGTGTACTATTTGCTTCCGAATCTCGTTTTCGAAGTTGAATTGAAATAAATATTGGGTTTTTCGGCACTTTTGAAATTTGATCATTATTATAAAATTAACTTTTGTAATAATTTCGAAAAATTCTTGTTAGTCAGCTTTTTCTTATTTTAGTTAAATATTAATTAATATCAATATATTTAAAGATAATTAGTTATAGAAGCGCGTTATTTTTACGTTTGGAACTTTACCCAGTCAGCATCTAAGTCAGAAAGATTTCAGTATGAAGTCCTATAAAAAACTTCTTGCAGAAGTCCTAATATGACATCTTAAACAGCTCATTTTTAGCTCATAATTCAGAGCTCTTAATGAACCCTTAAATGAGATTTTTTGACATCCAAATGAATATTTTTTTCTGACCTCTTTTTGAATTGCACACTATGAGCTCTTGTAGACATAATAAATAAGACTTCATTTTTATGACGTTATGAAGTACTCTTTTTTTTCACTTCTAAAAGAATTTACATTATTAACTCTTACAGCATTCAAAATAGAGACGCCATATTCATGATTTCGTCATGAACTGTTTGACGCATGCGTAAAATCTTGTAATTGTACTTCTGACAGTAGCTGTGACACCGATAAGAATAATAATGACGATGAAGGTACAGTATTAATTTATTCTTATATTAAATTGCTAACAAATGCATAACATTCAGAATATTATTTAATTTTATTCTTTTCTTACAGGTCTTGGATTAGATAGTCTACAAAAGCAAGTATTACCGTCTTTTAATTATGATGGCAGTGATAATGGTACTTCTAAAAATATGGAGGCATATGTCGATGATTTGCTTGAAACTCAAGAGCTAAGCTACGGAGATTTTTTTCAAGATCATCCCGTTTACGATGATTTAGCATTGACGAAGAAGCTGAGCATACGTGGTATTGAACGTATTCATAAGTGTTGCATACAAAAATCTCCAATGCTAAAATAATTGTTTTGTATTTCCCATAATTTTATTCATTTAATTTCTAGAAATATCAGGAATTGAAGAGAAAAAAAACGCTAGTATGGACAATGATGTTCGAATAGCAAAAAGTTCATGTCAGCCAAACGAAATCGGTGAAACCGAAAGTTCGAATGATTTGGAGAATCAACTAGCATCTAGTTCTGCAGGCGAGTCCAATAATAATCTAAAAAAGATAAATGAAGTTAACCAAAATAGTGCTGCAGCTGGTTTTACGGGCTTAAACAAAGATACGACAAATGAAGTTGACACTTCTACTGGACAGTCTGTAACATGTAATTCCAACTGCTGCTGTAAGTATCAATTGATTTTGTTATTGATCTCTCGAATTTTCTGATTTTATCTTTGTTTCATTAAAATTGGTTTTGGAAGAAAATTTTCAATTTCTGTATAGTAAAAAACATATTTGTTTTTTTTAACAGCTGCATGTCGATCGGTGTTATATTCCGTTTCTCGTAAGCTTGACACATTGTTGAATATTGTAGGAGATAATCCTTGGCCAAATACGATTAGAGCATCAGACGTACTGCCAAACTTTACAATATGTAAACATGAAGATTTGGTAAAATTCAA
The DNA here is from genome assembly GCA_918358865.1 of Melinaea marsaeus rileyi. Classification (NCBI taxonomy): domain Eukaryota; kingdom Metazoa; phylum Arthropoda; class Insecta; order Lepidoptera; family Nymphalidae; genus Melinaea; species Melinaea marsaeus. The sequence goes on along the minus strand of OU911083.1, from coordinate 45,536,062 downwards.
CGATTTATTAACAGATAAAGAAGCAGCACGCACTCAATACGTAATTACTTTTTCTATTCTGGTGAATGAAGCCAAATTTTATGGTTGATTTGTTTTTTAATTAATTTTCGCCTTTTACAAAATATTAATTTATGAAGATTTTTTACTCTAATGCAAATATGAAATTTTGACTTTTAAAATTTTACAAATTCAACAAGTTCTTACGGTCTTTTACTTATTATCATTTTTACTTGCAAATTAACTACATCATCAACCATGAAACTACATAATAAAAAAGAAGAAAGAAGGAATAGCTGCCTTTAGACAAAGTTTTTCAACAGTATATATTCATTATACATGCTTCTGAATTTTTTCATGCTACTAAGAAAATGTTATGAATAATGCTAATAAAGACGCTATTGCTTATTACTGTCTAACTTGAATAATTTTCTTATGGACATCGATTATGCAATATATAATTTTTCAGGAGGATTTTATAAAACAACGACGACATTTAGATGGGAAAAAATGTATTCGAATCGTACTGGGACATATTTTATCAGATGAACTCAGCTGTAAATTATCTTGGAGTGGTAAAAAAAATACGATTAAAGTTGAAAAAATGTGTGTTTTATTGTGAAATATTTGAGAGGTAAGCACACAATTTTAAGCTAAAATAACTTTGACCCCTAATGAAAAAAATATTGAAGTATTTTTTTTAAAATATAAAATCTTATAAATATTGCATAATGCTTTAAAATGCCATTCGGCATCCGAAATGGTAGTAGATTACTTTCATACTTCATACTCATTTCTATTTCTAAACTCAAACAATATTCCTCTCAGGATCATTTCAATGAAATTTTACTCTCGTCGTCATTTTGTTTAATTTGATAGTAGTTATTTGATATTAGATAAAAACATTTATAATTAAACTGTATTGGAATTTTACTCACTGAATCCAAACTATTGCTGTAACAAACAAGCAAATGATACTGTACAAAAAAAATATTTTACTTCTGACAAAATACTTTGATTTTTTTTAATTAATTACAAATGATATATCTATAGATAAATCATAGCAATCGATTTTGTTTTATAAAAGTTAGAGCCTACATATTAAAAAATATAAGAAGAATACGAACAAAATAAAAAAATTAAGAATTGGGAAATCTACTTCTTTTCTTCTTTTTTAACAGATTTACTTACTTATCTTTAAAAATAATTCTTACAAGCAACATTTATGCATCTTAATATGATTATTTATTATTTTTAGAAACTGTCACTGCTACATCACGGTCTTCTCTTGATGAGTGCAAGCAATCAATCATGTCCTGGATGCAGCACGCGAATGACCGAATAAAAAAAATCGACAAAATTCATGCATAACCCTCAATAATTTTTAAGTTTTTTTTTTATATATCAAACTAGCATTACCAGCTTCATTATTTTATACCTTCTTTAATATAGTTTTTGATAAAAAAATAAAATAAAATTATGTTCCGAACAAATTGTTGAAATTCTTCAAGTATATCGAGTACTTGCATGTCTCGGTTTTTGACATTTTATTTAAATTTAAAGAGATGTTTTTTATAATTATTTTTAAACATTGCCACTGCATAAGATTTTGTTGTTGGAAATTTCCTTATAGTATATATATTTGAATAATATAAGCATATGAGATATTTAGTAAATTGAAAGTTACATTTTGGAGATTCAAAAATTTATATAAAATTTCAATAATCGATATATTTACCCTACTAACTAATATCCAAAAAAAGAGTTCTAAAAGAAATCATATTTAAGACTTCTTAAATATGAATTCCATTTAACCTCTTTTTTAAGAACTCAAAAAAGCAATTCATTACGAAGTCTTTTTATGAATTCAATTAAAAGAGCTAATTAAGTATTCATTTTCAATTCAAGAGTTCGTAAAAATGAGCTTTTTAAGAGCTCTATTTCAAGAGGTCCTAAGATGTACGTTAGGTGGCGCATTCGACTTCTTCAGGAGGTCTTGAGAACGTCTTTCTGACTTAAGATCTGACGTCCAAATCAGAAATCTGAGCTCATTCAGAATAACTTAATACGTCATTTTGCTATCTGGGTAGTTAAGAACTACGGACGGAACCCGGGCTTCGTTAACACATACTTATATATATGCTTCATCCAGTATCATGTCTGAATATATTATACCTAATAATAAAAAAAAAATTAAGATGCGGTTAGGTCTAAATCTACGAAGATAATACGATGAAACATGTTATGTAACGTTAAATGTATAATATAACTGTTATTTTTTCTGGTTGCAGGTTAATAAATATTTATTATTAACAAGTTTTCATTTAAAATGTTAATTATATGCATTTAATTGAGTCGTTTTGATTATTAGGATTAGTATCATAAATATAAAGAACGAAAATGCTTTTGATGATATTATGTGCAGTGGATCGCATTGGATCGTGATCCTGGCCAAGGCCGTGGGTTTGATTCCCACAGGTGACAGTTAATTGTGTGATTCACGAATTGCTCTTCAGAATCTGGTATACTTTGTATTCGTTTTTTTTTATTTTAGATTACTCAACGCAAGGCTTTACAAAATTTATTTTGATTGCAACATAATTTTCAGCGCTATCAATAACTAATAACTGCTCGTAGCTATAGTCATACTTGAGTTCTTGTGGCGTACACAAACAAGCAGAACATTTTTATTTATAGCATAGTCTGGAAATATATAAATATCTAGTAATAATGATTAAACTTATTTTTGAAATAAGATGTAGTTACGTATAAAGCAAAGTTGCATTAACGATAGTACACAACCAGAATAAAAAAGTATTATTCATTTATTTATAAAAAAATTTACAGCTTGTAAGACAAGTTTTGAAATCAAGATACTAGTGTGATAGAATTTTGTAATAATTAAACTAAAACTTAAGTTATTATCAAAATTTATTTTAAATTGTCTATAGTGTCTAGAAATTTAGTTTATCAAAAGTGATCAATAAAATCTCAATGCACCTTCATAAGAGGAATGTTAGAAACCTGTGGAAGTTCAATAATAAAACAATTCAATCCTCGAACAAACAATTATCTTTTTATGTATAAAGTTGAGTATTAAAATGTTTATTCAGAGCAAAGGTCACTGAAAGTTTCTCAGAATAGGATGAAGTTTGATGAAGATGATAACTTTAGATAAGACTTCTATTTCCGACTAGACTCCGACTAGAATTATGAAACTTGTTACATAAACTAACACAATTCATCAAAACTCTTAACATAAAAGAGATGCAAGATAGTAATAATAATTTAATAATAATAAATATTTGATCATTTCTACAAAAATATAATTTAGCACACAAACGAATTTTTTCCACGGTGGGTATTACACATTTGAGAAACATACTAACTAAAACATATATTATACTGTACTTCAACATCCTTCTACTCGTATATAACACAAGAGATGTTATTGCGATTATTGCACCTACTGATGTTCACAATAATGAGATAAGAAGATTATAATTTATACTTTGTTTCATAATAATAATAAGAATTCTAATCAATATTTAACATATTACAAAATAGTAACGTGACTTTAGAGGAATTATGAATGTATTATTGTGTTGTATTATTTTTCATGAAGCAGGTTTTTAAAGTTAATAAATATGACGTCTTAGAGAATTTAGTAGTTAGAGGTATATTTCTTATGTCAATATTGCAACTTCAACTTTCTAACCCCAGCGGCTTAGGCCGTGTATTGATAAATGAGTCGACTGGTTTCTTATTGACTGACAAGAAATCTTTGTATGTATATACATACGTAGAAGTTTCTTCATATTAATAGGTAGCAACCCAAAATGCCACAACAAAATTTTATTTATAACTATATACAATGTATTAAAAAATAATAAATCTATGTTATATAACAATATGTTCAGCATTTTCAAGGACAACTATCATTATTAGACCGAGCATGAAGTTGCTGATAAACTTAGTTTTATAAAATATATTTTCCGTACAAAAAAATATACAACAAAGTAGGATTCAAGCTTAATTAAATCGCGGATATTATTTAATTCAGCGATCCCAGTTATCGATATATAATATAACTCATATAACAATTTTCGTACCATATTGCTATTTTATTGATTTAGAAATAAAAAATAAAAAACATAATTTTAAATTTATATAATGTGCTTTAGTTATGTTATTCGATTAGTAATTAGTTTTGATTTTTTTGATGAAAGCTCAATTTAAAATAAATTATTACAACCCATTTGAAATTCATTAAACTTATTTCCTAGCTACTCGTATGTGGTGAAGTCTCAATATTGTGGAGAGGAAGATAAAATTGTGTACTACTTTGTTGTTGATGTTTTAGTTACGAAGTCAACTATGACGTATTATTAAAGCATCAATATTTTATGGTATTATGTTATTTTTCTTCTCGTTTAACATAAATTTAATGAAGATCACCGAGCATCATACAATTAAAAAATAGTATTTTATAAAAATAATTTGTAAATTTCTTAATTTAATTAATTATAAGATGAGAATATTGACACTGTTATTTAAACTCAGACCCGCTGTGGATTCGCTGATTGAAATAGTGTTTGATCAAGATTACAACTTCAGTAAAGTCCTCAGGTTTCTTCAAAACTCCGTCGTCAAACTTGTTACGAATGAGTTGATAAATGTAAGATGGAAGGTCCAAATGCTGTAAAAGTATTTTGTTTCACACATTTATTTTATTTAGATTAATTAATTTATTGTTAGTTATTCATTTTATTCAACAATTTTTTTTATGATTTTTTTAATGTGAAATATTTCAAGTTCGTGGACTAGTGGGAAGAAGAGATGTACGTATCAATTAATTATATTTATTTTATAAGGATTATTATAGTTATTAAATTATATTTAAAAATACAAATTTGAAATATTTAATATTCAACGCAATACATCTTTGAGACCAAATAAATATTTTTATGAACAATAAATTATTAATTAATTAATTAATCTCCGGGTATTACTATTATCTATCATAAACAAAAAAATAAACCGCTGCATATTTTTATAAATGTGTTTTACAATAATTATAATAAATGATTCATTGAATATCTTCTAAATATTCCAATAAATAATTCAGTCGCTCTCCATAATTGTCATCGTGTTATTGAATTTTAAATATCTAACATTTATAGAGGGCCATAAACCGAAAATTGTTTGAAATCAAAGGGAAGCAATCGCTTTTTACTAATAAGACCTTGGACAGACCACACGGAGTTTTAATTTTGTCCTTAATGGGTCCTCCCCGCAGAGGTCCGACGGAAGGAAGTAAATTGCCAAGTTGGTTACAATTTTCTTGAATAAATTTTACATTATTCACAATATTTCCGCAACCCACTGGTAATTAAACTGAAACAACATTTTAATTGTCGTTGTGTATCTTTGTGTTAAACAAAACTGTTCATTGGTTGTATTGTTTATGTTTCTGTGATCTTAAATATTAAAAATAGATATATTTTCATTTAGTTTTAATTAACATCATACTTGAAAATATGAAATATTTAACAAAGGTGAAATTTAGTTTAGTTCTATGTTGTGTCATATGAGGATGTAAAAGTTAATATTTTAGTAAAAATTTGGTATTGTGTAATATGTTAATTAAGGCAACGGTAAGTTGATAGTAGTTGTTGTGGTTATCTGTTTCAAGTATTTAGTACACACACTAAGTAGTATTTTCTAAAAATATTTAATGTGTAGTTTAACTACAAATGTGGGAAATATGATACTATTATATTAGAAATATGGTATTTTTGAAAAGAAATAACAATCGCATATTACCAAATGAAACTGCTAGCACTAGATCATGTAATACTTTAATAATATATTTATCAATAGCCGCTTTTTATAATATTCTACGAAATTAAAACTCTTTAAAACCGTTTAGTTTTCCTTTATATGTATAAAAGTAGCTGCACCCCGCCACGCTTGGGAGTATCACATTCTGGTTCATTGGTAAGAAATAGCTGTCGTTAGCTCGGGTTGTGTCTGTTCTTAAAATTGCAAAAATAAAACAAAACGAATTCAAAACGTCTGAATTTCAAAAATGTTTGAATTTCATTAGGGTGCTAAATAAGGGAAGCAAAGGCGAGGACCTAAGGGAAGTATATAGATTAAATACCTAAGGCTGGTACATAAGGTACATGTACATGAGGCAGATATATAAATAAATATAAAGAATTTGAAAATTTTAACCTATTTAACAATTAATTTCAGAACAATAATGAAAATTAATACAATCAAATAATCAGCAATAAATCAATTAATAATTTCTTTATTTATTAATTTTAATTTTTTCAATATAGATGCATGTACCAAATTATATTTAACTAAATACATCAAAATGAATGATGACGAGTTGATCAAATTTACTTTTATTGAAATAAATGAATTTGTATTTAATTATATTTATTTTTAACATTGTATTACCAATCAGTTTATTACTAAATACTTATTTATTGTTAGTTGTGTAAAATATGTACGAGTATGCTAAACAAGCGAATTTGTAAATTTATCCTGAAATTCCCGTAATGAGTTAGTTGCTAATCGGTGGATATTATAAGTTTACTGTCTTTGTAATAAAAAGATAAAATATAATATTGCATTGCATTGCAACTAATAAATATTATTTTCATTGTTATTTTCAAGTATATCACAGAAATATTCAAAATCACTATTTTATTACATATTAGTTAAATTATTTAATACTAAAATATTTAGATATTTCGTTTATCTAATCTAAAAAATCATGGAAGTTCCACGTATATTCTTATCAAAAAATTTCCAATAAAAAGAATAAAAAAAAACGGTACTTTTTTAACCTTAAAATTGTATTACTCTCTCTGAATCGTTAGTCACTGGGTGGAAGGACGATAATTTAGCCCAAATAGACCTTCGACGAAACGATTGAGGAATAAAATTGTTGGCTTATCGGTAATATCGGCACCCACTGAATACTAATACAGATTTTTTTTTCACATCACATGAAAATTTGAGTTACTATTTTAACTTTTCATAAATCGTTAAAACGAACGTATTTGATTTTAACGTAGTTCACTGAAAGCGATGTTCTTAAGCTTCATGTTCTATTTTAATTTTATATTTTGTTATTCATATATTTAACTTAAAATATTTTATATAACTATTAAAATTCAGTGAAATTTTGTGCTATTTTACACCCTAGTAACAAAGTTGTTCAATCCTAGTTCAAGGAATAAGTGTAACTTTACAAAAAAATGCTTTCAGCGATCTTGGAGACATGATCTATATAAAATAAGTTGCAAATTTCATTAACATTGTTCATCTCTGTTAATACTGAAACATAATACTCAATATCTCAAAATTGGTATTATCAAAGCGTCACTCGATTCCGCAGACGATAAAATCGATTTACAAAACAAATGAACTCGCAATCAACCGAGTCAAAGTGAATAATAATCAACTTGCAGTCAACTCGTCGACTCCAATCGAGAGCACTTGAGATAATCGAATAGAGACGATGTCTATAACTTCTTAGTCAATTTTAAATTTGCTTCACTAATATTTACTATTGTTGTAGACACAACGTAATAGACTTTAATTGATAATAATGTTACTTATGGTGAGAAGATTAAAATTATAAGTTATAATACAAAATTAAGAAATGAAAAATGTTATATATATGTATATTACTTCAAAGTGTTAAATTAAATACCCAAAAATATTTTAAACATAAAATACAAGTACTTGCTTGTTTGTAAGAATAAATGAATAAATAAGACTTTTATGTCATATTAGAACAGTAAATAGATGAGAGATTAAGTTTTAATCGAGACAAATGGAGGTGATATAAATGATTAAATGTACTCTGAATTTACTGCAAATATACTAATCAATTAATAAGGACAATATAACTCGCATAGTAATAGGTTTTTAATTAAATTAATTAAATTTTATTAAGCGAACAGTGTATGTAAAAAATGTAGATAAAATCGAAATTAATATTTATAAAATAATATAGTGCAACAAAATTTAAAAATGCTATTCTTGGCAAATTTTCTTATAAAATATAGTCTCAAACTATATAGACTTATATTTAATATAAATTTTGTGTGAGACTATATTTTATGACTATATTTTAGAACGTAAAAATGCAAACAAAATATTGTTATATTGTGATATGATAAAGCACTCAGCGCTACAGAAAATCACACTTTCAAATATAGATGCCGGATCTTACTGAAATATATTATGATATAAAAGAAATAATACATCGCACATGTTACATGGGCATTTATGATTTTACAATGTGTTTAACCCAAGCACAGCCAAAACAGTAGACGAGCGTCGTATAAGATAATCATAGACCGTCATAGAGTAAGCAGACGTAGTAATGAAAATACCCAGCATACCCTGTGGGGATTCATGTCTTGTAATTAAACTTGGTTAATGTGAGCTTTGATTACTCCACAACAGATTTCACTTGTGTTAGATATGTCAAACCCTTTTTGTGTCTTGATTATATTGTCTGCTATTGTTTGTTTGTTTGTTGTTGACAGACAGAGACACCGATATTTGAGTTTATTATAATTTCGTACAAAATTTCACACGAGTACAAATATAATTTTTATAAAGGGTCTCGGCGTTTTGGGGCACTTTTCGGCCTAGTTCTTAGCGTCAAGTCACCATCATCGGACATGCATAAAAAGATGCGTTTTTTAAAGAGGATCCCAACGATACCAGCATGTCGAGGAAAAAAACAGTCCGTGACAGTTTAACTTACAAAAAACCGCGTAAAGAGCAGCCAATTCATCGTACTTCGCACCCTTCATAACTACAGGGTAGTTCTTCCTCTTTGGGTGCTTAACCATATCAGATATCATGTGCACATATTTTATTTCGTCTTTCTTTTCCACATCTTCACCAGATGTAACACAGCAAAGGTCAAAGAGAGCCACCAAGCTTAAGAGCCAGCGTAATATTTCGTCGTTTATTCACATTCCGGAAACATCACACCTGCTACAATATATATATTCTTATATTCTCCGTATTTAAGAATCTAATTCGCTCTCTCCCGAATTTGATCCGCTTCCGGATGGCAGGAAGAGGTCAGTTAGCTCCACTGCCGGGCGAAGAATCTGCGGTAAATACCGCGCGTGGGAGAGGTAATATACTGCAGCAGCTACATGTGAACAGCACCCGACTGTGCGGTTGCTGTTCGGGCACTCACACCAGTACCTTAAGATCCCTTCAACTTGATCCACGTTCGAGGCATACTCCATGTAGACTCGATATAATTTTGCGTTCCTGTGCCGAGATCTGATTTCAACTTGTACGATGTTATGTGCTTGTTTTACAAAGCTCATGGCTACGTTGTTATCGGCGTCCATCACCTCTGCTAAATAAGATCTTGCGAGGTTGATCTGATGTGGCCCTGATGTCAGCAAGAGCAACTGGTCTCGAGTCAACTTCGGGAAATCGCTCAAGGCTGCAGCAGAAACTGGTTCCAAAAGCGTCTTCCTGCGATTCCAACGCTCACGTTCCACTTGCTCGCCGAGGGTGTTCGGTACTCTTCGTCTTTGCATCATGCGTTCGACGATCTCTAGAGCCATGTCACCATCACTCCGGAACCGATCGCTGTATTTGTTTTCCAAATAAGCGACGACGCGGCAAAGCGAGCTGACTTTGGGAAGGTTCCTGTTGTCCAAAGTGTGGTGCAGCATTTTGAACCTTTGAGCAATGCGACCATGAACTGATTCAACAACCCAACGGAGTTTGGTTACGAGACGTGATGAGTTAGCCTCATCCCAGGGAAGCTGCTTCCGGTTGCCTTTCAATGCCGGCATGACTACGTTATAGCCCAGGCCTTCCATTCGATTAATTGCATCCCGGAATCCACGATCGACAATGAGAATATCTCCGGGCTCCAATAGGTTCAGAAGATTCACATCTCGCAACACCTTTTCGACGATCATGGCATCGTTCCACGATCCAGGAGAAGGCCCCGCAAAGTCAACGATGAAGCCATTTGTTGTGCAAATCGTGAACGGTTTGCACAATGGAGTTTTTTTTTGCCCGGAGTACGAACGTCTCTGATAAGCGTTGTTAGTGCTCTTTTGATGTCGGATGTACGTACCATCCAGGATGAGCGCAAGTTGATTTTCACCAAGGTTCAGGATTCGTTTTGCTGTTGCTGTAGTGTTGAGCAGGAGAAGCTGACGCGTCAGAGATGCAGGTCCTAAGAGACATGGAACGCTTTCGAAAGCTTCCAGGACAGTCGAAAAGCGACGTGATACGAATCGACCGTTCGGTAAACCGAGAATGTTTGCGATGATATCGTTGGATAAACCTGTCCTGAGTTTAAACAGGAAGAGGAACAACGCTTGACGGGCAAGCTGGGATCCAACACCTCCTATGGAAGGTAGGGGTTGAAGAATATCTAGGAAGCGGTCTTGTGAGAACCCGGTCAGATTTTTGAACTGGCTCTCAGAAAGTTCAAGGCGCTTTACTTTCTCGAGTAGCGACTCATTGGATGAGCCTCGGCAAAGCCGTTTGAAATCATCCAGTGGAATCGACGAATACTCCGAAATAACCGGCAGGCTACTGAGGTCTTCAGTGTTCTCAATTTTATGATTGAAACACGTCCGACTTCCTTCAGGTATGTAAATATTCACCTCGTTGAACGCTCTACATCGCTCAGCGAAATTCACAACGTGAAGGCCTCTTGTAAGTGGACACACGAGACAATGGCTATGGGTGGATGATGTCCTTGCCATTCTCACTTCTGCTCGGGCTTGGTCTTCTGGTTGCAGTGGTTCGTCGAAGTGGACCTCTGAGTCACTACTTGATTCACAAGGTCTCGATACTTCAGCTGAAGAAGACACGTCCGGCAAGAGACCTTCTCTCGATGAGCCTGGGTCAGTCGCTTGCCTTTCAGGCGCATATATCCCATCAGACTTCAATGGTCGACACGAACCGCAAACAAAATCTCCAAGGGACACTGTAGTTCCATAGTAGGCGCTGTAACGATGTGCGTCTTCCATTGTGCATATCTTCTTTTGTCTACCACGGACATATATCGACCACTTACCACAAGCTGCACATTTATGGTTTGTCATGGTTGAACGAAAGAGGTTTACGTAAATGTGAAATGAGCTAGGTTCGCAGTAAGTCTTCGAAACAGGGCTTGCGCACTGAAAGCGGATATCGACGACCCTGTGCACTTCCGGTTCTAATTAGACACGAGTATAAGTATGGATTGTTTCTAGGATTATGAATGTGTCGCGGTTGGCTAGAATGTAACTAGATAGATTAAGTAATACGATATCATTCGGCCGAGTTACCAACGTCGAAATGTAACATGGGAAAGGTGAATAATGTGTGTAGTCGGACGTACTGCAAAAGAGCAGTGCTGCTCCTAACGGTCTTCTATAATTTCGTAGTGATCATTACCTCGAGTGTGAACATCTGTGCATACACAACAAAACTATAACAGAATGTATTGACAATGAAACATTCGGAATCTAGAGAGGCCGGAACCGGAAATCGAAGAGAAATCTTGAAGGAGCTTACTGAGCTCGTCCTACCACCCTCGAACGAACCAAAATCGGAAAAGAGTGAATCCGATTCTTGAACACGAAGAATATTCACATTTACCAGGTCCTCAACTATGAAACCGAATTATTTTTAAATGCACTTTTAAAAAATTGCCGGCCGCGAATGGCGCTGAGAGACAGCGTATGTTATTGCTCTGGGATACGACCGTGAATTCGAACACAAAAAGCCGCCACCTTTCCCTGTTTTGCCCCGGGATCTGCAGTGAAAAATGTCCGAGTGTATCCCAAATATTGAGTTCTTAAACTTGGCACCTCTTCTTTACCTTTGTTGTGTTACATCTGGTGAAGATGCGGAGACGAATTTAAATATGTGCACACGATATCTGATATGGTTAAACAACCTAACTCTAAGAAGAAAACTACCCTGTAGTTATGAAGGGTGCTAAACACCATGAGTTGACTACTATTTACGCAGTTATTTGTGAAAAAAACTGTCACGGACTGTTTTTTCTCCTGATATGTTGCTACCATTGGAATCCCCTTTGAAAAACGCATATTTCCATGTAAGTGCGATGATGGTGATTTGACGCTAAGATGATTTAAACGGGCTTTTTCTTTTGTATTTTTTAAAATTGCTTTATCTATGATTTCGAGATGTTTCGAAGAATTATGGCTATTCGGGGTAAAGTCCAAATGAAAGCTGGTTTAACGAGGATTCCAACAAGGCCACTGCGAGCTCATAAATCATTGTCATAGCTGAGTTATAGCGATTTAAAAAATCAGTCTTTTTGCTGTCGCTCATGCTGATGATATAGGTCATAAAGACATACATGATGAAAAAAAATCCCAACGCTGGATTCGAGCGTCCTGAAATGATATTTGGTGTTCTGATGAAGTGAGCTACAAGATACTATAGTTTTACCCAAATCCCAGAACTAGGCCGAAACCGCCGAGACCCTTTACGTAATATATTAATAAATAAGTTTATATTTTGGTTGATATTATGACGATGTAAATTAAATTTATGTCTTAAAAATCATGATGAAACTTTAGATAAGTTATGAAAAAAGTAATAATGCCACTTTTCATAAGAATATGATTGTGATTGTGTGTACATCGATTGAAGCCTTAAAATAATTTTAACTTTTAAGGTTCATACGACGTTAAACTATTTCCATCCATATCACTAAATTGCAATTGTAAACTATATGAAGTTACCTATCTTACCATCTCACCATATTCTTCTCTCATCTCTCATAACTTCTCCGCTATAAGCCGGCTTTTCAACTATTCCATTACACCTTTACAACGTTTTACAATGTTAAAGATGTAAAAATTACAAGTGGTATAAAGAAAGAGGAAGGTTTATGTTAGAAGCCAATTCTTTGGTTGTGGAAGCCATTTCTCAATGACTATTTGGAATGTTGCCAAAAGTCGTGGTTAGTAGTTTGTGGTTCCTTTATAAAATGACAAAGATAAATAAACGTTTAAAGAAACATGTTTTAATCTTTTTTTACGGAGTCAAAAAATTAAATATATTTTAAGATCGGACAACCGTTAATTAAATTAAAAATATGTATATAATAATAGATTTAAATAAAACTAAATTAATCAATGACAAAGAATACCGAGTGTTGTTGAAGCAATATTTGAAATAACTCTTTAGTGTAACTTATACAATTTAACTTTTACTTTTCTAAAAAACTTTTCGGACGGACCCGGACGGGCGGTTTGTTTCATATAACACCGAAAATTGCCAGTTATATTATTTTATTCATTATAATATTTTTTTAAATAAATATATAATTTATTTCAATAAATAAAAAGTTTTTATTCCACTATCGGGTTTATATTTTGTTAGTAAAATATTTAGTAAATTGATAAAAAATATTTATTTATTTCAAATTTTAATATTAATTTTAAAACGATATTTATTTCAAAAATCTACATAAGGTTGTTGTATAATAATATGTAAATACATATGCAGGGTGAGGTAAAGTAATCATAAAAATGTAAAATGTATTCAGGAAGTCATAGATGTGACCATCTAATTATTAAAATAATGTAAAAGAAATACAAAACACGTAACACAATTGAACAGGGAGGTCTTATATTTAAGGAAAACACGACTAAGATATCAACTTAATCTTTGAATCCAGGCTAATTTGGGACTAGTCCGTAACTCACTGAGAAGTCGTTAGATAGAGCTCGGATAAGAGAAAAGCAGAGACGCGAAATAATTTACTTTACTCAAATTAAACCTGTTTTAGTCCACTTTGAAGTCAGTTTAATCATTTTAAATAATTAAAAAAAATAACATAAAACACGGATGAGTGAGATTTATACATCTTTTTGTATTACAATAATATTTTATATAAAACATACTTGTCTTATAAATACATAGTTGTAAGATGAATTAGAGCATCACGTAATCTTAGTATGTGCAGGGAGTATAATGTTTTAAGATAAGACAAGTAAGCTGTAAAAGTTAATGTATAAATTATCTCATCTCAAGGAACACAAACGTGTTATGATATTATTTTTTATCCTTTCAAGAAAGTAATTTTAAACACCACGTTTTAAAATTACTTTTTGATTTTTATTAAAATGAATGTAGAATTAATAAAATTTGTTTTATGTTGTACTATATTATTTGTACTGTTCGTTTTTTTATGTCTTTGTATGACTTGTAGAGAATCTTTTAGTGTCAGGTCTGCCTATTGTTCTTTTTTATGCAATGGATACTAATAAATTAATTTTATTAAGTAACAAATATTCAAGCTCTCTTTTATGATAACATATTTCTACAAGGGCATGTTATGTAATTATATGTATATAACATATACTAGCGTCGCCGAAAATATAAGTTAATTTATATAAAATACTACATATTTATTTGGGATTTTAGAAATATTCGACGTAAATATTGGTACATTTATTCAGTGGATTTGACTAGTTGAAGGCAGTATGCTGTTGATTATGAGACTTTTTAATATTTTACGTAGAGATGTAAACACTTTTGGCTTACTGTCGTGTCACCGATCAATTGTATAATCAAATGATCTTCAAACTTCCTTTTAATATACCTGTATTATGTACGTACAGAAATATAAAAGATTGGATTCTTACTAATAAATTAAATAGAATTGTTATTCCATTTAGTATTTTACAAATTATTAAATGTTATATACAATACATTGATAAAAAATTTGGTATATCTGAATTAGTTCCAAAACTTCTTTGATTACAAATTACATATAGAACAGTTTATTTTCGAAATATAACTAAAATTAATTGTTCTATTCAATATTACTTCAAGATTAACTACAAATATTTATAAAAGTGGGCAAATAGAACACCAATATATTTTGTTCATTAAAAAACAGCTCATTTGTAAATGAGATTTCAGAACCTAATTTAATTGACCTTGGATTGGAGCTGAGCAGCTAATTTACTGTTCCCAAACCTTTTAAGTAACAATTTTAAGTGTATCTAAAAGCTTCCTTTAGCAAGTGGCCTCTTGTGATTTCGGCAAAATATGATAATAATTTATATAACCGATACAGTTAAAAAGGTCTGCCCTTAGAATTAAATTATACATCGCCTTCACAAAAGATATTTAACACTTCCTATGCTGCGTGAATATATTTACGATATATTTACGATATCATGCTTGATAATCGACATTTGATTGGGATTGGGAAAGAACTAGGGAAGTTTGGGGTCTAGAAAATGCCTACGGGTCCTTTAACCTCCTTCCACATATTTGAGGTCCCTGGTGTTCTCTTATGCCTTCCTCTTGCGGATAGACGATGTAATACTAAGTAGATGCTGCGTCATCAGCCTGTAACAAAAATAAAAAATATATATACTATATAGACGTTACAGCCATAAATACTTTAGAGAAGTTATCATTAAAGGAATATTTTTATTACCTTTTTAATAAAAATACACTGTAAAGTACAAGGAAATACCATGTTATTTTTAAATAAATGATCGAATGAAATAAATTTAAATTATTAACGTGCTCATAAATGTATTAATAGAATCTGAACTAGGATAATATTATTTTTAATTTAAAACTTATTAAGCTGTTAATAACGCCCGCGGGACTTAAACCTGCAACTGCCGAAAAACCTTCCCACCACTTGAAATATGTAAGATATCATTACAATAAATGACATACGAGCTTTATAACAAAAAATATTATCAAAAGAACTCTAAGTAGAAAATATATTGCCTTAGACACTTAAACAGATTGATATATTTGTTGCCTTATATTATATGTAGTTCATATATCGTATTGTTAAATGTGTTCTCTGTCGATACTCTTGTTATTTATTTCATAGATTTATCACGTCAGTCCGGCTACTTTACCAACTATTTATTCGACGTCAAATGTTAAGTAAAACAACTCATTAATTTTGTGTATTAAAATTTGTAAGACGAATTTGAGAAAGTAAACTACGGACAATTTTCGAAAACTTTTGTTTAAGTCTAAATTTAATAAACTTCGTCAATAATACTCAAAGTTTTAAATATTAAATAATTTAAGATCTGTTAAAAATATGATACATACGATTGGAAACTTTAGTTCGATACCTATCTATCACATTAAAAATATGTTGAACGTACCGATATCTGAACGTTGGAGGAATGATTTGGCAGATTTAAGCGATCGATCATGTACTCGTACATCATTTCAATATTTTACATTAAGGTTGTCTGTATATTAAAAGAATTTAATATTAATATACGTAAAGGTACAGATAACTAATAAAAATTTTACATGATTAAGTACGCCGTGATTATCGCTATTCATAAACCCGGCATATACAAGTAATGCTCTTCTCGCCAAGTAAATGTAACTAAATTATCCGGCACGTGTTCTAAGCATGTGGTTTAATTGTATTATAAAAGCTTCAAGCGCTGGTCTCTAATATATTTTATATTGATATTAATATATTCAAGTTCCACTCATGTTGTGTCGCAGGTGTTTTCTAAAAGGTTTCTGACATTAAAATTACGGAACTGTAAAATAATTGTTAGTTTGTATGTTTAGAGTTAGAGACATTTAATTTATTTAGTTTGAATTATTTTATTACTTGTATACTTTTTATTAAAACATGATAGACATTTTGAAAAAGATTACTTTACATCACTTATATAAAATTCAAATCTTAGGTTTATGTAATTATCTACATATTTTCCAGTAAAATGTCTACAATATGTATCGTTGTTGAGAAACTAATATATAGTTCTTAGAAACTAATTTGATTGCTTTGCATTGCTATTATAAATGTTTAATTAATTTAATGCAGTGTTTAGAACTTTCCGACCTTTAATATAACACGGCTCGTGATGAAAACATAATTGAATATAAAGCTATTATCATGTAACTGCTATTTCATACTTTATTACAATGATACATTTCAAACCACTAATTATATAATAATAACATTTTATCATTTTAATTTTCCTAATACATGGCACGGTCCAATTGTACTAGTTCTGACTGTTGGTATTTAAGTAATGTCATCTGATATTAGTATAATCATTGTATTCGTATGTTAAAATGTTAATCGTTATTTTATATAAAGACCAAAACTTTTCTTTCCCCGTTCATATTATCTTTAGTAAAAAGAAATACTTTTTAGTGTTCTATATACTCTTTAAAGCTTTTAAAAAACCAAAACCTGATGTTTTAATAAGACTTAAATCGAATTTTTAATCAATATTTAATCCTAAACGGCACAAAGACTCATCAAAAATGTGATGAAAAAGTGTTTTTTGTAAGTAATCTTAATAAAGAATCAAAATATAAATCTAACACCGTAGGGATGTCAAATTCAAAGAAACTTAAAATGTGGCAAGTTCACCTCCGAATACGGTACGGTACGGTATGCTCCATTGTCAGAATGTTGACGATCTTTGAGTAGAATTTTACATTGGTCTGGAAGTACACTTAAGTGCTATTTCGATAATTCTTGGCAGAAAGTTTTCTAAGACCGCACTAAGGAAGAATGGGTTTCTTCGAAGTAGAGATTGTATTGCGGGCGGGAAAGTGCATTGTGGTAATATGAATTACGACAAGAATCAGATTAAATAGCTCCAGAACAACATTCATATAAATGCGGTACAAAATGCAGAAAGTTGCGACGCTTTAATCTAAGAAGAAAATTGAGGCCTTTATCATAGAGAATGGGAACTCAAATATCCGATAAAGATAATATTTTATGTTTTACAAAACTTGTTTCAAATTTCAATCAATCTTAAAAAGGGATTTTTTTATCTCTATACGTCGAAACAATGTACGAGAGAAATAGACCGGTTTTTAATGCCTATTTGTATTACCAGGGACATAAAATATTCAGGAAGCGTAGTAATTTATTCAACAACAGAAACCGCTGCTTGGCTTTTAGAACCTGTTTCAATTCCGCAAAAATGAAAATATATATGACTGAATATCTGTCGTTATGAAAGTAAAATAAAAAATGTAAATGTAAAATTTAAATTAACAATATTGTATTGTGATTGAAGTGAATCTGTATCGAGTATATACTCGTACGTAGAACATTTATCCTATTCGAATATAGTATTATTATTTCATTATTATTAATTATTATGATATGTCGAACGGCAATCTAAACGACTCTAAGTCAAATTATTTGACATTGACAGTATTAATGTAAACAAAAAATCTTTAAATTAATTATGTTTTCAAAACGCATGGTTTGGGTAATATGTTTTTTATAAATTTAATATTTTTCCTAAATTAAATTTTAAAAAAATATTAGCTTTCTGCAGTCATTCTCTGTATAATCTTTAAATTTGCCAAATTTAAAATTTAATACTTGGCCCTCCGCGATTATCGTCTAAAATATAAAAAGATATAAAATTTTTAATTAGGTATTTTATACCTGAAAAGAAACAGAAATAGTATTTAACATATCCTTATGTACTAATATGTATATGTAATTATTGATTTCAAGAGGATTTCTATGAATATATTTTCACAGTACAGTCAAGAGTAGTAATTGAGTGTCATGTAAATATTTATATATTATTTAAATGAAAATACTTATATCACTAATAGTCCCACTAAATTACACAAATGGGTTTATTAATACACGTCAATATATATATTTTTTAATTATGTATATTTAGATGAAGATATTTGAGAGCGTATTTTACTTTAGAGATTATCAAAGTGATACTATTTGAAGCTTATAGAATTATTAATAAATATTGAGAAGGCAATAGTCCCATTCTGCAGTCGTAATAACTCAAACTCATTTATTTCTTCAATAATCTATGAAACATTCATATTACAAAGTTTGGCAACCTTGAGATTTGTGAATGTCTGTGACACCTGTCACTATGACACGGTTCTGTTTGAATTCAAAGGGTTCCAAACCCTATTCGTAGAACGCTGGCCTTCCGCCAGAAACTTCAAGCATTCAAACTAAATTATCAAACTTACCAAACTACTTCTTTACCTTCCTACCAAAATACTACTCAAAATAAAAACTTTTAAAATATTTTTGTCAGTGATCAAAATTATTATTATTTGAAAGTGAATGCTTAATTAGTTTTTTTTTACTCTATCTAATGTAATATATTCAAAACTAAAGTTTGACTAACATCTTTTTTACAACTCTATTTCAAGTTAGAACTTTTGCAACGTTAATAATAATTGCAAAATATTTATTTATTAAGTTATTTCAACATATACAATAATTTTAACGAGTAATTGGAAAAACTAATATCATTTAATAAACAAAATTGTTTTTATTTTGAATATAAAATCAATTGGAATGAAATATCCAATTATTGTTATTAGCATATGGTTAGAAATTAAACAAAACGATGAATTTTAAAATGAAATTACGCTACACCGACTTAGCCGTTGAGTTGAGTTGAGTGAATGAACCAAGACACTTATTATACTGCAGCAAAATTGAGAACAGCTGCATACAAAGTTTCTCAGTAAGGCAAACAATGTGCTTATATTCGCTTCGAGCTTGAAAATTACAAACAGAAAATTTTAATTGATAAATGTCGTTAGTCTCTCACAAGCAATTTAAGTTTGCTTCGTTTCTTCAAGTTTTTTTAGTTTTTATTATAATCATTTGTTTGGGTAATTTTATTTCTTTTATAAGATAATAGATTTAAGTTATTTCAATTGAAATATTAGAGTTTTTAAATGTATTTAAAAATATATATATACATTTAATGGATCCAACTATTATTGAAATATTTATTATTATTCCTTTTTTTTCGGTGCTAAACATTGAACACACAAACAAACATACCTCGATGTGATTACAACACGCATTACACTGTTTTGATTCAGATTTTTTATAATCAAACATATTAAAGAATCTTATTTAGTTTTTAATGTTTCTTGCAACAACAAAAAAAACAGAATTTATTAAATGACAGATCAAAACTCTGGATTAAATAACTTTTTACGTAAAATAAGTTATTCAAATCCGGTTCGTCCATTTACATAGATAGATAATTGTATTAGATTATAAGAAATATATTTATTAGATTAAATTAGACATTTAAAAGCAGTGAGATAGTCGCTACATCTAACACCTCCAGTCGTATGACATGGATAGAGATCAGTGGATCTTAATGTTAAACATTTTGCGTTTAATAAATTCAATCCTGACCCTGAAACTCTTTATAATAAAACTATCTATTTGTAACGAAGACGTATGGGGAACATAAGGGGATTTGAAATAGAGTTATTGATTGCAGCAGGAAACAAGGAGTGTTTTATACATATTTATGATATTTTTTAAAAGCCACAAATCTGTGGCTGTGGCACAAACCAATCGGTGAGGTCTATATACTATAAAGCATATATTATTTATAGCGTTATATAATGTACTATATAGTATATACTCTTACCCAGCAAAAGGCTACCAAATGAAAAAAAAACATTAAAATTAAAATCGTATTTTCAAAATCTGTTTGTTATTTGTTATAAAATTTTATAAAGAATATTTATATTTAAATACGAACATATAGTTGACTCCTAAATACCATTTTTGTTCTTAACGAAAAAAAAAATATATATTTTTTTTTTAATATGTTTATATATTGTTGATAAATAATGGATCCTATACCATTTACAATGTAGGCGGATATTATAAAAGGCCTACCTGTATATTATCGTATCGTATCAAAGTGTTTGACTTCTCTGTTAATGTTTACTACACGTCGTCACCTTTGCTTTGTATTATTTACTAATCTTTATTTTGCGTGCCTGTACATAACTCCATCTACACATTGCTATTAAAAACTCTCAATTTTTAATTAATTAATCATCGGCATTAAAGAATTATTGCAATGACGCTTTGCTGTATTAAAATGAGTAAGTCAAATGAAATAAATAAGATAGCAATGAAGTCTCCGTAACAAGATAGTGTGGTCGAAAACTTTACTTCATTAATGAACAAATATGTGTTATATGTGGAAGGTGAAATCGCCTTATGTATTCTTAGTATTTATGTACATCTTTAAGATTGCATTGAATTGCTATTGCATTTTCTAATGAATGGCATTATACACATTTGCATTTTGTTGAATCGAACTGATTATGTAAACAATTTTGTATATGAGATTAGGAAGTCAAAATCTTTAGAATAAACATCCGGGTTATTTATTTTTAAATAAAAGTGCACGCGCACGAACTCAATAAATATATGAGATGAATAGTGTTATTTATTTTCCATGTATGGTGGTGGTTCTCACTTGATATGCAGGTGAGGTCCGGAGGGAACTATCTGGTATTTCCTGAGCCGGAATATTCTGTTATTATTCTCAATAAGTTAAATTGCTAGACACATTAGACTGATTAATATTGAGTAATAGCTTCAATATCACACATGATTGTCTTTTATAAATCATACCTTGAGAAACCGCAAGCAAGCAAAAAATATAGAATAATTAAATATCACAATCAATTATTAAAATATAAAGCCAAATTTTTTTACATTGAGGTTTATAGGACTGTTATTTTTTGGTGATTATTGCACAACGACATAAGTTTTTATTTCACTTTTTTTTTATAAACCATCGCAATAACCATCGCTATAAATGCCCAAAATTTCATCAAGATCCGTAAAGCCATTTTCATGTCAAACCCGGACATGGGATGTGAAAAGTCTCACATAGAACGCTCCGCTCGCTTCGCTCAATGATATAAAGTGATAATGTACTTTTTATAGTTAACTGTTAGTCGATGATGGGGACATGTATTGAATTTGCATTGTCTTATATATAATTAGTTAAAGATTCTTATCCATTTTATAGTTTAAAGTTATGAAATGAAATATGAAGCCCTTTATTATTAAAACTAAATAAACCATATAATACGATATGTTTACTATATTCAATATATATATAAAAAATGATTTCACTCGTTGATAAAATGCTGCTATTGGAATATAGGAACATAAAACCGCGTTTGTTATGGGCTCGAGCTACAAGTAAGCTCCGCCATAAGTTGATACACACATTGTCATGTCACTGTTTGATCAACTATGATTGTAGTTAATCTATGTATTAAAGTGTATTATTATTGTATTAATTAGATTTAAGAATTTACAATTACTTAGAACAATTGTTATTACAAAATTTATCTTATTAACAATCTAAAAGATAATGATGTGACATATTAGCAGAAGCCATCTTTGTGATATTAAATTATTATGTCGGTGTAGTGTTAAGTTAGTTAGTTGGTTAAACACAAATATGTTAATTCTGGTACAAACACATTTAGAAATTTAGTGTCGTTCAGAATAATTATTTTGTTAGTATTAAAATTATTGATATGTCTAAGGTTATGATTAAGTCTGTAGATGTTGAATTAGTATAAATACGACTCCGAAGCCTCTTTTGATTTTGATAAACATCCCTACCGGAGGTCTGATAAGCTAAGTATTATTTTATACAAATATTGTTATTAATATTATAATTTAAATCTGTTGTGTAATTAGCAATTGGCTTAATAAATATGTTATTTGGTATTGATTTCTTTTCTTTTAAATATCTTCCAACTAATGTCCTTTTTATATTTTTTTAATTTACTAAATGATGTAAAAAGAAGTAGCAAATTTAAAATTTCTAAAGGAATCTTCGTATATTTTTATATTGAGACCACTCGAGTCATTAAAAATTAGTGGCTCTTTTAGTTTGCGAGAATAGAAATATAAATTGAGATTGAATCAGAACCAAAGAGCACAAAGCTATTGAAGGCTCCGTAAATAAGCGGTAGGAGCTGCCGCTGGCGCAGAAAATTCATTAACTCTATGGATTTCGATTACGAATCTTCTTCTCGCAGACAGAAGACTCAATTTCATTGAATTCAATTTCAAAAAGTACTTTTACATTTCTATTTGGGGCTAAAATCTAAATATAAGAAATGAATAATAAAATATGTAATAATAAATGTTTTACTATAATTTCTCAAGTTTTTAAGCGCCTGAAATGTTATATTGATAATAGTGATATGGAATTTAGTTTGTTTATCATAATAACATATAAATATGTAATGAAAACAGAACATTCGCTAAATTTTCTTTGCCCTTGTTACTTTTTTATTGCTTCTTACTTATAATTCTTCTTCGTCAATTAGCAAACAATTAATCACAAACTTCTTAAATCATCTTAGAGAATTCAAAAGATTATTTATTTTGCAAACATTTAGCTACTAAAATTAAAACTGTAGGTAACAGCTAAAGTTTAAATGTTTATTTAATATACATAATGTAAATATATATTAAATATATATAATGTAAATATATATCAAAAATAAAAGTTTTGGGGAATCATAAAGAGGAAAATATATAACCTTTTCAATCTATAGAAAAATAAGCAAAAACCTATTCTTCTGAATATTACTGCATCCAACCTTTGCAAAAGTAATTTTGGGAAGATTGTAAAATAACTAAACTGATTTAAAATAGTTTTCTTCCTAAGAAGTGTTATCCAGAAGCTAGTAAATATATTCTAATATCTGGAAAGAATTATTCAGTTTTAAAACTTAGGTCACAGTTAGTTCAGAAATGCAAGGAGTCTGTTGATAGCGGTTTCATTGAATAATCCGGATTAGCAATCGAATTTAAACAAATAATTCGAATTTCAATGGTAACGAATATAAAATACTAAACTTTTGCCAGCGACTTCTAATACCATCTCTCTTTCAAAACAATATAATTTAACCTGTAATCTAAATAAGTCGTGGTATTTTTACGTAAAAATAAGATATAATCTAGATAATGAGCTAACATCATATTCAATCTCATAAGAAAATCTTTTTCAAGCTTAAAGGAGTTTAAAATAAATTCCCGAGATGCTCCACTTTAACAACTTATGGTTTGACTAGAAAAAATATGGTATAATTCTTAGTTCAATACTAATTTGTTAATGCGATGTTTGTTTGAACGAGACTAGTTGCTTCTACATTTTTTTTATTTTGAACTCAAAAAAGAAATATTTTCAAGGTACAGTGTGGAATTCAACTTCGCTATATGTATAAGGAATATAACTAGGGGCGCCAACAAACCCTCAATTTCGACTCGCTGCGCTTGCGAATTCTCGGGTGCCGTTTGCATATTGAGCGAAGCGAGCCCAGTGTATTCACTCATCGTTTCTCATTGACTTCAATGGGATATCAGTTTTTTGACATGACAAAAAAAAATGTTTTTTTTTTGTCATTTTTAAAAAATTTTCTTTTAAAAACCATCACCTTATATGTGTCTTTTTGTTTGCAAAGTTTCATAATTTTCCGTCAAGTAGTTTTTGACCCAATTCGTGACAAAGAATGCAAAAAGTCTCCAGTAAAACGCTCCGCTCACTTCGTTCGCTTCGCTCAATAAACTCTCCAGCTTCATATAATATTCATAAGCATAATAATGTCGAGGGATAAAATCAGGGAAATAGCTTTTGTGATACTCCACATCGTGGGAGGCGACTTATGTGTCTAATAAATTTAAACAATAACCACATTATTATATTGCTATAGTTGTAGTAACCTGACAGTTGTGGGGAAAAGACTTTCTTATGAGGTTTCAACTGATCATTGTAAGAGTTCGATTCAAGTTAAACGTCCATATTGTAATTTAGGAATGATCATAATTTATCTTGAAATAACAAAAAATATTCTTAGAAAATACACAATCACATTTGTTGAACATCATTTCATTCAGCATAGTTTAGATCTCTATTAATGACTCTGAGTTACTTTGTTCTTGAGACGTGTCATATAATATTTATTTAATCCCGGCCGTAAGAATCGTAGTATAATGGTATATAGAGTATAACTTTATTTATTAAATAAGATATCGTCAATCTGTTTTTTAACAACGACTAGTAATACAGGAGACTAGCACTTTTAATAAAACAAAAAAACACAATCATCAGCATTATTATACTTAGATAAAACTTTAGAAGTCTAAAAGATCTGAAAGTCAAAAATTTTTAAACATTTTATGACTACTTTAACTGCAGGCACCGCTCTCCCCTCTCCCCACTATAAATATCTTTATCCATATTCTAATAAAGTGTTAACAAAATATGTATATTTCCAGTTTTATTGTAATTAACTAGTTTTGGAGTATTTTAGTGGATAAGACAAAATTTTCCAAGCTTACAAGTATCCTATAAATAAATAGCATTAAATTCTGAAAAATAAAAACTTATTCAACTGTAAATAAATAGCTATTGTCTGTCTGTCTTCTGATATTTGCTTTGAACATAATCTATTGAATCTTTTATATAGAACTGGGCAGGGAAAGTATACTTCGAATTAATATCGAGATTGATTGTAATTTTTATGAAGAGTACCTTTTTAATATTTACACTATTTCATAAAATAATAATTTAAGATCATTTTTTCTACGGTTTACTATTTTATATTTGATAATTATAATGCTAAGGTTTTTGTATATTTAATATATTTAAGCACAAATATATATGGAATGATATATATAATTTGCGTTTTTCCCCTATTATATATTTCCAATTGAAAACTATATATAATCTTAATTTTTTTTTTTTAACAAACTTATACTGCGTTCTAAAAACATTACCTACTACATATTATTGCATATAATAGATAATATAATTATATTAATTTCAAGTATGATATTTTCTTTTCGTTAAAAAACCTAGAAAACGTTTAACTGTTGTTGATTTTATATTATGTTTATGGTTATTTAAGAGTTAGCTCTTAAAATCTTCTTGAAAATCTTGGCAACAAAACTCTTTGCCGAATATATAAGTCCAGTAGTTATGTGCCAAGAAAATCCGGATGGAATAATGCTTGGTTTTATTATAATTTAGCTTATTTACCAAAATTTTATTAACGTAACCATTCTAGACACATTTATGGGGTAAAACAACTACTCTTAAGAGGATTGTTTTTATTTGAAGTGTAATTAAAACCATGTTTATTTTTTTTTATTAAATATATCACATATTAAAAATAACATGAGCCTTTATTTTCCCTCCAAAAGACTAGACCATTTAAGGAATTTTAGTTTTTTTTTATTTTTTTTATGTAAGAGGAAGGCAAACGAGCTGGCGGGTCACAGATGGTACTTGATCACCGCCGCCCATGAACTCCTGCAACATCCGAGGATTCACAAGAGTGTTGCCGGCCTTGAAGATAGGAGTAAACGCCTTTTTTGAAGATACCCGTGTTGTACCGATCTGGAAATACCGCCGAAGGGAATTCGTTCCACTAGCGAGTGGAATGTGGAAAAAAGGTCCTTGAGAACCGCACAGTGGAGGATCGCCATGCATCCAGGTGGTAGAGATGGTAAAGTAGTCGATAGCGCGCTGGGCGGTGATGAAATTCGGCGGTAGACATCAGATCGAATAGCTCTTGAGTACACTCCCCGTGGTAAATGCGGTAGAAAACGCACAGAGAAGCAACGTCTATACGCAATGCCAAAGAGTCCAGCCATTTGCAGAGCACTGGGTTCCCAACAATCCGAACGGCTCTCCGTTGTACGGGGTCAAATGGTAGAAGCTGATATTGGGGTGTTCCGGACCAGAGTTGAGAACAGGACTCCATGTGTGGCCGGACCTACGCTTTGTAGCGCTCTAATGATCACGCCCAATTTCATCGAGGCCAACTTGGCCTTGTTCTCCAGATGACCACGAAACTGACAATCGCTCAAAATGTCGAGACCCAGTATTTTAATACTTGGCGAGGCAATGAGGGGAGTGCGCTAGAAGAACGGTGATACGACAAATGGGGTTTTCTTAGTGGTAAACGCGCAAACTTGTGTCTTCAGGGGATTGAACTGAACGTGGTTCAGTTCACGCCACTCAGAGACCATCCCCAAGGAAGTTACTATAGAAGAAACAAGTTTCTTTCGGCACTCATCGACGTTTTCCGGAGAGAAACCTGCACGGCCGGAATATACCGCATCCCCAGTGCTGTTATCCGCATAACAATATATGTTGGAGATATCCAACATATCATTGATGTGCAGGAGGAACAGAATTGGGGATAGCACGCAGCCTTGGGGTACACCAGCGTTCACGGGCTTGGGGTCCGAGCAAAAACCGTCGAGAACGACCTGTATGCTCCACCCAGTGAGGAAGCTAGTGATTCACTTGCATAAACTCTCGGGAAACCTATAATTAGATAGCTTCGAAAGAAGCCCCTTGTGCCATACACGATTGAAGGCTTTCGCCATATCCAGACTAACTGCCAGACCCTCTCCCTTGCTTTCAATAGCAGCTACCCAACGGTGCGTAAGATATAACAGAAGATTACCAGCCGATCGACCACGGCGAAAGCCATGTTGTCGGTCATTGACCAACTGGTGATCCTCGAGGTAGGTCCTAACCTAGCTCCTAAGCTGTTTATTGATTTGCTCGCCGGGGTGTATTGGCACCGGGCAGAAGCCAGGGCCAGAGGGGTAAGGCCCGAGGTGGCTCGGGTCAGGGCTCTAGCTCACCGAGCCCTGATTCGACGGTGGGAGAGGGACCTAGGGTCCCCTGCCGCCGGACTGACGACTGTGGGGGCGATCCGTCCCCACCTCGATCGTTGGATCAACCGGCGGCATGGAACGCTTACGTTCCGTCTTGTGCAGGTGCTCACTGGGCATGGGTGCTTCGGGGAGTATCTGCACAAGATCGCACGAAGGGAGGCGACCCCATCCTGCCACCACTGTGACGAGGCCGTAGACACGGCTCGTCACACCTTGGCAGAGTGCGCAGCCTGGGACCACCAGCGTGTTGAGCTGGTGGCCGTGGTGGGCGGGGACCTCTCGCTGCCGCGCCTTATAGGCACAATGATCGGCAGCGAGAGGTGTTGGGTCGCAATGGCCTCCTTCTGCGAGCTGGTCATCGCCGCGAAAGAGGCCGCGGAGCGGGTCAGGGAGCAGGCCTCCACCGCTGACCCACTCCGTAGGGGAAGGCTGTGAAGAAGGAGGCGGGAGTACGCCCGAAGCTTCCTTCCCCAGCTGTAGTGCCTTGGTGGGAGGGGAGGGTGACCTCTCTCACCTATTACAGGCCTACGTTGTGAGGGTACTCTTAGTTGCTCGGAGCACCCTTACACGGGGGGTTACCGCCGGAGCGTCACGGTGAGTGCGCAAGCGATCCCGTGGCGTCCCATTAAGGCGTTGAGGGCAATCGTTGGTTTTTTAGTGGGTAACCTTAAAAATGGCAGCGTCCTCTATGCTGCCAGGTAGTTCCACATAACCCTCCGGCCATCACCTTCTTGGTCGGCGGGTATCCGTAACGGATTTTTCCAACGACAACTGCACAACTTTAGCACAACTTTAGCACAACTGGAGAGATACCATCTGGCCCACTCAACTTATGAACTTCCAAGGAAAGGAGGGCTTTTCGGATGAGTTTTTGCCGAAAAACTATTTCCGGCATAAAGCTTGGACACCGCGGGATGATAGGCGATGTCTTCCCCTGGTCGTCCAAAGTCGAGTTTGAGGCAAAAAGAGTGCCCAAGAGATCGGCTTTCTCTTTTGCCATGTGGGCCAGAGAGTCGTTCCCAGTGAGCAATGGCGGTAGGGCTGGCTGACAAAAGTTTCCCAGGGTGGCTTTAGACAGCGCCCAGAACTTGCGCGTGCCAGGCGGGTACTCTGCCAGCTGATCCCCAATTTTGAGGGCGTGCTTGAACTATGCTCTAGCAATTTCCGTTTGAAGAATCTGGAGGCACGATTATATTTCCTCTTCAGAACTCTAGAGTTCTGATCCTTAGTGACTAACGCATTAGCTCAAGCTTGATAAGCCTGCCGTTTGCCAGCTGCTGCAGCCCTGCCACACGGTTTTTCCTTAAGCTTTAAGAAGGATAAAAAGCAGCTTCTCTTAGGAGAAACAAAAAAGACTAAATGAAATTTAATACAGTATATATTGATCGACTTAATTATATGGGAAATATATTTTAAATATACATAAAACAATTTGAAAATGTAGGACAGATAATTAATTATAATGTTGCCTATTTTGTTTTTTTTCTTACCAAAATCTTAAATTATCATGTGGTGTTGGACGCTCCCCAAAGCAACTAAAGAGAGCTTACTAAGAAATATGTTATTTTTATAATTATATGTAAGACCAATACCAGAATTTCAATATTGTATTTATGTACATATATATTTACTAAATGAATATTAAGACGGTCAGAGTTGATTTTGATTTTTCTTTCAATTACTATATTTTACACCAAAAGTTTATATTACTGCTTCCCAGCTTCTTGTTGAGAATTAAAATATTTGCACGTATTCCCAGTGACCAGGAAATGCTTATTACCTTTCCTAAAAGTATTCTCTTCTAAAATCCTGTATTCCTATGTCTACGGTTCGCACAGCGGTAAAGAGGAGACAACTAGATTATTTTAGGATTTCGGTGAGGCTGTTCATATGGCTCTGCATCAATACCCTTCAGCGCAGTTCATCTTTCTGGTGGACTTTAAAGCCTGCCATCAAGACTGTATGTTCCCGTACCAGAAGATCGACCATGCTGGAAGAGAAGCGCGGAACTTTGCGTTGTCCTTCGACCTCTTTCAGCTGGTGAGGCAAGCGATAACACTACTAGATGTAGAAGGCCATACAGTCAATCGCCTGGACTTTCTGCTGACAACTGATCCGGACAGGTATCGTGTAGGGGTCACCTCCCCCTTGGGAAACTCCGATCACTGTCTGGTAAAATCTATGTTTACATATTTCCAACCAGGTGTCGAACCACATTGTGTTAGGTGTGTAACTGACACTATTTAAAAAATATTAAATGTAATTATAGTTTTTCTGATCATGAATTTCTAAATGTTTGTAATAATGATTGTGTACTGTTTAAATATTGAGCACGCACTTCGAGTTTCAAAGTTATTACAACCACTGGTCAGTTGCCATTTTAGTCGCCAGTTCCGAATGTTACAAAAAAAATTGTAAAAGCGTGCATCCATGAACCGCACTTGATACTTTTGTACATTACAATGTAACTGGTATATTTATTTAACTATATGAAGTGACCAAATATCATACAAAAATAGGCCAGTTTTCAATTACATTTTCTTGTATATTAACTAAAAAGGGAAAAATAAAAAAAATATTTTTAATCCCAGGAGTAAACCAATCACTTATTGTGTATCACTGAAATATTATGTATAACAAATGCGTATAAAATGTAAGTATGCAATTATATTAATACATACAATTTACAATAACATTGTGTTGAATACAGTTTTATAAAATAAGTATGTTGTATTTTTTTCTTTTCCGTTGTTTATAAGGAATATGAATTCCGCAGAATAACAATTTTCAAATGTTTTATAAATAATTTTAAAAAGGAGAACATTATCATAATCACGAGGCGTTCCGTTATTCTTATTTTTATTGGAATAACGTAATGTGATAATTTATTATTCATGTTAATTTTCTTTGTAACGATATAGATTTTATTGAATAACCTATACTATTGACAAATTACAAAAATTCTGGACAAAAATCTTTTGATATTTTGTGCTCCAAACAAAATAAACTTTTTTTATCATTTTATCATATAATTTTTTATTTAGTGTTCTTATTTTTATTGTATTATTTTAGTAAGCAACATACATTCCACGTAGTGGTTAGTGGTTAAAAGCCAAGGACCTAATATAGGTCTATTCACAGATGTCTTTGAGTTCTCGGCATTTGAAAGATTGATTACAGTGTATTAAATATTAAATAAAAGGAAGATCCTAAAGATCTCAAAGCTGGGTCAGCCGTGATTGTTTTTCCCGAGTCAAATTCTTCAGAGAGACATTTTAATACAAAATGCAAGTTTTATCTATCGGATTTTTTTTTAAATTATTTTACGTCTTTAAACATTTTTTATCGTCACCGGTCTCAGGTTTTTTGTAAAAAAATGTTTTTGTATCTTAGTTTACCACCATTCTCGATAATTGCAGCTATTGTTAAAGTAATCTAAGTCTTGATACAATTATTTAGATGATAAGCAAATTTAATATGAATAATATTATTTTAATCAAAATCCATGTTGATATCTCACTCACCTGTCTTTATGTTAATTATTTTAAAAGAGTATCTGAAATGATTATCTCAATTGAAAGAAAGCTTAACAGGTTTAATTCTAGTAAAGTGAATTATTTCTCAACATTGCTCTTCTCTTATCCGAGCTCTATCTAACTACTTCTCAGTGAGTTACGGACTAGATCAAAATAAGGCTGGTTTCAAAGGTTAAGTTTTTTTCTTAGTCGCCTTTTCTCTAATTTTACGATGTGCTCATTTAATTGTGTTTCGTATTTATTACATGTTCTATATTTTAGAAAGACAATTCTACAAAATTCTAGATCACTACGTTTTTATGATTACTTTACCCACCTCACCTTGCATATGTATGTATATACATATTATTTTATAATAATATTATATAGGAATACAAAATAAATATTATTTTATTATTAAAATAGTCATAGAATCAAAAATTTTTTGACACAGGCAAAAATCTATATTGTACTCGTATGTAACCTTTAGAAAATATAGGTAATCACACGGCTAAACCATTGTATACACAATTTTAAACGAATAAACATTTTTTCTCTTCATTTATAATTTTACTAAATAATAGACAAAAAAGTTTATACTATTATAAGACATCTGTCATTTATTAAAAAAATATACCTTTTTTATATTGAAACCTATTTCATACTTAATCAAAAAGTAACACAGTTTTAGGAAAAAAAATATTGGAAATTATCGCTTTATATTCAAACAAACATTCCGTCTATTTTTTCAATCCAAAATTATAACACAACTAAAAAATAATTAATCTAACCATTTTAATTACTTTACCCTAATGCCTGTTGTAGTTTAAAACTATAGAAACATTTTAAAAATATCTTTTTATCAAACTAATTTATATTTCTTCAATCTTCTGTTAAATCATTTACAACAAGACGAATGACTTCCTGTGAAGTGAAGTTGTCAGCTGGATATTATTAAATGAACGAGTGCGGACGAGAAGCTATTAAATATAAATGTCAGATCAACTCGAGAGTTCCGATGCATCAATGCCGCGAGACGAGATAAATTATTTCTCACATTCATTTAATTAAAGCTTTTAGAAAAGTAGCCTTAAACACATACTGTGCTTTAAGCTACGTTCTTCTTTATTTGAAAATATTTTTATAACACTAAAATTTGTAAATGATCTGGTCATTTGAAAGCTCCTCACATCACCCGCCTAACTAATTGTCCTCACAAAATACTTAATTTTTAATAAACTATCAAGTTTTACTTCCTCAACACTGTATGAAGCTAAACAAAATATTGCCTTTAACATTCTGTATTTTCCAACATGCGGTTAATTTAAAGTAAAAAAAAAAATTAGAAATAGTTAATGATTCTGTAGGCGACAAAAATATACAACAGTATTTAAAATTTAATTTCCATGTAATTAGCAACGGGTTACGGAAGCATTGTGAATAAATGTAAATTTTATTTCAAGGAAGGTGTGAGTACTTTGGCAATTTATTTGGTTCGGACATTTGCGGGGAGAACCCATTACCGATAATATTGAACCTCCGCGTGGTCTGCGGAAAGTCTAATTAATAACGTACGAGTAAGTAACCACCTCTCGCTGACTTCAACCAATTTGCTGTTTATGGCCCTCTATAAATGTTAAATATTAAGCATTCAATTAACATTACAACTAACAATTATGAATAGAGACTGAATTATTTATTGGAATATTTTGAAGACTTTTGGTGTATCATTAATTCAATTTTTTTTATTTATTTAGCTTCACGCCATATCCCTTACGGGGTAGCCAGAGACGACGGAGTGCCAAACGCTACGGTCCCTGCATACCTCTTTCGCCTCGGCCACAGACATCAACCTCTTCATACATGCCCTCCGAGGGGTCCTCATGCTTTTTACGTGACCTTCCTCCAGTATCATAGATACTGTGTTTTCGAAGGTCATTCGAGGTCTCCCTCTGTCTCTCTTACCGCTCACTTTTCCTATATAAATCTTTTTACCATTCTTTCATCACTCATTCGTTCGACGTGCCCAAACCACCTGAGCACGTTCTGTCCTTCGTTCGTTCGTTCGTTCACGTTTATTCAAATTTATATATCAAAAACGAGGTAAAAAAATGTTGTTATTTGTTTTTTGTATTTTAAGAAATCTATACATTATAAATAAGGCGATCTTAAATAATAAAATAATAATAATACCTTCAATATTTATTTAGTCTCTAAATTAAGCGTCCTTTTCAAATTATTGGCATTAAATTTATTGTCTCAAATATATGGCTATTAAATTTGTATTTTTGAATATAATTTAATAATTATAATTAATCCTTATCCTAATAAATATAATTAATTGATACTTACATCTTATCCCGAAACCGCGAACTTTATGCAGCTTGAATTAATAATCCATAAATAAAATAATAATAAAATAAATAACTAACATTATATTATTTAATTTAAATAAAATAAATGTATTAAACAAAATACTTTTACAGCATTTGGACCTTCCATCTTCATTTATGAGATCAAATCATTCGTAACAAGTTCGACGATGAACTTTTGAAGAAACCCGATGACTTTAGAGAAGTTGGAAGCTTTATCAAACACTATTGTTTTGTTTTTGAATAACACTGTTATTTATTATCTTATAGTTAATTTAATTTAGAAGTGTATGAAGTATTTTGTATTCAGTTTCAGTTACACATTGTAAAGGTAAAAATACTTCTTTCATAGTATGATGCTTGGTGATCTTTACTAAGTGAATTATGTGTCAAAGTATAAATTCGATTAACGTAATAATAATTAAATATAAAATTTTATTAACAAATAATTATTTTATTTAGTAATAACGTGAATGTTTATCTAAAAATTTATTTTTTATGAAAAAATGCACGGTTATGGTACAACAATTCAATTGAAATTTATTCTACAATGTTTATTTCTAAATAATGATATGATATGAAAATACATTCTCCAAATTGGTGTTTGTATTATATTGTATATTGAGTTGGGATTGTTTAATCAAATCAAGTTATAAGGGCAGTTAAAGTTTAAACCTATCTTGTACGTCTGACATACGAGTAAGCTTCAATAGACAAAACCTCTCGTAGCGGAAACTATAAATCAAACCAACGACTAGTTCGAGTCACACTCGACTCACACTCAGTCACATTATCCGACTGTGTTGTACCAGTCTCATTTATTATCCGTCACCGAGCAATGCTTAGCTTGGCTTTAGTAACTTAAAAACAAAAAAAAACTATTATTTACAATTACACTTATTTCTAGTAAAAAACTGTTAAACTTAAATATGGTATAAAGGTATGATAAAAAATATACATATATAAAAATAAAATAAGTTACACTTAATAATTTTTAAGTTTAGATAATTTGCTAGTCGTAATTTTGTTTAAAGATAATGTTAAAATACCATTTACTAGAACATTAATCTTATTAAATCTTAAGACCGTAGAACTATTCAAATGGAACAAAAAATAAGTTATAGAAAATAAATAACGTAACAGACAGTCAATATTTTGTCCTGAAGAAATGTAATTACACAATGCGCCAACTTTTATGTTTATTTTGTATAATTAGTTATATAATTCACTCATAAATGGTATAAAGGTGGATGAAACTAAAAAGATTTTGCTAATAACTGTTTTCAATAATTGTTAATACATTAGTGGACGTAATACCTATCTAAGCTTATTCAAAAATATAAAATTGTAGACTATGCTAGTATATGTTTACATACGAGATAGATAGATAAAATATTTCGTAGTTTTAAATTGCGTTAAAATCGATTTAGTTCGAAAGACGAAAATCACTTTGTAATTAACAATAATTAAGTTGATAGAACGCGAAAATATAAATGGACAGACAAAATTTTAAGATTATGAGGTATTTTTTGCACTATATAAAATCTAGTGCGACCATAATATACTTTAATATAGATGTAAATTACTTATATAAAAAGGGTAGGTAAATTCAGTCTAAACAGTAGTGGTTACCAGTTGATAATAAATAATGTGCTTTACGAAGGACACAAGTAGAAATATAATTGAAATCTTTTGGTTCAGTCACATCATCATGACCTTCTACTTTGCAGTTTTTAAGGATCTTCTTCCACGTTTCACTGAGATATGGAACGAACTCCCTTCGACTGTATTTCCGGACCGATACGACTTGGGTATTGGCAAAATAGCCATATACTTCCACCTCCAAAGCCGGCAGCGCTATTACAAATAAATGAATATTGCAAGAGTTCATGGTTGGCGGTGATCATGTACCATTTGTGACCCGCACGCTTGTTTGACCTCCTCTGGCATAAAAAAATAAATCTAAAAACCTAAAAAGTTTAAAAAAAACTACTGTTGTGTAAAAAAAGATGTGGCCAACTGTTTTAATATTTTTAATAGAATCGTGTATGTACAATGTTAGTATCGTGCACCAACAAAATATAATGATCTAGTGGTTTAACATGATCTAATTACTAACGTAAATGGCTGCCAAACTGAACACGGTTGGACCGAGCTTAGCCCGGTTGGGGATTAATCGTTACACGATATAATCAACTGCCATTTCCCGTACATTCAGAGTAAAACAACGATATAATGAGAAAATTTAAAGTCTACATAATATGTACTATATCCAATTACTTTCATAGTTTTTTACTATTTCATTATTTTTGCAATAGTTCAAAGTATAACTTATATTTGTTATTTGTGAAATATTGAACAAATTTACTGTTTATATTTTAGAACTTTCGGTTTTGTCATTTAGATGTCAATGAATTAATATTTATGTTTTCTCAAGCGAATAATTCAATTCCACTTGTAACACTATTAACTTCTTATCAAATCTTCTTCTTATCTTACTTTTTTATTTACTACGGTTATATTAAGTATGATAACTAGGGTATCCAAACGATTAATAATTATTTTCAATTTTAATACATTTTAGGATCAATATCATACAAATGTCACTTCACAAGTACAGCACTTGACAAACATTAGATAAACATTTTATAATGATCACATTATCTAAATATTAAATTGACTACCACTAAGTAACGATGACGTATAATTGTAAATAAGCGGTTCGTCTATCAAATAGCTGACAGCGATCTCTGTTACTTACATTGATATCTATTTGGATACGTATAAACACGGATTTGGATACGGATACGGATAAATAATAATTCTCTGCTATAAACTTTCCTTTACTAAATATAGCACTATAAAGCATATTATGTGAAGGCCGTTAACTTACAATTTAATGAGTACCACGTTGTAAAAAGAAGGCTGCGATTAAGTTCACTGAGTTACGACATCGTAAATTCATTTCAAGTCTCGTCCGCAAAAGCTGTTATGAAGTACCCGCAAAATGTTTACTTAAGTTTACATGGAGTGCTTTGTTAGTAAATAGTAATAATTCAGCATCACACTTTGTTCTAATTTTATTTTCTAAAAATAATTTAAATTGTAAAAACTTAGATTTTGAATTGGTCAATAATAATATTGACTCGCAAAGGATATTATTAAAATAGATATAACATACTGAGTAATTGGTTCATAGTCATAAATACACGTCAGTAAGATGTTACGCATACCGTTGTCTGGCTCAGATATATCAGCTTTGAGCAAATACCTCACGTATGTTATGTTCCTAATGCTGACTTAGTTAGTGTATAAATTTTAGCACAGTGATTCACTAAAACATACATGACATGACATGACATATAAATGCTGCACGATGGTTCGACGGCAGTGTCTGTCTTAATATTATAGATGGTGAAGAATGTTGTAAGTCTATCAATTTCTTTCTTTAAGACGCATCTATTTTATCTAAAGAGCTGTTTTATCCGATAAATTTCAAGAGAACAAAATTGTAACATGGTGAAAAATAGTAAAAAAAATACAAATCTCTAAGATCTACAGCACTCTAAATTAATATGTATATATAAAATTATTTTGGTTAATTTCTTGTTATTACGAATAAATGTACATAGCTTGTGTTATTAACTTAGCTTTTATTGAAAATCCCAATATTGGATACAATAAGGGATCCTAATAGCTGTAGATTGCAAGTTTCAGAGAATTTTATAGTTGTTTTAAAATAAATAAATTATAATTTCCATTTGTTTATTTTATTAAATAAAATTGTTTATCCTCAATTACGAATTTATTTCCATAGATTACTGCAAACTACTCTCAACGCCATTTGTATGGCGTAATAAAGATATTACAAGTACTAGTCGAAGTCGGGTGTCGTCACACACATACTCGTATATCACCCTTTATTTATCAATCCGTGGTTGTACATAAATAACGTATCTGTAGTAAATGTAAACAGATTTTCTTAAAACACTGTTATATCTGCAGGGGTATCATTTAAACAGACCAAGAAATTTGTTCAGTATAATAATATATATTTTTTAAATAATTATACGTTTTGTCAAAGTTTTCTCGTTCTAAGAGGTAAAGATCGTTTTTTTACTCAGATGTTATATTTCTTAATATGTGAAAGTTCTATCAGTAATATACAATATACATATAATAATTACTTTGTAATGATATAATACTCATTATAATATAATGTACATTTGTTATAACTTAGCTGCCTATGTTTGTTTACAGAATAATATATATATATATACTTTCATATTTTGATGAATGCTGCTGTATACTTTGTAAAATAGAAAGCCGTCCAGTCGTTATACTGCTCCTTAAATAAATCCATACTTACAACATTCTTTACTTTACGGTTTTCGTGATAAAATATTTAGATGAAGACCTTTGAAGCACAGTTCTTTATAAAATACGTAATAATCTGTTACTACGTTACTCTAAAGACAGGGTAGGGTTTTTCTTTTTTTATTCTATTTTGGACACAAAATCCACCCTGTTTGTTAATTTCTGTAAGAAAACGTATTATAATTTAAGTAGCATTTTTATTATTCTTTGAGGATCACAGTTAATTGAACCGTTTAGTTAGTTACTGGTTAAGTAAAGGTTAAACTCTTTTTTAACCGAATTAAATTATGAATATTGACAGATTTCACTGGTTGTGTTTTGGTTATAAACCTTTTAGATATCTTGCTTCCTAATTTATCCATCAAAATATATATTGAGTTAAGAATACTTTAATTTAATATCACAACACCAA
This sequence comes from Melinaea marsaeus rileyi, assembly GCA_918358865.1. Taxonomy (NCBI): domain Eukaryota; kingdom Metazoa; phylum Arthropoda; class Insecta; order Lepidoptera; family Nymphalidae; genus Melinaea; species Melinaea marsaeus. The sequence continues at coordinate 45,497,785 of OU911083.1, read as the reverse complement.
CAATCACAATAAAGATACCAAATACTTAGAGATTATATTATCAAGGAAGAACTTTACAAATAGGCTACAAAGTTCTAGAATATCTTACTTACTTACGAATGTAGCACGCGACATAAGCAATCTAGTAAACTACAAAACATTCTCAAAGACCGTATTATTTATAATTGCATAAAGGCCACTTAGTGAATTTAAATATAATTCTTACTATCACGTGCTAAAAATGTTCAATTTTACATTAAGAAATTAAATTGTTGAACAGCAGGGTTGGTCTTTAGTGCATTTTTATCAAATACAATTATAGATAATTATTAGTTAATTTTGTAACGACTTTGTCTTTTTTAGTGCAAATTTTAACAACGACTGTACCATAATAAATAAAATTTTATCTAGAAATCAAATGTGGCAATGACCAAGTCATGTTATGTCTTTAATTGCTTAAAAAATCAAACTTCTTTGTTATCTTTATTACTTAAATATAGAAACAGTTAAAAGTTAAATATTAATCAAAAGCTTATGCACTGTAGTTAAGCTAACATTGAAGTCTGAAGAAGGGGGTCAACTGAAGTTGATTGAGTGACATATCTCTCAAATTTGTAAAACTTTTCTTTATTTACAAATTGTAGCATATCATCGTATATTATATTAGAAGGGGAAAAGGTTAGAAGATCTGATGAAAATTCATAGTTTTTCAAGATTTATGAAGAAGAAGTAAACATCATGTCTTCTGAGAGTTTTTAAAAATTGAATCTTTAAGGAGAAAAAGAAATTAATGTTAATGTATGTATGAAAAATCTTGTTTGGAATATGTATTCTGTATAAATTTGGTATGTAATATTAAAATAATACATTTATAATTTGTCTTGACGAAAAAATCTCCTCCCTTCGAGAAAACACAAATGTAATACGTGCTTTATAAGATCAAAGTGTGGTTACAGAGTACATACAGTACATATAGGTGGCAACAGATAGTTATAATTAAGTAATAAATGTAGACATCACCATACTAACGCTACATGCGTTAACATAGAATTCACTTTACTACAAGGTTCTGTGGTTCAATTATGAGGATCGATTCTGGTTCATCAAACATTATAAACACGCTATTAATGTAAATCTTAGTGTACATTATATTGAAGGTTTCATTACATTAATTATCATTAAGCGCATTCTCCTGGAAATATGAGTCGATACATACAAAATGATTTCATACCTCCTAACGACTATATCTTAAATTTAAAATAATCTTTGCGAATGTCGTTTTATTCATAGTTTGTTATTTATTTTTATAGAAACTACAAAAAAAAACCATTAAACACAACAATTCAATAATCCCGTATAATTCAATAATCCAATAATCTATTTTACTTTAAAATAACACTAAGAAAAAGCCTTTGTGTTTTATTTATAAAGGCACACCTCAGCGTACGATTCAATTAGTTTTAAAAAATTTATTCAAATAATCACCTACTGTATAAATACTAGTATCGGATTTCTCATATTAATAATTTTTCAATAGACTCTTTCATATGAGAATGTTAGGACGATTGTCCGAAAATAGCAGCGTTCTTAAGCTGTCTGCTACAAAGACCCTAACATAAGATACAAACGGTCCATTTTCGGCCGCGCCCCTCGAAATTGAGTACGAGTAGCTTTTGGAAAAAAGATTCAATAACTATAAATTGAAGTTGGTATTGGTACAATGATTTATATTAAATTTCTACTTTCTGTTTGTTCGTTATGTTCATAAACCATACAATACAATAGAACTTATACGAAATTTTATTAATATTTAATTGCATATATTAATCTGTCTTTAGTTTTGCAATAACAATTTTGTAAACAGGAAAACACATCATATAATTACATAATATGAACACTTCCGTATCTTACTTTTACTAAATAATTTAGTTATTACTTAGTATCTTGGCTTGTTTGTAAAAAAGACTTTAAAAAGTTATTTCTCCATGACATAATATGTAAAATAAAATGCCATCAGTGTATTAGACTCTCAAAGCTTTCTGAACGAGTTATGTAATCGTTAATTCATCGCTCGTCGCAAGGTAACAAAAAAATGAAATCACATATTTATACAAACTACTGTAACTATAAGTATGACTATTGCTCAATGCGATATAATTTTTTAAAATAATTTCTCCTAAAAGTATAAGATGAAAAACATAATACATATACTAATGACTTTTTTCTTTTTTTATAAATTAGACCTAGGTTACAAAATTTAAGTACCAAATCAAAGTAATATATCACGTAATACACCAACACAGAGAAATATTGAGAATGACGACAATAATAAATGTTTTAATAACTCAGCTATAACCGATTTTTAATATATTCATAATGTATTAAATACATTATAATATTTACTTATAATTCCATTTAAAGTATAAATATTTAAACTAAATATGATTTACTTTAAGACAACTAGAATAAACGAACTAGAAATTACAAGGCAAAGGTAATGCGAGCTGCAATATATTCAGAGATAAGATCAAAACTGTATGAGGAGAAATAGTGAATGGATCTTGAAAAATATGAGGGCTATTTTATAAATATATCACACAACGAAGCCTGATTCTAAAATGTCGAAAGTGTTTGAAATCTTCTCTTCGGTCGCGTTCCAAGTAATATGTTATTTCGTCATATATGGTAACGGTATTTGAAAACTTTTCAAACTCAAAAACGTTCAGAGAGTTCTTTTATTATTTTCCGATACTTCAAAGTTTTATTAACGATTTAAGATTATACTGATTTCTGGTCTATTATGTGTTTACTTCACCAACAAAGCGGTAAGATAAAATAAATAATGGACTATGGTGGGATTGCATAATAATAAGTAATAGCCAAGTTCATTTTCTGCATTACAAGATTTTCTAAGACTTCTTGTCCTCTGCCTCTATTTAGCTTATCGTTTATAAATCTTGAATATTTTATGTGCTTTCTATGGTCTGTTTATTTTAACCAACCAGCATCCATAATAACAAAAATAAATAATGAATGTATGAATAGATTGTTGCTATTTAATTGTACAAATTGTCTATTTTACAACCCTTGTAATAAAATATTTATGAGGACCTTTGGGACAAAAAAATCTGTAATCCAATTCGCGATAGTGTTACGTTAGCAAAAGTCATTACACAAAAGATATGAGGTGAGTCAATTTACGAATATTGTTATCTTCTTACAAATTTCGTTACAAAAGCGATTAATTCTTGTTCTATTTCTTAAGTATTGATATAATTTTGATGTTTTATGTTATGTAAACAAATTTTTAAACACAATACATTATATTAAATTTATAAGTGGCCTATGCGAGAGTCCAAATCGCGTTCTATGGATCATCAATTAAACTTACTAACTACACCAAAGACCTTTCAAAATATCATCATATTTTACTTAAATCAGAATATTCATCGATTTATTTATATGATATAGATATTTAGTGTTTCTGTGTGTTATTAATCAATTACCTAAAGATCACATCTCTAACAATAAAGTCTCATACGAACAACAGATTCGCGTCATATCTCAAGTGGTTTGAAAGATGGCGTCCTTTGCAATCACCATTATTGAAATATGCGCCGCGAATACAGTTGGGACTATGGTTGATTTTAACATAGACAACTTTCAGTTTTTCGGATCCAATAGACATGTGTTTGTACGCCGATCAAAAGAAGAAAGAGCTATCTTCCGCAGCGTGTACAGTGCCAACAGTGAAACTTGGTGGTGATAGTGTGATGGTTTGGGGATGTTTCGGGAACAATAAAGCTGGAAATCTTGGGAGGTTAACTGGAAAACTAAACTAAAAATGTTATTTATAAATTTATCGGGGTACGGCCGTACCCTGTGGACTAAATCTGATTGGTCCTGAATTTCAATTTCAGCAAGACAATGATCCTAATGATTTGTCCAAAACATATATACGTATAACATTATGCTTATATTAATATTTTATGTTTAAAATCTTTGTACTTTTCAGTATATATTTTGAAAAGTAAATCGACTTTTAATTTAATATAATTAAGTTTAAGTAGAATGTTAAGTGGAATGGATGTTAGAGATTAGAGCTTGTTAATATCATTACTCGTGAATACCGGAAATAGAACGACCGGGGTGCATAGAATGTCCTCTAGATCAGTGTTCAGTCTAGTATGTACATAGTAATTATTAAATATTGATTGACTTCTCTAATAAACCGATAAGAACCAGAAAACAACTTTTTGATTAAAATGTAATTTAGAAATAATGATAATAAAATATCCATATATTTAAAGTTATAACCAAAACATTAAAGTTATCTAACTTTTATATGTAAATTATATTGTATAAGGCTATTTAAATATTTCAATTAGAGACAGATATAGTAGAACTCTATTGCCTTCGTTTGTTAATTAATTATTTAATTACGAAACCGATAAGGGCAAGATTTATTGAATAACTCATAGCTATTATGGAAATTTTAGTAATGTAATTCTTATCTATATCTGTATTCACTTATGTCAGTAAAAAAAGTTCAATATCATTTGTGACCAATTTTTGAAGAACGTCATAATTGGAAGTGGTTAGCACTGTGTTAAAACAAAGATCTTAATTCGAAGCAAAAAAGAAACAAAATCAAATATGGATAAAGGTAAAATATAAATTTGATAATTGACCCTAGATAATCTGCTTTAGAAAAACAAAATAAATCTGAATAAAATTAAATTAACAATTATGATAACAAAGAAGGAGAGAACTGCAAAGACTTCCTGCGTTGTACTAGATGGTTCATGCTGAAAATTATATTTATAATATGTGATCTCAGGCACAATAATAAAAACTTATCTCAGAATGTTTTTTTAAACATAATACTCTTTGAATTATCAAATATTAATTAGTAATAAAAATGGAATATTTAACAAAATTTTAGATATTTAAAAATCAATCGAACCTCAGCTGTGCTACACATTGTTCTGTTACGAAACGAGGGAAAAAGATGGTAACTAAAGATATATAGAATATTTATTGCATAAGATTGATTGCGTCCTGTTGCAGGGTTTATAGGAATTATAAACGGTATAATTAAACATAAACTATAATCTTAATATTGGTCACTTCTTCACATTTGTGTGTATTTTTATTATTTTATTTGACATATTGTTTAGGTAATAAATAATAAAAATAAAAATGAAAACAATGAATAAATAAATAACAAATTCCGTTAATACTGTCACTGCTTCTATAGACTACATGAAGATTAGAAAAAATATGGTTATTAGTTAGTTGTTAAAAGTTTTATACAACTATTAATAAAACATACATTAAAACTATGAAGGCTATTAATTTGTCTTTGTTAGAAGTTTGAAAAATTATTGTTTAAAACCACTAATAGCTTATACTTTATTACAATATACTACAAGTATTATAATATACTAAACGTTCTCTGCGAGTATATTTTTAGTCACTTTCTAATACTGGTTCTGTTTGTGATGTTACATTATAAAATACCTTCCAAGAGAATTGACTTATCAAATGTAATAATATTTAATAATTACCTCTCTCAAATAAACCACATAACTCTTCATAAGTATAATATTGGTTAGAGCAGATGGTCGTGTCAAACTAAGTGATCTATATTTCTAGTTTGTCATTTGCCAATAGAACAGTCATATGAAATAATGTATGTCAGATTTCTGCATGTAAAGTTTCTGTCTATTTGGTAATACAAAAAGACTTGTTCGATGTAATGAAACTTTAAAGTTAACAACGTTATTTCATTTAAATAAATGTATACTATTTTTTAGTAATATCAAATTTTTGTTTATATTAATTATTGTATTAGTAAATAACATGTGTGGATGAATACGTCTGTGTTGGGTACATACCATACACTTGACATGAAGCATTATCCTTTTCGGCTTTCATTAGTTCCTCAAAGAAATAAATCATCACAGCAAATGTCTAGTTAAGGGTCTGATTTCGCGACATAAGCTTAGTGTATTTGGGTTTTTATTTTAGACAGCAGTCAGCTAATAGTGGACGTGATTTAAATTAATTTTATTATATATATTTTAAATATATTGATAATTTAAAAAAAAAATAAAAAATGGTGAATCTGAATTAATATTACCCTTTTTTGCCACGAAAATATTTTAGGATAAAAGATAATTATTAGCATAAAAACAGAAATAAAAAAAAAACAAAAGTTGACATTGACATTACAATATAATACTATATATATATATATATATAGGAAGTTCTTCAAGATTAAATAATAAACACTCTTACATATATGTCCACTAAGCAAGCGCAAAAGTTCATCCCGTCCGAAATTGAGATGCTGGAGGCATTATTCACTTGACACCTCCGAAGAACACTTCTTAAGCCGCTTTTATAAACTACTCGTAACATGTTCTATTTGACTCCAAGTCAGCTCTCTCTACTCTGCCGGCTTTAAGTTCTCGTCGTCTCAAATCTCTGTAGACATAAGATAACTCAAAGAAGTCTTATAAATATACATTCTCTGAAGTAAAGCGCATATATTTGAATATTCATAAGAGACTTTATCAAGATACCACTTAAGCCTTGTAAGTTATGAATATGGAAAAAAGTTATATTGAAGAATTTAAGGAAATATCTTTTTGGAAGTGGGTAAGGATTTCTAAACGCGGTTTGGGATAGGAGCATTCGTTACATAATAGACAAGTTTCTAATTGTCTAAGGATTAATTACTAACTGTTATAATCAGCTGTCTGACGAAGTTACTATGACTAAGATTAATACTTCATGACAAATTGAATATGATAAGGACTAATAAATCTTAATATTAAATAAATCCCATTGTATTTTTTGTAATGTGAACGCTCTAATCCTTATTAAGTCATTTGGAAATTACTAAAATATAATTAATTTAGTTAATAGTTAATTTATTAGGATGTGACATCACACTGTAAAACATCATATTGTACCTGTACAACGAGTATTAGAAAACTACTAAAAAAATATTAAATATGCGAATAATACTATTTGGTGCCCTGTGATCTGTCTATAACTCTGAACGTGTAGTACTAAGCCTAGTATTTAAGTTAAATAAGATATCGTACTTTAAAATTTCCTTAACAAAGTCTTACAAAAGATTTTTTTGTCTAAAATTGTGTGATTATTTCAGAATCTTATCTAGGATATATTAATAACTTATATAAAAAAATAGCCCTCTTATTGCTATTAAATATAGAGTGTATTACGAGTATATTAAGAACAATCAAAATATAATTGACATTTAAAATCTTTAGCCATTTCAATATTTTAAAGACTCTGTAATAGATATTTTTTATAGATAGTTATTTTAGAGTTTTTTATTATAATTAAAAGAAAACTTTACGTTGCTATCTAGGTGGTAGGAATTTAACTACATCATACTAAATTTTGAAATAACTATCCACCATCACTATTTCCTACTCTCATTAATTCTGAGTCATTTTTCTAGAATGGTATCGCATTTGCAATCTGTATTTGTAAATGATCATGAACAAAAACATCACTTACTACCAGAAAGACTTTCTCCTCTTTCGCACACAGTACTGTAAAAAACAATTATACAGGAAGCATTTATTTATGATACGCCTTAAATAATTGATTTAGATCAATATTTAGATCAAGAGAGAGGGGTCTATTACACTATAGAGAGTAATATGGTGATGATAATTTTAACATATATGAAAAATTATATATTATGTTATAATAATATAACATATATATAAATTATATATATTACTATTACATATTACTATGACTGAGATTAATAGTTCATGAAAAATTTGAATATGATACTAAATATTAATGATAGAATTTTCTCTAAATTATGCACAATGTTGCTGCATTGTATCTTGTATATGAGTCCACGTGATGTGTAGAGGCGGTGGTATGATAATGCACAAGTCACTTTATTAAGGAGTACTTTAACCAAATAACATAGAAGTACGTGGAGATTACAGATTACTTTGTATTACTTGAACTTATTATTAACTCTTTTGTTAAATAAAATTTGATTTCATAAATTTTCACGTTCTATAAACGTTCTATAAACATTTCTTTTTTAAGTATATTCATTTTCCATTGTTCCATTTCTTCACATTGCTTCTAGATGTATTGAGGAAATAAAATTAACAGTAGACAAGAATAAGCAATACACAGAAATCTATCTAACAATTAAGCCTCGGGGCACAGAATGATAATTCAATCGCGATAGCAGTCTGTTAAAAAACAGACACATTTTAATAATTTATTATAAGCAAGTAATAATAGTATTAATAAATAATAGTAATTTTTTATAAGCAAATTTAATATACGTAAAAAGATATTATTACTATTTTCGTGTCACATAATATATATGGAGGTGACATTTTATACTCCTCTAGCACCCCTAATGTCACTGACACGTCCATATTTTTAAGTCATTAAATTTTACTGCGATTGTTTTGGAGGATACTGGAGTGCTGATTGTGGAGTGGGACCCGTAGGTCCGAAGACCCCTAACATATGCAAAAGTGGAGGCACCTGACCTGCGGGTGCGCATTAACCGTGCCAAACCAACTTTTATATATTTTGTAAACACAATTCGGAGCTATAAAACGTTTTCACTTTTTAATTACGTTTCATGGTCGGAGTGATTAATAATATGTTTATTTAATAATAAACTAAAATAAATGATATCAGCATTACGTAATATGCGTAGGTATTTCATAATATCTATTTGTTTGTTAACTCCTGAAACAAGTAACAATTCAAGCATGTGATGGTAATGGCTTTCACTATCAAGATATATATAAGAATAGATGCATTCTTAAACAATATTATTGTAATATTATGTTTTTATTGTCTATGTTAAAAAAAAATATAACATCAACTGGAGAGACATTCCATTCTCATACTCCAACGCTTCCCATATTCCAGTCGATCAGAAGTTCTATTGTTTGTTTTATTTTTAAATCTTTTCACAATCGTTTATAGTTTTCACAATCTATCTAAAAAGAGATCATATCCTAAGTTCGCGCAATTTCCTCAGAATAACGACTTAGCCCGTGATGCAATTACTCTCCACATTTGTTGAGAATGTTTGTCTCGTTACAAGTTAAATTGACATTATTCATAGCGTTCATCTAATATGATTTTACCAGTTTAGGCAGCTTTAAAAACAGATTTTGGTTCATGAAGTCATTTTATAAAAGGTCATGTTTCTTGCTTTAAAATTGAGAGCTCATCACTTCTACCGCCTATTTAAACCCTCAAGGGTGGGCATTTCAGAATTCTCTCTTATTGAGTATTTAGACTCTGAAAGGGCATCGAACAATATGTAAATTTCAAAGCCCTTGTATTATTTGATCAATAACCCCGGAACATTTTTTTCCATGAATCCGCCATTTGCGCCTCCAATCTATTTAAAAACTCTTTATAGTAATTACTGCTTTATTTTTACAAAATTTTATCCAAATATTTAAATATGAAATTTTATTTTTATTTTAGAATTGCCACACATATATTACCAAAAATCCATTCTGGCGAGTAACTGAGTTTATACTCGTAGCCCTTTCACATAACTCGCAGTCAGTCAGTCCTATTTTTTGTTTTATTTATATTGATATAGAGATGTTAAATAAGTTAAGTTGTATTTTAACATAAATGTAAAGTTAAATTTACTATTAAAGAGATTTTAAATGAATGAATGAATGAATATACATAATAAAGAACATACTTAAATATATATTGTCACGACTCGCCATTTTCAATTTCAATCCATTCGTGTAATTGAAAAAATAAAAGTGAGTAAAAAGAGAAATGCGTCGCTACAGAGTGGGTCGCATAATTTGAAACGCTTTCAAACTCTTTGCCTGACGTAATATATTTGCCTGCGTGTATGTACTACTCTCAGCACTTTGATAATATCATCAATTTCTATACAAATCCGTTACACAGGAATTATGTTTTAAATATGACAAACCTGATAAATGTTTCATACATCCGGTATTTGAGCTCAGATGCATAGGTATGTGTACCAGTGGTTGACCAGTTAAGAAATTTTTCGCAGATTTTTTTTTTCACTCGCCTTATAATTACTATAACCAGGTTTGATGTTCGTTGGACGATTTTTCAAGGATTATAACATTATTCTCACAGCTCTGGAACCATGTGCTATCAAGCATGCGAAATTTGTGGACCATCTAATTCAAAAAGTGCAGATGCACCAGTTGTTGACCACTTAAGCCCAGTGCTTGACCAGCCTTGTTCCAATGGTTGACCATGGTTCAAATCTCATGTTTTTTATAGTTTCGTGAGATATGTCTGGCTACGCTCATGGAAACTAGTACGTAGCTATTGTTTACAAATACAACTTCTTTTGCACCCCATTCATAAATTTATTGCTGAGTTATCAAGAAGTTATCAAAAAAATTAGCCTTACAAGGTAGGTCGGGTAGGTAGTGAAATTAATAGTTAAATTACCTACCTACGTAAATGAGCGCCTACAAATATTTTGAAAGCAACGGCACATTATAGATTTTACGACTCTTGCTGGATTGCTCGGGAGGATCTAAGTGCCCCAGGACATTTGCCAACTCGTATACAATTATATCATCTTTCTCCGGCCATTTCCAGAGTTGGCCGTTTTTTTTCATAGCTTTTACTTTTAAACCATCTTCCAAAACTTCTACTGTATGTAGGTACCTGCCTATAAACTAAATATTGATTAGTCGGTCAACCTTTGGATTATAACGTGCCCTAGTAGTTGACCACGGTGGTCAAGCATTGGGGAAATTTCATTATAAGTTGTCCAATAGTTAACCGGCTCATAATTATATTAAAAACTGATATTTACCTCAAAACTGTCTTCAAATAAATGAATTGTAGTCTATATACAACCTATCAGTGGTAGCACACTCAAAAAAATACTTACAATTACTCGGATAAATGAAGATTAAAAAAAAGTCACTCCTTAATATTTTTGTTAAGAAATGAGGCTTCTGTTTACGTAGCACACGAAAAAAATTTCAGAGCAGCCAACATAACGAATTTATGTTACCAAACAATTCGACGTGGCAGCAGATTGTTCATTTAGCAAAATGGACGCGTTTTCCCTCTGAAATTCAAACTCAGACCTTAGTTACGATAATTTGAAGGGGACTTGGTCAACCACTGGTACATGGTCAACTACTGGTATAAGGACCATATATTATTGTTGCTGCTTACAATGTTCAGATATTTGTTTATTCCGCAAACATTTGTCTTTACATAACGAAGAGGTATTATAAAATATTTAATTATTCATATTGATGTAAAGTTATTCAAAATCAGTCTCCCTATTATTAATTATATTTATCTAGACTACTTTAATACACCACCTAAGAGTGTGTAATACTTATTGTGTATATTCAATTATTTATTTTGTGCAATCAAATGAGTCCAGCAGCTGTAAGCTACATTTACGCACCGGCCTTCACGGGAGATCAAAATAAGTTTTCTTGAAATTAAAGCTATGTTTAGCGCTTTCAAGGAGTAGTGGTAAGGGTAGTTAGATATTCAAGAATAATTAGAATCTAACATCTACATGAACATTAAACAGTCCATGACAATTAGTATATCAGTACACTAAATATAATCTTATACTCTATGTATTATACATAAAATAACTTAGAGATACATATTTAAACTTATGTTTTTGTATACAAGCTTTAAATTGAAAATTGATTGTTAAATACCAATGCATTTAAAAGTTTATAAACCTTAAATTGTTTATATTGTAAGAATATTTGTAATATGTGCGAAATACTCTTCCTTTAATATTTAACTATATAAATTAAAATTCTTTCATAGTACTTCACACGAGAACAAAGAATTTACACTCTCATGTGGAATATTAAAAATTCCAATTCCATTTTTATTTTACTCACACGAGAAGTATTTTAACAGCGTTCATCAAAATATTGTCTGGAGTAAATTAAATTGTTTATTTATTAAATTATACGATGATTGAAAATTTAAAAAAACATTATTTAGTGTTTGCATAATTTATATTGTGAAGGAATGTAGACATATTTCGTATAAAGTTTTAAAGAGTTTAAATAAATCTTTATACATAACAAGTTTTTCTTGCGACAACCCAAGGAGAAGTAACTAGGTAAATCAATAAATATTGAAGATAAAATTGAAAATGTTACTACTTTTTTTAAACATGCTTTCATACAAGTTTAAACAAAGTTTCATACCTTTGAACTGATGTTCAAAGACATTTTTCTTACTACAGAATAATACAAGTGGTACTCTCACCACGTCTTGCTCTTAAACAGTAAGTTCGTTGTTAATCTCAGCCAACAGCGAACACAAATAAATCAAGCGCTGCCATATCAAGGTAATCCAAGCCAAGGGTATCCAGCGCGAAACAAGCCTTACTCAAAGGTAGAAATTATAAATACTTACCGATCACATCTGCTGATTTAGCTGAAACTCTTCATATATCAGTCGTCGGTTTAAATTTATTAAATCATGTTTTTTCTTATTATGTACTAAGTTTATTATAATGGTACATTTCAAACCACAAATTAACTACTAATAACATTTTAATAATACACATGGTACGGTCCAATTGTACTCATTCTGACTGTTGGTATTTAAATACTGACAGCTGATATTAGTATAATCATTGTATTCGTATGTTAAAATGTTAATAATTATTTAAGATACATATAAAGACCAAAACTTTTCTTTCCCCTTTCATATTGTGTTCATTAAAAAGAAAAACTTTTTAGTGTTCTATATACTCTTTATAGCTTTTTAAAAATCACAACATGACGTTTTAATAAGATATAAATCAAAATTTTAATCAATATCTAATCCAACACCGCACAAAGACTCATAAAAAAAATTTGATGAAGAAGTACTATTTGTGTGGTAATCTTAATAAAGAATCAAAACATCAATCTAACCCGGTAACACTGCAGGGAAGTAAAATTTTCCGTTACTGTGAACGTAGAATGACTATTATGAATTCAGCTAAATTCTGTAGTACCTACTAAGAGAATCTTTAATAAATAAAATTAAAATTAAAAAGTAATTGGACTGTACTGTGAAAATATGTACACAAAAAAAATTAAAGATTAATTGGTTATATTAAGAATGCAATATATTAGGGGCGCCGACAAACCCTCAATTTCGTCTCGCTGCGCTTGCGAAATCTCGGGTGCCGTTTGCATATTGAGCGAAACGAGCCCAGTGGAATGACTCATCGTCGTGGACAATGTCAGTAATTTGGATTTCATTGTAAAGCAAATTTTTCGCGGGAACTTTTGGGTAGACCTCGAAGAATTCGGTCTGCCCATTCATTTGTCCCCTACTTTCGAATTTTGGAAAAATTTCTTCACGGGAGGTCTTCTTATGACCGTCTGAGTCCGAAATGACCATTGGTCAAAAAGTTTATATATATATATATATATATATATATATATATATATATATATGCGTGCGTGCGTCCAAATTCGACTTTTGTCAGCACGATAGCGGCCGCAGTTTCGCTCGGATCGCTTTCAAACTTTGCACAAAAATCAAGCATTGAAAAATGAAGGTCAAGTTCGTTAACCAGAGAAATCCGGTCACAGGGGGCGCTAGGGCCTCACTTTTTCTGATTTCAGTTTTTCGACCATAACTTTGTCCCTATACAAAGGAGATCAATCGCGTTCATATTATATGATGTCTTTGATAAATACCTATAACTAATGTAGATAAACCGAAAACCTAACTTCAATAACTTAGGAGTGGGGGTAAAAAAACCGAAAATTTTTGGAAAAAAAATCATAACTTTTTTCTGGTAAATATTCTTGCATCACAAGTATTTTTAATAGAAAGGTTATTTTTTACTCTAAATTTAGGTATCAAAAGTTTTTCCGTAAAATGTACCGTTTCCGAGAAAAAAAATTAAAACCACTTTTAGCTTGTAAATTTTAGGTAGGTAAAACCACGGCAACTTTTTTCTGGTAAACATTCCCTCCTCGCAAATATTTTTAATAGAAAGGTTATTTTTACTCTAAATTTAAGTCAACGCACTAGGTACTCCTTTGACTAAGACAAATAAAATTATCACAGTTTATTCTCGCAAGGGGTGTTATTCTTAGGTAGTGAGTTATATTATAAACGAGTTACACACGAGGTCTACCCACGCGTGTCCCCCCCAGCGGGCACGGATTTTTTTCCCATTGACTTTAATGGTATATCAGTTTTTTGACGATTATTCCTCAACGACATGACATTTTGCAAAAATTATTTTTACCATCGCCTAATATCTGTCTTTTTGATAGCAAAATTTCATAATTTTCCATCAAGTAGTTTTCGAGCCTATTCGTGACAAAGAATGCGAAAAAGTCTCCAGTAGAGCGCTCCGCTCGCTTCGCTCAATATTTTAATTACTGTTGTTACCATATGGTAACAAATTAATTAAAACGATGAATTTTAAAATGAAATTATGCTAAATCGATTTAGCCGTTGAGTGAATGAACCATTTATACTGCGACAAAATTGACAATATACTGTGACAATATTGAGAACAGCTGCATACAAAGTTTCCTCTCCTCTTATTTCCTCTTTTATTTCCTCTTCGAGCTTGAAAATTACAAACAGAAAAATTTAATTCATAAAAGTCGTTAGTTTCTCACAAGCAATAAGTTTGCTTCGTTTCTTCAAGTTTTGTTTTTGTATTTCTATTATGATCATTTGTTTCGGTGAAAGTAGAATGGCACAGTAAGTAATCATAATGGAACCTGAAGGAGCGCATGAAATTAATTAAATCTATTTATTTAAAACTTTCGTTGTAAGCATATAAGACTGAATCTTCTAGTCATTTGTAAATGACGTTCCTTAGTTTCTAAGTGCAGTAGGCATTGCTATTTTTGTCATGATTGAAAGTAATAGTACAGTTGAGTGCAGCAGCAGTAAATCATGAATCAAAGCAACCTAAGAATATAAATATTTGTCAATGCTTACTTAGTAAAGTAAATTAATCATCAGCATTAAAGAATCATCGCGGTGACGCTTTGCTGCATTAAAATGAACATGTCGAATGGAATAAAATTATGAGACTAATATGTAAATACATATTAGTCACATAATTTTATAGTAACTTGTTGTTTCGTTGGTAATTATAGTACTTGGTTGTATTGCTGATATAAGTTTTTCGTTAGTAGGTACTCTATTTTATTTCCGAATAACTCGGCAGTTTATTATTAATATTTCAAGTTTCAGTTTTATTCAGACTCGTACTAATAATAGGATGTTCTCCTGTACCGATACCGATTCTACTTCTAAGCTATCTTTTAGAAATATATAGAACATTATTTTCACCGAAAATGCAATCTTAGTAAGTAAACAAAAAAAATATTTTTCAAATAACTTCATTCGTCGTAAACTTTGTTTCATTAATGAAAAAAATATGTGGGATGTGTGGAAGGTGAAACTGCCTTATATATTCTTAGTATTTATTTATATCTTTAAGACAGCGTAATATGTCTTTTTAATATCCCTCTCCATCTACAGCCATTGTTGAGCTCATAAAACATAAAATATGCCTCAAGACAAAGGTACTAACTAGTTTCTTTAAACTAATTCATTAATTCTATACCTCGTATATTTATATGAAATAGTATTTAAAATACACATGGATTGCAAGTTACATAAACAAAATAATGTCATAAAATAATGATATGGCGTTAAATTACGATATTTTGTCTTTACTCTCACCCAGAACTTTTCAAAATTTATTGAAAAATAATATGATAAAAAAATTGCTCATAACTCCTTTTATATTACTCTTAGTGTTATAATAAATAATTTCAAGAGAAAAATACATTTATTCCGAACAAGAAATTAATAAAAGTAAAATTGCTATTGCCTTTTCTAATGAATGACTTTATACACATTTTTATTTTATTGAAACACACTGATTAAACAACTTTATATAAGTGATTAGGAAATAGAAATATTTAGAGTAAACATCCAGGTTTGATTTAGATTTAATTATTTTCAGTGCCTAAGGGGAAATGTTATGTTTATTACTAGTCCCTTTCCTTTGTTTCTCCACATAGGTATAATAAGAAAATATATATTTTTAAAATTTTATCAGCCTATGTTTTATACTATATAATGCTAATTTTAGCAAGCATCTGGAATCCTTTTAAATAGCGTCTTAACTATGCTATTTTTTTTTGTTACAGGAGGACCAACAAGCGTGCGTGTCGCAGATGACACTCTTGCATTAGCATTAGCATAGATTCGCATTAGCATTGCCGGCCTTGGAGATAAGAGTAAGGGAGTAATTTTGAAGGTACCCATGTTGTATCAATCCAGAAACACCACCGACAAGAGTTCGTTCCACATATTAGTGGTACGTAAGAAAACAGTGAGAAAAGAAGGACCATTTATTAATTATTATGTTTTTTAAACTCTATGTAATATTTATAAACATAAATAATAAAAAATATTAATTTACGTAGTTTTTTCGAAACGTGCATTTTCGAAAAAAATAATTTAAATCGCAATGAACTCGAAACGAGAGAATGATTATTCGTTCCTTTATTTAAAGCCAGTCGAGATAAAAATGCATTTTTTTCTGTCAATGAAGCAGATGCCGGGAGCTTCAAATTAGCTTTTTTTATAAATTGCAGAGGTGTCTATTTCCATTGTTGTAGATAAATTTACTAATTATAGATATATATTTTTGTGAAGTACAAAACCTTGGCCCTTGTTGAGGTTATTTGAGCATATATTATATTAGTATATTGAATATCAAATAATTTCATACATAAGAAACATAATTAAAAAAACTGAATATAGTTATATTCACAAAAGCATGATGTTTAACAGGATTGACTTGTTGAATTGATCATCCATGTGGAATGTGGTATGTAAATGTGTGACATGACGAGTTGTCGATGTAGCCGATGGACTTTAATTCTCATAATGTAGCTTTCAAGATAAACTTGGAAATCATCACAATTAAATGTTCATGGATACTTTCTTTTTTACGACATATTGTTATTGATAAAGCTCTCCATTGTCATTATAAAATCAAACAGCCGTAAAGTCGATACTGCACATGTGTCAACGGAACTTTACAATAAACGATACGTATTATGAATTAATCCTTGATTTCTGTATTATATTTTTTTTCTACTGCAATCGGGATCGTAATGTGCGTATTTTTATGCGTTGATTTTTTTTTAATATTTTATTTTTGTCTTTTATTTTTGCTGTGATTATCGAAGTTTCTGTTTTACTTAATTGCTATCCTCTACGTAATACCCGTTAGCTGGATGTCCATGGAAGCAAGTTCTTATTCTTATATGTAACATTTTCAAAACATTTTATTTTCAACTATACAGTATTTATTTATTTGATTACTTTACATTTTATATATTTATTGTCTATATACTTCAGTTGTTTAGATTCTGGTTTAGATTCATATCAAACGACTGATGAGAATAATTTCTTTGAAAGTCTGGATAATGAGTTGGAACCATTCCCCAATAACTTCAATAATCTTGATTTCCGTAATATGTTCAATCTCAATTCTGTAAACCCTGTTTTTGTCTCCAAGTCTTAGCCAAAACTTTCTCTTGCTTCTTCATTTTCTCTCCTCGACAAATCTTGATAAAAAATGATCACATTGGTAAAGCCGGTGGTGGTGGTGTATGCATTTATCTTCGTAGACACATTCCTTCTTCTCCCAAAATTGACAAACACTATTATTTCAAACGCTTCTATAATTACCTGGGCAGCAATAGACGATTTAGGAACCATCGACGAAGAGGTTACAATTTTTAACGACCAAACTGTTGTTCTTTTTGATCAGCACGCCTCTGCCGCGAGAAAACGTTTACATCAATTAAGAACTTATATTAACTGCCTCTTCTACATATTTCCAAAAGTTCTCTTCAAACATGTACATATTATATTTTTATACTTAGTCTGTAATTTGCAACAGCAAACAATTTCCTTCTCTAAAACTCTCGCACATTCAATGTTTTTACTACTGAGCATTCATAACAGGATCCTTGTTCAATACTTTAATATATATTTGGTAAGTTTGCGTTTCCCAAAGGTTTCACGCTAATACAAACTTTACAAATACAAAAACATTCTCGTCTGGGTTTATCCTAATTATTAGGATTCACGAATAAATGTAACTTTATTCATTTATTTACTCTTTTATTAAGGTAAACGAAGAACTTTTCTTATGTAGGAACGGTTACGACAAAGCGCTAAACACTTAGACAGAAAATTACTTTCATTATCTTTAGACATTCATTTATTTTATCTTTCAATTCGAAGTAACACTAAAGTAGGTCATTTATTTGCAAAATTTTAATTAATATTATATTATTAATAACTTGCGTGGAGCGTCGAACTCCATCCTGAGCGCGTTGGCTGACCGATGGGACTCCCCATTGCTTTGTCGCTGGGTTCGGCTTCATGCTCCCTTTGCTAGCTAATGCCATTAGCATGGGAGTCGCATCGGCAACTAGTATATGTATGCATACATTTGTGTTTGTGTTTAAATATAATGAAATTTGTACTAACATAGTTGTAAGTTTTTAATGTTACTAACAAGTGGACAAAGTCTTAAATAAATAAAATTATTATTATTATTATTATAGGTTATTTTAACCATGTTATCCAACTTAAAACCTAATCGCTCTAATCGTACAATTGACTTCAATTGGCTTTTATGGAGAAAACATCTTCTACTGCAACTATTGACCGCTAATAAAATGAATTTAATTCCAATCGCTTAAATTTGAAGGATGAGAAAAGAAAATGTCGTCCTTTGACTGGTATTATTGAAAAAAAAACTTACTACATAATAGCAATTACATGGATGTAACTTTATATTCAATTTGTGGTTTTCATCATGAGCATTGTCATATTGTAGGGTTGGTAAGTTCTACATACAGTATGAAATAAGTAAACATTTATATTAAGTAATAAAAATAAGCACACAAAGATACGTTATATTCTTAATCTTATAATTTTGTTTATTTTTGTTACAATATTATTCTAATCTATATATATATAAAATAAAGCTGGAAAGAATTAAAATTAAATATAAAACAATTATAAAAAAATATATATCATTTTCATAGTAACATATAGTATGCAGACGCACCATTATTTAGCGTTAACTATGTGTGAACATCCGCGATTGTATTCTGTTTTTAAGGGTGAAGTTGTGTAGTGATGTTATGGTTCGGTGTGCTTTATTTCGTGTGTATCATTTCATAACAAAAAATAACTTTTATATTTTAATCGAAATATCTATAGCAAACCTTAAAAAAGATTTTATATGGATTTTTACGACTAATCGTAAAAAAAGTCGTGTGTATTTTATTTTGTCTTTGTCTGTTGCTTCGTATATAATTTTATATAAATTATTTCTTTTTGACACTGCCACTGGAAAGCTTAGAAGTGAATGAAACCCTTTAGACACATAAAACCTTAACTTCGCTAAGATACTTATAAAATTTTATTGGAATCGGTTCAGTGGTTTTACAGATTAGAGCAAACGAACATCGTGACACGGAATAATTATATTTACAGAGATTATTCATTATGATGATGTAAATATAACTAAAGGGTGTCCCAAAATTTAGGCAAGATTTGAATTTTGCGCCATTTATGCGGTAAATTGTTGCCAACCAAAAAAAGAAATACAGCGTGACAGCTGACTGTTCAGTGTTATTAAAAATGGAGCGTCACACATGTTACGCAAGCATAGCCAAGGGCAATTGTTATAGTAAGAACCAACTTGGTTTCACACGGTTAAATGCTGACACCACGCTTCGAGTATCCTGAAGACGACACCATACGGCTTGCATTCTCACCATCGATGGGAATCGAGGATAAAATATATTCATTCTTGGGTCAATCGCTGACCTGGAATCACCTTTTTCAGTATTAATTAATTATAAGTTTTAATTGTAACTCGTTAATATAATTTTATAAAATAATTGTTTTTTTTTTTGCATCCTTCGCTGCCACCAAACTTAATTCACAAAATAACAACGCATTCTTATTGTTGAGCAATATTTTGTAAATAATGAAAGTTTAGCAGCAGCAGTTCGCAATTTTCTTACAAAATATGGTCGGAATAGTGATTTAACTTCATCATCTGAGACTAACAAGACTGGATCAATAAGTGATCTTACACAGTCTGGCCGTCCTTCAACAATTCGTTCAACACAAATCATTGAAGCAGTACAAGAGAGTGTTGCTGAGAGTCCAGAACAGAAACATTAATTCGGCGCTGTGATCAAGAATTGGACATTTCGAGAAGCTCTCTACAACTTATTCTCACGAAATATTAGCATCTTCAGGCTTCCAAAGTTCAATTGACTTAAAAACTGAAGCCACTGACCGCTGACCGGATTATGGAACAACAAAAAGTGGATGCTGATTTTTTGAACAAAATAATCTTTAGCGATGAAGCTATTTCAACTTGATGGCTTTGTTGAGCGACAAAATTGTCGTTTATGGGGTTTAGAAAATCCACAAGTTATTATTGAGAAACAAATGCATCCACACTGTTTGGTACGGATTTTGGGTTTGAGGCATCATCGGACCATTCTTCTTCGAAAATGCGGCTAGTCAGACAATAAAGGTTAATGGTGCTCGCTATCGTGACATGGTAATCCAGTTTTTTATGCCAAAATTGCAAGATGGATGTGGATGACATGGGGTTTGAACAAAGCAGTACCACATTTTTTTTTTTTTTTTAATTCTTTCTAGGTTAGTACTTGACTACATTCCACCTGATGGAAAGTGGAAATGTAGTCATAGGTGGTAAGGCGTATTAATACCTGTCCGGATCAGTTGTCAGCAAAAATTCCAGGCAATGGGCTGTATGGCCTACTACATCTGGTACCCTCGTCGCTTGCCTCACCAGCTGAAAGAGGTCGAAGGACAACGCAAAGTTCCGCGCTTCTCTTCCAGCATGGTCGGTCGTCTGGTACGGGAACAGCCAGTCCTGATGACAGGCATTAAAGTCCCCCAGAAAAACGAGCTGCACTGAAGGGTACTGATACAGAGCCATATCAGCAGCCTCACCGAGATACTCAAATAATCTAGTTGTCTCCTGATCACGGCTGTGCGAACGGTAGACACAGGAATACAGGATTTTTTCGTTTCCTGTGTCTACTAAAATCGATAAGGAAGAAAACGTGGGGTCTTCAAAGGTGACGGAGACGCAGGATACAGAGGTCGTTCCGTGCGTACACACAGACCCCGGCACGTGAGCGAAAGTTGTGCTCTAACGAGTAACCGGGATGATCCAGGTACGCAGCGCTCAAAGGACATTGTATCTGCGTCTCCGTCAAAAAGAGCAAGTGCGGTTGCTCTGTCTCCAGGTGGTGGTGGACAGGTACGAGATTAGAGTGCAAACCCCTGATGTTAGTGAGGTGCACTTTAAATGAGGAGGAGTGCAACCGCTGTGAAAACTTGATCTTCTTATTGGACCTTTTCATTAAAAAATAAAAATAAAAGAGTGAATAGGATGAGAAATGGCAGTTGAACGAGGCGGTACGTATCAAACCCGGCGCCGAAATTGGTGTTGTCATGCCACTGGGAGGCTAGTTAGGAGACTGCGGGGACGCCCGAACCCCCCCAGGGATCGCCATCGGGCCTCCTCGTCTGGTCGCCAACCAGCACGATGTAGCCACCCTGGGATTTTACGCAGCTGGCGGGGCAGCCTTTCGTGGGTGGCTGACCCACTAATTGGGCCCCCAACTATCTGCGGGCGGCCAGCGGAAAGCCGTTGCTTCGGATCCCGCTACCCTCCTCGACTAGGCACCCGACACAACAAGCACCAACTCAACGCCAAACCGGTTCGTCAACGCAACGCAACTATTCAGACCCATTTCCCATATATACGGCTTCATCGCACAACGTGCCAGAACACGACTAGGTCTACCATCGAGAAAAAAAGGTAGGTTATGGTCTACCATCGAGAAAAAAAATCATGTACTGCATGAATCATTTCCTGGTTGTGTAATTTCCCGTTTTGGTCATCAGAATTGGCCGCCTAGATCATGCGATTTAACGCCGTTGGATTTTTTTCTTTGAGGCTTTTTGAAGTCTAAGGTTTATGTCAACATGCTCACGACTTCCCACACCTTGAAGGAGGAAATTGATCGCTGTATCAATGAAATTCAACCACATTTATGCAAAACAGTCATGGAAACTTTCAACAAAAGAGTGCGTATGTGCCAGCATAGTCGTGAAGGCCATTTACCCGATGTGCTATTCCATATATAACCCTATACTGTATAGTATATAAATCAATAAAAAAATTACAATTATTTATTATAAACCTGTATTTTCTATCAAAATTACTTCTTTCGTGAATTTAAGGACACCCTTATAAAGAAAGCGACTTAGAAATTCTGTTCTTCTTGGATTCTAAGACAAAAATATTCCAAACACATCAACATCTCGTTTTAAAAATGTTTGTGAATTTTGTTCATAATTCTTAATTCATTATTTTAAAGTAACTGTATTTTTTACTATCTTTAAATTGAAAAATAAACAAACTTGAAAGTATTCATTATTTTATACCATACGAGCTTTCTCGACTCGTATCTGACATATGAAGCTGAAAACGGACAGCGACATGAATAAACAAACAATATTAAATATGAACACAGATATATACAGACTAATACGAAGAATCTGAAAATATATATTTGTATAATTTTGTCCTATCAGTGACCTATTAGTTTTCTGTTCAGAGTACGGCGGTTAAACATCTACGACATAAGTTCGTCGCCTGATGAGTGACTGATTATGTTGCAAATAAAAGCTGCTTATTTATACAGTTAGTCTTTAGATAAATATAATATCAAATATTATACTTAGATTTTTCAGTAAATAAAATCTTACCTAAATTAGTCATTAACCCTTTAAGGTTTAGGGGCGAAGGCCATAAAGGAGTTTGGTTAGTTTAATGAGACCTAGCTCATACAAGGATGTTAAGAAGTGAATAATAATATAGAATCTCTTTGTTTCTTGACCAAAAACATTTTTGTTTTTAAATAACAAGAGAATTATTTCAGGTAATGTTAAGTTGATCATAACTTTCTATTAGGCTCGTATTATCAGACCTTATAAAAATTATTAAAAAATAATAATTTATAAAATATTTATTCAATGCAAAGGGCAGCGATTTAATACAATATCATTTAAAGTAGTAAATTATCGTTATAAAATTCACTAGTTCTTAACATAAATCTATTAGTTTGGTGGAAAAATTTACGTTTACACTCCATTAAACTGAATCCAGTGCCTAAGTTAGGTTGTGTAGAAACACAAAAGTCAATGAAAAAGAAATCGAGCCAACGATTGCAATTGACTGTACACAGTTATCGCCTTAGTGACTTTAATTTGAAGATATTATTCAATATATGTAATTAAATAAAAGTTCTTTGATATTCCATGAACCGTTATTGTTGATTGTTGACTTTGATTTTTTGAGATATCAAAGATTGTGAGAGTCACAGATAGACTTATGTTCTATCAAAATATAAGAGCCTGTTTGATCGACATAAATATTTTTACTAACAGGATATTTTCTTATATAACCTCTATTTTAATGTAAATAATTTAACATAATTCATCACATTTATGGGAAACTTCTTCTAAAGTTACTATTAATATATAAACTTTAACAAACAACGATATATTGTATACTAAATAATAACAATATAATAAAACATGTCAAATATGTAACAACATCACAAATTAAATTGTTTAAACACATATATTTATTATTAAATTGTGAGATAATGAATTCAATTCTGTCGTGTTTAAGTTAATAAAGCTAAGAGGTGATCTTCACCATCTCTCATGTCAGTGACATGAACAAACATGACACTACAGACGTGAATAAGGAAGGATCAAGTACGGCAAGCGCTGAGCAAAATTTTGAGTTGGTAATATATTATTTATATAAAACAAAAAATCAAGATAAGTTTAGAAATAAGGCAACAGAAATATTTACAGTCACAACCACTTTTAGTCAAAGAAATAGAAAATAAAAATACACTTTAATAATAACAGTAATGACAGTAAAATATTTATTTTATGTTAGATATTATAACTACTGGATCCATATCAATCGTTGTAAGCATTATTCCACTTTTAAATAAAAAGGAAAGGTAATTTATCAATTTATTTAAAGTAAAATAAATACACTTGCTTGATTATCTTAAGATTTATTATGTTTTATTAAAGTAATTGGAAATAACAGATATATTGATTTTTGTAAAGTTAATTATTTTTGTTAAGTAATTTGCGTTTTTTTGAAAATTCTTTATTCTTTGTTATTTAGCGGGTACCATGTATAATGTTATGTATATAATGGATATCCCGTACCGGAAACAGCTATTTTGTTCTATAAGGTAAATGCGATACATAATAAAATAATATTATGAATGTACTACCTACAGCCCGGGAGTACCCAATTACAAAGGTTCTTACAGAAATTGAACTGAATTCCTGGAATCTGATACCACATTAACTTTGAAATTATTTTCAACACTAAAATGAATAGTTATTTAACGTTCGTCAAACATAATAACGTAATTTCAATTTAGTGTAAATCTACAGACAGACTTCAAGACGATACTATGTTATGGTTTCTCAAAGTAGATGAGTAATTATCCGTTCAGTATTATTTAAATATTACTATTAAATAAAAAGGCATTTTTAATAAATTTATGTATAATTTTTTAACCAAGTAATATATACTTGAATCGTAAATAGTCCTAGAACCTTTAAAGAAAAAATATACATTGTGTAAGAGTATTACTGTAAATCTGTTTCACAAAATAAATCTTCCAGTTTTGAGCATATCACACCGCATACGAGTTGTGTCTTAACTTTATTTTTTTTTTAATATCTTCATGATTTAGTTGTTTGGCTTAAAAGAAAAAAAGATAAGTGAGCATTATTTTTATTATATTATTTTACATTTCTAATACCTTGTCTATTACAACGTTATTACTTCTAATACTTTAGCTATAAAGACATATAATAAGTCACATACAGTTTAAAAGACACGGGAACGTTCTTTAAACGATCTATTTATAACAAGCCTAAAAATATCGCAATCTAGACTTTAAATACTATTATAAATAAAAATTAAAAAGGTAGATTAGTGAAATAATAAAAATATCGTCATAAAATATTTTATTTTCAATAATAACAAATCACTGCGCCGCACCTGCCGACGACGCCTTGTTCAATCTCCTTTGATTTATGATATATGTATTCGCAGATAATGGAGCTTAACAAGGGTATTAAAATCGATAGATCAATAAGCCTTGTTGTTATTATTTCAGGTACCGAAAATCATAGAAGTTTTACCTTGAATACATAACATTACACGAGGCAAAAGTAACTAGTCTTATTTTACTGGTAAAATGTCATATCTAAACCTACTCGTATCAACGTTACCGAAGTCATAAGTTATGGTTATGAAAAAATAATCTTTCTTGAAAAAAAATTACAGGTTAATATAAAGTTTATTTGTAATATAATATTTTAGTTTGAAACTTCAGTTAGTTTTTGTAGAACCATAAATGACAAAACTATGATTATAGTTTCAACGGAACTCGGAGTAGAGTAAGACACGCTGATTTTTGCACTAAATAGACTTCCAAGTAGAAGTGCTCCAATGAGACTAGACTACACTTAAGATGTTAGTCGTAATATTTTGTAAAATAAATTTGTCTTGTTAATTCATTCCTTTACTGTGACAAATACTTAGAATATAACATTGCCAATAGCAAGAAAACTATTATACCAAAGTAGCACTTGCAATTTAATTACTGAGCAATTTGCACAGCTGCAGCTCCACTTATTAGACTGCAGTTTTTTAAACAATTACTTCAAAGCTCTAATGCTACTACATATAGACCTCCCGAGAATATCATATATTCATATCTTATAGTCTAAAAATGCTATTTTAATGAATTAATATTTAGATAAAATGTTCATTTCAATTTTATATACATTCATAAATATAATTATACACTAGACCTCTGTAACGACAAGCTACAAACGAGCCGAGAACAATCGTCAGCATCATCACACAGAGCTGTAAGATAGATTATGTAATAATATTAATTATAATAAAAATATTTCATAAGTATTATTAAATATATTGTTATTAATAACATCAAATTACGAGAGGTCTCAGTGACCTCTTATTATTTGTTAATGTGTTGTACGTCTTCGTTTATTTCAACAGACAATAACAACTTATTTCTTGCAATTATAGTTTATTAGTTCAGTTTAATTTGATAGACAGTTTCGCGTTTGAACAAACAGCTTAATTATAACTATAGAGCATAATATCTATTGTATATATTTAAATTATATATAAACATGTTGACTCAATATAATCAATCAATGAATATAAGCTATTCAGACAGAAATACATACAAAAACGTTAACAGTTTAAAAGCAATATTATGATAAAATACACATATAAATGAATTATTTTATAAAGCTGTTCATGTAATGTAAATGTTATGGTAAAACATAACGTTTTCCCACAGCATTAACAATTAATATTCAAATTACATTCACCCCATACAAGAACATCACGTAAGTCAATCACTGTTTTATCTGGTATTGTAAGTAACAATATATTTACAATTTCTACTTCATCTACTTGCACATAAGTTTATATGGATGTTACATATTTCACTGTATTTTAATCAAATCTGTATTGGTTTTTTTTCTAATCAATATATTCTCTTAATATAACAAAGTGATAATTTCCAATTCAATAACTATTCTATAGAATATAATCATTGAATCCATAATTGTAATAACAGGCTATATAAATCAATTAAGAGTACATATTCTTATATGATACTTGTTAAATCACATCGTACTATAATTGCGTAATTATATTATATTATTGTTATTTAAGAATTGCTGTGCAACATGCATAAATATCTTGGCACCGAAACGCTTTGCCAGATACGTAGGTTCAGAAATCAAGCGACAAGAAAGTTAGGATGTAGAAATGTTTGGTTTCTTTTTAATTTAGGTTATTTTCCCACAGTTTGTCAGTAAGAATATTCGAGTAATTTATATAGTAGAAAAATTACTTCTAATAGGACTGTAATAATTTTAATGTAAGGCAAAAAAATTGTTGTGTTAAATACCTATTTTGTATAAACTTGTAGTCAAATAAAAATAATTCATATTTTCATTGGCACAACTACATCTTGACAAAGTGGTTCATCTGTTTAATTTATTTTATACTCCTAAAAAAACTAAAGAAAGTTTACAT
Source organism: Melinaea marsaeus rileyi (assembly GCA_918358865.1). Taxonomy (NCBI): domain Eukaryota; kingdom Metazoa; phylum Arthropoda; class Insecta; order Lepidoptera; family Nymphalidae; genus Melinaea; species Melinaea marsaeus. Next base: position 45,470,400 of record OU911083.1, on the reverse strand, counting down.
GTTACATTCGATTAATCTGAAGGTGAGGTAGTATACAAAGTTACTGGCAAATGTCTAGTATATATGTTACTATTGAAATTCGAATTATTTGTTTAAATTCGAGTTATATTTATATATATAACTATAACTGGACTGCTAACCGCTTTCCACTGACTCTTGGCATTTCAAGACCAATCGTGAGCCAAGTTTCTATAATTGTTTAATTCTCTCCAGACATTTGAATATTTTTACTTAACAGCTTCTGCATTACATTCCTTAGGAAAACAATTATTTTAAAGTTCCAAGGTTATCAGTTTAGTCATTTTTTAATCTTCCTTTAATTCCTCCGGTAAAGGTTGAATATTCGGAAGAATAGGTTTTTACTTTGTTTTTTCTATAATATGAAAAGATTATATAGTTAATTTTCCTCGCTGTGATTCACCAAAACTTTTGTTTTTTCAGTTTTGTAAGATTGTACTCCTTACGTCGTACTGTTTTTGTAATAACGCTAACAAAAAGTATTGTTTTATTGCAGCGGCCTAATTTATTTATTTAGCATAAAAGTGTTAAATCCTACTCGTGATCTGAGATTATGACAGCACCACTCGCAGGTGTACAGATAGGATCATTTGGATTTGGTTCAACATTTTTGATATTCGTTTGTAAATTATGCAAATCTTCAAAGTGGATTAACAGTCATAGGCGTATTAAATGAACAAATATAATCCTTCACGTGCGAAATTACTTAACAACAATATTAGTTTTGGCTTGAAAATATTGATCAGCTTTATTATATAAGAAAAATTACGTAATTCTAGATTAAATAATTTTATGTAAATTGTGTGTTAAAATACTTGGCAGAGGTCAATACTGTTTTAACTTTTTGGTAAAATTCGTCCTTACCATTTTTTATACGGTTTTGGATGCTCCCCAAAGCAATCAAATTAGCCATTAAGAACTATATATTACTTTCCTAGCAACGATACGTACTGGAATTTTACTGGAAAATATATAGTTAATTACATAAACTTAAGATTTGAATATTATACAAGTTATGTAAAGTAATCTTTTTCGAGATGTCTACTTATGTTTTAATAAAAAGTATACAAATAATAAACAAAATCAAATACATTAAAGGCCTCTAACTCTAAACATATAAACTAACAATTACTTTACAATTCTTTAATTTTAAAATCATAAACCTATCAGAAAACACTTGCGAAGTGGTTTAAGTGAAACAACACGAGCAGAACTGGTAGCGAGTTGATTATATCAATATTAATATAAAATATGTTCATCACAAACGCTTGAAGCTTTTAGTATTCTGAAAGTTTTTTCCGCTTTTCCGGTTTATGAATAGCGATAATCACGGCATACTTAATCCTACTGTTAAATTTATTAAGTTATTGGTATTTTTACGTGTATTAACATTAAAGTCTTTTAATATAACCTTGATTGAAAATATTGAAGAGATGTACAAGACCGCTGGTTTAAGTCTGCCAAGTCGTTCTTCCTATGGTCGTCGTTCCACATATTTGTAATGTGATAGATATCGAACTGAAGTTTCAAATTCCATATATCATACTATTAATAGCTCTTAAATTATTTAATGCATAAAACTATTTGAGTGTTATTGACGAAGTTTATTAAAGTTAGTAAACTAAAACAAGAGTTTACGAGAATTGCCCTAAGTTTTTTTTTCCCGAATTCCTCTGATATATTTAAAAAAATATATATATGTTTATGAGTTGCTTTACTTAACATTTACGTCGAATAAGTAGTTGGAAAAATACGTGATAAATATATGAAATAAATAACAAGAGTATCGACAGAGAACACATTTAACAATACGATATATGAACTAGATGTAGTATAAGGCGTCAAATATATCAATCTGTTTAAGTGTCTAAGGCAATATATTTCGTACTTCGAGCTCTTTCGATAATAAGTATTAATTGAAGTATTAATGTAACCACATAGTTCAAGTGGTGGGAAGGTTTTCGGCAGTTGCAGGTTCAAGTCCCGCGGGCGTTATTAACATCTTAATAAATTTTCAATTAAAAATAAAATTATCCCAGGTCAGATTCTCCTGCAACATTTTTAAGCACATTAATATTTTAAATTTATTTTACTTGGTAATTTAATTAAAAATAACATGACATTTACAATGCCTTTTTAATATAAATATTAATTTAATGATAACTTCTCTAAAGTGTTTATGGATTTAATGTCTATATAATATAGAAGCAATATAAAAAACATATTGATTATAAATTATTATTTTTTTTTGTTAATTTTTGTTTTGTTTTAGAGGACTGCAAACGAGCTTGCGGGTCACCGTTGATATGTGATCACCGCCGCCCATGAACTCTTGCAACGTCCGAGGATTCACAAGAGCGTTTTTTTTGTTACAGTTTTGTTCTGACGATGCAGCGTCTACTTAGCATCACATTAATAAGTATCACAGCTAACATCATCTACACTCAAGAGGGAGGCTTTGCAGAACACCAGTGCCCTTAGATATGTAGAGTTAGGTTACAAGGACCCGTAGGCATCATCCAGAACCCAAACTTCCCTAATCCTTTCCCAGTCTTAATCAAATTCCGATGGGTAATCGAGCATGATATCGTAAATGGGACCATATCGATATATTTCACGCAGCAGTACACCACTAGCGGATTAACGTTCACCGAATACATGTATTACGATGAATCATATAAGTTGGGTGAACGGAAAGCGCTTACAGTCACAGAAGAGAACATCACTAAGAGTAATTGGTTACAGGTAAGTTACTTTCTTTCTTATTAATAATAATATCTTTTTTATAAAAATTCTGAAGAAAGCAACTTATTTAATACTTAGAGATACTCATAATGGCGCACGCATTAGAACCGGATTATGTTACTTTTAAGAACTCTAATTAACCTGTTAACAGGGATTTTAATATCAGGCATTAGAGAAACGTAAAAAGGTTTCTTCCTTGGAATACCTACTAATATACATTTGAGTAAGGCCTCACTCCATCTTGCTAAAATCGGTCTTAACTAAATCTGAATCTTTTTTAACTATTGTATGAAAGAATACCATACAATAATGAAAAAGACTTTATTCTTAACACAAGATCTCATTTATTAGTAATATAGTAAAGAATACAATATAATAAAGACGGCAACTTATAAAGTTCTATATTCATAAAGGAACCTCGCGTAAGTTGCTAACTGATTATTTCATATAACGATGCTCAGACTATGAGAGATCCCCGCTTTGTGCCTCGCCCGTTGTGATTAATTTTTCAAACTATATCTATTTAAACACTTCCATAATCAAAGTTAATTGAAAATAGCAAATTTTCATTTTATGATACAAAAAACCAATGAAACATATTTTTACACATATTTGCATTACCATAAATTTATACAGTTTTGCATACATTTATTATTTATATAAAAACTTAAATTATACTTCGAAATAAAATGTCATTTAAAAATGCTTTTATTTATTACTAGCAGGTTGCCTGTGCTTCGCGACGGACGGCGAAAGTAATCAAATATTTTGTTTGAATTTTCACACCACCTAGGAGGTATCAAACAGGCGCGTTATATTTTTTGCAGTTTTTTAGCTGTAACTTTGGAATGGTTTGGACCTTTGCAAAATATTTCCTTATTGTACCTATTTACTACTAGCAGGTTACCCGTGCTTCGCGATGGACGGCGGAAGTAATCACATTTTTTTTTTTGAATTTCTACACCACCTAGGAGGTATCAAACAGGCGCGTTATATTTTTTGCAGGGTTTTAGCTATAACTTTGGAGCGGTTTGGACCTTTGCAAAATCCTTTCTTATTGCACCTATTCAATATGTCAGGAGTCTTGTGTCCAAATTTCAGCTTTCCAGGTATTACGGTTTGGGCTGTAGAGCGATGAATGAGTCAGTGTCTTTGTGTTTTATATATTAAGATTACATTTACAATACAATGATTTCTGTTAAATGCTTTTTGTTGTTACGTTTACAAAACAGGGTTTACAAAAAAAACAGGGTTTACAAAAACCAAAAACAGTGCATTAACAGTTTAAAGGTAAAGAGTGTTAAAGCACACTTAATGCTATCAAAATCGTTTCAAACAAACAAATCTAACAACAAGATGAACTTAGCAGAAAAATGTGTGTTCTGGAAAATAAATAAAACTTTCGTCTAACAAATAGAAGACTTAAATAAATATTTATAACTTTGTTTTTTTTTTTTGTATCATGTGATACATTTCAAAATGTTTTCAGGTTTTAAATGTTCAACGCTTAAAGTTTTGTTTATACTTTATTATTCAAATAATATACATTGTAAGTAAAGAAGTATATTCAAATGGGCTTCTTTTTAACTTGTTTTCTTTATAATTAATTTGTTTAATCTTTAATCTGTAATCCTTTCAATAGTACTGGTATTCATTATTGTAAACTATCACGTACTGAATTTACTTTTCATTATAATTTCAACTTTAGATCAGTTTGATAGCGTTTGTTTTGCTTTGTTTCTTTATTTTCTAATGTATAGCGGGGAGGACGGAAGATTTATTTCATCCGATTGTTTGCATATCAGTAATCATAGGCTTGTTACACTAAATATATTTTAATTTGAACTGCAAAAGTGTATTACAGTTAAAGTACACTATGGTTTAAGTTATTGAACTGTGCAAGTTCATGATATTAAGCTCAACACGTAATCTTTATAATAGAAACGATAACTTCTCTCCATCTAAGGACTTCTTTACTTTTGAAGAAAAATAAGAAATTAATTGTTGAGAATATCCACCACTTAAGAATAAAATTTCCAATACATAACTTAAGCTCATAATTTATTTTTTTTACTGTTAATATAATAATTAACTCCTTATATATATATAGATATGTACGTACGTAGAGTATGTGCGAAGTGAGACTACTAATCCTTCGCGAATCGTCCATTCTGCGTCCGTAAACTGTAAAAAGCAAAGTTAAAATATCAGTAGATATACTTTATTCACATCAAATATATATTTTTACATATATATCATTGAGTATTGTATAAACGGCAGTTATATAAACTAAAACCATGATATATTCCTTGACATCTTGATTTAACTAAACTCCATAGTCTTTGTAAGTTTATTAAGTTGTATGTTTGAGAGTCTAATGAACCACAAATATCCACTTCAAAGAAACTTTGTATTTAAATGAATACTCATTAATTAATACTTCAATCATTATATATTGTTATAATGGTTGACTGGGTAAGTCAATTTCTATAAACACAAAGTCGTTTTCTATCTCAAGTATTATTTTACTAAATATAGTTGAAAGGTGAATGTTAATTAATATTTAATTTGTAATATATTTAACTGCTAATTAAAGTAAATATTAAACGAAGTACTGTTAAGGAACATTTAACCTCCGAGTTATGTCAATGTGGAGTCGTTCTTTATCATTAACAAGATGAAGAAAACAATTGTTTTGTTAATTATATATTTATATGGGTTATATTTGTGGAGCTTACTGTACCCTGGGAAACAAACATACCCAAAGATCATTTCATCATCATTTAAGCTTAACAAGTATTACGAACTATGTAACGAACCGATCAGGAATAAATTTATAATTAATTTGTACGCTGTAGAAGTAGTAGCGAGAGGTATAACAGCAAAATCTATCTACAATTTATTTAAGGATCTCGGCCTTTCTAGAATGATCATCAGTTCATTTCTGGAACGCATTTCAAAGGCGGCTTTAGTAGGTTTTTACGATATTTGGTTAGGTAGGAAGAAGAGCGTGAACAGTGAAGGTGAGCGTGTATGCGCATAGTAAAGGAGCCCCTTAAACCTACATCTGGGTCGTAAGTCCCAGGCATTGTTTGCACTCCTCTTCTTGCACCGCCATGGGACCGGCACCTGCACGGTGAATCCATGGAATGCTAAGAAGCTTCGTCTCAATATATTATAATATATTTTAGTTTGTCTGTTTGTCTAAATATTATGTCATATATTTTCACGACGGAAACTTTTTTATAATTGAGCCTACAGCACTAAGTGTATTATTAAATAAATCATCGTATATATATTAAATAATAGTTGTGCTCACGACTCTGCTCGAGCTTAATTTGTTTTTCAACAGGATACAGAATCGTTAAAGTTTGAGTCAATTCATTAACACCGTTTCTTATAAGTTTATTCTAAATAAAGTATTTTTACAAAATTTTAAATAAAATTAAGGTGCTTTTTTTAATTGACACAACTTTTTTAATTACTGACCGAATAAAATAAAAGAAACCTTAAATTTTAAGTGCAGGTTACATCATTACAACCGGGGACACCGTATTCAATAAGCCGTTCTGGAGATCTGGAGATTAGCACTCACAAACCCACAGATAAAAAGATAAATTGATAAAAAATCAATTATTTAATTAAGTCCTACCAATATTTTATTAGCATTTTATCCCTCACCAACTAAATTATCATCTTATCTCTCACCAACACCGATAATGCTCTAGATTAAAGCATTAGTAAAGTGTAATTATCTTTATATTGTTTTTTAAGAAACTTTCCTCAAAGTACGCGTTTAATCTTACTTTAAACTTTTATATAATCATTAGTGCTTAAAGGAGAAGAGTTTACTTTTAAGGTATTCAGTTGGTTTTTATTATATACTCCACATGAAGATAATAATGACCTCGTGATCAATGATATGATCCTTCACTTGTGATTCGTATTTGAATTCTGAATTGTTAAGTGAATGCAAAATAATATTAAATTTTTGAAAGAACCAAGACATGTTCCAAATTGTTTCAAAAATATATTTTTAATATTGGGATATTAGTTAAAGTTTTCACAATAATGAATAAATAAAGTAATTGAAAACCTGTTACTGTTCATTGTATTACAATCACTTGACGTGAGATGACGAGCACGCAAGGGGGTAATATTTGGAGTGAAGTTCCTCAACGCGGCGTCTGGGAGGAAGGTTTGATCTAAATCACCACCCAACGGACCGCTGTGTGTGTGTGTGTGTGTCATCTAATAGCTTGAGGTTCGATAGTGTGTGGGTGAAAAACGTATATGCAATATTATTGTATAATTTGTTGTAAAAAGAGTTTATTAAGAACTTTATTTTAAATAGTCACTATCTGTATATTGAAATGAGAACTGTATGTATGCTAACAACAAAAGAAACAAAAGAAACAAAACAAATCAAAATGTGTTTTATTATCAAAACAATACTAAAACAATAATAAAATGTAAAAACCAATCTATTGCAAATCCTTCATGATACACAAAGAATAATATGAAGCGATGTATATCTTATTATAACCCCCTTACAAACTGAACTCTTCGATCAAAATATAATACATGAATGATATTGATTTTGTAAAGAGAATTTGTTTCGTGAGAAATCTATTCCAAATACTCGACTCCAGGAAATACGATCTTTCTTTACACAAATGGTGAATTTGCATCTCCTTTAGGTCTTGTCAGTTATAGAAGATTTATTTGCAGTGATGTGTTTATATGTTCTTATAAAATTGAAACGCCTCATTTATCACGTGGTTTAAATCACTGTATACAGAGCTGTTCGTGGAATTAAAACACCGTTTATAATATTCTTTGTTTGTTAACTATTAACTGCCTGCGTTTTAAATATTATTTATAAATGTCTACAAAATATGTTTTACTATTGGTCATTAAAAGTTCTCTTAGAAGCAAATATTATAAAATAAATAGCGTAAAACATTTCGTTACTAAAATCGTCTCGCAGTTCAAAGTCCAGGAGGATAAGATTTTCGGGACAACAAAGAGGTCTTTGATGTGTAATATATTTCTCTAAAAATAAAATGCGGTTAATACATTTTCCTGAAAATATTACCGTGGAATTTCTCTAAGAAGACTTTTCTATTTTTATATAAGATTTATATCAAAAAGTTGTTTTATGTTGTTTTTTCAGGATATTCGTCTATCTGACAGTTCTGAGGTTGAATACTAAATTGAAAAGATAAGTATTAATGTAGTACTAACAACTATTCTATTTACTATCACCATAAAGTAGTGTGAATGAACTCTAGACGTTTTTTTAGGAAAGATTACAATTGATATCGTTAATTAATACTCAACAATAATAGGTTATTTTATTAGCTTGGCTTACAAATATTTTATCTACACACAATTCCAGTGATAAGTAAGCAAACGAGGTTCCTTGACGCTTTCTCGACTTAGCATTTCCCATTAGACAATCTGCCGTCTAAAAGGAAATGCTGTTATTATTTATAGATTTAGTAGTCAACAGATTATTTTTGTTTTAGTAATATTACAAAAAATATATTAAAATTACAATCTCTAAGCAGTAGATTTGGTAGTTAATAATCCCTAGGTAACATAAAGATGGACCCACACTCCGCCGCTGAGATCACACCGGAAATTTATTATTAACAAGAGGTAAAAGTGAAACCACTTTACTAGAAACGTATGCTGTCCCCAGAGTAATAAAACAAATAGTAAATAAGTCATGAAATCATCATTATTTAAATTATTTTTTTGGACAAATCTTAAAAAAAATGTTTTTGGATGCAGGTAAAAGTATACTAATAAAATAATCCGTAGATATATGCCGACTTATTATATAGTCCTAATATTCCTAGTTATGTTTACACCAGAAAATATACGAACTACAAAACGCCATCGCAGACACGGCAGTTATGAGAGATAATTTCGATAACTTATACCAGAAGTTCATAATAAAGACCAAGCGAGTCACAGAAGACGGTAAAGCACATTTCACTTTCACAATCCAGGATCCGAAGTAAGTATCATTTACTGTTTGGTTACTTTAAAGTATTATATATCTGATTTTTAATATATTTTTGAATATGTCTATTACACAAAAAAAAGTTAAAACTTCATTAATTATTTACACAAACCTCTGACTTGTAAAATTAATATTTTTGCAAATTATTATATGTATGTCGCCGCTGAGCCTTAAAGGCCTCATTATTACATTAACTATTCGTTACATATTTACAATTGTTTATAAAATATTATAAGGTAGATTTAAGACTACCCCGCCATCCTTTTATTTTTATAAATGGATAGTGTTTTGATAAATATTGTAGGTAAATAAAAAATTATTGCGTAATTAGCATTTGTTAATAACGTCGCAAATATAAGATAAATTAAATCAAAACAGATAGACAGATGGTCAAAATAAACAATCACATTTAAGAATCATTCTAATGTTAGTTAGGATTCATTAATTTCTAATGCTTTGATTTGACTAAAGTTATTAGTCAAGTCAAAGCTGTCACGTGATCGTGCGATATTGTCAGTTTTCCGGAATTGAGTCAAACCATCAACTTATTTGAGAACTGTATAAACAGCGGACAACTCGGTTCGACACCTCTCTCTTTGCCTGGTGCTCGAGTTGGACAGTCATAAGAACATGTTGCTGTTGTAATGTGAGTATTTATAAATATTTATTTATTGTTTTAGTGATTAATTCTTTATGTTTTTTATTATAATATATTAAGTTTTACATCTATTGTGAGTGATTATAAAAAGTGGGTGTATTAGAGAACTTCGATCACTTTAAATTAATCATTTTAAATAAAATATTAATTTAGTTATTGAATGATTATAAAAAGTGAGTATTTTAGAGAACTTTGGTTATTTTAAATGGGTTGTAATGGATAATAAGTTTGAATGTTTTAATTAACTAAAATTGTTATTTCTCCAGTGTGCTGTTTTCTTTTTCCTAAGAATTTATAACGGAGGGTATTTTATTTATTTGATAAGTTGGAGTAATACTGATAACTCCAACCGATTCATAGTCTGATCGTTGTAAAAATTCTAAATTAGGTTTCAATTCATCATATATTTTATATCTAGCATATCACGTGTTGCGCGTCGGGTCGAGATGGAGTACCGCCAGGCACGTCGCAGACTCAGGTGACGTCGCCGCCCTCACCCCGCGCAGCGCATACCGCCACGCTGCTGTTCGTGCACTCGCAGAACTACATCGCCACGAGTAAGAATACACTATAGACTCGATAGTGGCAGCAGGTTAAATGTTAATTCTCTTTACTTTTATTTTGAATGACTTTGCTATGACGTTATATTTGATAATAAACCTTTTAAAAATCAAGTATCCTTTTATTATTTAATAAAAATGGAGTCTCCAACACTATTAAATGTCAGTGTAAGAAAATGATTATCACAGATAGTGTAGCATTTTGAAAAAATGCGAATTTTAATTTGATCGAATAAATAAATGTTTCTTATTATATTAGTACAATAGTAGCTATATATATATATATTATATATATATATATATATATATATATATATATATATATACATGAAGACAGGGCCGGATTAGCAGGGCTCTAAGCAGTGAATGATATGGGGCCTCAATTTTTTTTATTCATATATCTAAAAGTTAGAGGCAATTTTTTTTCTTTGTTGTATATTTATTCTAAAAACAGTCATTAAACTGATTAAATTTTTACATATTTACATTCAAACGATCTTAAAAGTTAAACCTTCTTTTTTCTGCACTTTTGACATGCAAATTCGATCAAAATTCATGCGACGCATAACATCTGATTCGATTGATAAAAGAGCCAACGAATTTAATCGTCGTCCTTAGAGGATTTTTTATCCTTTTCAACTGCGAAAAAGATCGCTCTCCTGAACAATTTGTTATCATTAATGATAAAAATATTCTCAAGCAGACCTCTAAGTTAGGAAAGACGGTTTGAAGTTGATCATCCGTAATGACCTTATAAAAATCAGTGAAATTTGCACTAATATTCTCATCTTTTTCCATTTTTAAACGAACGTACTGTTGAAATTGTTTTAATTGATCAGCGAGATTCAAATTCAAATCCTCAGGATACGATGCGACAAGCGACTTAACAATTAAAACAGCTCATCGTTGGTTAAATTCATTTTCAATAAAAATGAAAACATGTTCGCCAGATTCTCATAAACATCCCCTCTTCTTTTCATCTCGACTTAAAGAATGTCGACGATAAAAAAAAATCGAAATGCGAAATTTGTCCCTTGCAGATAAAACAGTATCATTTTTCCCACTTCTTTCAATTGACAAAAGACTCCATTTATGAAAATTAAAATGTTGTTATGGCTTAAAATTTGTTTTGAAACTGAGAACAAATTATACGCCTGAGCTTAGCCCGAGCTTGAGGCCCCAATTTATTGGGGGCCCTAAGCAGCTGCTTAGTTTGCTTATGGGTTAATCCGGCCCTGCATAAAGATTGCTACAATTCGCATTTTACATAAACAATATTCTTATAACTCAATAAATAAGACAAAAAAAATTACAATTCCATTTTTAAAACACCAGCTCATAAGTTTCGTGAAGCACCTTATTATTGAAAAGGAATTATTGTATGTATATTCATTTACAATGTGTGATACTAGGAGGCGTGTTCGGGTGCGTTGGGCTGGGTGTGTGCTCCGTGGTAATGCGCTGTGCTTGGCTGCTGCTGCTGCAAGCCGAGCTGGAGGACCGGCGGCAGCGAGCCCCTTCAGTCGTGTTACTTGCAGGTACCGATATGAGGTTCCATACACCATTATTTATCTTTAAAAAGCGGTTTCAATACAGAGGAAAGTGGAATCAAGCTTGATGATGTCGCCCATCATTACTATGTCTACCCGTTTTTTAATTAGTATTTTTTCATAAAATTATTATTTCGGGGATGTTTTTCCTTTGACTTTATAAACTGTTTTTTTTTTGTCCTTTTTTTTCCTTTTAACTCCTGATTTTTTTATCTGTTTACAGTGATTTAGTCTGTCACCTTCATTTCCCTCTTTCTTCAAAATTCTCAAATTATAAATAATTTATTTTGACTTAAAGTCCCATTATTTTTAAAGAAAATAATATGTCGAAGTAAGCATAACGTATTACCATAATAAATTACATAAAATACCTATCTCTTCGAAATGCAGGACATTGTGTTCATTATTTAAATTCAATTTAGAAGAATCATAAAAGATAACTGTATTCTAGGTGTATGTACTCTCGCGTGGCTAACGGCTCTCCTGTAGGACGGAGCGCCGCTGCAAATGGGAGCGGTGGCGCAGGTGCTTTGCGCTGCGGGCTGCGCCATGCTGGCCCTGCTGTGTTCAGCGCTGACCGTTTGCGTCGCATTACGCACTATCACTCACAAGGTTCCGACCGAACGGCGGACATTTTTAAAAGACAGATACCTAAGTTAACTTTTCGAATCTCAACATGTCACTCGCAGACGAGCATAGATTATATTAAATTTTGCTCGTCTGCTGCTCATCGTAATCGTCTATATTATGTTCCAGAATAGTAAAGTGTTTATCCCAGTGCTGCGATACTTTTAAAGCAGAATTTTGAATACACATATAATATCTGTCTCAGAGGTCGCGTGGTGCTTCACACGCTGGCGGTGCTGGCACCCGCGAGCTCGGCGCAGGCGGCGGGTGTGTGTTGCGCTCAGTACGGACGTAAGTTAACCTTTACCATTAGCCTTTAATAATTATTGAATTAATTAAATAGCCAGAATAAATTAGAGCCGAATTATTTTTCCTTTTTTCAAAGGTGGCAAATGCATCCGTCACTTACCACATTATTAGTTTATTAGTATCTTGTGATGGACGATATTCTTATCTTTAATTAAAACTTCTGGTAATTTCAAAGATCTTATTTAAAAACAGTACTAAAGTCAGCAAGGAATATATCGCTTAGATTTTGTGAAGCGTTTAAAATTAACAAGATTTTTTTAAAACTACTTGCATGTTTTAAAATTATTTTATTATTATTTCAGGGTGTATCTCTCACACGCGATGAAGAGTGTTTGCAATCAGACAAACGAGTTACTCCTTGACCTCGCATCGTGACTGACAGGAATCCCCAGTCGGAGACACATCTCTTAGTTGTATGTAACGATAATTAATAAGTATAATATATTCTTAACACTGACTCGGGCGCATAACATGTTAAAACTCATCGGTGTAGTTTAAGGCTTTGTAGGTTCCAACACGCAGTAGGTGTGTAGAGAAATCTAACGCGGATGCGGTTCAATACGCAGAATTTGTGGAGGAAAATATAACTGTGATAATGATAATGTAAATGTAACTGTGTAAATGGTTTTGACTTAGATGTATTAGTTTTCCTCATACTTTAATTTGATCTTTAAGAAAAATCATAAAATATATATAAAAATAAAATCAATTTAAAATACCTTGTAAGCTCATTCACGGTAAACTAATTTATATTTTTATACACCTATTTTAGTAAATTTAACAATAAAACATTTCAAATTACAGTATACACAAAACAAGGTGGCGAGGTGTGGAGAGTAGAAGAGGCGTGGGCATGTTGGAATTCACCTCGTCCCCAGTGTCCCCTGTCATGTCTTCTTTGCGATCTCCAGGGTTCGAGAGTTCTGCCAGAATACACAGGTAACGTATTTTTAAAATTCCTATCACTATCCCAAATTAAACGATATTTATTACAATACGGCCTGAGGATAACCTTTATTTAATTGTTATTTTAGATACGTGTGGTGAAAAACGAAGAAGCACGAATAAATGAAATAACGTGTTGAGAGCTAGGCACTTCGATTCTGACTAATAAATTTTTAGGAACTGACGAACTCACGGGGAGTACCGTAGCTGATGGGTAGACTGGCATCACAATAGATGGTCAGCCGGTAGACTGATGTGCGCCCGCGTCCAGTGGAGACAATAGACGTGAGCTGGTTCAAAATCCAAAAATAGGAATTCTGTAAAACAGTCGTCAACGAAGCCACCTAAAACAGGATTGCCTTATCTGTAAACTCGAGAAACTATATATTTAACACTAATACTTTATTTTTTGTTATGTTTAAATTACCTTGTTTCTGGTTTTATCAAGAAAAACCACAATAATATAATCTGTTTAAGATTTATGTAATAACCTACATTTCGAATAATATTAATAAAGAGATTTATATTTCAGTGTTTTTAATTTTCGTCCATAATTGTCGCTCCTTGGTGGGTCAACTTCAGAAATATTTTAGTAATTTTATTTACACGGTTTTGCTTTGATGAGAGCCTCAAACGATTTTACTTAATATTTATATTTCAATGATTTTATTTGTTTTTATACCGTGGAAATATTGGGCTAAAAGTAGTCTATATTACTTGCTAATACTGATACTTCAATGTTTAATTACCTTATATAAAGAACGAACATTTTTTTAATTTTAGACTTTCAGGAACCATAACACCAATTGGCACTTAAAGGTTCTTTGTATATAATATATGTATATATTGTTTAATAAATTTGAAGCTTTGTGAAAGCGATATCGTATTTCTTTTGTACCTCATCATAGTGTTTTATAGAACCTACAGTCAATGAAAATTATTTAATAATTAACTAAACGAATTTACCTAATAATAAAAAAAGAGTATCAAATTCTGAAATCGTATTTTCTTGCCATGTGTTTTCAAAAAATAGACGCGAACGAAATGATTATACTACGAGTATATCTAATTAAAACTAAAAAAACGGCAGACGCTACATTTCAAAAGTCAAATTAAACATAAGTATAATCAAGATTTGTCGTTATTTAAGGATACAATGTTAACATTAGTGCATTTATAGTGATATTGCAACGCTTAAACCACATATGAATATAAATCTAAACCATCAGCGAGGTATGTGAGGTGTTGTTTGCAGTGACTAAAGATAACCTGACATTTTGCAACGATAAATCACTCGAAACTACCGAAATTAAAATAAATCCTATAAAAAAGCAACTTTAAGTTTTTATAATAAATATATATTTAGTATAGCTAATTTTCTATAAAAAATATATTAAATGAATTCCAATAAAATAAAAATGTACTTTTGAAACGTTATTCATTTTGTTCTAGTTATTTATTTTGTGAACAAAATGAATAATTAGAAATAGCATAATAAGTTTATTAAAATTCTTGAAAGATTCAAGCGACTCTCCCATTACCTCCTTATTTTCATCAAGTCAATTATATACAAGATTTAATAATTTAGATAATTTTCTTTCGTGGCTGTTGTTGTTTTCCTCAAGTTTATTAAAGTACGCATTAAATCTGGCTTTAAAGTTATTTACAATTACAAACAATTATGGGATAAAAGATTTAGAATTCCTCTCATCTTGATACTAGTATTTTTCAGCGGCTTTGTTCGCGTCGAGGACAATGCGATTTACACATTCAATTATTAAACACTATGTTAGACCGTAATATTTAAAAACGTTTTGTTCGCGTCTATTTGTCTTTAAAACTAATTGATTTATTGATTTGTTGAAGAGTTTATAAAAAGTATACATATGAACATATTCGACTCGATTGATTCTGAGAATTATACTTATTTCTTTTTTAATATTTTATATAGATGTATCATAAAACTATTGTATAACTTGAATTGTATTTTTTATATGATACATTATTTTATTGATACAGTAGTTTAGCATTAAATTCGCCATTTCTATGATTATTTTGTACAATATTATTTATTTTAAAGTAAAATATATTATTTTCTGTCTAATTGTAAGTTGTATGTTTAAAATAAATAACGACGATTTGCGTTTAGTTGGACCGCAGCGTTTGGCGCTCCGTCGTCTCTGGCTACCACGCAAGGGATATGGCGTGAAGATAAGTAAGTAAATAATAAATGGACGAGTGTTATTAATAACATACTACATAACATACATGTGAGCTAAGTGCAGGCTGCATATCAAAGTGTAGGCGGTCAGTGCGGGTCCTCGCGGCTGCAGTCCTCAGCGCGCTCGCGTCACGTCTCTCCGCCCACACTCTCAGACACACTGTACGTACTCCGGTTTCCAGGGGTGCTGAATATAATATACTATACTCGTATGTAACGTATTTGTTATAACTATCTGAATGCAGTTTCTTCTTTCTTTGACCTGCATTAATGTTATTATATAATATATTCAGAATCTATATTTTAGTTATCTTTCTATTGAGTTTCAGATTGTTTTAAATGTAAATTTTAAAAAATGGTTTGTGTAAAATGCTCAGAAAATAGTAGTTAAGAATTATTCAAATAAATAATTAGAGTTTAAGTATAATTTATTTATTTTATTGTTTTATTAAATTACGTCGGTCACGAACGGAGGATCCAGAGGCATACAAATTTATTGACTTAAAATTTAATATTAATATTTAAATTACAATCTACGTGATCCTCGCTCAAAGTTGGAGATAACATGATACAATGCACCTGCTATCATCCTGTAATAAATAAGAATATAAGAAATATTTAATTGATAGTCAATTACAGGATAACATACCTCTCGTAAAATATAGTAATAATAAATATCAGTAGAAGAGCAACTTGACATAACAAATAAATGAAACGATTAAGGAAACTACGGATACTAAGAATTGGTTATCTATTAGCTTATTTTAAAATATCTCAAGTTGTACATCACATCTTTAGAAGTTTTTTCAAAAATAAGTCAAATAGATTTTTATTTCAATTAGACAATCATTGCACTTAATATATTATTATAATGAATATTAATGAATAATGTACAGTTGATATTTCCTGTGTGATTCAGATAAGGTAATATTGTGTGAATGTAACGAGTGGTTGTTGAATGACATTCAGCAGTGAGCAGTGAGCATGTTGTCACTGGACTTCATTTACATTGAATTGTTATTATAGAATTGTACACCAATAATGTATAAATCTACACTTTGACTACATCATCACTCTCCATCAGGTGGAATGTACTTCAGCATTACCCTAGACGGTGCAAAAAAAGTAAATTAATAACCATAGCAACCATCTTTAACTTTATAATGAGTTACTTTTACTCACAACACAACTATTTTCACAATCACTGTCGCAAACGGTATTCTTAAATTGTTAAACTATTCATAGATATCAATATCCATTACAAATCTCATTTAGTGTGACTAGTTTCTCTGTGAGGATATTTTATCAAATAAATACAAATATCTTGGGGTGGTGAGGTACACAGTTGAAATGTACTTATTCCGTCCTGAGATAATATTACTATTATTAAATATATTTAATAAGTAATGAACTATTCTACGAGATCTAATAATGAAGCTGGAGCAGTGCTTGGATCCTTCAACATAATTAATTACAGTCTTCCACCTTCCTTTGACGTCTTCATCGCTATCTCATTGTCGGCTCTCACAGATTGTTCCTTTGACTTTAATTTAGTATATATAGTTCGTAACGTACGTTCGTAACGTTCGCAGTGTACTTGCAAAATAATAAAAATATATATATATAACACATATATGATATTGAACTGAGGTGATGTACTGCTGTATACGTTTATATAGTGTTTAATGTGTTATGTATCAACACTAATGCAATGCATCTGGTCATTAAATAGACCTCCGACAAATATTCGTAATATCGATGTTTCTCACTTAGCAGCGAGTCACTGATGGTAGCATCTTATTAAAATTATAAACAAAGAGATCTTGTCTCAATAGAAACTTTAAAGAACGTGTTTTTCTACTTTGATCTCATGAACGCATAAATCATTTTTTACATAAATGCATAATCAATTATTTATAACAAAAGAAAAATTAGTTTGGGCTCTTATTTGACCTTGGCTTAATACTTTTTACAGCTCACGCCCATGAAGTTTTGTATTCTTTATGTTAAAATGTCATACAAATAATATAGTGCTTCACGGAAGGGTACCGCCCACTTAGTGATGTGATTATATGCACACACAATGATTACTACGACTGTGCCACCGATTACAAATAATCGGTAAAAAATAATACTACGAGTATTATATCTGCTAAAGAAAAACCATTCTATAATGTTAAATAAGGTGTAATTAATATGTTCGTCCGATGAGGAGTCTTCTGTAATAATAATGATTAGCTCTTCAGTACATGTATTATCAAATACAATATCACCGGTTATAACTAGGGGCGCCAACAAACCCTCAATTTCGACTCTCTGCGCTCGCGAAATCTCGGGTGCCGTTTGCATATTGAGCGAAGCGAGCCCAGTGTATTGACTCATCATTTCCCATTGAATTCGATGGGATATCAGTTTTTTGACATGACATAAAAAAAAAAACTTTTTTTTAGACATTTTTATTTTTTTTTTCGTTTAAAAACATCACCTAATGTGTGTCTTTTTGATTGCAAAGTTTCATAATTTTTCGTCAAGTAGTTTTCGAGCCTATTCGTGACAAAAAATGTAAAAAGTCTTCAGTAAAACGCTCCGCTCACTTCGCTTCGCTCAATAAATACAGACGCAATCACACGGATTTATATTTATTCTAAAAAACTCAAACAATAATAAATTTCTATATTTGTTATTGCGTTTACGTAGGCAGGTACGTAATTCATTTAATGATAATGATATAATCGGAATGGTATCCCATTCGAGAATCTTAAGGACATCACTACACATGTCAATCGTCGAGCTGTCAAAAGACTAATAGTATACGAGTAATGGACAAAGTATAATATTACTACGCCGATGCAACAACTAATCTAAATAGAAACAGAGAAACCTATTCCTATCTCTTTTACACTTAAAACATTTAAGTTATTGAAGAAGATGTATGTTTCTCGTTATTATTAAATTATTATTATAAAGACAAATTTTGTAAATCTTATTTCTTGGAAGTAAAGACTAAAATGCTGTAATTGTCATTGGCTAGTTACAAAGTATTAAGCCAAGGTCAAATATGAGCCTAAACAAACTATTTTTCTTTTGTTATAAATAAATTGATTTTGCATTTATGTAAAAAATGATTTATGTGTTTATTGAGATCAAAGTATAAAAACAAGTTCTTTAAAATTTCTATGAGACAAGAGTACTTCGTTTACACTTGTAATTAATTAATAAGATGCTACAATCAGTGACTCGCCGCGAAGTCAAAAACTACTTTAAAAACAACATACACATGTACGAGCCCTCAAACACATTGTATATATTATAATAAATTACTGTTATATATATATATTTTTTAACTTAGTTAATAATTAATATTCACTTATCATTTGTTTATTTGACACGGTTAGTCTCATTATTACTCAAATTCAAAATATATTTAAATACCATATTTTACGCCTAAATTTACGTAAAATTTGGACACACCTATGTTAATAAATATTATAAAATAAGTCTTAAAATGTAAGTTTATCTTTTGGAAAATTCTATTAAATACGAAATAGCTACCTACATCGTCCAGATAGGTGTAGTTTGTATTAAGGATATTTCAGCGATTTCAAACATTTTCTTAAGAAATATTTCGTAATTTAAAGTTTTCAAAATATATTTCAGTAACAGCGCTAAACTTGATTATATTTGTGTCGTGCGTGTGAGTGTGTGTGTGTGTGTGTGTGTGTAATAAGAGATGTCACGGTTTGTATTTAAATTTTCTAAATTGATAACTATTTCGTTAAGGAGTCGTTGAAAAGCATCTTTAGACACCCGCTCGTCTACATCAGATTATGTCTTAGGATGAAAATAAGGATTTTTAATTAGAGTTAGCATTCTTATATTTTTATTTCGCCACAATCTACATTTCCTTTCACTTCTGTATTGTGAGTTATTCAATCCAACTTTTCCGTGTTATTTAAAGGAAAAATTCAATTTCTAGGCACTCATAGTATAGTTCTTATGCTAACATCACTTTTCGTTTACCTTCTCACGTTTAACAATAATAAAAATTTAAAAATCTTTGGAGGAGGTCTTATCATGAGAGGGTCCTTGGAAAAACATAAACATAACAACAGTATTAATTAAAAATTTTAAAAAAATAACAGTGTAACAATAATTATATATATTTTAATTTATATTCTTACAATATTAAATTAATAATTTAGTTCAGAAGAGAAATGTAATAATACTAATAATTGTAACTATATTTAATATAATAATGTCGTTAATAAGCAGGTCAATTAAATTATTGTAAAACATTATTAATGCATGTAATAAAAGGTTTGTTTTATTTTGTTAATTATACATCTGCCGTCTCGCTCCCGCAGCGAACTGAACGAATCGAATCGAAATAAAGGTAGACAGAGAAAACCTTAATTTTTTGTGGCGGCTATATCTTGTAATTGTTAGCAAATAAGTACTTTCGGTAATTTGATCCACCAAATGTTGATAAAGCAATTGGTTTTAAATAATTAACACAGCAATACAATTGTATATGAATTAGTGCTATTACAAACTATCTCATCACATCAGCTCTCCCTTCTGCCATTTACAGATATATTCTGCTTTTCGCATCTCTCGCGTCTTAAAGTACTCCGGGTACTGCGCCTTCTCCAGGGGGTGCCAGTAGTCCAGCACCCAGTCCGGCGGCTCCACCACGCGCTGCGCGGCCACGCCGCCGGCCAGCCCGATGCTCCTGGGTACTGCAAATGTTATTGTCATTGTGAACATTGCACTGTTAAATGTTATTTATTCATTTTTTTGCATTGTTGAAATATCGGTTTAGTTCCTACACAGAAATACTGCTTTATAAACAGGAAATTGGCATATTTTACATTTAAATTAATTTTAAAATATCTGGTGTTTTTGAAGTATTCCGATGCATAGATGTTAGTATGAATTCAAATATCAGGTTGTTATAGCCAATTTAAAGCAAGTAATAATACAAATACGAAAGGAGAGGGTTGAATTTATTTTTAATTTAATTTTCCACGTAGAACATCTTTACAGGCATTAATTGAAGCTGTGCTAACGTTTAGCGCACGGTATGGGATGTTTGGTCGCGAAGAGTTCATTCTCCCCGACCCAGTACAGGCGGCGCTGGTCCTTGGGGTCGGTCACACACTTGTTCTGGTCGAAACGAGCTCGGAGGATCACTTGCTGGTAACGCACTAGGGTCCTACATAATAATATATACCTTAATAACTTGTAACGGATAAACGAGTACACACTCCACTTCATGGAAAATTGAGAAAGAAATAAATAAAAATTAATATAAGAGTGGAGTGAATAGTGGGCTTCTCTTACTCCTGGCACTTTTTAAAAGTAGTATTCTGAAGTAACGGATCTAATCGTCACTGGTTTCCTGGTCTAATTCTATAAAAACAGAGACACCTTTGTCCGTAATATGCTTCCACCTGCCTCATCGCTTGCTTGTAAAGACTACAGACTTTCTGAGCGTGTGTTCTCAATTCGGGAGCAAAAGCCATACTACTATTTGATATGCACAATGTATGGACTCGGAACTCTTGCACGGAGTAAGCTTCTACAAGATGTATGATATTGGCAAATTGTAAAAGCAAATGCAATGTCAATATCATATTTCGGGTGCCAGTGTCAAAGCTTTAATTATTAGTTAGCAAAAATCTCCTTGGAATATACACAATAAAAAGAATGAACCATAAAATATTAAAATAAACTATCACTGTAATTAATATGTTGGTATTTTCTGTTTATAAATTGATCCTTTGTTTGTTTAAATCATACTACACAGTTCAAATTTATTAAATTAATCTAATGTATGCACTTCGAAGAGTAATACTTGAAAATATATTTAGTATATTTAATATAGATTATCAAAAAAATTTAAATTAAAAGGAGGCGAGTGATGCACCTGCGTCAGTACGTCTGAGCGCACGCCCTCCACCACCCTCCACCACCCTCCACCACCCTCCACCACCCTCCACCACCCGGCAGTCGTGTTGCATTGCTCCTCATGTGCTGTGTTTTCTCGACATTAAATCTGATCAGAGCTGATCAGGCCCGTCAGGGATTCCTACGGTTAAAGTGATTTAACTTATATATTAATTTAGATAAAGAGGCTTTTGTCCACTACTCGCTTGCGCACTATTACATTTCGAAGAGGCTTTGAGTTTCCGATTCACAGTTTAAGTAATAATAGTACACTTTAACATATATTACTTCTCATTATTACAATAAAATCTCTCAAGTTAAGACACGACACTATCCTGTATTCAGTTTACCAAAGGAGTTACTAGTGTTTGGAATAGCAACTTATAATGACGTTATGAAAAATTGTCTATTCATTATAAACACATTGAAGTTACAAAATAACAAAAGAGCCGATAGTTTTGGACGTATCTGACAGATTCGCGGAGTAAGTTTGTCACTGCCGACTGAGTCTTGAGAGAATAATACAACTTATTCGTCCCTACCATAACAAATATAGAAACTTATGTACTTACCTTATGACGAGAAAACCCTACGCGGAATGTATTTTGATAGTAAAAAGGATAAAACTAAATGCTTTTCCGGCACTGCTGGATCTGAATTACAAAGATTATAAACAAATAATACTAAGAATTATTGGAGTACCGAAGAAAAACATCTTCACGATACAACGACCTTTATCAGCACTGGTGTATTTTTAACTCATTACAATAACATTCAACCTGGACCTCTTAACTTATATTTTAAAGCAACATATCGCCGTCTAGAACTGCCGCGTGGACCACCGGCCACCAAGTACCTCTGCTTCACTGACCTCTCTATCAAACTCTCAGCTATTCAAAGTTTGAACAAGCCACATGTTTGACGATGTTTCCCGTTGATGATCTTTGCCACCTTGACCTTACTTATATTATTATTGGTTTTTTTTCATAAGACTGTAACATTAACAATAACTTTTTGTTTTTGGGCGGATTTTAAATCTAATAAAAATTTAGTGCTCAATTAAGAGAATCTTAGGGAGATGCTTTTCACGTAATAAAAACTAAATAAACTAAGGGCGTCAGCAGACCCTCAATTCCGACTCGCTGCGCTCGCGAAATCTCGGGTGCCGGGTTTGCATATTGAGCGAAGCGAGCCAAGTGTAATGACTCATCCTTGTGGACAATGTCGGTAATGTAGATTTCATTGTAAAACAAATGTTTGCGCGATTTTTTTTCCCATAGACGTCAATGGTATATAAGATTTTTGACGACATGACATTTTTCAATTTTTTTTTTTAAACCGTCACCTAATTTGTCTTCTTGATTGAAAAATTTCATAATTTTCAGTGAAGTAATTTTCGAGCCTATTCGTGACAAAGAATGTGAAAAATTCTCCATTAGAGCGCTCCGCTCGCTTCGCTCAATAAAATTAAAACCGTTTTAGATAGGTGTCGTGTCAAGGACTATATAACGTTGAAAATGTAAGGACACTGGCGCGTTAAATGATGTCATAAAATTTGGGGATCGGCGCTTTAAATCCGATTCTGCATGAAAAAAATGTGAATTTTAACATCTGTTATTTAGACATAGATGCTCTCGGAGTCGATGTGGTTTACCGAGCATGTCGCGCAGGATACCACAGAGGTATCTTTGATATCTTCGCTCGTTATGTTCAGGTATAGTCCAGGCATATTAGTCATATGAGGGCAAGAATCTCGGAATGAGAGATAGTCGGCTATAAACTTGTACAAACCTTTATTTCAACACCCTAAAACTTGTCTCAAAACCTACTTATCGTAGGGTGTCTGCGTCTACAGATATTCCAAGGTCAAAGGTCAAAAATTCTATTTTTTACACATTTATTGCAAATATCACGTTTCCTATGAGTTTTATGCTATTTGTCTTTATTATAAATATTGTAGAGGATTAAATTCTCTACAACTTTTGTTTAAACATTTTTTTTATATCTTCAACCATTTTCGAGATAGAGGGCAGAGCGCGCGCAGTGTTTATCTATATATACAGTAACTCTTCGACCAACGAGTGCAGCAGCTCTTCAACATTTCAATCGTGTTTATTATCAAGTTCAGACTTGGTAAGGGCATGATTTAGAACCCCAGAATTGGGGTTGGGTAATGCATGATGAATTCCTGGAACCTGTTATGACAATGAATGCACCAGCTCCGGAGGAATTGCTTAACACAATATTCTTGCAAATATGGTTGTGGTTCGCGATGTGGATTTAGGAAAGTAGGGTTGCAGTGCTCTTTAGCTTGCGGCCAGTGTAATGGGCAAGCTTGTCTTAATGCTTCACCATATCAAAGTGATTTGAATGAAGACGGTACTTTTGATCCCGAAATCTTGGAAGAACTGGAGACAAATGTCGTTGAAGACGAGAACGCAGAGGAATTTGAAATTTTACAGCCATTGGAAGACGATGATGATGAAGAAGAAGAAGAAAATTAAAACTAGAACTTGTATTTCTTATTATTATTCTATTTTTTTAACCTTGATAAATGTATGAAACGGTATTTTTCAATAAAAACATTAATTAAAAATTTAATTCTTTTCTTCTTATTTAGTTGGGAAGGAATTAGTATAAATAAGATTAGAATTAAGAAATAATTAAAGTATTTCCCTAATACTAATTTTATAATTTCACGTGCAGGTAAGTGTTACTAAATGAATAAGCACTTAATTATTGAAAAAAAATGATTAATGATAATGTAATAGTTAATAAAAAATGCGAATCATTTATAATTATGTATTTATTAATAATTTAAAAACTTTAAACGGCGTGTTTTTAATCGGAACTACAGGTTGACACCGAAAGATACTGTATATAGATAAACACTGCGCGCGCTCTGCCCTCTATCTCGAAAATGGTTGAAGATATAAAAAAAATGTTTAAACAAAAGTTGTAGAGAATTTAATCCTCTACAATATTTATAATAAAGACAAATAGCATAAAACTCATAGGAAACGAGATATTTGCAATAAATGTGTAAAAAACAGAATTTTTGACCTTTGACCTTGGAATATCTGTAGACGCAGACACCCTACGATAAGTAGGTTTTGAGACAAGTTTTAGGGTGTGGAAATAAAGGTTTGTACAAGTTTATAGCCGACTATCTCTCATTCCGAGGTGAAACCCCTAATTTGCCTGGACTAGTATACGTACAGTATCGGTAGAGGTGCTTGCAGGGTCGGCGGCAAGGGAAGGTGTTCGCGGAATCGGCATCTTGTACTAACCGTTCCTGTGCTGATTTGCGTCACATTTATTATTATTAAATCGCAGGATCGGAATGAATGAAATGCTTTGGCCCGAGGAGGCGGCCCGAGCGCATTCGGTGTGTATAGTTTTATAATATGCAGGTTTTGTGATATATATTTTACTTAGATGACCCCTCTCACTATCCTATTTTCCCCTACCCTACATCACCTTACCTACGTACTTATTTCCCTGTAGGCTTGACCTGCTAGTCAATGGTGACTCAAATGAAAAATGTTCATATTTAATGTGTAGGAAATTTAATTTCACATTCAATTAGTAATTCATTTTGCAATAAAAATGCAATTTCTGTTAAGATTTTTAATTTCTTAGAATTTATAATTTATTGAAACAATATAATGCGTCTTGCTAATTATGTTTTTTTTATTTATATCTGGTGTTGTCAACGTATGTTTTTTATTATTATTACTTAGTATTTTGAATAGACATATACTTTGTCCACTTAATATCCCTATAAATTGTAGAATTGATTAAAACAACTACCGGAGAAGCACTGCACGAGGTTGTCGAAAACGATCCAAGTGAAGTTTTGACGCTTAAAGAACTTGAAAGAAGATCTTTTACGATTTCAATTAAAGCAATGAAAGCACTTCGGTCAGGCGTCCCCGAACCACGGAAAACGATTAACTTCAAACATTTCCCGTCGCTGGTTTAATAATGAAGTACCGACGTCCAACACACACACACATACAGACTTGTTTACTTAATACATTTTTAGATGTAACGCTCAAATCTCTAATTCGACTGGTTGTTTACGGAATCTATTATCAAAGTACTATGTATAGTAATGTATGCAGGAATGTGTTTTATTGACAAGCTATGTAACAAGTAATAAGGGCAACTAGGTGTTATACTTGTCGGAAATGATACAAATGTTTGAAGTAAAACGCAGGAGGCAATGTTACTATTTATAACGATATATGTATATGAATTATAATTAAATACAGTTCAAAATTATTTTAATTACATTGACAATGGACTGATGGTTTCTATCTGACTATTATCTAGTATAAAAGGCAAACAGATTAATTAACTTTTCAATCAGAATAGGAGAGTACAGAGTACAATGTACAGTCATCAACAGTGATGAAAGTTTATTAAAGTGAGTTTGTCGCTATGCAGCAGGGAGTGAGTGGCAGACAGTAATTGTTACAATTAAAGCCTGCAAAATATCTTTGTCACCATGTATTAGCCAGGGAACAAGGTGTCGGGTACCGTACGCGGTAGTGATCTGCGCACGGAGACGCATCCGAGGGAAATAAGTGCTGAACGCTGTTTGCAACGTGATGTACACACAAATACAAGAACCCACCACCCCAACAAACAACAACTACCACGGTACCACCGCCTTGGTTATAAGGACCCAAGCCGTAGAGCACTTTCTGCGCTGTTACATATTCTTTTTTATTCTGCCTCCTTCTTGCCCCCGCAGATCTCCTCCTCATTCAGGGGCGTGCACGCCACACTTACAGCATCACTTCCGGGCTAAGGCTTTAATCCATCTTGCAAGTGTTTCCTCCGAATGTCTTTCCTGTGAGAATTCCGTCATCTGGGCAAAGTTTTCCGACTTCACAATTCGATCCAAGATGTTTTAGCGCATCCCGTCGTACAGCGCGCACTCCCAGAGCACGGCCGCGATACTCTTCGCTGCATCCGCAATACATAGGTCGGTAACCGTGTCCACTGTACTTATAAGTAATATAAAATGCTATCATCAGATTAACCTTTAACCTTTTCAATATATATGAAAGGGTATTGTTTATATTTATTTCAAAAGGATGCCTCGGAGTCGGCGGCAGGTCCTTCCAACTGTCACGTAAAGCCTCTATATCTCCGGCCGGAGCACTTTATTATAAAGATATTTAAGTATTTTATATTACTCTCCTCCGAGCAGTAGTCAAAGTAAGTGCCGCCTGTGACTCATTTTAAAATACTTATGTTAAGGTGCACCGGACCTCGGGGGTACGTTCTGTACATTGTGAACAAGCGCTTTTTAAATTCTTTCAACTAAATTTTTAGACCGAAAAAAAAATCTGCTTTGGTCCGGAGTCGAGACGATTCTTCCAAGGTATAAAACTATTGACCCGGGGAAGCAATTACGAGCGACACTTACCGGCCCGGCACAGCCGCCGGACTCGCCGCTGACGCTTGGATTGGATAAAATAAAATAAAACTCAAGATTCGATTATATCGTGTATTTCTCAATTCACCTAACAGTTACATTTGTTAAGCAAAGCGACCGGCGACGACGACGTAATACATTACGTACGAGAGGATATAAACGATGCTCCTTAAAAATTCCGGTCGTATTTTGCATAAAAAACTATTTGCGACGTCCTCTTAAACTAAACGTAACCTAACAGTAATGAGTCCTGAGCGCGCGCCGCCGCCCGCCGACCGGTGCGAGCGGTGCGGCGACGTTTGCGTTTACCTAAACAACAAAAAATCTCATCCACAACACGTGTCGGAACTCCGAGTCACTCTTCGATTCCGTCGTAACGTATAACATCTCTCAAAATATATCTCTCAGTAACAAGGTCGAGGCGCGCGGAGTCGGCGGCGCCTACGAGTGAACAACAATCAACATAACTTAACAAATAAATTAATTTAAAATGATAATTTGGTTCAAACATCCAATCGCGGTTGGACTCCAACGTGTACAGCCGGCGGGTGGGATTTGGAATTTCGATTAAACCTTAACTAGAACGAACTGCACATCTGCACCGGCGGCCAACTGACAGTTAACTGACAGTTAACCGGAGACCACAACGTAAAGATAGACAAGTTTCCTTAAAAGAATGCGAGTATTTAATTATTACATAAATTTTATGACAAAATTCTAGATCTTTTTTCAGATTTGTATATTTTTTAATTTGGAACTTATCTTTTTGGTATTGTTCCATAAATATAACTTACACAAATTTTACATTAGCCGTGGAAACTGAACGGACCCCCGACGCCGAGGAGCGGCTCCGGGAGCGGCTCCTGACCGACCTCCGGGAGTCCGGCTTCTAAGCAGCTGTTTCAACGGCGGCGCCGAAACACATTTGTTCATAATTACATAATATTATATAAATCCGGCTCGTCCGCCGAGCGGAGCGGAGCCGAGCGGAGCGGACCGAGCGGCCCGAGAGCGGGTCCACGTAACAACTAAATAAATCCTATATTTTACATTAAAATACATTTTTTTCATAGATTTTATTTTTTTATCTATACTAAAATATTCTTCAGTGGAAAATGGAATCACTTATCGTATAAGAAAATAAGATCGCTTCAATCGATTTAAATACTGCCTTTAATAAACTTGGTCGAGTACTTTATTTACATTTATATAAAATTGATTTTATGATTATTATAATTTATTTTATTCTACATTTTATAATTTTATCAATTTTAATTACATCCCTCACAGTAAAGCCAATATCGTTCATTCACACGTCGGCCATTGACCCGACGCCGATCAAACATACACGTACAACGCACTTATATACACACATATATATATCCGTCCGCACGTCATATACAATTGCTAAGACAATAAACTCTTTGGTCATAGTACATATGACAGCTGGATGACGTTACAGTGACGTTGGAGGCGTCTCAGTGACGTCACGTGTCCCTCCGCGCCGCCACGATGGTGAGGTCCGGGCGCGTCCGCATGAGCTGCGAGGGGGAGGGCGAGGGCGGCGGCGGGAGCGGAGGGGACGAGGGCGGCGGGGGGGAGGACGGCGCCGAGCGGAGCGACTCCAGACTCGCCAGCCGGATGGACGGCCACTTTCCCGCACCTGGAAACACACCAACTATCAATGATGACTTTTTTTTACTCAGGTTACACCGCGGCGATACGGTGGACGGCCATGCTGCCCTATTTTACATTCATATTAGTTTTTTTTACTCAGGTTACACCGCGGCGATACGGTCGACGGTCGACGGCCATGCTGCCCTGTTTTACATTCATATTAGTTTTTTTTTACTCAGGTTACACCGCGGCGGTACGGTCGAAGGTCGACGGCCATGCTGCCCTATTTTACATTCATATTAGTTTTTTTTACTCAGGTTACACCGCGGCGATACGGTCGAAGGTCGACGGCCATGCTGCCCTGTTTTACATTCATATTAGTTTTTTTACTCAGGTTACACCGCGGCGGTACGGTCGAAGGTCGACGGCCATGCTGCCCTGTTTTACATTCATATTAGAGTTTTTTACTCGGGTTACACCGCGGCGATACGGTCGAAGGTCGACGGCCATGCTGCCCTGTTTTACATTCATATTAGTTTTTTTTACTCAGGTTACACCGCGGCGGTACGGTCGAAGGTCGACGGCCATGCTGCCCTGATTTACATTCATGTTAGTTTTTTTTTACTCAGGTTACACCGCGGCGGTACGGTCGAAGGTCAACGGCCATGCTGCCCTGTTTTACATTCATATTAGTTTTTTTTACTTTACTTACTGATGTTTTATATAGTACTTGTAAAAAGAAGTATTTTGATTCGTGTTTGTTTCCCGTACGAGTCATATTATCGTTGTTATTTTGGTACTCACTAGTGGAGTGCGTCGCGACGCTCTCGTGCGGGGCGGTCACGGGGATTAGATCATCATCCGCCAAGCCGCCTACTTTCTTGGTGGGAACCTGCAATTATTTAATTATTCCTGTAACGAACATCTATTATAATTTTTTGTGTTATAATAGTATGAGTAGCGTGCGAGTGTGAGGTGACCTTGTCTGTCCTGCGCGGTCTGAAGGCGGGCTGCGGCGGGCGCGGGGACGCTTTCAACGACGGCTCCAGATCCACCTCCAGCTCTACAACAAACAATTTACGTTAATCATTAGGTTAAAAGATAATAAATACTGTGTGCGTGGTGTGTGAGTGAGCATGTGTGTATGACTGAGCGTGCGCGTGCGCTTGTGTGAGCGTGCGCGTATGTGAGCATGTGTGTGTGCATGTACGCGTGCGTGATCATGTACATGCGTGTGCGTGTGTGTGCGTGAGCGTGCACGTGCGCGTGCGCATACGCGTGTGTCTGTGTTTATGCGTATGCATTTGCATGTGTTTGCGTGTGCGCGGTACCCTTATCGGCGAGGTCGCTGACGTAAGCGGCCAGGTGCCCCGGGTTGACGCCGAGCGCGAGGGCGGCGGCCTCCAGCGTAAGGTCTCCTCGCTGCAGCCTCTCCAGGATCGCGGACGGACCCTTCGCCTGCCAGAAGTCGCGAGCCGTGCTGGAGTTTACGTTATCACATAAGACCGACCGACATTTCGTAGTTCTATTAGTGTATATATGTGTATATATATATATATATATATCACCGGTATGGTCTGTTGATACACCCGTAGACGTCCCTGTACCTCCCGTACAACGTCCCGTAGCTCACTCCGAGGATCTCGGCGGCCTGTTTCATCTCCAGTTCCTTGAGACGCACAGACTCCATCACCTGCCAATTAAATATTTAGATAAGTAACACATATTTATTTATGTATTTATTAAATCTTTACTGCACCAAAAAATTAAAAAAAACGGCGGACTAAACGCTGCAGAGCATTCTCTACCAGTCACCCATGGAGACAAAACGATACAAAGAAAAAAAATCCGTGCCCGCAGGGGGATACGCGTGGGTAGACCTCGTGTGTAACTCGTTTATAATATAACTCACTACCTAAGAATAACACCCCTTGCGAGAATAAACTGTGATAATTTTATTTGGCTTAGTCAAAGGAGTACCTAGTGCGTTGCCTTAAATTTAGAGTACGATTTCAAACCTGCCCACCCAGTAAAAATTTCGTTCCTACGCCCCTGCCCCCACCCCTAACTTATTGAAGTTAGGTTTTCGGTTTATCTACATTAGTTATAGGTATTCATTAAAGACATCATATAATATGAACGCGATTGATCTACTTTGTATAGGGAAAAAGTTATGGTCAAAAACAGAAATCAGAAAAAGTTACACTGGCGAGAAACACAAAATGATGTGAAGGAACGAAAAGTTTGAGATTAGAGGAGGAGCGAAGATGCAACTCATGATATTTCCTAGTAATTGAAATTTACACTTCAAACTGAGGAGAAAAGGGATCGTTAAGAATAGAATATTTTGAAGATCTTCGCTCGCGAATAGGTAGACAATTTAGTGTCGAACAGTGTTGAACAAAGCTAATAAAGTTATTAAGGAGACGATCAAATTTATTGAGATTATTTGAAGGCATAGATATTGGAGAAGCAGACATCGGCACAGTCGATGGGAGGAGGATCAGTGACTGCACGAGCCGAGTTTCGGTTCATCGCTCAGTGACATGAGTGTTATAACTTAAAGTAGTATTCAAACAGAGGCCGAGGTTTCTCACAACTCGAGAGGAGAGAATTGTTATATTATTAAACTGATCTGGAGGGAGATTCATATCCAGCAATTTGCGAAGTCGCTGCAAGTGTTTGTTGGTCGCGACTGTAGCGACGCCGATGTCGTGGGCGTACCGTGGGCGTCTATTGGTACTCGGTCTATTGGTCTATTGGTCGGCGGCGGAGAGATGACAAAAGAGTGTTAAGAAATATGTAACTTATGAAGTTAGTAAATATATGAACAATAAATATAGAATAAATGTTTTAGTACAAGAGCCGGACTGACCTGGCGCCGGCAACGGTGACTTTCGTGACAGAAGCACGGACGAAATGGAGGAGGAACATTTGTGTAAAAACAGTTAACACATCTTAACAGTTTTTGATATGATTTACACAAATATTAAAAAATACTTGTCTCTGCAGGAAAAGAGCCAACAAAACCTCCTCAGATGCTAGTCGGTATAGATCTCGGAGTGTTGAAAAGTTACCCTCTTGACGTAGTTCTCCTCCCAGAACTGCGGGCGGCGGCCGTGCTGCAGGTAGTCGGTGAGCTTCACCACCTCGCTGAACCGCGGGTCCTGCGCGCCGGCCTTCGAGGCTGAGGGACAGGGACGCGTTAGCACACCTCACCGTTAGCGCGTACGTTATATAGTATAGTGGTCGTTACGTTTGACGTAGTCGATGTGCGCAGTGCTGGCCGTGGAGGACGACGAGGACGCGTGCGGCGCGCACGCACTGCCGTCGGACTCCTCGTCTGTGGACATAGCATTACATCATTACTTACGGTTACCCCGCGGGTGCTCCCTCCCCTTCTCCCCCTAGTTCCACTCACCGGCGCTGTTGTCTCCGTCCACCTTCAGTTTGGTGTGCAGGAAGGACCCGATGTCGGCGGGGGGGTCCCAGTCGTCGTCGCTGTTGTCCCGGGACCACGGCCCCCCCTCGGCCCCCTCGGCGCCCTCCGTGCCACCCCACCCCACCACGCGCTCCGCCGTTATATCCTGGGGAGTTGAATATTTTAATTTCTCAGTCGACAATTGTCAACACAACGTAGAAATAGGTATTAAGAAATATTTATTAAAGTAAGAATTTTATAAATGTACAGGGTAAGGCAGTGGAACGGGCGATTTAATAATGGCATCTTAATGTGAATAAAAAGAATTTTCTTTCTCTACCTGACCTCCCCCGCCCTGCTTAAATCGCCCGTTTCCCGCCCACCCTGGAGTATTGATGTAGCATTGTACTAGTATCAATACTATATTTAGAACCGTAATAACATTTGTAGACCTGTAAATAAAATTAAGTACGATTGTTCTAAGTTCACGGACCCTCGGGCGGCGCTCTAACACACTCACCGATTGTGCGGTTCCGGCGGTTAGAATAATCCATACATTAAAATCATTACATATTGGTATGTTTGTTAAATGCCACTGAAACTTACCAAGTTCCCGTGCCGCCATTCTTGATCTCTCTCTCTGTAAATGATAACAATGTATTAGTTACAGTATTCTTACAATTGAGTATTCTTAAAATTTCAAGTGAAATCAATCGGCGCGGTGACGACGACTGTGAGGGTGTATGTTTTAGATTAGTTATTTTCACGTATATTTAGTTATAAGTGTGTGTGTCATTGTGTAACACGGTACGCACAGTTTGATCTGGTTGTTGTCCTCGTCCGTGTGCTCCGTGTGGCTCGTCACCCGCCGCCGCTTGGGACTCGGACTGTCCCTGGAACAGGTCGTGGGAGCGTTTGTGTGAACGAGCTTATCTCTGGAACTAACATATTTATACCGATTGATTTAATATGAAAAATCATCAGGTTTTCAACCTGTGACTTGTAGAGCACTTTGACCATCTAACCACTGAGCCGTCGGGTTCCAGTATATTGTGGAATTAATACATTCTCATTACTTACGGTTCAGAATTATCTCTCTTCATCGGGTTGACTTTTTCCTTGGTGGGTAGTTTTATCAGTGGTGGGGGGCCGCCTGAGAATGTAATAATGATAATAAATGTAGAGTCGTCGTCGTCAGTCGCACACACTCGTCATCGTGTTACCGTTCAAACTAAACTTCTCCTTCTCCTCGTCGCCGTCGGAGGTGTCCTTTGTATCTCTCACGTGTTTCATCTTCTTGTTGGTGCTCCTGACGTCCTGTATCTTTATGTCGTACGGGTTCTTCTCCTGCCGTATGATCTTCTCCGGCTCCGCCTGTTTGTCGTGCGTCACCGCCGTCACCGCCCCTGGAACACGGTTATGTAAATACGGCCTGCAAATATTTAGATACATTTGTCACAGCAGTCGTAGGAGCATCGCATGTACTACCGGTGGCACAGTCGGGTGGCTCGTCTTTGTTGTTCCACCGGATGTCCGTCAGTCCTTTAATGCGTAGCTCCTCGGCCGTCTTCAGGAGTCCGTCCAGTTGTGACTGGAATTTAAAACATTCCATTAAGAGGCTACTGTGGACGCATATATTGCGTGTGTGTGTGTGTGTGTGTGTGTACGCGTGCGTCCTCACGTGATGCACGTTCATCTCCCCGGTGTACATGTAGTCGAGCAGCGCTCTGACGTGTCCGGGGTCTGCGCCGTCCAACACGAGCACGGGCTCCCCGAGCGCCTCGTGCGCCCCCAGCAGCGCGCCCAGCAGCTCCGAGCACGCTGCCAGCACCACTCTGACACGATCATTATAACGTTCATTACCACGGGTAGAGTTCACATTTATTTTTACCATTTTTACGTACGTAACATTATATGTACGTATATACATATATATTATATATAGATATTTTAGGTTTATAATAATACTTGCTAATGGTTCCTGTGAGGCTGAGCAGAACGAGACGGGAATGGTCATATAAATGTTCTCTCTTTCTCTCTCTCTCCATCTTCTTCCTACTACTTAGCAGTGACATATTG
This sequence comes from Melinaea marsaeus rileyi, assembly GCA_918358865.1. Taxonomy (NCBI): domain Eukaryota; kingdom Metazoa; phylum Arthropoda; class Insecta; order Lepidoptera; family Nymphalidae; genus Melinaea; species Melinaea marsaeus. Next base: position 45,436,215 of record OU911083.1, on the reverse strand, counting down.
TTTGTAGAAATAAATGAAATGACTCTTGGATAACAATTTAATTTATTTGTGTATCATTTATACATCACAACAACAACTCGACGCAATATCATTGTAATTATCATTGCATAGTAATTTCTTTGTAATAATCGCGAGCGTCGCATTGACAACACTCAATAACCTCCTCCCGGAAATATTAAAACACCGGACCAGAGAAAGTGGGGCTGGAACACTGCGGGTTCCGCACAATATTATACTTTAAATATACTTCTGGAATCTCCAGTCTCCAGCTGTTCCCGACACACAGATACATAAATCATAAACGGTATCATTTTATGATTTAACTAGGTGTGCGCGCGACCTCGTCCGCACGAGATGATGTTTGAAATAAAAGTATCTTAAGGTAACCGTTACGACGTCCGCTGTCCGCCGCCGGTGTCTAAGATCAGCCGGAACAGAGAGAAAAAAATTGAAATAAGTTTTTTCGCAGACAGACTTCATTTTATTTAAATGTTTAAATTACAAATGTTTAACGATTTCTTCTTGAACTTGTACTATAAAATGTGTTAGTTGCCAAAATTTCACAGTTCTAGGTCAACGGGAAGTATCGATTCAGTTTCCCTCGAGAGTGATCAAACGTGGGTTTTTTGCCATTATCGGCCGTATCTTTACACACATTAATTTACAAATTTAATATTTGACGGCTTCAAAAGGTTACAAATTTTACTTTTAGTATAAGTATTTAATTTCAATTCGATATCTCCACGTTCCTAAAGTTAACACACAGACACAGACTGACGGATAGACACACGGACAGGACAACACGGTGGTCGTATAGGGGTGCCATTTGTGTTTGTTTCAATACGTAGTAGTACGGAACAATACAACCCTCCCTTAAATAACGATCCTACTATAACTTAGATGTGATTCCATTTTGAACGCATGTCAATGGTTGTAATATTTTATATTGATTATTTTTGATCGTATATTTAAAAAACGGCACAATACGTGTAATATTATTTTCTATCTTACCATCTGATGGACCGATTTTGATATAATTATAAGAATTTGAAAAGTAAAACAAGCTATAGTTATGACGCTTCAACGGTTCCATTCCCGGCCGAGACGGAGACACTTGCGACAGTTACAGTAATGTGTTCAGGTTTTGTAAGAAACTACACAAGAAATTATCAACATTACTTCTTCTACGCTTATTCCTCTTTAGGGAGAGGAGTCTCAACACGTCTTCCTCTCCCACTCCCTCGTGTTAACCGTCACTGTTTCTTTAACTCTTTTTATATTGATGTCATAATTTATATAATACAAACATCTCCTCTACAGACCCCCGACCTCAGAGACATCCACGTTGATATACATGCTTAGACAGGCGGCTTTCATCGCGCGTTACTTTCAGAATTTTAGAAAAACTTTTTTTCAGAGATTTGACCACATTTAATTGAAATTAAATATTAAAGAAAAAGAAAAACACCATAAAGATGCTAACAAAATCACTTATTATTTTTACCACAAACAAATCATAAGAGATAAAATAAATTTAAATTTAAATAAAGTTTTTTTGCAAAAAAAAAATTATACACAATTAAATTTAAAAAGCTTATATGATTAAAATGCTAAGTCGTTTGACATTTTGCAAATACATTAAATATTTTCCCACGACCTCTTCAACAATATCAGATAATTAATTCGTAATTTATAATGTCTTATTGAATATCGTTCGCGACTCTAACTCGGCCACGTTGTTTACATGTTCAGCACATTGTTGATATTATGCTTCTTGACCGGCCTTTATGTCATCAAAGGGACCGGCAGACCTACCTCTTCCGGCCCTCACACACTCTCTAGTTATCTCCTTATTTGTACAGTTTCTATTGTATTTTGATTGTTACAATTGTGTAATATGTTTCTGGTTTTCGTAATGATTAAACATAATTCCCATCGATTAAGAGGTGAAACCTAACGGGACCAACCTGTGCGCCCTGAGGGACTCCCCGCGTATGTTCTGCGGCTCGACCGTGTCTCTGTTGGAGACCTGCGTGGCGAAGCTCGAGGAGCAGTACAGCGTCACGTCGCAGAACCGACCTGGAACAGTGTTATCGTTTCCTTCAACGCTGAGAACTTTTAACAAAACGATGACCACGTCTCAGTGAGAGATTAATTAAAGCCATTAATCTTATGTGTTTTATGGCTGTAATTAAATATTAAAAACATAAAAATATTCCAAAGTTATTTGGATTCGAGCTAGTTTTGATAACAAATTAACAATAATTTAAGAGTAATCTAACGTGTCTGTGACCGCGATTTATTGATAGCATAATAAAACCATTACAAAACTAATAAGATTCACATAAATTACAGAAAAATATGACAATACTTGTTTTACCAAAAGGTCGAGGTAACAAATACTACACCCACTTAGATAAGTATTGCAGGACGAGAGGTTACTTCCACGTTAATTTTATCAAAGTGTATTAATTATAGGTGTAATTCAGTCCGTCGGATACAAGGGGAGCAAGGTTAAATCACTCTACAATCTGGAAAAGTTATCGTAGTGTAGAGACCCGAGAGATGGAATCGTGAATCGTGACTACTTTATACTCCTTATCGTACTAATAAAAACCTTAAACATCTCTCTGATGAATTTTGATAAATGATAACTAAATAAAAGATATGTAACTTACATCAACATTTAGCAAAGTTATATACATACATTAAATTTTGTTTAATTCAGAATTGACGTTAAACGAACAGACACCATCGCAGGTTACAGACACAGAGGACCACGACGGCACCTTAGCTTAGCAAATAAGTGTAAATAAGTGTACACGAAGAGACCTTTAACTTAAAGGTTATTAATAATACGGATGTGGACCCCAACATTGTAAATATTGGTGAAAGAGATTGTCAAATCGTTTGTTTACTTTTTAGGACTACCTTTATATTAAAACTGTTTACTTGTAACATAAGTGGCCACAACCCCTTAAAATTATTTAAAAAATAAGTTAAAAATAATAATATATACGTATCAAAGCGGGCGTTAGCTAGCTCCGAGTGACGAAAGCACCCATAGTGCTGAAAGTCTAACTCGGTATATATACGCGCAATATCGATTTTTTTATACAGGAGACCTTCTGGTATGAGTGTGGTATTTTTAGAAAGCCCTTTGCCCATAGACCTAGAAAATGCATTTACACTTAGCAATATACCCACCGCCTCCACCTCTACAGCCGTTTGAAAAATGAGATTAAAATTTAGTTTTTGGCTCCGCACCAGTATAAAATCACTTATTTCCATCTTGAAAAAGATTTTCCTAAAGGTCCTCGTCGAGACATTTTCAACAAGCCCAAAAACGCCAAAATCCGACCACCGGTTGATGAAATATGACATTTTGAAAATTTTGACTGGCGCCTCCATCGATGATTACTTTGTCTGTTTGTGTGTATGTTCGTAGTTTCAACTGATTTTGTTCAAACTTTCAGGGATTGAAGTACATCAAAAACTAAGACTTTTTTGTTCTACGACATTTCGATTTGGCCGCCATGTTGGCCGTGACCAGCCCTCGAAAGGCCAAAAATGGCCATTTTTCGTACAGGGACTGTGGCCAAACCAGTTGACGTACATTGACAAATTGGGCATCATTGGAAAGATCTCAAGCTCATCTTTTGAATAATGTCCATTTTAATGGCAAAAACATTTGTTGGCGTGACATTTTTGGTCAAAAGGCAAAAAATGGCCAACTGGCCGGGGACAGATCGGCCATTTTCTCGAAAACGGCGCCAACGATTTTTTCGAAAATTTCCTCATTCGTAGCCCCAAATTAGAGCTAAAATTTGGTGTATAGCATATATCTGGGAAAACTCGTTATTTCGAGATATGGCTGTGAGAAGTTCAAAAAATCATGAAAAATGACCAAAAATGGCCAAAAAATGACTTTTAAAGCCAGAATCCTACTCACAACACGGTTAAAATTCAATGCTAGTTGCACAGTGAATAAACTCACTAACGCATTGCCGTCTGTAACAGTAAAACAAAATTTACAGAAAAAAATCCGAATGCTGAAGAAAATCTGTTTTGAAACAATGAGTTGAAAAAATAAATGGAAACTGAAAAAATGAAATGAAAAAAAAATCGGGCACCTGTGGGAATCGAACTCGAGGTCTCGTCTTAGTCATTACAACGCTCATCCTCTGAGCCAAAATATTCTCATTTTGTCAGAGGCAACTATTCCAAATAAATGAGTATATATTTGCATGAAAAATAATCGCACAGCATTTTGTTTCCAATCCTTTTACAAAACTATTGATATCAAAACAAAAACTTCTCAACGAAGTAAATACCGAGTGACGAAAGCGAATCCACTGACAAAACTCCTGATATGAATTTTGCGACGAAAAAAACCACGAACATTTTTATTCACAAACGTAAACAAACACAAAAAATGTGAATGTGTTCGGAACGTTGCCAAACAAACAAACAAACAAACAAAAAACAAACAAAAAATGTGAATGTGCTCGAAACGTTGCACAAATTGCATTTTTGTTTTTATTTTATTAGATTGATCAAGGCAATTTGGTAACGTTTTTTTTTGGTAACGTTTGGTTTTTGATTTAAGATTTGGTAACGTTTGGTTTTTGATTTAAGATACGGCGATTAAGGCACGATTAAAAACATATATTAATTATGTTAATTTCATTAACCCAATAAAACTTAAGTGTTTTGATATTTCACATTTGTGAAAAACAAAAACATTTTAATCGACGAAATGGTGTTTCGATAAAGATATGTATGTTTTACTTGTAGCCTTTGATAAGATTAACGAGATGAGGAGCCATTAAAGGCGTCAGCTCAGTCGTTCCGCTTTGGATTTAACCGCAGCGTCGCCCGCACGCCGCGACGGCACCCGCACACTCGCACTCACTCACGAGAGTGAGAAAATCAAATGAAGGTTTCATTAACACTTTCGCTGCCACCAGATTTTCAGAAATTGAGCCCTGTGTGCTGTTTAAATTTTTCATATAAACGTTTGCATAAAGGCATTTAAATAAACGGAAAAATAGTAAAAAAAATGTTGAGCCAATTGAATACTATAAAAAATTGACTTTTAATTGCTCCGTACATCCTACGGCCCTGGGGTGAAACACGGGGTGAAACTTGCGTCTCCGTACACGCTACGGAGCTGGCAGTGAAAGTGTTAAATGGAGCCGATCATTGCCGATCGCTTACTGAACTAATCTCGGGGGTCGGCCTTTGAACTTCACGAAGTCTTTGGCGGAGACGTGCAAAAGTAACGCTACAGCCTTTCCATTTATCAATATCTTCTCCCAGAATTAAGAGTTAAGCGAATGTGGAATACGTTTTAGCTAAATATATATATTTATATATTTCAAAAGCACCAAAATGGAAGTGAATACATCCATATTTAATTGACCTTCGAGATGAAACCCAGATTGTATTTTGGATAATATATCGATTATGAGATAGCGAGAGAATACAACTTTTTATGTTATGTTTTGAACGATTTGAAGGTCGCCGTAGTTCCGTGTACATTATTTTTTTTACATTTTTTTTATAAAGCACATGCCTTTTCCTGGTTTTATATTAAGCGATAAGAGGTGTTTAATTTAAAAATATAATAATTAACAACTTTACAGGTAACAAAGTATTAAAATTAAAGTAGGTACGGAGTTATAACTGAAGATGTTTCAGTTTTTCGTTGGACACAAAACAAAAAAAAATATTTTAACAGTCTCCACCAAAGGTACCAGAAAAATGTACATGCAAATATAACAAAGTAAAAAAAAATCCAAAGCGAAAATTGAATAAGTTAGGAGTTCACTTTTTAGTGTCCATCGGCACCACTTCTTCGATAATTAATTAAAGCCACCTCAGAAGCCTTAGCGAAAGGATCCCTTGTCATTTATATATTCACACTACAGTACGCCTAACACGCCCTGACGGACGGACAGCCAGCCCTCAGCACGCGGTACATTACATATATATACTAATAATATACATGTCATTGTGTGCAAAATATGAAGAATTCGTTTATGAACACTTCTCCCTCAGTCAATTTTGTAACTGAACTAGCTTTTGCTTTCGACTTCGTCTGCTCCCCCTTCTTGTTCTTCTCCGCGACCACTTTGTAATCAACGAGAACACAAATGGCGGGACGGTTCGCTTTCATTTTTAATTTTGTTAGTTAATACATGGCGTACAGACACACATACAACTAGATATACAGAAGTTATGATTACGTTAATATTGTGTTATATAATACGTTTAAAACTACCCCTAGCCTGTGGCTTCGCTCATTCGTTGGTGGGTTCCTTCTGTACCCACGACTTTTGTTATATATAGTATATCTATGTCAAAGTTACCTAATAAAATGAGATGACGTTTTTATTTGAACGTATAGAGTAAAAGCCGGGTAGTTGCCTCAGACGGATACCTGCCTCAGTTCCGAATGCACTATGACACGCCTGTAGAAAGTTTTATTGGTTTATCATAATCGACACAGCCCCCCGCGTACGGTGTACGTATTCTGCCCACGTGAGCACCTCATCCGCGGCTACGCTTTGACGAGCCTTGAAATTATATCAGTTAGTAATCTCAGCCGAATATTTTTACTACCGATTAAGATCTTAGTAAAATTTTTGTTTTTTTGCATGCATTATTGTTAAAATAACACTGTCTATTACGCTTATTTGTTAATAGTTATTATTTATTTCGCAAATAAAAAGGGCAAGCATCCGTACCAAAAAGGATAGTTGCTACAACGACAACTATTAATGATTTTTTCTATTTTTAAGACAAATATGTTATGTTTTATTAATTAGTTACGTCTTAACTAACTAGTACTTAACAAAGGATCTCAATAAACATTGAAGAGTGAATGTCTACTTAAATGAATAGATACTAATGCCAATGTGGATTACTTTATCTATCTTTATCGTAAAGATTTTTTTTAATTACCAATTTGTAGTCTATATTTTTTGTAATTTTATAATTTTACTTAACGCTGACTATTACTTAATATGAGGTTGTAGTAAATAATAAAGAATGATTACTTATACTCGCACACGTGTGATTCTGTCTGAAAAAACCTCTCCAGGTGGTCTTTTTCAGATAGACACCCAAACTTGTACTAGTATAAGGAAACATCTCTATGCATCTGTCCACAGAAGCATTTTTGACGTCAGGCTATTTTATCCACTATAACAGGCGAGTATCCCTCTGTTTAGAGGTCAAATAAACAGTATTTATTCAAAACCAATATTATTTATATTAAAAAAGGGACCGATATAGGAAATTAGTGACCAAAGTTTTAATATTCACTTTGAATTCAAGATTGAAAACTACAGCTTTTTTTAAAAGTAGCGCAACTATCCCGCTTTTACCCTATCTTATCAAAATTTAAATTGACTCTATTCCAGTGATCACTTGTGCTGCTTTAACATTTCCAAGATTAAAAAAAAAGTAAAAAATCTTGGCTTTCTAATATCATATACGTAAAACACAAATTAAGACAATTTTTTTAATTTTCTTGAATATGTAATTAACAAATTTAATGATTATTAACAAAACCGTTTTCTGTTACTTCAAGCAAAGACAACAGTGAATCATGCTTCAGCGTTAAGAATCGTCAGAAATAAAGAAAATGGTCTGAAAACCTACAAATTTGTTATAAGGAAATCCCGCATATTTAATAACATCTATGAAATATTTCAGTTGGGTACTAAATTGTTCTCAATGTACTAATATTATGAAGAGAAAAGATTTGATTTTATGTTTGTGTCTCAAAAAATATTAGATCCATTTAAAAAATTCTTTCCCTGTTAAAAGCTACATTATCGGCAAAAAAACAGCCTACTTTTTATCTCGACATTACAACGAGTAATCGGAACCTATGGAGTAACCTCGATCAAAGTAGGACAAAAGAACACCCAACAAAAATTAAATCCTAAAGTCTCGATACTATGAATTTTTTTTTATATTAGAGGAGGGCAAATGAGCTTGCGGGTGCACAGATGATACGTGATCACCGCCGCCTATGAACTCTTGCAACATCCGAGGATTCACAAGAGCGCTGCCGGCCTTGGAGGTAGGTAGGTAGGTACGCCTTTTTTGAAGGTACCCATGTCTTACAGATCTAGAAATACCGCCGAAGGGAGTTCGTTCCACATTCGATTGGTACGTGGAAAAAATGTCCCTGAGAACCGCACAGTGGAGGATCGCCAAGCATCCAGGTGGTAAGGATGGTATTGGAGGCGATGACGCGCTGTGCGGTGATGAAATTCGGCGGCAGGCATCAGATCGAATAGCTCATCGCAACACTCCCCGTGGTAAATGCGGTAGAAGACGCACAGAGAAGCAACGTCGCTACGCAATTACAAAATGTCCAGTCGTTAGCAGAGCACTGGGTTCCAGACAATCCGAACAGCTTTCCGTTGTACGCAGTCAAATGGTAGAAGCTGATATTGGGATGATCCGGACCAGAGATGAGAACAGTACTCATTGTAATGCCTTATAGAGCACCATTCTTTGGCCAGGTTTCAAATACTGCCTCGCTCTATTGATCACTCCCCATTTTATCGAGGCCAACTTGGCCTTGCTCTCCAGATGACCACGAAACTGACAATCACTCGAAATATCGAGACCCCGTATTCTGATACTTGGTGAGGCAATGAGGGGAGTGTCACGGTGAGTGCGCAAGTGATCCCGTGGCGTCCCATTAAGGCGTTGAGGGCAACCGTTGGTTTTTTAGTGGGTAACCTTAAAAATGGCAGCGTCCTCTATGCTGCCGGGTAGTCCCACATAACCCTCCGGCCATCACCTTCTTGGTCGGCGGGTATCCGTAACGGATTTTTCCAACGAAAAAAGAAAAAAAAAAGGCAATGAGGGGAGTGCTCTCGAAGAGCGGTGATACGACAAATGGGGTTTTCTTAGTGGTAAACACGCAAACTTATGTCTTCTGGGGATTGAATTGACGGTTCAGTTCACGCCACTCAGAGACCATCCCTAAGAAAGTCTCTATAGAAGACACAAGTTTCTTTAGGCACTCGTCGACGTTTTCCCGAGAGACACCTGCACGGCCGGAATATACCGCATCCCCAGTGCTGTCATCCGATAAAAGATAATATCAACACAAGTAATGTTTGACGACAAGTAATGAGAGGAATGGTTAACTAGTATTCAAATTCAAATTTAAAATATCTTTATTCAAGTAGGCATTTACACGCACTTTTGAATCGTCAATTATTACAATAAAAAAAAGGTCAGAGTAGTCAGTCCGTAAGTAAGCTACCGCCGGCTCGGAATGCTGCTCTGTTGAGAAGAGCCATCCAGAAACTCAACAGTTACTTTCTTTCTTTTTCTTTTTTTAAAAGAAATATAAGAATCTGAGATACTGTACATTATAATATAAGTCCTGCAAATGAGTCAGCAACGTAAGTTCCACATATTTAGATCCACTAAAAACTCTTAAACATTATAATAAGACTTATTTAATTGAGCTGAGCGTACGCGAAGCTCTTAACCGTTTGGGAGACCTTTTTTTGTGTTTAGTTGTCTCCAGAATGCGATGAGATAATTGAAAAATACAGATACAGATTGAAAAAATGTTTAGCCAATCAACAGTTATTAAGAAAAGAAGAAAGGAGATTGGCTCAGCTCAACACCCGCCGCACACGCTTGGCGGATCCTAGTAATAAACTTTTGATTTTAGATTTAAAACTAAAAAAGGAAGGTTTAAGATATCTTGTGGAACTATACTATATATTTGTATACTCAAACCTATGAAGAATTTATTACCTTTTTGAAGACCAAATTTAGCGTTACGAGTTCGTTTTTATTTCGTATTTATCGCGTGTCTGTCACTGTTTTTTTATATAACTATTTAAATTTTGGCGTATTTATAATATGTTATTAAATATGTATTGCGAAGCGACTGTAAGAATACCTATTTCTTTAAAAACATCTCTCAAAGAATATTTAGTTTTTTGAATTATAAATAGCCCGCACAGCTCTTTTTTGTAAAATAAATATAGAATTAATTTCGACAGCACTGCCCCTTAATAAAAGAACATAAGATAAAATGCTATGAAAATGACTAAAGTAAACAAGTGGAACCGCATTAACGTTTGTTAATTGTATAACTCTTCTAATTACAAAGACGGCGGAGCTGAGTCTGGCTGCGAGTGTTGAGAGATGGGGGTTCCACTGGAGCTTTTTATCTAAAGTTATACCTAAGAAATTTGTTGAATCAATCAGTCCAATCACTTCATTGTTAAGGAGCAAGTAAAAAATTTCACTTTTTACATTAGGAAGTGTAAACTCTATGCATTTAGTTTTCTTAGCATTTAAAACTAAATTATTAATTTCAAACCAAGGAAGGAGTCGTGACAAAGCACTGTTTACTTCGTCATAATTAATCCTATCACGCTCAACTTTAAAAATAGCTTTCGAAAACTTGTGCAGGTGTACAATTTCCTGCGAAGTTACCATCGCAATTAAAATCATAATAAAATTGTTTAAAATCACAATGAAAGGCATGGACAAATGTCTATGGTCTTTAAAAAAAAAAAAAAAAAAAAAAGCTTTAAAAATAAGTTAGGTGTTATTAGCAAAAAGTACTATGTCGCATAGACCTATTACGAAAAACGACAGGTCGTGAATGTAAAGTAAAAATAAAAAGAAGCCAAGAATAGATCCTTGTGGAATACCCATCTTTAGATGAGAACCAGCCATTTAGAATTATTAACATATATATATATATATATATATATATATATATATAGTTAAGTGGCAATAACATCAATCGTACCACTACGTACACCATAGTGCTTAAGTTTGCATAGCAACGTTTGATGATCCACGCAAAGGCTTTGGATAAATCGCAAAACACCGGGGGATTGCATTATACGACTTCTCCCATGCGTCATAATGTGCTTAAGAAAAACGCAGCACCCGCATCAGTTGATGATTTAGAACAACTAGTGCGAGTGCCACACTATTTCTTGATGATAAGATGATGTTTCTTTTAGTTTAGGTTTCAGATTTCGTTAATTACTTTCACATATATAAATAATTGTATATAAAAATACAATTTAATGAGTGAGAAAGCCTATAGATTCTCCCTTCCTCCGCTTCCCTCCCTCTATGACCCCTTCACCCATGATATCTGTCATCGTAGTATGGAAACAAGTGGTACACCTTTTAAGTATTTCAAGTGTTATACCTTTAGTACAACAACCAACAAGAAGTGTATGGTAGGTTTTTATTTATAAAATACATTTAATATTTTGGACACACTGTTAAGGGCACCGAAAGGAATATGTCAAAGTTGTCGGTATGAAGTCAGTCAGTCAATATTAATAACTACCCGTACGTGTATGCCTCCTCCACCAGACTATTATATTATATATATATATATATATATTATGCAACAAAAAACCAACCGACATTTATTTTAACAAAAAATAATGACCATTTAAAACTTTTTAATATTACTTATACTATGTGATGACAGGGAAATGGCCTGCTTTAACGCACAGACAGACAGACAGGCCTCCTTACAAGTTTATTGTTGGTCGGTATGTTTGTTAATGATCCTGTAACTTCTGAACGACTTGACCGTTGGAAGTGACATATATACGCATTAAACATTTGTAAGCGATTCTACGGTGTATATTTATAATTATATTAAAACTGTGGATGGACAGAGGCGTCACCTTCTCAAGGAGATCGGTATCAAGTTATTATAATTAGGTGTAATATGGACAGCCCCCTCCCCTCATTTTAACTTAAAGCTTACTAGATATCTAAACAGAGGGCACCATTTAATAAATAAAACGGTGGTTTTATTTTTACATAATCGAACCCACGACCGTCGACTCAGCAGTCGTGGCCCGACTTACAACTAGACCAACGGCAATAATGGAATCTCTCACCTTTCTCCAGCAGCTGAGCGAACATGCTCTGCACGTTTGAGTGGTGGTGCTTCCACCGCAGGCAGTACTGCTGCGGCACCATCTTATCAATTCTAGATTACACTAGCTCTAGGAATGTTATTCGGTGGTTCACTTTACCTGAAAACAAATTTGAGTTTTAAAATATAAATAACAATCATCAGTACGGAGTTGAAGCCGCGACTGCGTCGATACAGTGGTGGTGTACGAAATGAAACTCGAAAGGAGCAGTTCGGTATTTCGCAAGGACGATAACGAAATACTTAAAAATAATATTATTAATGTGATTAAATCATAATATGATGTATAAATTACGCGCTCAGACATTTATGTATTTTTATTTTTGTTAATTTTTATTACAATAAGTACAATTAAATACAGATGTCTCTCAACACCTCCACCTGACACTCACTGACCCGTCACTCCGCATGTGCGTGAGAGCTTCACTAGAGCTATACATTTGTGTAGTGACAATATTTTTTATCATTCCTTGTTACTTAACACAATCCATTGAACCTTGTAATTATAATATTGTAAAATGTGACCTAATTAATACAATCTCTTAAAATATTTCAAGCAATTAATACGGAAACGTGTAAATAAATTAACAAAAATTAAAAAAGCTTGAAACTTCAAGTTTCATTTCAATTTATTTAAGACTAGTTGTCGTCCCGGGCGCCGGCCGTGTGCATGAAATAGACAGCATTCATTAAAATTGGATGTAGAATATCCAAATGGATCCTTTGAGGGACACACCACCCTCCTATCGTGTGATATTATATTGTCAAAGTTACCAGCTACTGCTAACCAAAGAGTGCAGTAAGTATTTATAATGTACTAATTACACCACACCAGCTCCAGCACCGTGTAATGGCCGCCGTCCTTATAAATGGACGGCGACTGCTTTAAACTACTAATAAATTCAACATAATTAAAGTTATTAATGAAAAATTATATTTAATTGACATCTGGTTGATTTTTTGACCATAAATACTTATTAACATACGGGTAGCTCGCTTCCTTTGCGCGGGTGGGGACCGCTATAAGTTGAGACGTGGCAACAAGCGCGGCTCGGCCGCGGGGAGCTCAACGTATATTTTAAAAATTTAAACCAAAACACCAAGCATTAACAAGATATTTATTTTCAATAATAAAAACCATATTATGTCTCTTATGATCCTTATAACGTTTTTAAATTGTATGAATCTGTCCGTGTTTAATTATTTTAACGATGTGCTCGGACTGCACGGACTGCACACTACGGCGCCGTGCAGTCCGTGCAGTCCGTGCGCGCCAGACGCCTACGTCACACGGAGCATCCGTCAGGCTTTTCAATATAAATATAGTATATACATTATTATGTTACTTTATATTTCGATTTCAAATATTTCTAGCATGTTCTGCACTGATGCTTTTAACGCTATAATAAAATTACTAGTTAGTACTAAAACTACTAAAAGTACAAAATATTCATAGTTGTGTGCGACGTCACAGGTCGTGACTAGTGCATGCATAATGTATAGAGTAATGTGAGAATCATTATTATTATTATAATCAATGAAACCGAAGCTTTCATTGACACGTGTCCACGAGACCTCGGACGGAGCAGCTACAGCGATACACGAACAGATTATCGCACTCGACACATTATATAACATCATTAAAAATAATACAGTTTCAACGACGAACTCTAAGTGTAAGACATTTTGAAAAAAAGAAACTACCGCACAGACTTCCTTACACTCTATGGGTGGCGTCTACCAAAACTGTCTCAACCAATAACAGCAAACTACAATAAAGTGAAGGGCGCCTGAGCATGGACTGAGATTAAATAACAAATCTAACAAATAGAGCCCGTCCTCCGCCTCGCGACCGACGACGTGTCCTAGCGCTGGACATTTAGTAATAATCAAATTGTAATACTAATGAAAACTGTTACATTTTACAAACCCTTCCAACAAGAAGTCACTTGCTATAAATACCCTTCTCTTTGACACTTTATAAATTGCAAAAGTAAAAAAAAACAAAGCGTCGGTCACATGAGACAAAACGAGGACGATTACAATGTCTATAGTTGGTGAGTGATATGCGTTATGATCTAAGACATATGTTTGTTTATTGTTACCTTCACTCCAAGCACATTACAAAACACATACACTACCGTCACTTGGCTCATTTCAATGTGTCTTACACCTGCGCGCGCGCACACGTTGTAGTGTCAGTGCCGCCATTACTATAGAATTTACCTTAATTTAACTTATTGAAATAATACAATATATTAATTAAAAAATTTAAAGAGTTACTGCAGTGTAGTTGTGGCGGATGTCGTGTTGAAACTTTTGAGTATATCCGTCAGTGAGTCAGTTAAGTTAATTAAGTTTTTAAGCATACAATGTAACAACATCTTGAGATAGCTTCGTTAATTCCAGTTAAATTTCTATTAAATATATTTGATATATCGAACATCACTCCCCCTGGAGTGAACTAATTAAATTGCAGAAACGAATTGAACGGCAAATGATTATGATTTTGAAGCCGCTTCTAGTGTGCATTAATCTTTACAGAGACGGGACAATTGAGGTCACTGCATTAAGGAAGGCTTCCGTAGACACTGGTCAAATTATTTGTAATGTTTAATATTATCCTTTTTTTTGTTTCTGTATATTCGCAATCAAGACACACATCTACCAAATGTTGACTAGACTGTCTGGTTATAGAACGCCATAGTCCGTAGAACTAGCAGTAAGTTTTGAAAAAACTGTTTGCATACAGCAAATATAAAAAAATAGGTACTGGGAACTTCTACTATTCCCGTTTCCGTTTCATCAGTGGTTCTGAGCTTATGTATGTGTGTACATACTGTTTAAGTGTGCAACGTGTGTGTGTGTGTGTGTATCAGACGGACTCGCGGGAAACAGCTAGTTTATATTAAAAGTAATTTAAATTACTTGTAGCAGTAGTGTTAAAGTCTGATGTAGCTAATCAAATTACTACCAATTTTTATTTATTTAGAACTAAAGATTGGAAAGATTTGATAATTCAATGAATACGATATTTTTAAACGCGGTGTAGAGAACACTAGAATATATATTACACAATTTTAAGAGTACGATAGTTACATTAAAAAAATGATTTGATCCCACGACCTCTACGATGACGTTAAATCTCTGTGACAACTGAGCCTTCGTGACTTCTAGATGGAATTAACATTATTGACGCAGAGATCCCTCGCTTATTACATTTTAACAAAACATTATTAATATTAAACCCCATTAAATTAGAGTTTTAAACGCGAACTCGCGATAACCTTATCAGCTACTACAAATAAACAACTTTACACAAACAAAAAATAATTCCTTCACCTCGACATACGAGACGCCATTTTGATTTATTTTGAGATCATTATTTACCTACTTCAATGATACACAACAGATTACTAGAATAAAACCATTTTGAAACTAAAAATTACATGTATTCGTACTAATCTGTGCGGTTACAACATAATTTATACTTACCGAGAGAAGAAATTAACAAACAAAAAAAAACAATCATAAAATTAAATGATACCTTACACGTTATGTTGCGATAATAATACAAAGTTCAAATTAAATATTATCACGAGCGCACAGGACTTAAAAATAACACGAGATAACGGAGCGAACCCGCGACCCCCTTATCGCTTTTCGAAAACGGAGACTCATTTTGAACTTAACTAGCGACGGAGATAAAACAAAATATTTTAACGATTGAGGTCACTATCGTAACTACATAAGCGCGTTGTTTGTTCATATTGTTTATTCAATGTACTTCTAATGTTATTACAATTGATATTATAAATAGGAAAGTTTGTTTGTTTGTTTGTCCCGGCATCGGAAACTACGAAATTTGAACTATATATCATCTAATCTACGCCGAGCCGCGGCCGAGAAATATATTATTTTATTATGGTATATTGTAAGGAATGGTGGCAAGTGAATGTTTTAACCCTTGTAAAGAACTCAATAGTATATATATTCCTTAAATATCCCGGGAATGCTTTTTGATCTATTTGAAACTCCATCCCTAATAATCATAGTATCAATCATGGGTTACATATTCAGACGGATGTCGGTCGTTCCATCGACGAGAATTTCGAGTCCCGACAGACGTCGGAAGTTCCCGGAAGAGGGGAGAGTGTTCGTAATGAAAATAGTTTAAAAATATAATATCAAACGGACAGACACATTTATTGTATCTTCAACTACCGACCGCCGGCATTAGTGTCATCAACTAAAACAGTTTCACTCTAGTTAATCGTCATTGGCGAATGAGTATGTGTAGTGCTAGAGTCTAATAGTTAAATAACCTCAGACCGTACGGACGGACGTGTCGACGTTTATTTAACCGTTACAATAGGCTGAGGCTGCGCGAGAGCAATATCTAATAAAAAGCAGTCGAGACAACACTACACAAGTGTGAATTACGTATTAATTTACCAATGTATTCAACCTTTGCAGGCGTACACGTATAACTGAATGTCCACATTACACGTATCGCTCGTACCCGAGGCTCCATACTGCTCCGTGACGGGCCACGAGCGCGGCGACGTTCGTCCGAAGAGCGATTTAAACAACCCGAGTATCACCATTTAAAAATATAATAGTAATGGATGATGAAAGTTAATTTAATAAATTACTTCAGCTTCTTAAACGCGTAAGCGCGATGGCCGCCTCGCCGCCCCGAACCCCACGGGACGTGTCGGAATTAAAATCGAAGGGGAACGAACTTGATATCTTTTACGACACCGAGACAATAAAATAACTTGAGCGTAATGTGTTAAAAGATTTATTATTATAATTAAAAATATATTAATATAATACTACTCATTTTTATTAATGTTTTTGGGAATTGCAATATTTTGAAAGCAAACGGGAAGCACTTTTCAATTAATTATAATGCAATTAGTATTTAATTATGGCGAGGAGAGAAGAATAATTAATTATACAAATCAAGTATTTATTACTCGTACTCAATACCATCAAAAGGAATAACAGGTCCGCTCGTTCCGCACCAAAGAAACACTAACGACACGTTTAAACGTAATATGTAATATTAATGGGTTGTTTTGTCCTGAAAAACGGACTCGGCGCCGAAAAGGGATCAAAGCGACGCCGACGATTATATCATTACAGGATTCCTCAGATGTTATCAGCGGAAAAAACAACAGCCTGTAAACAGGCGATTACATCAATTGAGCCGCGCCGCGTTATCGCATTGATTTTAGCGATGCTAATGATACGGCACGCCGCTATTTGTCAGCGGTGAGCTACTCGTGCTGTCGCGTATCCGAGGCATGCCATAACACGAGAACTTGGACTGTTTATTGTATGATAATGCTCTAACCGGTTAGGTCTTGGTGTGTATCCAGTTGTGATGCGGCGCAGAGCGGCTGAAGCGGTCGGTGTTCAGCACGTCTGACTGTGACGATCGCTTGCGTAAAAAAATAAACTACTTCGTGTCGATATGCAATACATTTTTTTATGATTATGTTTAAAATATGATTTTCTGACAAAGTTAACGGTACAATTTCTTTATTTTTTAAATATTATAAACCTAATGAGACCACAATAGATTTCGTTTCTTGTGAAATGCTAGCGGGCTAACTTTTTTAATCTCAAAGAAATAAAATTGTGCTAAGTTAGGTATTTTCGCGTACTTATTTTAATACTTCATCACAAAGGACGGGCGGCAACCCTACACTCACATCTAAAGACTCATTATAATTAATACATATCGAATTTAAGATTACGGACGACAGACAACCGACAACAGACACTTAACGGATCTCTTTTGATTAAGAACGGATCTCTCTTAATTACTGTCAATAATACAGTAAAAGTCTTGTACCTACATGTAAGACACACAATACTCACAACAACCACCGCAATACGCATTCGGCGCCTTCTCATCTGACACCGTTGTATTCAACACAATAAAATAATTTTAATACATATGTAAATTAGGTTGTAGTCATTATCGTGTTTATGAAATGTATAATTGATGACGGGATGCTCCGATGCGCCTGCGCAGCTTCATACCTATGTATGGACATTACTTGCATCTGCATCATACAGAATAGTATCTAAGCGATTCACAATCGATTTTGTCGCTATATACCATTGTTAATGTTTATAAATTTTCAGACAGAGTATGACAGAGTGAGCGACTCTCGTATTATTATCCCTCGAGTGGGCGATTGTTTCAGAAGGTAAACGTAGAATGAATAACGATACTGGTAGTATTCAATTAGATCATGTTGGGTGCGTGAAGGAAAGCGTCGCCGTGCGTGTGTTTTGCATCAACGACCAAGTATTCTCTCGTGTCATCCATGTACTATATGTAACTTTTTAAATTTATTATTAAATATTTTATCAATTATTCGTCACACGTTAAGTACTGACAGATTTCTGAAGCCTCGAATTTATTTTGTCGGACGTTAAATTTCACCCAAACCGCAAAAGCTCTTATTTTTATGATTTTTTTATGAGGAGATCATTTTCTTGCGTGAGGTAACTTATACTCTTTACTCTAAAACGATTTGCCATTTTCACGGTAGAAACAAAAAAGTGGTTTGAGGTTTAATTACAATAATTATATGTAACTCGTTTACAAATTTTATAACACCATAGATGGATCGTCACTGACGCGGTCGAGCGGAGCCGTGGGAAGAATGCTAACTGCATTTACTCTTTAATTATCTACGATATCGATTTTAAAATTTCACTTAATACACTTTATCCAAAGAAACCAAAATTGATTGTAAAAAGTGAACAATAATGTAAATATCCGACAAAGTGACAGTTATGTTTCAATTCTCTGTGAGACTTGGTCTCTCAGACACACGAGACAAAAACATTAAAATAATATCATTATTAATATTAGGATTATTAAATCTCGAACCGCATCGAGATATAAAAAACTGATATCCCATTGAATTCAATGAAACGATGAGTCATTACATTGGGCTCGCTTTGCTCAATATGTAAACGGCACCCGAGATTTCGCAAGCGCAGCGAGTCGAAATTGAGGGTCTGTTGGTGCCTCTAGTTTTATATTATTTAGATGGCGAGGTGCGATCGCCCGGACAGTACTGAGTCGTACTTTACGGATCCGGATCCGATTCCTCGAATTCACACAAACTTACTATATAATTTAGATAATAGATTATCTAAATATATTAAGGAAGTACCTTCCTTTCCCTGGGGTGTCCAATGTTGAACTACCCCGTAGAGTCCCATAAGGGCGTTTAGGCTCAACCTTGTATATTAATAGAACCCTAAAGGCGATGCCGGCATACTACAAATTCCTCCCGTTCCTGGTATTACCACTATAAATTAAAAATAATATGAAAAAGTAAATAACGTGAATAATGACAGCAATTCTTTAAATATTTTTTAAAAAGAATTTTTAGTTACCACCAACGACGGAGGATCAACTAAAATTCAGACAAACGCTTACCAAAAAGACAGTCTAACATTACTTGGATGGATCCGTCCATCTATTTATTAAATCCATTTAATCACTTAAACAGTTATGTTTATAATTATTTGGTCTATCATTGTATAAGCGACTCTGCAAAGCAATATTTACGACGTGAGTAGTGGGATGCTATGAGGGTAGTTTATGAAGAGGATTTAATCTAGATTCAAGATACCCGTAACAAATGTTCATTGAAAATGAATCGATAACGTCTTCTAAATAGTGATAACATCTATCGTATATTTAAAGTCCAAAAATCTAAGACGAAATATTTGTTTGCAAAAAATATAGTTATAGTTTTTTTTGAAAAATTTTTAAAACAAATAAGTTTCAATAAACGTCGCTATACTTAAGTCTGTCACATGCAGCGTTTATTTAAAAAAAAATACTCAGTAACTTTTTCGGTGAATGAGATAAAAACCTGACTAAAATATCGATTATTATTTTCTCGAAACATCAATAGCTTAAGTTATAGTTTAGTACTAGATACAGTATAACACACCCCATATTGGCTGTTGGTTCTAATGTCATGAAACATAACACATATTTAAGTTTTAGACACACACTTGTTACAGTATTTGCTACTATATAGTGACCAAATTCCTGATCAATTGATGTCCTCACATGCAGAGCATCACCTTGACCATTGCCGATATAATTTGATTTAATAATCCTCTGTCGAAAGTTAAAATACGACAGACAACACAAATGTGGATCTTATATAAATAGTGCGCAAGTACAGTTTTATTAATATCGAAACTTGTCGCAATCAAAACAATTATTGCATGGCGTAAAATGACACCAATTATATTAACTGGAGATAATTAATTACTTTATTTACTGGTAAATATTCGCTGTTATGTAACTGCTCAATACTATATTAAGCAAAGGTAAAACCAAACAATAGCCAAGCATACAATGAAGCAAAAAAGAAAGCTCTCCTTATAATTTCGAAACAAAAACCTTGCACGATAACATCTAGAGATAACGAACGCTTAATTAAATTAATTAATTGATTCAAGCGTCGAAGACAGCGATACAACCGGAACACGGTGTATCAATGAAGTAACCACAAACAAGAAAAATAAATAATTTCAATCTTATTCTTGTGGTTTCTGTTTAAAACAATTAGTATTCGGTTTAAAGATTCTGTTCGGTATTCGGGGGTAAAGAGCTGACACGGAACCAACCCTCCTCAGCTCGAACGAGAAAAACTACCATTCGCTATCATAAACTATGTATTTCCGTGGGTGTGACCCGAGTGGTCATCGAAACATCAAATCAATTAATAAATGCGGAATCCTTGACGGCATCAGACTCCAAATCTACATATTAACGTCATCCTCGGGCTATGAAATTAGTCAGATTGGCTCTAATTGAACCATAACTAAAATATAACGACCATTTCGCACTCCATTAGATCTGATAACGAGATGGTTCTGAGAATATGAGAAGTTGACAGAAGGTTGAAATAAATATTCACAAGTGACATATTACTGTAAACGCATACAGCCATCAATGAAATATTAATTTCTCTTCGTGTTAATTAAAAATATTATAGGTATTATAAGTAATATGATTAATGTCCGAACTTCTCTAAATAATTTCTTGTTTGAAACCTCAACAATACGGAACGTAGTTAGGATCCTATGGTAGGAGACGGTTGTGGCGTTGACTATTACTAAAACACATCACACTTCACCAACATGGAGTGTAACAATCCAGTAGTTTGAGTAATTAATATTAATTTCGTTATCGATATTGGTTAATATATTAATTAATAGCGAAAAGTAAGCGCGTTGAAGTTGTTGGCGACGTGCAAACACTTTTATATCGATTGTCATTAAATGTATTTATGAAGCGGCGGCGTGTGGACACATCAAACAGATAAATTTATCTATTTGACAATCGTCACTGTATTCCACAAGCAAAGGATGAACAGTCTGTGAGAACACAAAGCATATCCCTCTCGAACAAGGGAATCGAATCCACGGCCTTCGATCAGTGAACAGTAAACTAAAAACTAGACCACCAGCCCAGGCAACTAGTTTCTGTGACACTGTAAATACAATCTCTGTTATTTCCAAATTATAGGTTAGAAACGGTCTAATATTTTATTAAATGTAAGTTTGTTGTTTTATTACGCTTTTACTCCTCAACAGCTTAGAGGATAGTGATGAAATTAATCAAGCACTTGCATCTCCAACAAACAATATACAATTTAAAAGAAAATAAAATTTGTCGGTCTTATTTTCAATAAATAGTTTAGGTTGAACAAAGATATAATAAATGTAAAAAAGGTTTTTTATAAAAATCTTCAGCCACCGGAAACGGAAGTAGCGATATTTATTAAATTGGTTTTGTATTATCCTGGTATAATTGTAAGTCAACAGAGGTCCTCGATACATTTGTTTTACATCGTGCGTGGCACTCCACTCCACAACGAGTCCACTCGCATAACACGTATATATATCATTATTATTGACGTCTGCGTTGAATTTAATAAATATAATTAAATTAATGGCTTTTAATAACTATTTACTAATAAGATTTATTTAATAGGAACTTTTTTACTTTGCGATTTATGTTTAATTGCAAGTTTAATACGATTTCTTTTTATGTGATATGATGACAGGCGAGGAGGCCTACACCTCGTAGTAGGGTGTCGTCCAAGGACATTTACATATATAAATGCAGATGCGTTGACGCTATTGGAGAAATAGAAACGAATGAGGAGGGAGAGCAGCAGGGATGAGGGAAGGAGGAGTGTCTGAGAGTTCCGACTGCTGCAGTTGACATACGGAACAGCTATATCCGAGGCTGGTCTGCTGTGAGACGGTATTACCAGGTCTTCTAAAGAGGGTAGATCCGTTCATCTATCTACTCGTATAATATGAAACTTTCGTTATAGGTTTCACTCCATGATTTCACATTTTTCGATCGGTATAGAGTAGGTTGGTATATATAAGTAGGTAAAGTAGTAGCTATAATTAGCTACATTTAACGGCGTATGACAACCGGGTGTCCTAGCCCCCTCCCCCTCTACCGCTGCATTGGTCCTAGCCTCCTGTATTGTGTAAAAGTAACAATAATAATGTCCCTATTCGCAGTTGTCCGTGAGCGGTGTGACGTGTCATCAGACGGACACCGGTCTATTATTATCATTGTAAATATACTCAACATAATATTATTCACAGTTTAACCTCCCGATGAAATTTTTTATGTCCTTCGTGCGTTATATTCGTAAATATACCAAAACGAGACTTCAAATCCTGTCCTTGTGAAGACCGCGATCCTAAAACCTAACACACTATATTACGTTTTGGCATAACTACAATGATAACAATCGAATATGTATATCCGAGCAAAACGGAGGCATGTGCTAGTGTTTATTATAAGTGTCATTACATGAAGGCCTCGGCACTTTCGTCACACCTTAAGATCGAGATAAATTTTATATTCGGAGGCTTATTTTAGCAAACTTGTATTATTATATTTAGCGCGTTGCGTAATGCGGAGAAATAAAAAACAACCTTCTTAATCAATATTTAATATTAGTCTTTATGCTGCAACACATACGGGTGGGTATCGGCTGCGAGCCGCAATTAAGTCATAATTGCCGATTGAGATATTTTAATCATGAACCTTGCAACGATAACTTTAAATATAGTCTTTTTAAAAATAAAAATAGCTATTTTTAAATAACACACCGCAATTGAAAGGAACCAGTCATCTAAGAACTCGGAGCAATTATATATATATATATATATATAATATGCGCCTGCGCAGATATTGGCTGGGCCTGAGTACTTTATTACCGTGGTTTATGAATTGAACAAAGCGCCATCGGTCGTACAGTCACAGAGATGTTTTTTGAAAATCATCTCTCATGTACAGGCACACAATACATAAGTACGGTAGTAAAGTAGTAGATATCTATCGTGTCCTAAACTACCGTCAGGAACCAACGTCGCGAAAAAACTAATATTTTATATATAACAACTCAGCCTCTGTTATTTGTTATTGTCACGTCGGCGACACTAGAGTAGTTAATTAATTACATTTACATATTTACACAGCCTCGAATTGTCCGCGAGGAAAGACAATTCCGAGTACTCCAAGCGGACAGAGTCGCGGGCGACGGCTTGTTACTGACAAAGACCGGCCTCGGTCGATACGGGCTGGAAGTTAAACGATCACTAAGTCACGGAACGGTCAATATATAAAATACCTTCGTAATTGTATTTTAAAAAATCAAAAGAGACAATACGTCAATCACGGCCCTGACGCGCGAGTGACACTGGACTGACATATCCAGTTATTTGTACTTGAGAACCGAATCATTTTTAATCTAAATAAAAAAATAATAATAAGCAATTTCGGAATGGGAAAAACATTCATTTGGGGGCGACGTGACTAATGACTTCAAAGATTAACAGCCGATTACTTATCAATATCTGCCTATTTTAATATTCCACCAACTAAATAGTTAGGACGTTGCAGCGCGCCGCTGGGTGTCATCATTAGAACCATCGCTCGGTGTGAGAGAAAGTAAATTACGATTACAAGTTATTCTGAAATAATTAAGTGCTTCGTGTACAATAAATGAAACTTAAGGACGTTTAGGGTTCCATGCTAATATAAAAGACTACCTTTTTTATAATATTTTTATGCGTACAGCACCAATAATGAAAAACAACATGTCCCAACTTGTCCGAGGTACAAAAGTCTTCGGATGCACTGGTTATCATTCAAATGCAACAAACTGATTGAATATATACATATAACTTTAATATCACCGCTCTAAGGTCAATTCGCGGAGACCTTAAACCCAATTGCGGGTTCGGCACGGACCGGACGACTTTTCATTCTTTTTCTATATTGACACAGATTTCGTCAATAACTTATTAATAGCTCACGCGACACCCGCCGCCATTACTAAAATAAAATAATTATCAATATACTTCTTATAGTACTTCAAATATCGATTCCTTTGCGTTTTAAAACTGTGTGTTAATCTTTTAAATTTCAGAGAAATATAACTGGAAATGATACCAGAATTATTATAAAGATACCACAATCAATATTAGAATCTCACAGACGGAATAATTATAGATGATAATCAAATTATTAATTAACTTGTCACGATCTCACAGACAGTGTCCCGGTTAGACTGCGGCGAGCGCGCACGCGGGTCGCCTTAATACACTGTTTGACACGTGTTAGTGCCAAAAGGTACATAATTGGTATTTCAGTAAAGATAAACCCAGCGTTATCGGTTAAGATGCGCCCAATGTCGTTTATTTGAATGTAATATTTTTTTTGCCCGGAGGGCATGTATGAAGAGGTCGATGTCTGTGGCCGAGGCGAAAGAGGTATGCAGGGACCGTAGCGGTTGGCGTTTCGTCGTCTCCGGCTAGGGACAAGGCCAGGGGCAAGGGACATGGCGTGAAGCTAAAATAAATAAATTTTTACAAAAAAATAATATCTTTATCATTATCGTACCGAGATAAACACAGACGTAACACAGCGTACCTACTTACATACATGTGTTGCTTTGAAAGATTATATTATGTTGTAAAAATCTCCGTTATCTTAATGAACTAAGCCGAACACATATAAAACTTTTACAATTAACAATACCAAGGAGCGTATCAAACCACTCCGGAGACTAAGTGACGGATTGTGATGACACATTAACATTACCGCGGGATAAAGAGGCGATTTTCGAAGTTGAACATTTATTTTTCTCTACTCCATTCGTTCGGTACCACCTCATACCATCGCGACTGTCTGCTCTTTTTCACAAAGTATCTTAATAAAGCCTATTGATCATCGGATCTGAACACACACGTCAGGTAAACTAGACTGTTCGTTGAGAGTATCAAAGCAAAAAAAAGGTCTAGAGGCTGCAGTTTCCTCGCTAGATGTAGTGACGTAAAGTATAATTTTGCACTTGTTGGTATTTTTATGAACCTCAAACGACGGCACGAACCAGTTCCACAGTGGTCAATTGGAAATATATTTTTTTTATTTTGAAGGTTTAATAATAAACTTGTTAAGTTTATTAAACAAAACTAAGCGAGACGTATTTCTCAGATGGTTGTAAAGAATTATTATTACATAAATTGTTATTTAATAAAGAACTTTGATTTATTATGTTCGTTTGTAAGAAGTGTGAGGAATGTTGCGGGATGTTCAAAACTGCCCACCGAGCGACCTTCGGGTCTCGAACACCATTAAGTAAAAAGGAATTATCAAAATAAAACTCCGAGTTTCTGTCACATGAAATATACTAGTATTTTCTTTTGTCTAAAACCTAAATGTAAAATAAACTAAAACCCAACGGTTCCATCAATATGAACGAGAGCAACGCTTGAATTATTTATCGGATTGGTATTAAAGTTTATTGGAGTTGTTGTCTCCACATCCGCAGAGATCACAATTAATTCAACCATTCCGTGATACAAGGCGCGGGTGCTCACGGCGGCGGGCGGAGCACAGTTCATTACATACGTGCGCGTGCGCGGGCGCCGCTCAATAAAAAAAACACATAGTGACAATCGCTTTGTGGGTAACATATAAGACATTTTTTTAATAAACTTCAAAGCCTATGAACATACTAAATGATAAAAACAATAATTTCCAAGAACATGATGTCAAAATCCGTCCGTGTGATAGTTTGTCACACGTACAGCTGCAGCTCGCGGGCGGCCGGCGGATAATTTTAATTATTAATAATAAATATAAAAAAGCCTTTGTCGGTAGCCGCTAACATAATTATTATTTTTATAAAGTCCGTTAATTGTTGTCGAGTCACTTATCTCCACTTCGGGCGACTTCCAGGCTTTTTTACTTTATCGGTAATTGAAACCAGAAAAACCATTTAATTGATATTGATACACTTTAAATTAACGTCATTAATGCTAATAGCACACGTACAAGCTTTTTATTATCACGAGCAGGGAGCGCGCCCCGCGCCGTCTGCGGTGCGTCAGACATACACCGGGACCCGCAGGCGTCATCGAGTTAAGAGCTAAAAAATAATTATACTACGGAATATTGTAAATAATGCACGGGATCAATAGATCACTTAAAAGAGGCACCCCACGCTTTATTTATAATTTATAATTAATTTTTTTAGTTTGAATTTTTTTTATATTATTGCACTATCATCGCAAAGTTTCAAATAAATCCGATCTCAAGATGTCAAAATCGTGTTCATAGTTTCATAAACGCGTCTCAATGGTTCGCCGTCACCGCCGTGGGATCCGATGACCTCTACCGGGACTCCAAAAACTGGAGAGGGTCGCAAAAATATCTTAATACTACTCCAGAGTTACTATAGTGACATTAAATACTACGTTCAAGAGGAAGACCACTTGAACAGAACAGAACACTGGCACATTACATTGATTTGACTGTTAAATAGATGAAGTCATTAATACTATTTTAGACAAAATTACATGTTCTTATATTTTTAACATTTTACTGAAAAATACAATAGTTTGATATTTCCATCTAGATTTAATAAGTTATGAGTGTATTTAAATCGAATTGGTGATGTCATCAGAACTGTTACATAAAATACCTATTAATTAACAACGTGGCCAAGAATTATTGTTATTATAATATCATAATATGAACCAATCTACAAATTACAATTTCAATCAGTACCCAAATTTGGTTCAGGATCCACAACACACAGGCGTGACAAAAACGACTCTGTTATCAATATCTTATCAAAAACGAGAATTGGACTACCAAAGTAATTATCAAAGAGATATTAACATTTTCTCAAAAACATATTTTCAAGCGGCCCATCTGCCGCCGTGCGATAAGATAACGAACTATCAAAATAACAATTTAATATTAAATTATCTCGCGGGTAATATTTTTAAACAATATCAAGTCAGGATATATTCGATTATGGTGACACAGAAACTATTTCTATCTAGAATATTAAAAAATAATTCAATTAATTACCACCACCGTGGACCACCACCAGAACGGATTCATTGGAAATAAAAATCAAACATTTATTGAATAAAGAAAATGAACAACTTAATATCGATGAACCAACTGATTCTTCAAGTTCTAAACCACGAGACGTCAGAGCACGCTCTCTGTGTCTTTCGTTTTTGCTGTTATGGTGCAACCACTCGCACCGTTCTCCGAGTGACCCGCTGTAATCAACAGTTCAAAGTCACCGTAATAATTATCGAAACGTTCCGATATAATCAATCACTCTTATTTCAAACTCATTCAGCACAATCGCATTTATAGATATTTCTTTATCATTGCAATTTATAACCCACTTTATGTTATTTATTAAGACGTCTTCCGTATCAGGATGGTGTACCCGGGCTTGGCGTTAACAAAAATAATAATATCCCATTAGAGCGTTCTATAACATTGTAACATATTCGAGAAAACTTGTGGATGGACGTGTGGGTATGGCTTATCATAGCAAAGTGCACGAGGCTGGGCGCGGCCGGGGAACATTGCATGAGCTTCAATTCCGAAAATTAATAGGTACAAACCAGTTCTGGAAGCAGGACCGGGGTGAAATCATAAAGTATCTCTCGATGTCAATACTCGGGACTCGATTACATTTAAATTGGACGCAGCACTTGTCAAGAGAGTCACGATCCTTTTTAAATTACATGTAATTGCTTTATATATTACTTAAATTAAAATATTACTCGACTCGACTCGCGTAGTTATAACAATCATTATTTTTAAATAAGGTAGCGGGTTCGATTCCCTTGCGCGACAAATTGGTTCGATCTAGAGCGTCGTTCCGCATCTCCGTACTCCTTACGCCACTTATTTATTTAACATATTTAGTGAAAAGCAAAGATTATTTCCGAGTATGAGAATGATTTTTGTTATAAGAATATGTGAACAAAAATTTAAAGGGCAGTGAAAAGATTAAATGAATTATTCAGCAACGTACGGCCGATACGGTGAGAACAATTGTTTGATCTCTAATTGAACGCGGGGACTGCGATGTGGCTGTTCAATAGGTCTCGGAGCTCTAACACACACCACTTTCATCTGTTCACAATTTAGACGTGTATTTGAATGTACCGCTGAAATCTTTAGTTTATTACCGCGTTGGGTCAGACAGGTTAAGAAGGATTTTAATTTACGCTATGTTCCATGAGTCCGTAGAACTTCTACACTAGGGCGACGACTACAGAGCGCGTCACGTCGCCAATCAACACTATTATCTCTACTGCTACTGATAATAACGCAAAATATTAATTAAACGCAAAACTACACAAAACTTATCCGATTTCATTCCACTAGAAAGAACAACGTCCATCTCACCGAGTGCACTCGCAACAGAACAGAAGGAACGGTGTGTAGCTTTGTCATTATGAGCTGTTTTCTTAATCTTGGGTCGATAACTGTTGTTGCCGATTAAAACTGTACCTTAGACAGTCTTGCACTGATCCTTACTGTATCTTCCGACACATCACTTGGCCTTCGTCCCTCTGAAGAATATATATGTACCTGCATGTACCAATACGTAAAAAGTCAACAGAACAACTTTCCATTTAAATTAAATAAAAATCAATATAAAAACAGAAATAACCATATTTTGGTTCATTTAATATTAAGTCGATACTATTTCTTCATTTATTTCCTGCAATGGTATAGTTTTGTAATCGATAATTATATTAACTTTCAATTGAATAATCAACATTTTATCGAGCGCTCGATACCCGGTTAAGGTTAACTGTATTTAAAAATAGAATGTAATTAAATATAAAATACGTGTCCGTCCGCGTGTGTCATTTATTGTAGGTTACACAACGTTACAGTGTCAAAGAACTCTTATTTAAATTTAATATTATTTGTAAACCACCAGCAGTCATCTCCAACACCTTTGGCCTATACAATTAGAGGCAAGTTTTTTTTATATGTAATAAAAAAAACGATTTGCAATCAACGAAAACAAAACAACACAGACACCGAGTTAGTCGTTTCGAGGAACTTCCTCGTGAGGTGTGTAACGAGCTTAAGGCAATCCTTTAACATACCCCCTTCTGTATCGAGCTCCAATCAACACACAACATTAAAATATAATTAATATTAAGTTAATTAATATTTAACTTTTACGACGCGTCGTTAAATTGAGACGTAAACATTTTAAAAATAATAAAACACGGGAAAGCAGCGTCACACTCAAGAACTCAACAAACCGACAGCTTTGTCTTTACTTTCGTACAAATGATGGACAATATATGAACCAACGACCCTTCGCTTCGCGGCTAGGACTCTCAGCTGTTAGACCACTGTGCCATCGAAGCGATCCCAGATTCTTGATTAAGATTCAAATCACAGTGATTACATTAATTGAAGGTGTAACAATTGACGCCGAAGCCGCCATTTGCACACTCGCGTGTTGGCGCCTCCGATTACTTTAACACTGTCAAATCGAAAATATTTATTGAGTTTGTCACAATATTTCACTGGACTGTTATTTTTATATATTCAATGGTGACACGGACCACGTCCACACCTATTGTATATAAGCCTCGTCCATACATATTATACTTCTTTGGTTCTTGCTACTGTAAAGGTTTAATTCAAATTAACATGTGCATATATTTATATAAAATAAACACAAATTTAAAAAATCCGTGCCCGCAGGGGGACACGCGTGGGTAGACCTCTTTTGGTACTTAAATTTAGAGCAAAAAATAACCTTTCTATTAAAAATATTTGCGGGGAATGTTTACCGGAAAAAAGTTGCCGTGGTTTTACCTACCTTAAATTTTCGAGCTAAAAGCGGTTTTTTTTTCTCGGAAACGTACCTAAATTTAGAGTAAAAATAACCTTTCTGTTAAAAATACTTGTGATGTAAGACTGTTTACTGTTTTGTGTTCGGACTCAGGCGGTCATAAGATCTCCTGTGAAGAATTTTTTCCAAAATTCGAAAGTCGGATACACCTGAATGGGCAGACCAAATTCTTAGAGGTCTACCCAAAAAGTCAAAAAATTAATAATATTAGTATAGCGCGACGTGTACACGTCCTTATTTCTTTACATACCGTCAAAGAGACGATGCCACAAGACTTAATTTGTTACATTTCCGCACTCAACCCTCGGTATAAGAGACAACACGACGCGTAAGAAGTGTTGCTTTATGTGTAATATGTGTTATGATAATTATATAACTGACGGAGAAAATATTGCAATAACGAACAAGTTTTTACACGGAACATGCGTTTCTCCCAGTCGAAGACAAATATATTAGATTAGATTAGATCAGGTCAAGTTTCATTCACACAACATTTTTGTTAAGGGTCGTTCGTATCGGGATCCGAAATGTACTTCTTTGGTAATAGACTAGCCGTTGCCGCGACTCTGGCTGTGTAGCTCAAATATATTATTTAAAGAGACTGATACTTAGGAGTAGCGCCTTCAAACAATATATAGAAGAAGCTAACCTTAGTTTAACGTCAAAGCCGATAGAGGTCGCTGTCTAAGTAACAATTATCTCGTTTGGTAGCACTCGTTGCAATGATACATTAAAATAACACAAGTAAATGTATAAAATAAGCACACACACAATAAAAATGTTTGATTGATACCTATTTTTATCTTTAATTACCGTCTCGGTGTCAGCTCGGCCCTTTTAGGAATTACTACCAGTTATATCCCAAACTAGGCGTTGCGTAAGACTTGTTAAAGTAACTCATGTCTTGTGTTAATCATTGTATATATGGACAGTTGGGAAAACAACCACAGGCGGACGGACAGACAGACAACAAGCAGCCCTCAACTGGAAAAATCAGAGAAGGGTTCCTTGAGTATGCATTGAGGAGAGATTTGAAAATCCTCAAGGGATCGAATATAGATGATGGGTATTGTGTACAGAAACTAATATCTATATACTAGCTGATTCCCGCCCGCGAGCTGGCACACTATTCATTTGGATATTTAATTTATATTTTATATTTAGAGTAAAATTTTTAATTTTTAAATAGAGAAATATAATGCCAGTCAGTGAATACACACATCACCTATGAGGCACTGTGTATTAGAATGCGTTCCCGTTATGTAATGTGGATTCCCAGTAGGCTTACACCAAGAAAAAATTGCCATCATATAACTAAGGACAAATTTCGATAATTTTTTTTTTATAATATTTATTTCTTTTTCGTATAAATTAAATTCAATCTCGTAATCAATTATATTTTTACGTCCTTGATGTTTTATTTATGACAATTTTTAAATTTCAAATTCAACTTTTTTGCACCCCGCCAAACATCATCTAAACTCTGGTTGCCATGGTAACCGTTAATATGGTAACCGTTGTTATAGCATCCCTTGTCATCATAACCGTTGTAATGGTAACTGCGCCTATGGTAACCGTTGCTATAGTTGACTGAAGCGAGCGCAGCGAGCTGAGGACTTTTTACTACTGAGGACTTTTTCACATTCTTTATCACGAATAGACTCAAAAACTACTTGACAGAAAATAATGAAATTTTGTAATCAAAAAGACACGCATAAGGTGGTGGTTTAAAAAAAATAATTCTGAAAAATGTCATGTCGTTGAGGAATAATCGTCAAAAAACTGATATCCCATTGAATTCAATGAGAAAATTTGCGCGAAAAATTTGCTTTACAATGACATTGTCCACAACGATGAGTCATTACACTAGGCTCGCTTCGCTCAATATGCAAACGGCACCCAAGATTTTGCGCGAGCGCAGCGAGTCAAAATTGAGGGTTTGTTGGCGCCCCTAGTAACTCTTACTTCCATCTATATACACACTTATCATGAAACCTCTGTATATATAAGTAAATAACTATAAGGCCGATTGACTTGATATTTGTTGAAATTCGTTCAGATAAGAATTCCGTAAAATCTATTCTTAATGGACGTCTACATCACAAAAGAAGTAACTATGTAAAATTTTAAGTTAATCGGACAGATAGTGTCGGCGATTTCGATGAGACAGTAAGTGGTAAATCGCTAATATATAGATATAACTTTAAGATACACGTGGCATCTCGAAAGTATAATATATAAAAATGTAATGTAGCTGAGAAGTGCTAAAACTGCAGTAAGTAATAAATAAACCGGCGCAAGTTAACAGCATTCCGATAAGTGGTTTGTTATTAAAAGCGTAAAATTTGCGCTAATTATTAAAATTTATTGCCCTTTTCGGATATCGATAAACGAACTGATTTTTTGATATTTATTAACTTTATTTAACAAAAGGTATGCAAATTAAGTGCATTTATCACATTTCTCTTAATTAAAAAGTATTTACGGCCGCCTTCGAGCCTTGGGAACACTTCCGCCAAGAATATTTAAATATCACCATGCGCTTCGGACAGCAGGACTCGTACCAGTGAGGGTAGTTTACTAACTGTTCTGGTAGGTAATACTACTTCCCGTCTATCGTCTGCCCGTCTTGAGTAGAGGATGAGAGTAAGATACTGTTTACGTTACATCACTAAAAATCGTATTTAACATTCAAAAAAAAAATTGAAAATATATATTTTACAATTTATCTAAGAGAAAAATTTCAGAAGTTCCATCCGAGTAATGTCGAGGAAGATCTCTAGTAAAGTACAAAATTCCAGTCACTGACCACAAATCATCATGAGTAACATCTAAGGTTATCAGTCAGAAGTTTTGCATCAGTGTGTCTTAGAATATAGATTTAGCGCAGATGAAACATTGCGAGATACAGGTCCGAAAGGGGTCAATTGAAGACGGTTCGTATTAAGAGTCGGTGAGGTCGAAAAAAAATGCAATGACACGCGTCTAACAAACAAGAGAACAGTCAAGCGGGAATATTTTTATGCCTTTGGCTTCAATTAAATGAATATGAATAATAAATATTTAATAGATTTAATAATAGATAATATCCTTATCGATCATTCCACCACCAGGGTTAGCATCAAGTACATAGCATCAGTGCGTTGGTCGCGAGGTCAAGGCGAGAGCGACATCAACCACGCCTGTGACGGCCGTTCGGGTGTATGCGTTATTGTCAGTCGGCCGTTGTCGATATACCCGCCCTATATAACAATTATAATCAATTCAATGCTCATTTCCTCCCGCACGCGGCGTTCAGACGCAGTTTATTGCAATGCGGGACGACCACTTTGAAATTGAAACGTTTTGCTGTTTGTGAAACAGACGCAGCACCACCTCACAGCTATCTCGCGCCAGGGCACAGATAGATTCAAATTAAACATATCAAACAAAAAACTGACTTATATATCTCGAGCACAGCGCAGCACGGTTAATACAGTACACCCTTCATTATTATATCACTAGATAACTAGATAGCTTTGCCCCGCTGAAGACCGACTTCAACTTTCTAAAGGCCCATATAATGAAGAAGGAGTTTAGTAAACTTAACAAAATCACACAAACATCTTCTCGCTAATTTGGTCTGCTTAAAAACATTCGTTAATAAATTAAATATTAAATATTTAATTAGTTAACTTTTAATTAATTTAAGATACGAAACATGCGCGGGTGCGGCGGTCAATAATTACTAATAATACTTATTATATACATTATACATATGTTTTTAAAAGAATCAGTTACTATACTATTAGTGTATATATAACATAGTTGTATTGGTAGTATCATCATCACCATCGCGACCGCGCCCCCTTTCACCAGTACGTACCGAAGAGCTGCCTTCAAGGACCCACAGCGGGGAGAGCACGTCACCTCCGCGGTGCCGGACGACACGGGACACCGAAGGGAACCGTTTATACGGACTAACTGACCGTGCAGACCTTTATTTTTCGTTTTATTTAATTACCCTTTTTCCATATATCTATATAAACACAGAACCGGCCAAAGTGAATGTGTATTTACATTCGTTATATTAGCGTTATAAAGTATATCAATTGTTGTTTGTCGTTATCATCAAACACGCCGTGTTCACATTGTATTCAGTGACTACTTCTAGAACATCATAGCCGCAGTGTTGTCTTTTGACGAACAGACCGGACACAGTATGAATATATTATATATATATAGCTGAGCAGGGCCACTTCGATGGTCGTCAGACATTTTTACTGTACTGTATTGAGTATAGAAAGTTTATAATTTTATATATATATATATATTTTGTGTTGTGTCCCTTCTTTTCCTAGTTACTAGACCTCCCCAGGTCCGGAGGTCTTTGCAATAACAGGATAAAAGTATACTATAAAACTAACAAACGTGTTTATTTAGATGAGGAATGATGAACGCTGAACATAAGAAAACAGCCTCGGAAAAAACGTAATATTCTAATTAGAAATGATGAGTTAACTTTAAGAGACAGAGACCTGCTATCGCGGACTTGTTTGTAGTATTTCGGTAGATTCACAATGCTCTAGTACATCACTGTCGCGTATCTCCCAGCCGACACAGTGTAACAGTAATCGTTATATTTCAGTCAATTGTGGTAAACTATTTTTAATTTTATTATTAATAATAAATTTAATTAAATAATTTAAAATCGTGATGTATTATTTACCTTCACATGCCTCAATAATTTCCCTATCTTTTCCAATCTTTTATTTCTTTGTTCAGTAGCCGTTGAGAAAAGCAATCACATACAGACAGACGGCTCATAAGGACTTTGTTTTACAATTCGACCGATTGGTAATATGAATAAATAATTACTCGAAGAATAAATTGGTTAATTTATATATGGAATCAATATTTTTACATTTTTTGCCACTTTGATTTAAATAACAACCAGTTTGTTGAGTGATCGGCGCACAACCGCCGGCTGAATTGACTTAGTATCTGTTCATCTAACATTGATTTTAATATCGATAATATTCGAGATCGATTATTAATTCCGCTCATAAATCATCGCTAATAGACGCTTCGACATTTAAACATACATACGTCGTTATCTAATGACATGTATTATTTAAGTGAACATAAATAAAATTAATTTAAATTTAAACTTATGATTAATATGATGTTTATTTATGACTAGTGATAGCCCGCGACTGGGGCCTTCTTAAAATGTGTATTCTAGAATTTTTCATAAAGTTAATCGATCTCTACGATCAGCATTCCGATAACATTTAATTTCTAAATTGGTTACTTTCTAAATGTAGGTGAAAGATTAGTCTTAAAGTGGTACTTAGTTATTTAGTTATAAACCTCTCTAACGCTAGTGTAAACGCGGAATATAATAATAACTCCGTTAGTACATTAGTGGTACATTGATAAAATACCAAGGACGGAGGGTCAAGAACCCAGCGCGCCCTACAAAGAGTTCAAATCACTCGAGCGCCGCTTGCTTAGAACGCACAATTAAAAAATACCCATTACGATTACTTACTTCAAATGTCATAGTGTGTGTGTGTGTGTGTGCGTACGTGTGTGTGTCACGTACGTCATTAGATAATAAATGGAGTTCATTATAATAATACATTTTTATAGAATTACAATGTTATTTTACTACGTAAGAGTTGGGAACCGCAGACTCGGTCCTCAGTTACAAATGTTCAATGGCCGAGTTAGTTAAGACTGCCGCTGCCACGTTTAGCCCTCGCACTAAACTATACTATGGCGACGAGAATTATCCCTCATCTTACGTTTTAAATGTAAATGCAAATTAAGATCTTCGCTTACGCTTTATTAATAATATAATATTAAACATAAACCCTTTTTAAATATATTTTCAAGGTAATATTTTTGTAACAACCTTAGGTTTTTATAAACTTTCATCATCAACTTCCTATCGTTTCTTAATATATTTTGTTTAAATCACAAATACATACTTTTAAAGCATCTGAAGAAAAGAAAAACCATTTTTAGGAATAACCGTCTCTTATAAATATGTGACAGCTGTTTCCCGCGGCTCTGCCCGGGTGCCTCACGCGGGACACAGAGCGGTCACTGGGCTCATCGATACAACATGTCCCATGTTTAATTTGACACACAAACTTCGCTTCTGTGTTATGTCATACCACCTCCTGTTTGTTTTCCTTTATCAATTGATAAAAGGAAATTATATAATATGATACAAGTGATAGGAATACTCTTATCAGTGTATTTTAACTATTTTAACGGTTCAGTATACAAGGTTTTTTTCAATAAAAAACCAAACGCTTTCTGCTGGAGACCCGTGTTCGACTCCAGGTTTCGCTTCCGTAATTACAAAGGACACAACAGGACATAAAATAAATATGAAATACCAGAGATAAATCATACTATTTTAAAATTTGATAAAAATAATTCATATTTTAAATATTTAATATCTTATGGAGAGTATGTCTTTCCAAATGACTGTCCCGCGCGTGCTCTGGAGAGGGTAGTTAGCAAACTCTACACGCGGGTGCGTCCGCGAGGAAGACGATGCACTTAAGCGTTGTGCGTTTAACATTACTTTATATTTTAACACAGATATAAATAAAGTAGCATGTACTGATAAAAGATTTTCTAATTTGTCCCGTAAACTGATAGTAGCGGCCATCTTCAGTTTAGTTTTTGTAAATTATTATTATTATTAGAACGCGCCGCCAACAACAATGACAAATAAAAATTCGTATTAGACTTTATAACCAATTGTCATCTTTGGATTCCGACAACAGTCGACTTCCTACATAGTCTATCCGCCAGGTTGTTGCACTGCGCGGCACATATCAGGATTTCAATCTTTGATATCGACATTTTGGATCAAGATCGATTATTAATTATGTACACCGACACTTATCCTGTGTGGTAATAAATGAATATTGTGCAGTCATTTTAAAATTATATACAATTTAGCTTCCGCAGGTCTTCTGTCCGCAAATATCGAAAAGTAGTCAACGGATTCAACTATTCCACATATTGTATTTAGATAAAGTCGCGGAAGACAGTTAGCTAAATATAACATGTCTCAATACCTTGACTTAGCTCGACCGAGTAGACCCCGGCCATCTACACTTGTATCAAGAAAACAAATTTATTTTATTAATATATCTTCAATCGTCAAATCCTTCAGGAGTTGGATAACCAATGTATTGATACAATTATAATTAGTACAAGTTTTTAATTTTTTTACATATATATGCAATTTATTGAGCCCCAGCAGAAAACTATATAATCGTATTCAAAATCGATACGTCGGAGACGTCCGATAAATGTCCGATTAAAGATCAATAATCCATATCTGACCAAATCTGTAAAAAGTATCGATGGATACCATCGGCCGGCAGATGACACTCGTTCCATTAGTTTTTGTTTTCGTCCACAGATGGCGCCTAAAAGTGCAATTGAGGAATCGCGTCGTTAACTCGATACCTCTCTGCCGCCCTTTATTATTGTAATATTATCTATTTTACATTGCTATGTAAATATATTAAATTTAAATGATTGCCCAAACAGCTCTCAGATCTGTTAATAAAAGTTTCGTCAAAATCCATTCACCTCTCTTCGATACAAACAAACGGAGTGACCTGGAAGAAGTATAGACGAGGCGCCTTCACACAAGAACACGCTCTAATTTAATACTACTACAGTAATACTACAGTAACCCTCTTCCCTTTCCGTGTGTACAATATCAAAACAAACAGCGCCTCGTCCCAGGTTCGAATCCGTGTCGTGATAATATCCACGTCAACGTATGTATAACACACACGTGGCCGAAGACCACAACTACATATTTATTTGTTTTCACCTCAAAATAAATAATAAATTACTACCTAAATATTTATGTTTTTAAATGTTATTGATTGTAAGAATATAATAGAAAAAAAAATAATTTAAATAAAAAAAAGATTATTTACAGAAAATCAAATATTAATAAATAGTCACACAATAATACAAAATAAATAAAATATTAAAACACAGTTGTTGTAGTGACCTGTGAGGTGACTGACACTGTTTGACACTGTTTGACGCTATCCACATATCACCAGTGAGATATCTTACAGATTGTAGACTCCCAGTAGATACTTATAATTGCTGGTGATCAATGCAGATGATTATCAAACTGACCGCACTCCAGTTCTGACCTTATATTTTTTTTAAGAGAAGCCTAAAATATCTAAAATATCTAAAATTATAATATTCATGTAATCCACACTTTAATCCAGCGATATCAATACAAATATCAGATAAACACACGGCCGACCTAACACACACACATGTGTGTGTATACATGTGTGTGTATACATGTGTATATAAATATTCATTATATTAAATAAAATATAAATGTGTTAGATAAGATCTAATAATATTACAAGTCATTTAGATTTTCGAATTTGAAATATATTAACATATTATATATATAAATAACTAATTATATACATTGAGCCGCAGCGTCCAAACATGGAGGATACTGCACATTAAATATTCATTTGTTTTAGATATTAATAAAAAAAGCTTAGATTTCACATTATAATATAAATACCAATATTTGCCGTCTCTTTCTAACACACAGCCATTGATTCCGAGTAGAAGGGATAGGGGATAGTTTGTTGTCTAATATGAAAACGACTCAGTCTTAACTAGATTTTTGTTAGATTCATACATGTGTTAAAAAATTAAGTGCGAGTCAGTTTTTAAATTTGACATGTTATTGGTATTTAAAATAATAATATAATACCCATTAATTAAGTATTAAATAAAAAACCCAAAAAATATATTAAATAAATAGAACCAGTTATCATCCTGCTATCTCTCCTCATATCTCACCAGAATATTAATCCGACTCGATATGGATTACAAAGTTGTTAGAATTTACATACATTTGAATAATACATTCAATTTGTTGGCTGTGATAAAAATATTTATATATTTTTAGTTTTAAAATAGAATAAATTAAAAATGCAAAATATATATTTTTTAATCTGAAGATGTAGGCACTAGCTGTGGTATGAACTCATTAGTCACCATGTACTGATGTACTGGTGTACTGGTGCCACCAATTGATTTTAGAGATATTTTTAAAGGCTTTAAAAATATCTGAAACATTTAAGCAAATTGAAGCTACATTGCATATATTTTAAATTGTGTCTAACTGAGCCACTTTTTATATTTTGTTAAAGTTTTTAAGTGTTTATTGATATTGATTTGATCCATCACTGAGATATATTAAGTTTGATACATTGGTAACACTGGGTATCTAATGAATAATGAATAATGAATAGCTATGCAGTTGAAAGGCGGCTGGTTAAGGTCGTTTTAAGGAACATTCTATTTTATTCTATTGCAAAAATACTTGTCCACTTAATCTAATATAGTTAACGGGCTGCAATGTAATTGTGTGTGAGGTACTTACGGGAGTGTAGGAACATTGGTAGAAAATCCTCATCTGTTCATACAATCGGCATCCGAGATCAGAAAAAAGAAAAATCAACGGATACTTTCACAATCGGAATGCTCAATGCACTACTCACTAATAGACAAACAATGACGCACCAGTCACCACAATAAACATTTCAAAACTCAACACGGTGTCAACAGCCACACTGGCTATAGTTTGTATCCTCCCGAGTACTAACCCATATTCCACTTGTATCTTATATTACTCTGTAATGAACGAAATTACTACCAATTTACAACAACGCGCTCGACGTCCGTTCGCCGCGAGAAAATAATTGTAAAACGTTTTTCGAAAGCGCCTAGATACGGAGTCGGGGCTCTTTCGAAAATGTATGAAATATAGTGGAGCGGTAAATAGGAAAATCGATAAGACCGTTGTCGCCGGATCGAAACTAGAATAACAATTTATCAAAAAATGTAATAAAAACGACATTATTTCTTATGTCGGTTTCGAGCTGTCAGAATTTTCTGAGACAACCGACCGATTTTAAACCGTCGCTATTAACTATTCTATTTACGTAAACCGCGTTCGTCTAAAACCAGCCGGTTAGCATCGTCTGCCGAGGGAATAGCGACCTTATCGACTTTTCCACTTACGACTTTCATATTTGGCGCTACTTGAAAAAAATGCAAACGGACACGAATTTGTTTGTAAAACTTACGAAGAGTAATAATTAATCAGTGGGTTGGAAAATTCCAAATAATGAGTAACGAACAAGCGCGCGGTATCCGTAGGCTGAAACGCGAGACACTGTTTTCGAAACATTTGGCTCGACGTCATTTTTGGCGTATTTTGAGTTGGATCGTGAACGGGAAAACTCGAAAGCATTCGGTTGCGAGAAAGGGATAGAGTCATAACTATGACAGACAAAAGTGAACTTTAAAGGCCCTCATAGTTCATACTTAACTGTTTAAATTTCCCAACGTAAAGTAAGAAGCCGTACTATTTTTAAGTTTTTTCTATACTACGTATATCGGCTAGAAGAGAGAACGGCTGTTTTTCTATGTAATTTTATACAAGTGTGAGTGAGTTCCGTACGTGTAGTTATCGTTTGGATTATATTTGTGAGGGTTTTCTATTACATAAAAATTGTATAGCGACGGCTCACGGAATCAATATTCTAAAAATTCATTTAATATTTT
This sequence comes from Melinaea marsaeus rileyi, assembly GCA_918358865.1. Classification (NCBI taxonomy): domain Eukaryota; kingdom Metazoa; phylum Arthropoda; class Insecta; order Lepidoptera; family Nymphalidae; genus Melinaea; species Melinaea marsaeus. Next base: position 45,395,268 of record OU911083.1, on the reverse strand, counting down.
GAGCAAGTCATCACTAGATTGGATATAGTTTTGAACTACAATAACTTTCATATTTGGATGAAGTTTATTAATGTCCGGTATTTTGAAGTTGAAATTCTTCAAATGCATCTAATAAAGCCGTATGTAATGTATGTAATATATGCTTTATGCATTTAACGGCAGGTATGTTTAGTGTTTGCATAAAATGTGCACGACTGCAATGGCCGCCCGTTGTGAGGTTTCGAAAATCGAAAACACTTAAATATTGCACAACTAATGCCGTTATAATTGTATGGCCTATTAATTTATTAATAACTGCGATTAAAAAGAAAAATTCATTATTTCTACAGATAATTATTACTTGTTTTGTAATATTATTAATATTTTTTCTTTACTTATTAATTATTTGATAAATACCAAATAATGGTTTTTGGTATCTCGGAAAGGAGAAAAAAAAAATTAAGTACCTTATTTCTAAGACATTGTGTAGTTCCATACTTTTACGATTAATATTATAGATAAAGTTGACTTAACTTTGGACTACAGTTAACAAAATAAACTGCTCCTGACCTTAGACCGGGTGACGTCACGGGGTGATTGTTTACAAATATTTGAAAACATTAAATTGTTATTTGGGTGATAACAGTACTATTGGTATTGTGTAAATATTGTTTGTACCCTGAGTAACTTTCTTTTGTGTGTTTTAAAGTTGATCCTTAATAAACATGTAATATTTTTTAATTTAGGACGATCTTTTGATCTGTGTTTACCTGAAATCATTGTAATTACTGTTAGAGTGAACATGTCAGTAAAAATTAAGTAAACTACTATCATGAAAGTACCATGAACTGGCTTTTGCCCGCTGCTTTGCTTATTTGGAAAAGGTTTAGAGGGCAGAGTAGCTACTTAAAAAAACTGAGAATTTTACGTGATTGAAAGACAAAGCTCAATATAAAACATAATAATAACATAGTAATAACATTGCGTTTAGTATTAAGGCCGAAGTCAGCAGTGGAATTCCTCAAGTATTTCAATTTGAACAACATTCAATTATATATTTTTTTTTAACGCTCATTTTGTACGAAAACAGTTTATTAGATACATTGGTATTCCAATACGCAGACCAACTTAAACATAGAGGGTGGCCGGGATTGAGCCACGCCATCCATGTCCTTACCTACTCTGTTCAAGATAAGTCGCTCAGTAAACTAAATTTAATTTAAATACGTACAAATAACAAACCCTGGTTTCTCTTTCGATTTCTCATTGCATATAACAATACTAAATATGTATTCTGCTAAGTAGTAACTTTGTTAGTTATATTAAGATTTTACTAAGTGTTATGTAAACCGTCAGTGGCTCCGCGGACTCTCCCAGGACCGTTGAATTTTAAATTACTCATTTTGATACAATAGAGTATTGTACTCCCGGCAACCGATACCATCACCGTATTGACTGATACCATCACTGTGGCAGGGTGCATCACCCGCGTTGTCACGCCCGAGGTGATTGGGAAAGAATACCACTTCGTTATCCCGACAGACCAAGACGACAAATAATATAGTATGTAAAGTAGATTATTCTTTTTTATTTAAACTCTTATTTCATTCTCATAATACGAGTAGTCGGTAGTGGCACTAATAACTCAAGAATTTGATTATAACAATCTTTAGTATCAAAAAAGGATCAGGATCGGTTATTAATTTACATTGAACCAACAGTCGGGTTCCGCGGCGGTCGGTCAAAATGATACCCCTCTCTGTCACCAGACTCCGTCTACACTCCTCCTTATTACATTCATATCATTTTCTACAGACGTCAAATAATTCACATTATTTTAATAATGTCACTTAAAACGGCAATCTTTTATTTGTTTTATAAATAATTTAAAAATAAACCTCATTTTCAATCCAAGTGTGGGCTGTGAAGCGGCGGGAGCCGGGTGTCTGGCTTGTAAATGTATAACAGCGCAAGATATACCCTAGTGAGTCGAGGAATCTCAAACTTAAAACAACATATTGACCACAAGTATTGAATTGATCTTATTTATCTCTACATAACACACACACACACACACGCACGCACACACACACACACACACACACACACGCACGCACACACGCACGTGTATATAAATGTTAGAATGTAACACATACTTGGTGTCTTATTATGGTCTGTTTTTTGTGAGATTGATTTCAAAGTAGACCTAGGCTGTGAACTAGGCGTCTCACGCGAGCTAGTGGTAGCGAGTGGTTCTCCAGCCTTTCACCGACAAGGCGGCCTGCATACGGAGCGGCTCGAACGCATTCAACTATTATTTTATATGGCTATATTTCGATTTCAATTCTAACCATTTTACAAGTACAAGTGACCCCAATATCAGTATAACTAACTTACTTATCTTCACGCCATATCCCTTGCGGGGTAGCCAGAGACGACGGAGCGCCAAACGCTACGGTCCCTGCATACCTCTTTCGCCTCGGCCACAGACTTCAACCTTTTCATACATGCCCTCCGGGGTTCCTCACGCTTTTTACGTGATATGCTTTATAAAAGTTCAGGGGCGTAGGAACGAAATTTTTACTGGGTGGGCAGGTTTGAAATCGTACCCCCCCCCCCCTAGTTTTTAATAATGTCAAAGAAAAAAAAGTTCTACAGAAAAAAAAAATTTTTTTTTTTTTGAAATTTAATATCGTTTTTACGTATCACATCAGGGAGTATTGAACAATATTGTGAATTATCATTGCCTTCCCGGAAGCAAACAATGGCTTTCTGATTACAGGAGTCGTTGAGTCATCTAATCCGCCCAAAATAGAAAAGGTCCATTTTGTCGTGAAAAGCGACCTTTTTGCCTCTAAAATGGTCTTGAACAAATTTCCATTGAAACCATAAATGTTCAATTTCAAAATTTTAATCCTTTGAACAAAAAGCATGGGTGGGCAATGCCCACCCTGGGAAATTTCTGGGTGGGCAGCTGCCCACCCTGCCCACACGGTTCCTACGCCCCTGTAAAAGTTGAAAAAATTATAGCAGATAATACGTTGTCTTCTGTCGACCCGTGAGAGATGCGCGGAGAAGTTCTTTAACCTTCAAGAAACACTGATTTCAATCTTTTTGCGTCATTATTTATTATTCGTGTCTTTTGTGTGTTCGTTCGTCTGACTTTTAATAAAACCCATTAATAATATATTATATTCACTGGCGAGAGTTAATAACATTATCTAGAATAAATATATATAATAAATGTGTAATATACCTTATGGACATAGTCAACTTTTAAAAACGACCTTGAACAACCGACCTTATCGATTTACTTATAAGGTTGATATTTCCTTGAGAGACCCGTTTTAAATTAGTTAATACTTTGCTTTATTTACGAGTAGGTCCACACTTGGACTTCCTTGACACGACTCTTATTTGGAACAATTTAATAAGAGAGAGCGATCACCCTAATGTCATTAATTACGAGTCTTAAAAAATTAAATAATATTAATTTTAATAAAGGCCGTCGCGCGGACGCACGACCCACTTTTGGCAAACTATTTATAGATGTAGTTAATCAAAACAGACGGAAAATAGTATTGCTTTTATATTGACATTGATAAGTATTTATTAACTATTAAATATATTTTACTTCCTACTCTAAATACTAAACTATTTTGGAAGAAAAATTATAATATATAACCCTGAGACAGAGAACTTTCTCCTTCCTACTCTCCCTGCTTCTCCCTCTTCTCCCGCTCCAGCTCTCTCCTTCCATATTGACATCTCCGGAAACTAAATGTATGCACTGAAAGAAAGAGAAAACAAACACCTGCTATTATTAGTTGCATAAAAAGGATTCCAAAACCAGTTATCAACTTATATAAATGAAAATCAACGGACTGAATCGAGAGCGAGACTATTTTTGGACTATGTTAATGTTAAGCCAAAAACAAACCAGTTTGGATTATTAATAGCGAGTGTGAGGTAACGGCGCTGACGGCGCGTACGCGTACGGCTAGCGACACCAGGGTCCGCCTGTCCGCGGGCTGCGGGGCTGCGGTGCGCGGTGCGGGATTTATTCAACTAATATATCTTATTTTATGAAATCTAGACCGGTTTTCTCTATCGGTTATACATTTTTACCACAGCTAGCTAGCTGCTAGCGGCTTCGCCTGCCTCTCTCCTCACACTTGCCGAAATCTTAAATTAATATATATGTTTGTATGTTTATTTTCGTGTTTAGTTTTACGGAGTGGACCGTGAGATAGACGCTTGATGGTACGTGGTCGAGCGATTAAATCTAAAAATATGAATTATTCTGTCACCCTGAGAAGAGGGGTGCAGAAGATTTGGACGCACGGGGAGGAAGGGTGTTTAGGCTTTAGAGGGTGATACTACTTTATCAAGTCAGACCTTAAACATGCAAGTTGACGACCTCCTACATAGTTTCCGGCACAGCCTTCAACTACGAGGTCGTTCATTAATCACGTGATGTCTTTTAGCTACATTTTAACACCCCCTCTCCCCCCCGCCCCTCGTGATGTTGAGGTTTTCATTTACCCCTTCCCCCTACACCAAATCAGATATATATCAGATATATTTTTATATATGGGTATTATTTTAATAAATGCTGTTTTATTCTTGTTGCTTCTTACAGGTATCAAAGTATCACTCATGATATCCCCCCCCATGATCCAGTTAATAAGTATTACAATGTAATGAATAGTCTTAACAACGGGATAGCTATGTGCACCGAATAATATGAAACATATTCAATAATGTCTGAACACTTTAATTAATAATTAAAATACCATCGGCTGATTGATTTACAATCACATTTATGGCTGAGTTTGGAAAAAAATATATATTCCTTTCATTAATACAACATTATTACAGTTTTTTTGTTACAAATAAAAAATATTTTAAAAAATCTCTAACGAGATCGAGGACATGTCTCTTAAAATGCTAAATTATTTATTAATTATTATATATCTGTCACATTAAAAATTATACGGTAGTATTTAACGAAGCAATAAAATATATACGGGCTTAACCGATTTTGAGGACACTTTATACGATGGTGATTATTTTAAAGTTAAGTAAATTTATATTTTATACAATAATGACCAACAACACTGTTACAATGTAAAAAAAATATTAAAAGAAGACATTGTCTAAATAGGTTTTATTTCCATTTTTCCGATCAAAAACTACGACATAATTTAAATAAAATTAAAACTATACTAATTAAAAAGAAATAAAAATAAATAAAAAAACCCTCGCACCAAGCCGAGCCGAGCCCGCCCCGGACAGTTCACGGAGCGTAATTAAAAATATATTTATTAGAGCGCTGACCTCTAGATATGTGTTTCTAATCTGTTATCCTCCATTTAATATCTATATATTAATGGCAGGTCTAAAAAAATGTTCTCTAATATTATAAAAACTAATTTGTATCTGCGGTAAACATGTTGATGGCAAACGTTGCGTACTAGGAGCCGGTCTGTTTTAATAAAAAAACAAATGTCAAAAAAGTCATTTTAACCTAAAAAAAACGAGATTTTGAATTTAGTGAAAAATGTATAAGCAGAGAAATTCATAAAACTCCAAAAACGCGTTATTCCTTCGCTATTTCATCCAGTAAAAAGCTCATAAAAATGTAATATTCACGGGGCTTTACAATATTTTAGTACATATTTTCATCCCGCGAGCGCACACACACACACACACACACGTACACAAGAGGGACCGCAAAGAGATTACAACTTTGTGTAAACACAATAAAGGCGAAACTCGAGTGCATTTAGTACGGAGATAACAAAGTTCGAAATTCAAAACCGTTCACACACGCGCGTAATCGATTTTCGAAATGGCGTTGCCTCCCTTCCCGGCCGTAACTTTTTTATATTTTTTATCGTAGACGAGCGTCTTACGGCCATTTTATTAGGTCGCTTTTTTAATCTATACTTCGTTCCATCTCTATATACAATATTTGTTCAAGTTAATCGACTGCGCGAGTAGGTTTATCAAATAGTTTTTATTTGGATTCGTGTGACGGAGGGCGACTATCTAATATCTATTTAAACAATTTAGAGTAGTTTCTCGAAATTAAGTTTCAAGAACAAAGCGTAAATGCTATGTAAAAAAAATATATATATTATTTTAATGGTCAAATGTTTGTAAATATTTAAGCTAACGTTAATATTAGTTTTTATTATACTAATAGTATAAGTCAATTCAAATGGACTCTTAACTTAATTGTGACGTTTGGAGCGCATGCAGTCCGCGGCGGGCCGGCGTCCACGGCGATAAGTCAATTAAAAAAGATTTATAAAGAATTTGACAGACATGTAAGAATAAATGGCTTTAAATAGTAAAATCATTTTTAATACATCGTAAGTAAGTATCGAGAGATACTTTAAGCCCGGTGTCGGAGTATTTCTCGGCCGCAGACTGGGGGGGGAGGTTATAAAAAATGTTATATCCCTGCGTCTGCGTATAAGACATTTTTTTTAATCAATATGAACTCCACGATGCATGTGTTTTTATCAAATGGTCGCCGAGAGGCAAAATATTTTCAAATATACATATTTCATTTATTTTTTTTACGTAGGATAACATGTAAGTATGTTTGTCAGTTCGTTAATTTGTAATAGTTTTCGTTAATTGTGTTCTGGATGCACACATATGCATAGATACGCCCAAACTCAAATCACACCAACAATTATCTCCTGTGAGAATAGAACCCGCGACCGCGTCCAGCGCTCGGGGACACCAACTGCCAAAGTAACAGACCATTAAATAAACTAATAAATTATTATTAATATAGTAAAAAGCGGACTCGGAGCTACATTCTTTGAGTGTTTTTATTGTTAATAGAAACCAAAAATATATCTGACATCGTCAATCAGCTATATTGAACATAAAAGTCAATTTAACCGTTATAGGTACATACTTGTCTGGTGGGAGTCATCTGCTAATAGACAGGTACACTTGGTGTACTTCGGACGCTCCAATGTCAAGGTCGAGTATGCAAACGAATATATCTTAACTGTTTACCTCAAAGCGGAAGTACTGTGTTCCTTCGCGACAATTAATAGTAATTACGTTAAAAATCAAATTGACAAGCTTCTTAAATGACATTTGACAGTTATTCGACATGGAACTGTGAGTGTGTGACACAGAGTGCTTCTTATTATTGTTTGTACTCTACTTAGTATAACCGAGAATGTCTCCGGAGTCGTGCCATATAAGAACTATGACGTCAATGTCAAAGTCGGTCCTCACGCGGACGTGCCTCAATCATTACTTACGTATAAGTCCTTTAAAGTTGATATTCGCTTTGAAACGACCGCCCTGAGATATCCGGGGTTGCCATTATTTTTAATTATAATGAGATATATTCAAAATAATGAAGCCGTTAAGCTGTCCGTCAATCACGAGTCTCCAGCTCGCGGGCGGCTGTTTTGGAAAATTTCATTTTTAAAGAAAAGAAAAATATTTTTACATAATTAATTTATTTTTGTTTTCTGTTTGAATATAATGCGAAATGTTTCGCGGTCGCGCTATTAATATAATTATGTTGTTTTGATTGACACATGACATTTGTGTTGCACCAAATTATACACTTATTTGTGTATTTTTATAAAAGTACGAAATACGAATCTCCTTACCGCCGCTGCCGCCCGCCGCCCGCGCCATGCAGGCGTGCTGCGGCAGTGCAGTCAGCTCTCAGTGAGCACTTTCGTTAAGTTTGATCTTCGATTTCTCTTAACTCTTCTTACCATTAAGTGTCTAATAAATGCAGCGCGGGCGAGTCTCGGACCTGCGACCGTAATTATTATTATTTTATAGGAACCGATAATATATGTATGTATATCCGTTGCATGTATCTTCAAAAATTCTTTAGCGCTGAAGAATTGAAAACTAAATCGCAATTATTACTGAAAAGGAAACACATTTTAGTTTATAAATTATAATTCCATTTGCATATCCATTTAATGATAACGAAATTGTAATAAAAAATAGTTTTTAATATCATAATATTAATTAAGTATAATTTAAAACAATTAACAATTAATTATGAATAATTCGGGGTTTTCGATTTATATATATATATATATATATATATAATAAATGCTCGTAAGTATTGTTAATATGTACATTAAAGGTTATGATGGAAGGGAATCTGGTTGTCTGTTTGTGTAAGTTTGAAGGTCAGTGACCCCGTTTCCGGAGCGGAGTCAACTTCTCCAAACTGTGACTAAATTTATCCCATGTGTTTTAGATGCTTTGACGTCTGTGTGTTTGTTGAATCCGTTCTAAAACTTATAATGTTAAACGTATAACACCAGCTAGTAGCTCTCCGTCAATTAAATATATATTAATATAATGACAGTTTGATTAATTATTATTAATATGTGACGTAATGTTACTTATTTTAAAAGCAAAGACTGTCCAGAGTTAGTAGATGGTATTAAACCGTCTCGGTAAGCATCCCTCTCCTCCCGGAGCGCGTCCGCGCGTCTCCCCCCCAGCTTTATTATTTGCGTATGTGTTCGGTCGCGTCCGCTAGTAGCCGCATTCGGGGATGTGATATGCCACAAAGATATATATGCCGATTTATAAGATTTAAAGAGTTTCTTCCCAAATCAAGGAAACACTTTCCTTGATTTCAGTGTGCCGTCGTTATGTGAGATGGGGAGATGAAACAAACACTCGAGTGTGAGCTGCGGAAGGCCTGTGCACTTTCCGAGCACGACATTTTGCCAAAACTGTACCGATTTCAACTCCAGGTCCCGAGATGTTCTTGAGATTTTTTATATTTTTTTAGTTTATAAAGTTACTTATTTCATATTCTGTCTTAGATTAGGTTTATTCTGTTCGTAAAAATATACAATGTTATACTTTTAAAGGAAAAAGTTTTATAAATAATTTTGTTGTTATTGTTACATTCTTTCACTACGCACACACACACACACACACACACAAACACACACACACACTACAGTTTTAAATATAATAGTATAAATCTATTAATTCTGATTATTAAGGATATTATTATAATAACAAAGACGTCACTGACCGCCGCCATGTCACTTGGACACGAACATCGTACATTTTGGAACATTACGAAAAAACAAACACTACAATGTAATATTTGAATGTGTGTTGTTTTTAATACCTAATTAATATTCATTAACACCTATTCCTTGTTTGTGATAGTATGTAAACTCCACGCGTCACAACCAGTGCAAAGACATCGATATATCAGACAGGTTAGACAGTGTATTAAATATTTTTAAATAAGTTTCAAAATAGGCGTTTTACGAGGACTTTGAACTCGAAAAATAACTGTCGGATATTAATTATAATGATACATTTATCATTTTTAGAATTTTTATGGTTTTTTAAATTTTTATTGGATTTCAAAAGACTCCTCAACATCATGTGAATAATATTTTTTTATAAACGGGTTTGTGTCGGACAGTTTTAAGAAGGCCTCTTTGCACTCTTATAAGGATATTATTTTGATAATTGAAGCGACGAGGATCTCCAGTGGACCTCCAGTGGACCTCCGGCGGCTCCACACTAGAGTTATTGTATGTGCATAAATATATAAATGGAGAAGTGAAGCTGCGCTCCTCCACTCCTCCGTCTCTGTGCTACTGTGTATAATAATAATAATCTTCCTTCAGATAAATTTTATTTATTTCTACTTGATCAAACATAAACATGGAATAGTTGCATCACGGTCGCTGTCAATCAAGTCGAGTGACGGGATGACCTTTGGTTTTCAGGACCATTGCTGAAGAACTCAGACACAGGATTGAGGAGGAAGTCATATGAGATATTTTAAATATCTTTCAATACCTAAATAAAACTATCTACAATTACTATTATTAAGCACTTGCGATACGAGTCGTTCGAACTTATGACGATTAAAAAATATAAATTGGTAAAATTAAGTTGTCCCGAGGAAGAGTGGGGAGGACTTTAACCCTCCCCCCACATGCAGACTCTCCAAGGGGCGTCTCGAACATCAGAGTATTGTACTCGCAGCCTGGCGGCCGTCATCATCACTCGCTGTTGTTAGATTATAATTTGATTTCCCACTTCATCACAACTTATTACTGTTGAAGGTCCGCTATGAAATCGTGATTAAGATTTTGTGCCCAATGGTGAAAGACGACTAAAGACAGCAGAGGGGTCTAACAAGATGGCTGCCGGTGATACTTATGTTTACGTGATAACTACTTTGAGGTTGTTATTAAATGAATGAGCTGACGAGGTTTTATGCAAGCCCCCCCCCCCTCCCTTCCCCAGCTAAATGGTTGATTCTGGAGATGTGATAATATTTACGATATTAGTAAAGGAAAACTATCACAACTAAGTAGTTTTTAGAACTTTGCGAGTAATAGTTTGTTAACTTACTTATATTTTTGCAATCGCCAGCTGCTGTCTTAGAAGATAAATCTAAATAATGTACCTACTATAGAATCATATATCTTAATAACTCCGCGAGCATGTCTGTCCGTCCATCACGGGCAGCGCGTGTGTCTGTGTGTCTGTGTGTCTGTGGGGAACCGTACATAGTTGGAGTGTAAGAATATCTAATTGACTTAATTGGTCTCCTCACTTTTAGTATGTTTTCTTTGTTATATTATCAATCCTACAAATAGTACTTATATAATAAAGTGTCGCGAGGATGGATGTATGTGTGCTTGTTGCACTTTAACGCAGAACGAAGAAAAAAACGTTAATTACATGAAAATAATGTAAATAATATAAATGGATAAATCCCATACACTGTAGTAACAGGTTATGTTGTCTGAATGGACTAAAATGAAATAATGTAAAGTTAGAGTTAAGAGTTAAGCGAATGTGACGGAAATATTTCTCTTAAACGATTGTACATAAACGTTGCGTTACGTACGTGTAAGTGTTTTTATTTTTTGTGTTATAATTTAATATCCATAGACATTAGTTCACGTCTTTCATTGTAATTTTAAGACAATTTTTCCAAGATTTTCATTGTGAAATAGTACATCTGCACAAGTTTTCAAAAACTATTTTAGTAATTCTTAAGCAAAATATATTTAAGCTTTAGTAATTCTATTAATTATAAGTGAGTATAAGTCATAAATAAAGCTAGGTTAATAAGTTCACTAGCTTTTTCATAGCCTCGGAGTTACGGTAAGAAATTGCCATCTTGAGGTTGTACTCTGATGAGGTTGATGTCTGTGGCCGAGGCGAAAGAGGTATGCAGGGACCGTAGCGTTTGGCGCTCCGTCGTCTCTGGCTACCCCGAAAGGGATATGGCGTGAAGATAAGTAAGTATCTAAGTAGGTTGTACTCTATAAGGTTTCTATCGGAGGTATCGCCGGCTAACTTTGCATTAATATATTGGTTCATAAAATGTATTAAAGCTTCACTTCATATTTGGACCACGATGTTTAGAAGTGGCCCCGTACTCACTTTCCTATTGTTTAAACTGAACTTAATAATACATTCATCGGTCCAGAGCGATGACATCACTTAAAATAACATCTCAAAAATCTTTTCAGAATCAGTTTTTTTACGTTAAAAAAACTGCATTTATTTTCTTTTGTACTTTAAAATTATTCATATTGTAACGAGCTCCATAACCTACTTCGTAAATTAAATCGCACACTACGGCGCCGTGAAAGGTGGAATAATTGACAAATAACAATTAATGACTATAATTATAATTATTATTATAATTATAGTTATTAATGCGGCCGCAGCGAGTGTTGACTTGATTAATGACTCGCGGGAATCATTTTAATTACTTTTTATTCAACAAGCTCCAGTATTGTTCACGTCGGGTCAAATTAATATTTATAGTAAAACACAAAGATTACTTATTTTCGTTTGAAGATACTAATGTCTAGATTTTATTAATTTCATTTAATTAATCATTTTCTGTTTGAATATTTAGAAAACTGTAACAGTTATTTTGCCACAGAATGATTAGTTCTGAACGTAAAATATAATTTCGTAGTCCCCGCGGACGGAGACGTGGGACAGAACTAGTTTATATAAGACCTGCATTCATTGGTCAAATGATATTAAGGAAATGTGTTGCCATCCTCTACGAATGAGGAGCGATGGTGAGAGATGCTGGATAGGATGTTAGAAGAGGAAAGGAGGGGTTCGAACATCCAGTCCACGAGTCTACTACTTCAAGTCGATGTTCTGTTAGAGAGAAGTACGGTCGAGCCAGCCCGAACGCAGGGTGCAGTCGAGTGACAGCTGGACTCTAGCTTATAAAATATTAGATTAACAGGGATATTATAAAGTAAATTACGTACGAAACATATCAGTCACTTCATGGCGATCTCTTATGAGACCAAACAGAGTGACTTTGAGTACACCACCAAGCTCGCTGTCCTCTCTCACATTAAATGTTGGAGGTATCCAAGCCGAGAAGCGGATCGTCTATAATTATTCAAATGACTGCGAAAACCAATAATATCAATTTATCGAAACCATTTAGATTTAAAAAAAATCCTTTCTGATTTAAAAATAGATATCCTAAAAGCTAGATCAATGATTCAGTCTAGATTAAATTATCATATTTAAATAATTTACTTTCAATTTAAAATCAGTAACGCGAGCTTTTTAAATAGCCATTTGTCAAAAGTGAGGACCGGTCGAGTCGCCGCGAGTATTAATAGACTGTGATTATAATATTTTTTATATTAATATTTACGTCGTTGCGTCGTCCGTCTTACGGTTTGTTGTTAAATAATAATATAGAAATGTCTATAACATGTTGAGACATGTTGGACTTATTTAAGATTGAATCCCTACCCTACAATACAATACAATGCAGTCTACACGACCCGGACTCGATCCTGCACCCTCTGGGACCCCCGTCTTGTCCCTCTGACTAGGACTCCATATCGTTAATTTAATTATATGATATTTAATATATTACCAAAAATATATAAATAAAATCCATTTGTAGCCTATCCCCGAACCTACGATAGGTTTTTATTTGATTATAGCAGGCAGAGTCACAGTAGAAACTAGTATTAAATCAAAACTAAACCTGTTCCGTGGTTAACATGTTTTATTTCTAATCTAGAATCTAAAATATCTTTTATTTTAGCAACTTTCTATTGGAAACGATTATTAATATCGGCCCCAGTATTTTACGACCTCCTCGGCGACGCTCGTCCAGTTTTAGACTCTTCTAAGACGAGTACGTTAATTCAAACAATTATTTAAAAGCGAGAAATGTAATAATATTTTCAAAACTTCGAGTTAACATTGAAAATATCACAATAGGTTGGTATTATATACTTAATGTTTTTGTAATTAATGATGAGAGCCTCATTAATAATTTAGACCGATGTTGCGCGGATCCCACCTAAGAGAGAGAGAGAAGCCATCTTCCCGGGCTCCCCGGGCTCCCCTGGCTCCGATGGGGCGCTGCAGTTTGGGAAAACGTTATAAAATATAATTTTAAACTTTGCTCCATCCCGAGACTAATGGAGCACAGACCGGGGAATATTGACCGACCACCCCATGCTGGAAGACCTGCTGATCAGGATTTTATTCTATTTTGAGTGCTTATACAATTGGAGTGTTAATTTAATTATCTTAATCCAATTGTTTCTTCTTCAGGTGTAAATTAGTATATTCTTCTTTTTTGATAAATAATAGTCATCGTGGTATTTTCAAATCTAAAACAAATTAAAATTGAGACAAAACATAACTTTCACGTGATAAAGGAGTTATAACTTATCATTAATTAATTTTAATTAAATATTTGAATCAAATGGTTATTTAAAACAGCTTCTAGAAAATATTTATTTTTAAACGTCATAATTTATCTCTAAATTTAAATGTATTTCTAACCTGCATCATTTGAAACAACGCTACACGTCTGTCTGTGCGTTTTAGGATTTGTATGCTTGTATTTATATTTAATACAAATAATACAAATCCGAACACCTTTTATATAAATTAATATATTCGTCTGTCTGTGTTTTTATAAGGTAAAGAAAAACTGAGAAATCTATTTCCCGTCGTTTATTGACTTATGCAAAATAGCAGGTTTTTTGCCATCCATGATGAAGGAGTGAAAAGTAGGACAAAACGAAGAGTAGAGAGAACAAAGAGACAAAGAGAGAGAGCAGCAGCAGCACTGAGGAGCAGCAGCACATTACTTATATCCTAAAGCCTTGCGATGCTCCCGCAGTAAACATTCTATACTTATTTTAAGGTTGTGTGAAACTACCGGCTTTCATTATCATCCCAAAATAACTCCAACAACGTACAATGTGTAATGTATGTGTCAACATACTGTGGATATACTGTGGATATACGTGTATTGAAATATTAACAGACATTATTGTTTTTTGAGCAACAAATGTTTAACTAATTATTGATTTTAATAATTTATGAAGTAATCTATAAAAATTAAATTTATTACACATACATTTTAATAAATAATCAATTAACTTACAAGAAATAAATCCTCCTTATAAAATATTATGAACTACCGATCAAACTACCACGTATGACGGCCATCGGTGATGCCATAAAAATAGAAATTACTCGATAATAAGTTTATTGCTGAAACGGTTAAAGTTGTTTCATTTTAGAAAACTAGCCTAGTATTTTCTCCTCCATATTGCGATGAACCTAAATTAATTGACGGGTTGCAAATTAATACAAATATATTATTAATATTTATGATACACGGGCTCGCTCGATCCTCATTATACCAATATTAACTGTGTGCGTCGTCACGGGAGTCGTGTATGTAGTATGTTTGAGAATCGGAGCTCCCAACTCTCTCCCGTTTCATTCCTATTCTCTTCCTTTTAATCGTCTGACAAACCAACCAACATCAAATCGACAAAATAATTATAATAATATAAAATAACATCAGCTGAGGTCAAAGCAAACTCTGGCCATGAGATGTTAAAAGTGTCTGTTACGTATCGCACAAAAACACCAAAAGATTGCAAAAAACTCAACGCAATTAGATTTGAAAGTACAGTTTGTTCAGGGTCTGCGGCGATATACTAGTGTCGGCGCGGGGCTCTGTCCGAGAATTAACAAATTTAAATAAATCCAGATAATCAAACTATCAATGCCATTTCTGCTAAAATAATACAAATTAAATAAATTGTGTATAAATATAATTAATCGGCGAGAATGACACAATTAATTTAATTTATTTTAATTTATTAAGTTGTGAAGGAATACATGTGTTAGGAGACGTAAGTCGTAATCGTACAACGTAAAGTGAATGCGCTATTCTGTTAATTGATCTGTTTAACTAATACCAAAGTAACACCTGCTCTGGGGCGCAGTCAAAGTAAACTGATTCCAAGGGTACGTCGGCTGAAACTGATGAAATTTTAATAAAGTTATAATATTTACTTATCAACTATTACTTAAAGTTATATGTTAGTAGGAGATTTTTGAGACAGTCTGCACAAAATGATATTAACATATTTACTTAATTTACTTAAGAGATGTATAATAGGTACTGTTCATAATAATTCAACTTGATTAATCAGGGTTAAGGAGAGACCAGGGGAGGAAAAATCAAACAAACTCAGATGGTTTAATTACATACATATTATTTGACCTGGACGTGGTTACGGCAAAATAAAATAAAATATAAAGTGAATAATTAAAATAAAATTCTTCTACACTAGTTGTTTCCTGCGATTCTTTCCCCTTGGATAAAAAGGTGCTGGGAAGATTAGTTCAAAAGTATTGAACACGGTAATGAAACATATTATACACATTGTGCCATTTTATTCAGAAAATACTTTAATACTACGATATATTATTGTAGAATGGACTTTATGATCATTTCTTTCATTTGTAAATCACGACATTTATGCAATATAACTCAACCCAAAAGTACTCTAACTTACTTGTGACCAGAGCACACAAACAGACAAGCTTCAGTGATATTATAATGATATACATTTAAACATAGCTGTCTTGTGAAATAACAATATTAAATTTATGGGCTGTCAAGTGACTGTATATTAAAAACTAAACAAATATAAAAATCTGCATTAGATTGGATTGGAGAGATTGGAGAGACACAATTTATTTCAGTCATTATCTTTTTCGGGACGAAAAAAAAACATAATGTTTGAAATATATTATAAGGAATAATATTAAATGGAGGTCAATGAACTTTTTATTCAATATAAATGTATTTTTCCACAAGTTATAAACATTTTAAATAATTTCAAAATGTCAAAGATATTGTCACTTCTCTATCGGTTCGGAAATTTTCAAAAAAAATCTGTGCTTAAAAATCGAATCGTATAATTTTATGGAAAGTTGTCACGAATTAAAACACCACGTAATGGTTATGTATCGGAGTGCGTTATTTGTGAGCTTAAGTGTTTTACATTTTACATTTACTACGCGCCGAGATTGTCAATTATAATTATCCAATATAATTATCCAATGTTTTAAGGTTTGAACTTATTTTCCATACATTTACATAAATCTTCTGTGACGTTGTTGGCATGTCCCAATTTAGTCCAAGGATTTACTTATACTAGTTGATAAAAGAACAATTTTCAAAAAGATACATTAAAATAACACCCGTAGCATTGTCCGTCTGCTAAAGACAATTGATCATGATTTAATGTTTATTTTTAAGAATACTAAGTGTTTATGTGTGTGTCGTGTGTGTGTTTGGGTGTGTGTGTGTGTGTGTGTGTGAGGTGAACTTTCCAATAAAAACGTCTACCAAAAAGTACTTAATAATAAAAATAGATTATTAACATTGCTGTATGTTATTCACATAAGTGTGTTTTCAATTACTAATAAATGTTTTAATTTTGATATACCTATGTAAACTTCAAACTTATTACTAACGTTATTTTTCTAACACTAATAAATCATTATAAAACATAATTCAAAAATATAAGTAAATGAATAATTTACAAATTCACAAAACAATATTATAATTATTGCGATAATCCCTTGCTAATGTAATTAATTTAAAATATTACTCTAGAGACACCTTTTCTGTAGGTTGGTATCAGATTCAAAATATCTTTATTCAAGTAGGCATTTACACGCACTTTTGAATCGTCTATTATTACAATAAAAAAAAAGGTCAGTGTAGTCAGTCCGTAAGTAAGCTACCACCGGCTCGGAATGCTGCTCTGTTGAGAAGAGCCGGCCAGAAACTCAACAGTTGCTCTTTTCAAAAGAAATTTAAGAATATTTGATGTATATATTATAATTTCAACCTAGTAAACTTAAGTTCCACACATTTGGATCAACTAAAAACTCTTGAACGTTATAATAAGATTTATTTAATAATACACTTTTAATTATGATTGATATCAACCGTCTGAACTCCTTGATTAAGGTAAGAGGCAATAACTTCAAACGCAGCTCTACGCACTCAGTCGTCATGTTTGCATAGTGATGTTTGTGGTCCACGCAATTAAATGCTTTGGATAAAAAGCAAAATACCCCGATTGCATTCTGAGACTTCTGCCATGCGTCGTAAATGTGTTTAAGAAGCGTGGCACCCGCATCATTCTTGATTTACCTCTTGCGAAACCATATTGTTTGCTATGAAAGATTTTATAGCTGTAAATAAAATCTGTCATTTGGTTGAGAATATTTGTTTCGTAAATCTCTCTCAAGGTCGATAAACCAGAGATAGGTCTATAATTTTCGGGTTCTAGTCTTTCGCCACTTTTATACAAAAGAACTACTTTATTTTTCAAATTTCTGAATATACCGGTTTCAATATACTTCTTATGAATAAACGGTAGTTGTGGGGCAATACCATTTATAATAGTGCTAAATAATTGAACTGACATACCCAGAGATCAAAGGTTTTTTTACACATTTAAGTTTTTAAATGTTTTAACAATTTCATCTGATGAAACAGGTTTTAAAAAAATACATTTATTACTGACTCTAAGGTTATTGGTCAATGCGGAGATTGCACCAGACAATTTTATTTTAGATTTTATTTCTAATATAAATTGACTTAACTTGTCGCTTCTTAAATATTTTAGAGAAAACCATAATTTTATTGAGAACAGCGGATCAAGATTCGAGTTCCTCTCACCATGTAAATCCTTTTTTTCTACTATATATTCCCCTGGTCGTCCAATCGCTAATTTAAGTTTTAAGTATCTTATCATCGTTTTAGACTTAAAGATATTATTTCATTCCTGTTATAAAAAAAAAACTTATTATATAAATTATTTGAATTATCAGTCAAGTCCACTTTAAGCACTTTTTGCGCAACATTTTTTTTTAAAGTAAGGATTCTTTTTTTGTATTTGGTCGCAAGTACATTTTAGGGGACTTTCAATTTCATGATTAATTAAAAGAAAAAATTTATGACTACAGTGGTCTGGGAGTCTACAGGGGGTCGGTACACGCATTAGATAATTCATTAATTGGGCTCGATGCAGGACAGTTCAATAATTCGCTCGACAGAGAGCGCCACTATGTCTGATCGAGACTTTAAAACTATTTTTTTTTTTTTTTTTTTTTTTTTTGTTTGTCTCTGCTGTTAGCCCTATTGGCCATGACAGCGTCACCGGTGTAATGGACGGGTGCAGAGACCCGCCCTTGAAAAGGGGGGCCTGAAGGGCCCCAGGGGAACGCGCGTCCTGAGGGCGCCTCCTGTGAGGCTCGGACCACGGCTCAGGACGCCGTTAGGTGGGAAGCGAGGGTTGGATGTGGGTTAGAATTTGACACTAACGTCCTCCGACGGCAGAACGCCGGAGCAACGTGCTTGGATGGGGGCCTCATCTTCGCCGGCGAAGACGCTGTGTGTGTGTATGTGTAGTATTTATGTTCGCTTTGCCGCTTTTACGTAGCGTTCCCTAACGTAATCGCGTCGTCCGGGTCGAAAAGTACCGACTTGGGTCTTCTCTTTCTGACTTTAGGAGTCTTACGGGCCGTGTATCCTGTGGCCTTAACCACCAGCGGGTTTGGGTGTCCCACAGCATTGTCAAAGTAGCTTTTGGAGAGCCCCTTGAAATACTGTGCGATCGTCGGTAGATCTAAGTCTCTGTGCAAGTCGATATTACGCATATACCACGGTGCTCCAGTGGCGAGCCGCATGAATCTGTTCTGAAGCACCTGAAGGGGCTTCAGGTTCGCGTGAGCGAAGGCAACGCTTGCATAGGACATGACGGAGCGTATGCAGGCTTTGTAAAGTGTGACCTTATTTCTAAGGGACATTTTACTCCGCTTGCCTAACAGGGGATAAAGTCGCCCTAGGATAAAGGCCGCTCTGTTGCGAACGTCCTCGATATGTGAAGTGAATACTAGCTGTTTGTCCAGCGTCACTCCTAGGTACTTGGCCTTGTTTTTCCAAGGAATCGGTTTGTCAAAGAGTTTAATCTCCGGGCCCCTTGTGGATCGTGACCGTTCAAAGAGTACCGCGGTGCTCTTCTCCGGGTTCACCTCAATCCTCCATTTCCGAAACCAGTTCCCGAGGGAGTCGGCTGCGGATTGGAGGCGTTGAGAGATCTCATAAGGATCCCTTGAGGATGTGTAAATTGCGGTGTCATCCGCGAACATTGCTAATTCTACTTTAGAACGCGGCCTAGGAATGTCGCTGGAGTAAATTGAAAAGAGAATTGGTGAGAGGACTGAACCTTGAGGGACGCCTGCCCTGATGGGGCGGGGAGTCGACATCACGCCTTCCACTCTGTAGCGGAAGGAGCGATTCGACAGGAAGTCCCGTATGATTAGTACGAGTCTGTCCGACACCCTGAACTGGTATAGCTTGTATACCAGTCCATTGTGCCAGACCCTGTCGAATGCCTTCGCTACATCGAGGAAGAGCGCTCCTGTCCTACGTAGCTTGCGGCACAAAGTGGCCCCAGAAAGGATGTGCTCCGTGAGGCGTTGCACCTGGTGGGAACTGGAATGATAGGCTCGAAAGCCAAACTGCTCATTTGGGATGATGTTCAGTCTCTCTACTTCTGACTTAAGTCTACTGAGGATAATCCTCTCATAGATTTTCCCTAGGGAACTAAGGAGACTAATTGGACGGTAACTAGTTGGAAGATTCCGGGGCTTACCCGGTTTGTGAATGCCTATCACTATGGCCTCTTTCCACTGGGCCGGAAACCGGCAACCGGCCAGTAGAGCATTAAAAATATTAACCATTAGGTAAAGCAAAGGAGGCGGAAGGAGTTTGATCACTTTGTTGGTGATCCTATCTGATCCTGGCGACTTTTTGGCGTGAAGCGCCTTAACTAGGTTCGTTACCTCTTCGAGGTTCGTTTCCTCTATGGGGGGACCTGCTGGTGGTTGAGAGCACATGACTCGAACAGTGTTGTCGACGACTTCGACATGTTCGCGTTCGACCGGTTGCGTGCTAATCTTACACTGGCTCTCTAGGCTGTCGGCTAGACATTCCGCTTTGTCTCGGTCGTCGAAGGCGGGCGTGGAGTTCGGTCTATCGAGCGGGGGCATTGCCGAGACAGTTTCGGCTTTCAGGGCTCTCTGCAATGACCAGTAAGCCTGGTGTGAAGGAGAGAGCTCTGAAAGCTTCTTGTCCCAGCCTCCATCTCTAAAGGTGTCAAGAGCTTGTCTCAACTCCCTTTGGAGGCGACGTAGCTCCCGTCGATGTTCGTCTGTCGGATATGTGTCATGGTTCCTGATCGCGGCGTTTTTACGGTTAACTAAGTGCCTAATGTCCGGAGGGAGTGCCCGGCTCCCATCGAAGGTTGCGCGGACCTCCCTCGAGGACGTTCCTATTATGTCTGATATATGGTTTGTGAATCGCGTCGCGGCTTTTTCAGCGTCCTCGACCGTTACGATCTGGTCAGGTATTTCGTCGAGGTGCACTGAGGCGGGGGAGTGGAGTTGCTCTTCTAGCTTTCTCCAGTTGATTATAGTTTTTAACGCGGGTGTCGTAGGGTGGAGGGGTCCGAGCTGGATTAGGACTGGTCGATGGTCGGAGTCTAGCTTTAAAACTACATCACTACGAGCTAAGACAAGTGAGCCACCGCGAATAGCTTCCTCTCTACAGAATCAACTTGACTCTGTAATTTTCTATATTTATAATATTGTTGCTCTTTGACCACCAGTGCTCTGTGATGTACAATGAACTAACAAACAGTTCCACTTCCGATTCCTCGCCCCCCAAGCCTTGTATAATTACAGAAATAACAGAACACTACCCGTGTCGGAAACAACCGACCAACTCATGTAATTCAATTTGTATTTTATTTGTCAAATTATTTTAAGATGATTTGGCGATAAATGTGAAGTAGTCGTGTTTTTATGATCTTTACTTTATTATTTACTGACAACTCGCAAACTGTTTGCTCAACACTCCTTTAACGTGTCTTTGAAACGAGTTACGACGATATTATTTTATTTATTAATACTATTCTATTGTCTTATTGAATATTGCTTATCAAAGGGTTTGTCTGTGACGGTGGCGAGTAAACTGAGATTACTATTAAAAGTACATTACACTCGCACTGCGTGGTGCTAGTCGAGTCCAACTGTTCGTCAGCCGTTAGGGTCTAAGAGTCGACTATCAGGTTGTTAAATTTTGGAAATTCCAGAAATGTTTGCAAGTTAAAAACATTTATAAGCCCAAGTGGTCTGAAGTAACTCTCTGTTTAAGGAAAGTCGTAGACTACTTTTTAAGGTAGTATTTTTGATTTTGGTACTTTTACTACAATAAAATATTTTTATGATTTGTTTACATTCTTATAAACACTTTTTTATTCTTTTTGTGGTAAAAATGCACACTAATATTTTTAATCAGATATTTTAAGTCATGTAAAATTGTCTGTTTTGTGTAAACACAATAATTTATAAAACCTCATTAAACAAATAGAATTTCTCGCGTTAAAACGACTCTTCTAAACCAATAAATCCAATATTGTTTAATCACACCGTCTATGTCTCAGATTAGTTATGAACTTCTGTTTCAAAAAATCCTGATTTTGTTCGCGAACAAATATTGAGTAGTGCGACCTCTACCGGAGTGCTACCGGAGTGCTGCCGGAATGCTCCCGGAGTGCTACCGGAGTGCTCCCGGAGTGCTACTTGTCAGGAGATGGGGTGTTGTTTGAAGTATTGTACCGTATTGATCGCGGCGCTGATCGAAGTCATATCAAAGTTTAAAAAATTGTCTTTGAATCACATCATTATTTAGTTTATGATATTTTATTTGGGGATTGATAAAGCTATCTTTATCTTTCTTAGCTCCAGTGTCTGAAGCTGAACTGCTTTGATGAGGCGTCTCGGACCGTGCGATCCCGCAGAGCTCACCACAGGAAAAAGTATTAATATTACAGAGTTAGTATTTCACACAAAAGATATTAATTTGAGGTTTCTTTTATTTATAAAAGTAAATATTCAGGAAGACATTTAAAATCAAATAAATAATCATCGTCGAACCGCGTCGTGACTATCACAACGTGGCTCCGGATACGACTCGGGCGAACAAATGAACTCATGTGGAGACGCACGTCACGTGTATAGCTCTCTGTAATAATAATAATAATGGTAATAGGATAAATAAAAGCCAAATGAGGACTATTAAAAATATATTTAAGGTGACATTTACAATTAACCGTTTTTAAAACCCATCGCTAGGCCGCAGGGCGCGCGCGCGCTCGCGGACGCAAGATGGCGCCGGAGCCGCGCCGACGTCGGCCGATAACAATAAATAATTTCGCTAAATTTATTGTTCAAATACTTTTTTCATTAATTTTGTCTTATTTTAAGACGTTTATGTGAACTCTTGCCTTTTTAAGCTCGTATTTTTCCGACCGCAGAGTGTAAAAGTATAAAGTATTCAAGATGGCGCCGGTGTACTTCTGCCAGACTTATAGTAAATGATTGCTGAAATAATTGGTAAAGGGATTTTTTTTTCAGTAAAGAATATCTTTATTTCTGTTAGTTCTGGCGTCTCTTATCCGCATGTTCCGTCGCAGTGTGGACACCGCACTTGTCACTTTTACACTTCACGTCCCAGACACTACTAAATCTATACTCCAGTCTCTCGCTCGTAAATAATAAAATAAAGAAAAGTATACATTAACAATTTAATGAGAATACTAAAAAAACCTTTATTATTGTTGATTTTTAATATATTTACATATCGAGGGGTCGACCCGAGACCGCGGAGAGGAGAAACATTGGAATAACATTTGACAATATAACATGAATAGTTAGAAGCAAACTGTGTTTTTTATTACATGTGTGTGTGTGTGTGTGTGTGTGTGTGTGTGTGTGTGTGTGTGTGTGTGTGTGTGTGTGTGTGTGTGTGTGTGTGTGAGTGCGCGTGCGTGCGCGTGTCTAGTAGTCGTCGATGTCGTAGAGGTTGTCGATCTGCTCGTCGTCCAGCTGCATCGACTGGAAGTCCACCTTGTAACGCAGCAGACCTGCCGATGGACCACGTCTTAGTAAAAGTTAGTTAAACAAAAATAAACGTACGTAAAGAAAAAGACAAATATTTTAACATAAATAAAACGACATCAAAGTACAAAATCATACAAAAAAAACTTACAAATATATATATTTTTATAAAGAAAAATCAAACCGATATAATCCATGCGAATGTGTCTTTTATAATATTGTTCAATATATATAAAAAAAAGAGATGACTTTGACAAATGATAAAAAAACTACAAAAACCTTGCTACCGCACGGTGCCGAGGAACAGAAAATATAAAAAAAAAAGTCTCATCTACGACTACATGAGAAACAAATAAAAGACAAGTGTAAGGAGCATGCTCTGACCATTACCTCCATCCTCGGCGCGCTCGGGAGAACAACCCAACGGTACCCAACGGTACCCCACGGTACCCAACGGTACCCACACACGACAAAGGAAGTCTTACAGCACTAAGTGTACTGTGTATAAATAACACATGTTGTCTGGTGATTATTCTTTTAAGCAGTTCATTTTGTTAACTTCATTTATATCTTTATATTGTAACATGTACGTCCGTCCGTCGGTCGCGCATCTTCTAAACGTGACACATTGTAATATTGACTTATTATAATATAATCTGTGGACCAAAGTACTTATACACAACTACATGTCAGTTTGAAATGTAAGATAAAGAAAAATCACCAAATGTTTGTCCGCGGACGAAGCCGCGGTAGAGAGCTAGTTACAATATAAAATAATGAAGACGGGTGACAATTGCAAACATTTTTATATATATAAGAAAAGCGTACACTATGGATCGAACCCTCACAGTTAACAACTTAAACTACGTCACGCGCTGCACCGGTTGACATACTCGTACAACACAAACACACACACACACACACACAGCTCGTCTGGAACTCGATTACATCGCAACAGACGGACCACACTCATTTATAGATCATTTATTATATATATGTGTATATAATATAAATATTCCTGAACATTTATTTTAACATCCTGATTCCTTGTTAAATTATTAGGAGGTTGAATTAGTTTTAAAGGTAAAACACAGATAGCGTTATTTGCAACTTTTTCGCATCGGGCACTACCTAACCTATATTTCTGCTGAAGCCTCATCACTAGGCTTTGTTTATGTGAATTTTTCATTTCGCTGAAGTATAAACAACATTGTTTTTGTTTACTCCGATTATGTCAACTTTTGTCAAAACGCAATTTGCGGGAAGCTTTGCTTTTCTGCTTCAACTTGAAAAAAAATACAGCCCAAGCCCGTGAATTGATGCTGGAGGCCTACCCGGACCATACTCCGTCGATTTCAACATGCGAGTACTGGTTTCGACCATTCAAAAGTGGTGTTTTTGACACCGAAGACAAGGAGCGTCCTGGCCAGCCTAAAAAGTTCGAGGACGTGGAATTAAAGGCATTGCTGGACGAGGAATCGTGCCAAACCCAAGAAGAGCTTGCTGAATCATTAGGCGTAGATAAATCTACCGTTTACAAGCGTTTAAAAGCGATAGGAATGATCCAAAAGCAAGGAAATTGGATCAATTGAAGCTGCGTGACGTCGAACGGCGATTTTTTACGTGCGAATTGCTGACCGAACGGCAAAATCGGAAGGGTTTTTTGCATCGAGTGGTAATTGGCGACGAGAAATGGATATACTACGATAACCCAAAACGCAGAAAATCATGGGGTTTGCCCGGCCACGCATCTGCATCGACGGCTAAACGAAATATTCACGGCTCGAAGCTCATACTCAGCATTTGGTGGGATCAGTTCGGCGTCGTATATTTTGAACTGCTCCAACCTGGCGAAACAATCACGGGGGATCGCTACCGACTGCAATTGATGCGTTTGAGCCGGTCGTTAAAAGAAAAACGCCCGGAAACAGTCGAAAGGCACGATAAGGTTATTTTGCTGCATGATAACGCTCGGCCGCATGTTGCTCAACCCGTAAAAAAATACCTTCAAACGCTTGGGTAGGAAGTGTTACCCCACCCGCCGTATAGCCCGGACATTGCTCCTTCCGATTATCATTTGTTTCGGCACATGAGCCTCGATTTGGCTGGCCAGCGGTTCTCTTCGTACGAGGATACCAAAAAATGGGTCGAGTCATGGATAGCCAAGCAGCAGCCAGAATTTTGGAGGAATGGCATCCGGAAATTGCCCGAAAGATGGGCAAGAGTTGTGGCTAGCGATGGCCAATACTTTCAATAAAATATTTTCTACTGGTTTTTCCTAATAAAGCCGCAAATTACGAAAAAAAACCTTTAAAAGTAATTCAACCTCCTAATATATAAATACAATGCAATTTACGTTAGTTAGTTAGTTTGTTACAAAAATATACAACACAGAGAGGTCGCCATGACGGCGGGTATATTAAGGCAAGAGGGTATTGCTTCTGATTACAAGGTACTGCTGATTACTCTCCGCGCGCATCGCCGACCGTCCCGCGGTACATTACACTTTACAATGTGTTATATTTTATTAATCTGATGGAAGTGTACAGATCCGTGGGTGAAGGAGAACACCACCACAGCCTACACTCTGTTATTATTGATTTGATCCGAGCCACGGACGGACAGTCGGAGATACCTGCTAATATATATATATCGGGCGGTGTATATAACGTTACTCTCACACGACACTTCGCACGTGTCATCTTTATCCCTCCCCTCCCAGGGGTCGGGTTGGGGAGGGGGGGTCACAACGGAAGACATTATTTCGTTAACTCTTTATAATCTGTAGGGTGAGATGGTGTATCATTCGTTCGAGAGTTTTGTAAAATACGAGTGAAGTCTTTGTCGTGTATTAGTTTAAAACTATTTCTTATATATAGATATAGTTCATATTTTTTATAATGAATTCAAAGCGTTCCATCTCTCCAGGGGGTCGCCGGAACACGTGTTTACATTATTACATACTATTGTATATTATTTAGTGTCTTCAATAACTTACTCATCAACAGTAATTATCTCTCCCATAGTCGAAATTAATAATCGATCCCGATCTGCTGTTAGAGGTCTGTGATGGATTTGTGACAAATGCTCGAGTGGTCACCGGCACTGGTTCAAAGTGGAAGTGAGTAGTGTGAAGGATCTCAGATCGGTTCCGATGATATTAATAGTCGGGTCGGTCCGCCTCTAAA
Source organism: Melinaea marsaeus rileyi (assembly GCA_918358865.1). Taxonomy (NCBI): domain Eukaryota; kingdom Metazoa; phylum Arthropoda; class Insecta; order Lepidoptera; family Nymphalidae; genus Melinaea; species Melinaea marsaeus. The sequence continues at coordinate 45,368,713 of OU911083.1, read as the reverse complement.
TATTATTTATATTGTTTGTTTGTGCGACTGCAGTACATATAATATTCTGAATCACTCCGAGTGTCGCGTACTACACGGTATACGGGTACATCTCCACCAGACGGCACTGGAGCACGTCGTCCGTGTATATAATAACTATCTTATATATAGTGTACTTAACCTAATTTCCACTGAGGTGTCACTTTGAAGCACTTTACGTATTTCATCAAAAATGTAACGATTAGTATTTTCATTTGAATCAAATGCAATCTCCTCACGACGCGGGGTCGCGGAATAACTGACTAAATATATCTTTATCAATTCTTAAATATTCACACCACTTATACTATTAGTATTTGTTACACATATAAATATATTTTCATGATATATAAATAGTATATATTCAGTGTTGTTATATTTTTGATAAAATACGTGTCTATAACTATATCTACGTCTACTCCTAAACTACGCGGCGTATCGACTACGTCTAGGGTAGAGGCAGTCGGCGCCGCGCGGCACGCGCTAGCCTTATAACATCCAATTATAATGATAATTATCAACTGAACAAGCGATATTACAAATATATATATATTAGGTTGATAATTATCAATTACAATTGACAATTATTATTACGAGACGAATAATTTTCACTATCTATATATAAGGAAGCTGTCGTCTGATGAGACATTTCGTTTTCAATAATATAAACAGAGGTGTTTTTAGAGATTTTTCTAAAAAATAAAAAGAAGTATTAATGAAGGCTTTTGGTCAAAAGAAACTTACTTAGCTCTACGTGTATACCGTCCGCTCCGCTCCGCTCCGGGGCGGGGGGGCGGGAGGGGGGGGGGGGGGGCGGTCGCGGTCGCGTGCGTCGTGTGTATATATTATTTCCTACAGTTGGTCAGTATCGGTACAGGTAAGTAAGTCCATGTCAGTATCACACCGCGGGCCCCGCGCTGCTCTGCTGCATCTTATTAACACTCGTGTTAGCACTCGTCACACTCGTCACACTCATCACACTCATCCTAGTATACGAAGTGGACGAGATTTTTTTGTAATTATTACCAAAATCAAATTGGTACTCAACAAATTTATGACGAATAAATTTGTTGAGTACCAGTTGAATAAACAAAATATTGGTCAACATCGAATGCAATTTATATCAGGGGGAGGGAGGAGCCCCCTCTGTATCCATCCGTCTCTCTCACATGTAATGCGTGTATCACCTGTCACCTAGTCCTACCATCTCCTTTTATTCTCCACACACACACACGCACGCACGCACGCACCGCCATACCAAATAATCATATATACGTAGTAAGAGTTATATCAAAGAAAACCTCACACTATTAACATACATATAATAAATAAATATCTCTGCGGTTACAACACACACGCGCTGCGACCCACGCAGAGTACAGCGGGAGGTGTTAACACAAACACTCGCACACATGTATTGTTGGGATGATCAGTTTAATTAAAAATATATATTTCAAGTCCCGTGTAGTATATATGTGTATACTAGCGGCGGGGCCCGGCTCTGTCCGTCTCTGTCCGCGTAACAACAGTAAATAGTACATCATCTATCGGCGCAGGCACTTGACACTATCAGTACTGAGGTAAATTGTATTTATTCTTTAAACGACGCTAACTTATCACACCGTCCGTCCGTCCGTCCGTCCCGCGGCTGCGGCGGGTCGCGCTCCGCACTTTGTATTACAATACAGGTAAGTAGTGACAAATACATGTTCATAAATTTCCAGACGAGCTTACACAGTGACACGACGCAGAGATACTATATATATATATATATATATGTATATATATGTATATATATATATATATATATATATATATATATATATATATAAGTAGTATGCACCCGTCTGTTAGTTTAACAAAATATAATTTCTCAATATTTATAATGAAAACTATAATTATAACGAAGATACAGATCAGTGTTAAGATATATTCAGTGGTGAGTGAGTGGAGGGGTTCAAATGGACCGGGGGTTGTATGTAAACTTTTTTCGTGAACTACCTCACAGAGTTTATTTTACTGACTATTCATTTAGGTAATATGGGAACCCCTGGTTCATGTAGCCCCTAACCCACAACACCTCTATATCCTAAATTAATTAAATAAAGTGTAGCGGCGGTGGACGCGGCGAAGCGAATTTATCAAAGTAACGCCGAACATAAGACTTGGTATACTTTAATATATAACCGGTCTCAAAGAGCCCCGCGCCGCGTCCGCCGCCGGGGATACAGCGCAGTGCACGTCAGCTTACAGGTTTTGCTTAAATACTATTAAAAAAAGAAAAGGGCGGTGTGCCGGGGAGCGCGACACACCGGCACCCGCCGACTAGACGTATGGTAGAGATTATGAGAGTAATTACAAAAAAATGCACACGAAAAAAAAACAACATAACTGCACGTGGGGGAGGACCATAGAGAAAAATAAATAAATAAAGATGGCCGCCTCGGGCGGTCCGTCCGTCCGCCTAGTAGTCGTCGAGGTCCACGTCGTCCAGCGGCTCGTCCAGCTGGAGCGACTGGAAGTCTACCTTATACCGTAGAATACCTACGTCCCGGCAGCACAACAACACACACCATTAGAACACTTGTACAGCGACGCAGTCCCCGGCTGCGACTAGCGAGGGGGCCTAGCGAGGGGGGCCTAGCGTACGGGCGGCTCAAATGTACTGTATTTGTTAAATTAAATCAGTTAAAGGTAAAGCTCCAGCACTCCTAGCGTACGAGTCGGGCGTCTATTGGAGGAGCGCTCCTGTAGTACGGGGAGTGTGTAATATAATTGAAACTATCTATAGAATGCCCGGAGGAGTGTAGTCGCATTATTTCCAGGTGTATGTAGATATTTACCGCCAATCCCTCCGAAGCCCCTCACGAACTGGCTCCCCTCCTGGCTCTTGTCGGTGATGATCTCCAGGGTGGCTCCGAACGACTTGTAGTTGTTGGCGAGCCACTCCAGCAGCGGCTGGCACTCCACCAGCTCCAGCTCCACACCCGTCTGGAGATACATACAGTTTTGAAATCACTATAACGTGTCAATCTTTTGTCGTTGTAGTTCCAATACACATCAACCGCGGTGACTTAACCCCGTGTTCTCGGTTTCATATAAACATATTCAATCTTAATATTGTTAACTCTTCACTAGTAAAAGAAGGGTTTTTGTCTGTGCGTTTGTCCGGGACAGGAGGAACAAGTATTCATTTAAGCGAGTCAGTGGTATGCTCACGTCCTTATCGGTGAAGTGTGACTTGTCCTTCTCCTGCTCGGGCGTCAGGTGAAGGATGGTCTCCTGGTTGGTCGCGTGGGACTTCAGCACGTATCTGGAATTCAATGACAGTGATTTGTGATTGAGTGACGTGTGCAATACTGGGTACGCTACACACGTCTCGGACATGCGCGGACAGACCTCTGTATGTCGAGGTTCTCCCAGCAGATGAGCGTCTCCACGGCGCCCAGCTCCAGCGCCCGCAGCGTGTCGTCCACTCCGAAGCAGTACTTGCCCGTGTCCTGAAGCACCGCGCAGTGTCTATTAATACCGGTGGTATCGCGAGTGTAATAGAGTATGGAATGTGACGCCGCGAGGTACAGACCTGCGAGATTTCATCAAAGTACCGTCCGATGAGCTTCTTCTCCTGTATGAACTTGACGTTCTGCAGCGACTCGGCTGCCAGCTCGATGGCCTGGTTGAACCCGTTCTCTCCGCCGTACGACACGTCCACCAGCTTTATGATTTTGGATTGGAGACGCTGGAATTACACCATCGTTTTCAACTGCGGTTGTGTTACAGACTTACACTACGGGCACACCGGCGCCCACGAATCATGAACATTGTTAATGTCGTGCAGGAGGCTGCACTTAACACACATTTAACCAAATGGCGATAAGGTTTCACGATCGCGGGAGGTGTGTGTGGGGTAGCTGGTGTTCCGAATATAAATGAGCAAACTTTATATCGATTGCAATATTGGAATGGTTATTAATCAAATTAATTCATTATATTATGTGGACAATATCAGTCTCTGCGCAGTGCGTGCGTGCACGTTCTGAAAGCCTGTCAGAGTGTTCGCGACTCGTCGGCCGCACTGTGTATATGATATGTATGATGAACGTTTGTCCGGTGCCAATCGATACTCATTGAATCTCGGTATCAGAGTGCAATGTACATCCGTGGGGTATGGACGGACGACACCTCAACATAAGTTATTTGAAAAGCACTTCAAGCGCCGCGAGGGACGCGTGTGACCGTGAGAGGCGCCCACCGGATCGAACATGTCGGACTGCGACAGCTCGGTCTTGAAGTCGGCCGAGCCGGCCAGGATGAGGCCGGCCACGTTGGGTCGGTCGGCGCTGATGAAGAGCTGCGTGGCCACCTCCGCCACCTTGCGCACGTAGTTGTGCCTCTTCTCCATCCGCAACCGCGCGAACCGCAGCGCCGACTGCCCTCCGCGCCCGTGCTTCTTCGGCAGGTCCACCGTGAACTTGTGCAGCACCTACCATCATTTCATTATAATTATAGTAATATTCACTCAAATAAAAAAAAATCAAATAAGGATAGAAATAATTAAAACCGAAAAAAAAAACGCTTTGATAAGTATTAATAGTGTGCTATGTCCATGCGTCGCCGGGCGCTCTCACTAACAGACGTCCGTCTCCAACACGGTATATTTGTCTTGTAACTAAATTACAAAATATGTTTTATAACACTTTATTGTATTTCAAAAAGTGTATTTCGAAAATATAATAACAAATGTAATGTTAATAATATTTAATGATGACACCATACCGTCTGACCGTCTGTCAGCAGCGCGCTATCACAGGTTCAATGGTGATAAATTAAATAAACTTGTTACTGGACAAGTTGATACAATGACAATTAATATTATAACCAACCATGAGACAAGACCGCCATAAGACCTGACACGGCGAACAACCACATCCAGTGAGCACATTGACCCCGCAGCCTGTTACCTTTAAACTGGTCCCTCTCCTTCGATCCCTCCCGTTTCTTATTAAACTCACTTTCTCTTTTTACATCTATTTATTATAAAATATCACAAACCTCTCGAGTGTTCCCCTGCAGCGTACCGAACAGGGCTCCGTTACCGTCCATCACGATGAAGCCAAACTTATTGTCGTCGGCCAGCAGCGCGGTCAGGGCTTCGGTGTGGAACTTGTTGTCGCACAGGTACAGGGACGTATTGATCGGCTTGAACGGCTCAAAATCAATATTGACTTTCTTTTCTTTGCCCTCCTCCGTGACGATGGTACCGCAGTAGATGACCAGGCCGTTGGGAGGAACTGGAAAGTGGGACGATGTATCAATTATAATTTAAATTCACTATTTTTATTTACTATCACACTCGGCATAAATTTTTCCTAATAATTGGAAATTCCTTATAAAAATATTCCCCGTCAGATTGTTCATGCAAAGAGGGTGACTGTCTGGAGTCGGAAACATCAAGCTCGACCACGTCGATAACCAACACAGACTCCGATAATATAAAACAATCAAGGGGAAAATTAATCCTACACTTTCTTATTGTAAATTGGAGCAGGAACTCTTTGAGCAAAAGATTACAACCTATCCTTAGAATCATAAAAAGCACATTAATCAAGTGATTTACATTTTAATTGTCTTTTACAAATAGCAACACTTAGAATACATTGGGGAAAAAAAAGTCGGGTGTGTAAATGAAACATCCAACACATATAAACCACATATAAATCACATATAAACCATAACTAAAAGTGGTCTCAATAGGACAGCTCACATGTACAAATGTGGAAGTGGTACTCCACCACACCACCGCAACTAAAGCATAAAAGATATCACATATTATTAACAATATCCTAACCATTTTCAGGGATTTTATTATTATTGATAGATTAAATGATACAAATGATGGATTTAAAAATGTATTTATTTGGTGATAATTTCTCCAGAGTGCTCTAGGTACATGAAACGATCCCACTGCGAGCAGCGTGCAGGCTGACCATTGTCACAGGGGAAGCAGTTATCATGTTAAACAACCTACAAATGTCTATACTAACTCGTTAATGATCTAAATGGAAGACTTCATTAAATAAATTTATTTATTGACTAGTTTTTTGCAAGTGACTTAATTTGCGTCCAAACCTAAATTCAATGTTTGGTTCACACCACTCCTGCTTTGTGAAATAAATTAAAACACTGTATTCAAAATCAATATAAATTGATTTAACAAAAAAAAATATAAGTATTAAATACCTTTTGTGTACAGCTTGAGTCGATGTTGTACCGAAGTGATAGCACCGAGTACGGAGAGCCTGTTTACACGTGACTTGATGTTGGAGGCCGTCCCAAACTCATCGGCCAACATCTTGGATACCCTAGAGATTTGATCCTTTGGTGGTATTATCAGGGATATCATTGATGTACCATTCCTGTAAATAGACGTGAGGAATGAGGCATTGTGGTATTAATATATGTTTAAGTCTGTCTAGAGGCTGCACATCTGACATAAGATTACAATGCAATTGACTGTGCATTATTGTTCTTTTACACTCTAATCTTGGACAAGCCAAAAGGAACAGCAACAAATAAAAAAGGCAAGTGGAGAAACCAATAAATTGTCTTACAAAAGCCGAATTGCGTGGTCTTTTTACATAGACAACCTGCGGGTTGACAACGACAACAGGGAACAAACAAATTTTTATCTTTGTTTTTTTTTATGTAACAATCTATTTGGTATGTTGATATCGGCCGTGCCTCCACAAACTCACTAATCAAATGTTTAGAATGTAACAGATGGTGTTAAATAAATTAATTACTAATCAAGGAGGCATTAATTTGACATAAAATATATAAATTATAATTTTTAATATTGTAATTTAAAGAGTCATTAGATAAATAAATAATTGAATTTAAAAAATAATTAATTTAAATAAAATACCTTTAAAGCAGATGGAATTTACATTAACAATTTGATCATGAACTTAAACAAACAATATAATTAGTAAGTATTTAATAGTAACATAACCAACATATGTTTTATACTTTTACCATATACATAAAAGCATTTATTGATATTCTCACAATAATTAGTTTCCAAGAATCTACAAAGTGGATATCAAACAAGACATTATCACAAATTTATTACAAAGACACCATCGAAATCCATAATCAAACTATAGACCTAACAATAACTGATGAGTCAGTTTCTTATTAAGTACTTGTCTTATATTTGATAGTACCTAATTTCTTTGTTTCAATACACATCTGAACACCACGAATGTACTTGGCACCATTATTGAATATGTAGCTTTAAAACTAAATAGAAGAAACCAAGTGTGACACAACCGTAACTCCTTTCCATGCCGCACCACCATAGACTGAATGAATTATTTATTGTTTTCCGTTTAAACTTTGATGGAATTGTAATCGAACCGAGAACATAATAGTGTAGATTAATTACATTGCGCATTTTTGAAGTCATTGCGTTTTAGCGAGGTTATAAATCGCGCATGTATCTTGCGCATAGTCCATAATAATGACGCAGCCTCGTTGGCAATTTCACCAAATCATGTGGCCAAAACTTTGCCCCGTCATATGTACGAAACATCTTAAATTCTTAACCAAAAAATACATAAATTTTACTTACCCTCTAGCCATTTCCAAGCTTTTTATCAGCTTCTTGATCTTCCATATTTCTACATTGCGATCTGCAGACGATTCTTCGGACATTTTGAATCGGATTTGCTTAACTAATTAACCAATAAAAACTTTCCGAATACCGGTAAATTAACTAATAAGTACTAAAATCACACCACCAAAACTTTCAAATAAAGATAGTTCAGGGAAAGGGTGTCCGACACTCAGTTCAAACTGCTCAAATCCAGATCAAACCGGACAAACGAGACACCTCGCAACTTTATTCACACACTTTTTAGTTCACATTTAACTGTGCCACTCTGACTCGTACTTTTCTTCTCGTGCGGGGATTCTTGGATTTTTTCTTAATTCGGTTACCCCTAAGCATGTGGGATGGAGAAATCAGACATTGGGAGCTAAAAAGATGACGTGAATAACGACCAAGCGATCGAACGAACGCCACCGTTCGTCTTCGATCGAGGAAATGAAAGAAAAAACTACTGTGTTGCCACTACAAACATCTTTAATAGGCTGATTTTTTTTTTCAACTTTAACTTCAATGTAAAATTTAAAATATGTATTTTCAAGTAGGCCTTTTGAATCGTCAATTATTAAATTGAAAGAGTCAGTAAGTCTGTCCATGAGTAAACTGCCATCGCTCTTTTTAAATGAAGGTAAATTCTACACATTTTAATCAATTGAAAAAGCCGGCTAGAAACTCTTTGAATATTATTTTTGAATTAAGACAACTAAATAATAAATATATACAAATGATTTTTTTAATGAAATAATACTTTCATGACTTTTATATATTATGTAAGTATAATATTTTATTTTTTTAATCCAGTCTCGTCGGTGTAATGGCAAGTGGCAACATTTGATTATAGTTATCAAAAGTATTAAGGAAATCGAAGACTGAAGAGGTTATATTTCACAATTATTCACTACTCACATTTTTATTATTTATTACTTATATGATAACATTTAAAATGTAAATATAAGTTACGGTGCATAACTCCCTCTATGAATTTCCCTAGAGTGTAAACTTAAAACTAGCATGTCGACATTTAGATTTAAGTTTATATTAAAAGACTTAAATGTACGATTATGGAGTGCTTGGACGCGAAGATATTTATTAAATAATGTGGTGAAAAGGTGCATACGTGATTGGGGTGCTAGGGATGTGATACAGTGCTTTAAACACACAATACTTCGACCACGACGGACGCTATTGCTATCCGCGACTGCAGCTTACAAAAGTAGTGATAATCACTTCAGCTGCGATCAAGGAATTACCGACGATGAAATGCAGGTAAAGCCTTAATTTTCACGAAAATCTATCATCTTGAGTGACAAGTTTTTATAATGGGTCTTTTTATAGTTTGCTAAAATAAGATTTTAGCAGCAGTCGCACTCTTAAATTATTATTATTAGGTATGAAAAAATGTACACACAAACATTAAAAATATGTTCTATTTGATAACAAAATTGGCAACCATTTATTTCGTTTACCTAAGATTAAGGATGTTATTAAAATGTACCACACTCAATTTATTAAAATGTACCATGTGTGCATGTACCATGCAATGTACCATGTGTCTGTATCAATTGTATTTCAATTAAGTTATAAACAATCTCTTATGTGATCCCAAATCTGCATTATTTTTTGGTAAATTCTTAGAAAACTACTTAGTATTGATATTTTTTATAACATTAAATCCTTTGTCACTTATTTGCTAATCGTTTGTTTCAGTTTATTGTACAATATTATATAAATACCTTGGATTAAAAGTAGATCAAGGTTATGGCTATGAGAATTACTTTTTTAATAATATATGAGGATTCAATGTATATAATTGATAAATCCAAAGAAATTATATCTTTGCTCCACTTTTCCAATTCTTTCAACATTATAGATTTTATTATTCTTCTGGCAAACTAAAAATCAATAAATATCTTCTCCAAAGCTCTACACTGATATGGGTGCTCCTCAAGGAGATGTTCCGTACCCCTTTTTCCTTTTTTATTAACTTCATTACCAATCATCTCTCACTATACTGAAATCTTTATGCAGATGATATGATCATAATGTGCCAACATCCATCTTTTTTCTTAATTTTGAGTGAAACTAATTTTCGATTTGAATACAAGCATGGTTAGAAGACTCTTAATATAACAATGAGACTAGCGCCTCCACTATTGGGTACAGGTGTCAGATTATGGCAATGTTGTGGTTGAGGCGCTGCTGTCAAGCCAAACTAACTCTACAATGATGATACAGGTCAGAGAAAATAATAGGTTACTTTCTTTACCTTCACTACTAAGATCCAAACAATATCTTTGTTACTGGAAGAGAGTTCTTAAATAGAATTAAACACTCTCTAAAATACCATCCACTTTATTACCAATATTAAACAAATATGCCTTTAAAATAGACGCTGTTATCGGAGCTCAACATCGCACAGGCGCTGGCCAGGATGACGCTGTACTGCACCAGTTGCGGCAAGCGGCTGGTGATAGACAGGAAGCAGAACGGGGTTAGTTATTGTGGGTATGTAATTCCCCATCATTCCAAGTCTTGACTACTACTTGTGAAGGATATCATACCCATGTAGACCGTTACTTCAACATGCCATTAGGGCAAATCTTGCAATTTTGCTAGTTACAATGGCATTTTATTTCCTTGAACATTACATTAACATCGCGATGACAAACAATTTATCATGTTTCTTTATTCCGGGAGCGACACATTAATCATTTGTCTGGAAGTGTAAAAATATCTCTGCCAATGTAATGTCACCTGTTGTTTGATGAAGTCTATATTGTGCAGTGGATCTCGGAACAGCGGGTTGGATAAAATCATTATATCATTATATGTCTATATACCATATGTAGTGTTTGGTGAGTCCCCCGCGCCACTGACACATGTTTGTTGCCATCCGCCATTAAAGTGCTCTAAAATGTACCAGCGTCACTGTCAACTAATTATTCCTAACTTGCGTAAAAATTATCTTTTATAGGTGCAAGGAACCCAAATGCTCCGGCGATCCGGAGGGCTGGGTTCCGTACATGGAGGCGGAGGACGTCATCATCTGGAGGAAAGAGTACAGACCTGGGCAGGGGCTGTATGCTTATAAAGGTGAGATGATATGTGTTAATACCGTAGGAAAACAACTGTGTGTAAGTGGTCTGAGTGAACGGAAGTGTCTTCATTATATTATATATTGTTATCAGCGCTGTTAGTTTGTTTGTCCGTGCTCTGTTTTAGTCTGTCGCTAACTTCAAGTGTAATTTTTTGATAAATAAAAACTTATTCAATTGGAAATTAAATTTCCTAATTTTCTCACTATCTTATACTTCTAATACACATGGAATGCAAAAAACGTAATCATAACCACGAAGTGTTAGTATACCAAATCGCCTTTCTTCTGTCGCATGCGATAGAACAAAAGATCCGCAGTCAGATTGAAGAGTTTTGTGTTGCGGCGGTGGCGGGTCGGCTCGTTGCATTTTAAGAGATGTAGACAAAGTAATACTTTTAGAAGGACTTGTAATTTGTTACTCGACATTGTTGTTACACCCTAGAGGTTATTAATTCGAGGTTAACGGCTGATAAACTATCGTATCACTGACAAACTGATAGCTATCTCATATTCATTTATCCATGAATTATATCCATCTTATCTGTATCAGTATGTTATACACAATATTATATTTATGGATAGATTTAATTACCTTAAAACAAATTATTCACTGCATTCTTGTGTATGAAAATAATCACGAAAATGTAGACTTAAGAAAGTCTTAAATATGAATATCGATGGTTAGGAGACGAGGACGTGACTGGTCTTCTCGGTGGCCACGTATCATAAGGCAATCTTGTTGTTTGTAAATCATAAGGCAATCTTGTTGTTTGTACATTGCTTACTAAATATATTGTCGTTTGTGTAACAGTAATCACAAAAAAAAAAATCTGGCTGAGTTTGTTGTGCGGTTCTTCTCGGAGCAGGGCGCGTTTGGAACCCTCGTAGCCTTATTTTAAGTTCGAGATTGTCTTCACAGAAGGGCTTCTTTCAATACTTGTGGTAGCAGAATAGACCCTTCTGACACTCCCACTTGTTGTGCACTAGTGATCACTGGTAATGATTCAAAGTGGAAGAGATATAAATAATAATATGATAAAATAAAAATAAGACGAGGATGGATTGAGTGCGATGAAGTGCGAAAGAAGAGCGTGTACTTAGTATGAGGGTAGGTGCACGATATGTATATTTATTTATATATTTCAGTGTATGGCAGGTATCCAGAAGTATCTGCAAGTGACTTCGCGGCGGTGCAGATAGACGGCGCGTACCGCCGCTCCTGGGACTCCGCGGTGGCGTCTCTGTCCGTGGTGCAGAGGGACGCGGGGGGCGTCCCCGGGCAGACCGTCCTCCACTGGGAGGTCATGTGGCCGGTGAGTGTGGGGCGTTGTTTTAGTGCCATTTTAGTGAATATGCTGATTTGTTATTTAGTGTAGTTTTTGGGTGATGAATAAGATGATGCTTTTTTAAATGTTACTTCAGTTAAGAGGTTTTTTGATATTTAGAGTTTAAATTATATTCTATATATAAGGTGTTGTTGTAGTAAACAGCGTAGAAAATGAAGGTAAGTGAAGTGAATGTGATATATTACAGAGACTCTTCGCGAACCGAGACTACGTATACATCAGGCGACATAAAGAAATCGAGATAAAAACCGAAAGACCAAAGATCGAAAGAAAGCAGACCTTCGAGCGCAGCGTCCACGCGAGAGCGAAACAGAGAGCGATGGAGAGCGACACGAGGGAGGAGCACAGCAATAACAAGCTGTACATAATAATGTCCAGGTCGTGCGAGCACCCGGACGTGCCGCGGACGAAGGACGCCATACGAGTCACCGAGTACTGGAGCCACATGGTCGTCAGGAGCATCCACGGGAGCGACAAGGTGGGCTGCGTCATTCCATCCTTCTTCCACTACGTGGACAAACGAAGAGAGCTGCATATCTTATTATATCGATACGTAGGTGGGTGCGGAGTTCGTGCTGACGTACTACGACGAGCCGGGCGGCGGAGTGGGAGGCGGGGTGGGGGGCGCGGCGGCGGCCTGGGCGTCGGGTCGCGCCGCGCCCGCCTACCTGCGCCGCATGCGCAGAGCCGCCGTGGACTACCGACGGAGGACACACCCGCAGGTTGGACGGCTTCATTTATTTTTTCTATATATCACGTTTGTACTTGTCTCTATCTCACCTTTTTCCCGACTCCTGATCGCTGAATACATATTCTGTTCAGTCCAGCAGTTAGTTTAGTTGTTAGTACACTGTGTTACTAAATATGATCATTTAAGATGAATATCTCATCATTACTTAATTTTTTATTTTATAAATGAATATCCATAGACATTGATCCATGCCTTTCATTTTGATTTTAAGACAATTTTGCCAAGATTTTCATTGTGATGGTAACTACATCTGCACAAGTTTTCGAAAGCTATTTCATGGTCTTTAGTAATTAGTCACAAATTTAAGCTAAGTTAAAAAGTTCACTAGCTTTTTCATAGCCTCGGAGTCACGGTGATGTACTCTACAATGTTTCCATCGGAGGTATCGCCGGCCCGCCTAATGAATCTCATAATGTCGTCTACGTCGATATCCGTGTAGTACGTAGATCTTCTTGTGTGTCTTGATATATCCACCACTGCGTGTGGGACACCTGTCAGGTACAATTTTGGTTTGGATTTGGTTTGTATTATGATTACCGACTCGTATGTTAATCCCTGAGCTTTAGTAGGTAGGTGTGACTGCCTTGCCTTCTGTTACTCGAGCCGCCATTATGATCGCTCAGAAATGGTTCATCAAGACCTCGTCGACAATAAGTCGTTCAGGCTTTTCTTTGACGCCATTTATTAATATTGAAGCGATCGTTCGGACTTTGGCTTTAGCGTCCTATTGACAACTGAGGACGAGTTTGTTCCTGAGCTCTAATGCTGCCTCAGTCGTCGTCGTTGCTATCAAGTCACGGGCAATAACGAAGTTGTTTACTACCCAAGTCGATTTTCCACATCCAGGAACGCCGTTGACCCATTGGAAATTTGGAAATTTCCCATTTTTTCCAGGGCCTTACAGTATCCTCTACGGCTTTAGCCATTTGGAGGATGTTATCTTCCAGAAAAAAACCCGTGCAGCGGCTACCACGAGTATTGAGTCTTCGGCGGGTGTTAAATACTTTGGCGGTCCAGTTTCTTCTTTGGGGGTTTCAATTATTTTAACAAATCTATTTTTAACGCTGTAAGCGGCCATGTGGGGAATTCTAGGTGTTTTAACCCGTATATATTCAGATGTTGTGTTGTTGAAAGTGGCGGCCTTTTCTTCCCTGAGTAATACTTTAAGCAGACTTTCCGAAGGTCCGCCTGATCTTTTTGCAGATCGCAAGGTTAGTTTTGATAGGTTCCCTTATAGAACGCTTTTCTCTTGGGTCAACTGTTGAATGGATAAAAATGTTTAAGAGGGGTATAGGGAAGGGGGGGGGGGGGGGGGGGGTTAGTCTTCTTTGCTCAGTGAATCAGTATTCTGTAGGAGCCAATTTCTTCTGCTCGTCACGCTGATTCAGATGAGCCCAAAGTCAGGAGGTATGCTAGCTATGCTACTTTAGGAGTTAGATCCAGAGGATTGCAATAAATTTTTGGGGGGAGGGGGAAGGTTTCGGGGGGTGATGGTTAGAGTGCTCTAAAATGTTAATGGAGGGAGATGAAAATATCTTAGCTCGTTGAATGAGAGTTTTAAAAATGTCGACGTCTAGGGTCGTCTGGTGAATTCCTCAGGGCGGCTTCAGAGTCCCCGCTTAGCTATTTCAGCATGTGTTGGTAATATTTGCGGTTAAGTCACTAGCGTGCCGTCTACACTCGTGGCGACCACGCGGTAGGTTTTGTAGGTTAAATAAATTGAATGCGCACCTCTCTAGATCCGTTCTCTGTGAACGTACTTTGATGATATTGATATCGCCGGATTGGTGACAACGATGCGCACGCGGAGACGTCTAGATGTTATCGCTAGTACTTAACACTTTCTGGTAATAGGGGGGGAAAGTTGACGGCTTCTGGGTCCGGATCCTGGAGTGATAATGATTTGCGCACAAATCCTTGGTAATTCCGCTAGTGAAAACCGTTTAAAAAACACAGACACGTCTGTGGCTCAAAAAATAAAATTTTGGCGATTAATATTCGCGGAGCCTATGTTACTAGTGCGGATGTAAAGAGTGTACAGCCTACCAATACCGGACTAAACCATTAGTTTAGTTCAGTCCGGCATTGGTTTTTATATTTTAGTTTTTGCTTCCATCTCTTCTCTCTCTTAAAGTTCTCTCGTAAAGTTCGCTCCCGGTACTCTTGAAGACTCAAAGACTACAATAGAGGCGGGGTGAGTGCTAATTCCTCTCTCCTCAATCTCTGTGGCGGGACGACACAGCTTTTAATTTGACATCACTTTGAGAGTTGATAACAGATCGGGACCCTTTGTATCTTTGGAAGGTTGACTTTTAAGTTTTGTGTTTTAAAGAAAGAAAATTTACAACAGTAGTACCACGTCGCTATAGTAATATTCCGTGGTGTCTGTGTACATAATCCTTTATCTCTCCAATAAAATAATGATCCAATGCAATGTTATATATTTTCAGGAACTGCCGGATTTCATTCCCTTTGGTCCTGAAGTAATAAATGAAAAAGAGGCTGTGAAATTATTAGAGCAAGATATGGAGGTACCTTTACAAACAATTATTAATATCTACATTACAGCGTTATCTGTTAGATCCACATCGCTATTAATTAACATTAAAATAGGTGTAGTCGTTTCGTTCTATGGTCACCATTTCTCCTGTTAAGTGTCTGTGTGTCTGTGTGTGTGTGTGTGTGTGTGTGTGTGTGTGCGTGTGTGTGTGCGTGTGTGTCTGCGTGTGTGTCTGCGTGTGTGTGTGTGTGTGTGTGTGTGTGTGTGTGTGGGAGCGGGGGAAAGGGGAGTGGGATATTAATGATAGTTGACGGAGGATCTCAGTGATCTTTTTTTTTAATTATAGTTTTGGTTAATAAAGTGATATCGATAAATTCACGGAAACAGAAAGAAGCGTGCGTGGCGTGTCCATCACATCTAACAACAAAACAACGTCAATGTGCTGTTCCCGTGTCTGTGTTATTAGAATATTATGTAATATTTTTCGTAAGTAAAAGTGATTTATTTACCGTATTTCTATTTATAACCTTTAGCTGAATAAAATTTATCCAATACTTGGGATAATACGTTTTGTGCCAAATATATTTATATTATAAAGTTTTCGGAACTAAGTAAAATGTACTATATATTGTACAGTCGACTTTAACTGACATGTTTTGTACCTCACCGTCCCGAGAGCCCCTCCTACCTGCTGCTGACCGTACGCCGTCTACAACTCTATTATTATTTTAGTTATTTTAGTAGGCTGACGTCCTTGAACAATGGAGTGTTACCTGCTGGTGATGGAGAGAAGTTAGGCGTGCTCTGTAAGTATTTAAAAAATGATGGTATCGAGGCAATGGTAATATTGACTGACACTCACGCGGCGGCGCTCACCGACGTCTTAATAGTTAATAAATGTATAAATAATCGTGAGCGAAGACAGGTCGGCGGGTACCTACTTCGTAACACGCTGTTATGGAAAATGTTGAAGAGTGTGAAGCTATAGCAGCGTATGTCAAAATAAGTCCCATTATCCTGACCGCATCCTGGTTATACGTTAAAGTAATCAAACATTAATTTTACGTAAAAAGCATGAGTACTCCCCGGAGGTCATGTATGAAGAGGTTAATGTCTGTGGTCGAGGCGAAAGAGGTATGCAGGGACCGTAGCGTTTGGCTCTCCGTCGTCTCTGGCTACCCGCAAGGGATATGGCGTGAAGATAAGTTATTAATTTCTAATCAAATGGATTATCGACGACGATATATATTTTGTTATTGAATTGTTCTTGAAATGCCCAATAAGCGATCTGACGATTAAGTTTGTAACGTGGCAGAGGTTGACTTCAATGTTGATTTGTGGATCGGTTATTAATATCGGCAGTTCGAGTTGCAAAACATTCCCTTCGACGCATCATTTCTTTTGTCATTCCTGATAAAAATATATTTGTATTATTAGTAATTGCTATTATTGTTTAAAGTCCTCAAAGCAAGGACCGGAAATGAACGGATCGACCCGAGAGCAGGGCTCGCAGACGGACGACTGTCCCGTGGACGATACGACGCACGCCGACCGACGGGACGCCGCCAGGGAGGTGAGTCACACGAACACGCCGACAAACAGACAAGGAAACAATTGTTAACGGAAAACATTAAACCAAATACATTATTTTACATAATATTGGTAAATAGAGATTAACTTACTCAAGGAACGTCCTCTCCAGGTGAAGGTCGCCGACAGGAGAGAGGAGATGGAGATAGAGGAGGAAGAGATGGAGTTGGAAGAGGAAGAGAACAACGGCAGCTGGTGGAGATACTTATATCCTTTTTACTATTTCGTATGATTTTAATACATATTATTATCAATGGATTTGTCCGACTTCAAGATCTATACATCTGTACAAATCAATCTGATCACTGAGTTCTTTTATTTCTCTCGTCTCTTTATTATGTACGGTATATTTTATTAAACACTTTTATTTATATAACTTGTACATGTGTGTGTGTGTGTGTGTGTGTGCGTGTGTGTGTGTGCGTGTGTGCGTGTCACCGGGAATGTATACAATAAGACACTGTATGTAATGAGCAGGAATCTTATATTATTACTAGTTGTGACAATGACTCCGTCCGCGAGTTATATATTATAATATTGAGATGAAAAGCAATAATATTATATCAAGTCTCGACAGACAGTTCGATAGATCAGAGTCGAACCAATAAACGATCTTAGTCATATTTCATAAGTATAGACGTAGAACAAACACCCGTACAGTCACCCGTCTCATTAACTATTAGATGTAGAGAGGTGGACGGAGCACGGGTCCGTCCGAGACGATCGAAGTAAGGGAGTGACATTACTATTACTATTATATATATATCGTCTGAAGTATTAACATTTCCGGTAGCATGTAATATGATTAGTTACACGCGGGGTGTGAGGAACGAGCGCGCGTTAAATCAAACCGCTGTTAAATAACTGAAGGCCGCAGCAGCGCCGTGTGTTTGATTTAATATAGATAAAAGATAAATACTAAAATGTATTAGGTCTACAACTTTGCTCCAGCCGTTTTTTTTTAAATTTTAAAAATTATATAAAAAAAAATGGTATCTTATTTATGTTTCAAAGTATTGTCCGTCACTTTCCACTACTTTGGCCCATCTTTCAGGCAACAAACGAATCCCGCGTCGGAAAAATTCTTCATCCTTTGATAAGATCCAAAAATCGATCCATTCTTTCACTTTTTCAAAAGAATCGAAGCACTGGCCCGCCAGGCCGTGTGCCATCGACCTAAATAAATGGTAATCAGATGGAACAACATCTGGAGAGTATGGCGGGTGAGGTAGAATTTCCCATTTCAGTGTTTCGAGGTACGTCTTGACTACTTTCGCCACGTGAGGTCGAGCATTGTCGTGTTGCAAAATTACTTTTTCGTGTCTATCAGCGTATTGCGGCCGTTTTGCTTTTAATGCCCGACTCAAACGCATTAATTGCGTTCGATAAAGTGCACCAGTAATTTTTTCAGAAGGTTTTAGCAGCTCATAATAAATTACGCCAAGCTGATCCCACCAAATACACAACATGACCTTGGATCCGTGAATATTCTGTCGAGGTGTCGCCGTAGGAGTGTGGCCGGGCAATCCTCATGATGTGCGTCACTTAGGGTTGTCGTAGTGCACCCATTTTTCGTCCCCAGTAACAATACGACGAAGAAATCCTTTTCGTTTTTGTCTTTCAAGCAGCTGTTCACAAGCAAATAAACGTCGCTCAACATCTCTTGGTTTCGACTGATACGGTACCCAATATCCTTGTTTTTGGATCATCCCCAGCTGTTCCAGGCGTTTTGATACTGCTTGCTGAGTTACTCCCAATGATTTTGCTAGCTGTTCTTGAGTTTGGCACGAGTCTTCATTAAGTAAAGCCTCCAGTCCATCATCTTCAAAAGTTTTTTCATTGCCACCGCTATGCCGATCTTCAACAACAAAATCACCGCTTTTAAAGCGCTGGAACCACTCGCGACACGTTCTTTCACTAATAGTATCATCACCATAAGTACTTGAAATAACCCGATGAGCCTCAGCCGCCGATTTTTTCATGTTGAAATGAAAAAGTAAAATCTCCCGCAAATGAAGTGAATTCGAATTATAAGTTGACATATTTAATTAAGTGTAACTATATGACGCAAACAAAAATTAACTAATATCGATGTAAGGTTATATTTATAGATGTCAAAACTGATGGAAAACAACTGTGATTTATTTATTTGAACTATTACTGGCTACTAGAGCCATCTTTTGGAAAACGGCGGGAGCAAAGTTGTAGACCTAATATTTTATTATAATCGGTGGTCGTATTTAGCGTGCGCCCGCTCGTCCCGCGCCGAGTGAGCGGTAGTGGTCTATGCGACGCGTAACACGAGAGACGACAATGCTTATAATTAAATTATTATCATACAAAATGTTCAATTAATGAATTGTAAGTATTTTATATAAGTATAGAATGTAAAATTCATGGACACGCCCAGGACTCGAACCCGCGACTTCCGGGAAACTCCCGTCGCGGGGAATACTAATTGTCTATGGTTTTCATGGATTAACAATGTATCCAAAGACAACATGTGTGTCTGTCTGTCTCTGTGAATTAAACACACTTGTTGTAAAATTTAGCCTTTGTATCTATCTGCTGTATTTAATGAGTTATTACGCATACTGTGAGGTACCTCCGGGTGGCGGAGTACCCACCGATGGGGTAACGCGACCGGCTTACAGTATTTGTTATAATATAGTCTCAGGTCGCAGAAATAATTAGTTGTGAGAACAAATAGTTCATTCAATTCATTTCATTTTAAAATACTATTGTAAATAGAATTGATGGACCGATTTTGATTAAGTTTTATTTGTTTACGGTGCCTCGGTCGAGTGTCCGTCGCTCCTATTCGTCTGTGACCCGGAGGTACCTTGAGGGTGTTGAATACAGATTGTATATGTATATATATACGTATGTATACATGTGTAAGTACGGAACCTATGAAAAAGATTGTAATTTCAATCTCTATTAGAAAAAACGGATCAGGATCGATATTTAATATCTACTGTGAGTGAACCGTTCTACTATTTAGTCTTTGATGCTATTTGTGAGACGAGCTACAAATACACAAATACTGTAAATAAAATGAACACACAATATATATATTAATGCTAATTAAGGATATCTGATTATTTGTTACATTTTACACAATACTTAAACAAACTGAAGCAGTTCAGTTACAGCGGATAGACTGGACGTTGAGATCTCAGACGACTTACCTAATCCTCCGTCGGCTATTTTTAATAATACATATAGTAATGGATTGAAATTTCAATCTTATTATTCAAAGTTGGATCCGGATCGTTTATTAATTTCGCTGGTACATGAATTAAGATACTTTAATGAAGTAATATAAACTATTGTACGGATTAATGATGTTTGTTGTCAATTTATATTATTTTAACTGAAGGATGTTGTGTGTAGTGAAAGTGCAATGAAGTAAGATATAGTTCATAATAACTTAGAATACTAAGCCGGTTACTGGTGTACTAGTTACGCCGTCTCTCTCTCTCTCGTAGGGAGCGATAAGGAGAGCAAATTATGTTTTGTTATATGGAAAATGTGTTATAGTTTTACATGTTTGTTAATGAGGCGCGAATGGAACTAACATTGTGCATCTCTCAATAATATAAGAATAGATATTGAAATCAGTTACCGTTAATAAATAATTACGTTGTTATATTTTGATTTATTTCTGTGCGTCACCTCACCGGGGTTTGTTTTAACGCTTTAATTGAACTGTAGTCGGGGAGCCAGAAAAATTTATTGAAATACGGTTAGGACCCACTGATCTTAATATTGTTAAAATGTTCAGTTGACGAAGAACTCGTTGGATCTCTGGTTCTGGTTGTGTCTCCACTTGCAGGCCCAGGTGGTGCAGGACAGGCCCGCCCACGGCTCGTCCGAGTAGAACACCTGCCCGTTCTGGTACATCTGGAAACACCGGCTGCAGTGACTGACGCTTGGTGTGCGGAGTACAGAGTATAAGGGATACTTTTGTTAGTTGAGTAACGATTGCGATTCCGTCTCAAGTGAAATGTTTTAACCTCGACCGACATTGAAATGTTGTATTAACATTTTCTAACGTGGGAAGTGCAATATTTTATTACTCCCATTCCCTTACAAATACGGGTCTCAGTTGGATGGTCGATCGGTCGGTCTGCTAAAACTTTTGTGCTAAAAAAACGTCCAAACGTTTTTTAACGCGGCACTCCAGAGATGTAAAAAAACTTATATTCTTTGGCGATATATCGTGTGCTGCAAAATGTCTAAAAGAAATAAAAAAGAAGAAATAAATATGAAACGATTCTCACGAAGGACAAGTCGGAGCTCTTGTAGGTGACGCCGTCGTATCCGAATCTGAGTATGAAGTTCATGGAGAAAATGGAGAAGACGCATCGTATGTCGGTGGTGGGCGGCACGAAGTAGCGGTATGGCCCACACCAGTACGACACCTTGGGCTCGTATTCCACCGACTCAGGGAATTCTTCTCTGGGATTTATTCTGTCATTTAAATAATAATAAAATCATTAAAATAAAATTGTTATCTTTTCAAAATATGCGGATTCTCCGAGACAAATATGATTAGTCGTCATACAAATGTGTCGTGCGTGATCTTAATCTCACTTGTAGATGCACTGGGCGTCGCTCCAGTTGTCGTCGGAGTGGCAGTACAGGCCCTGGCTGGGGTCCTTGGCCTGGAACTGCTCGGCGTGGGGGCCCACGTATGTCGTCTCCGAATGTCGGTGGTAGAATCCCGTGAACGCAAATGCCCCTAAGAGTTACGATTTGTACAGTACTAGTGGAGAAGACCAAATCAAATATTAAGAG
This sequence comes from Melinaea marsaeus rileyi, assembly GCA_918358865.1. NCBI lineage: Eukaryota > Metazoa > Arthropoda > Insecta > Lepidoptera > Nymphalidae > Melinaea > Melinaea marsaeus. The sequence continues at coordinate 45,346,939 of OU911083.1, read as the reverse complement.
AAGTGAACGATAACTCTGGATCATCGGAATGTTATCTCTTTTATACAATTTATTTAATAAAAAGATAATTTTCTTTCATTAATATTTCATGGTTGGATTTGTAAAATGTCTTCCGTTACCCCTGAACGTATAACAATGAGGTTTCCTCTCGCTCGATAAAATCATTTGAACGTCTTCCTGGTTGTGCGGCGAGGCTATGTAGTACGACGTGCCGAGACATTTGAATTCTGAAAAATATAAAATATATCTAGTTTGGTCATCCCGGTTAGTGTCTGTCATAGTCGTAAATAATATTGAATTAATCAAATCCAAACCTATCGAGAGATAAACAGATAATCTCACCGGGACTGGTGTACAATCCGAACGGTATCTTCGCTTGAGTGGATTTGATTTTGGCTTCCGAAGTGTCCATCTTTTTATTCAATTTCAGTAGCACCATAGACATCAATGTCATGTCGGTCTCAAAGAGCAGTCGCTTCAGATCCTTAATGTGAGTGTCTATGAAAGAAAATAATTTCTTCTGGGTTGTTTCAAGAATTTCTCGTCGTTCAACCTGAATTTAAAAAAAAAAACCTCAACGATGATGAATGATGACAAGTCAGATGCCGACGTTAATTTCACTTTAATTTGTGTATTAATTGTATTAAAATTTTTCAGTAACATTATTTATTAATGGATAAATTATTGAAATCACTTATTTTTAACCCTTTACGGCTTCATAATATACAATTATTAGGACGTAAAGACTTGGCATTCGGTTAGAAGAGGTGTCCAAACAATAATAATATATTAATAAGCTGTTATTTATTAAATATACCTCAACCAGCCATGGCAGCAGCGGATTAGACCAAGGACGAGTTATGGAACCTATTCCTGTCACTTTTTGTAACTTCCCGTTAAGTCGTGTAATGTAGTGGGGATGGCTGCTGGTGCCATTACCCTAAATTGTTTTTTAGGTTAACAAGTGGTGATTTTTTTATTGGGATCATGCCTACCATGCCACGCCATACACTTTCTTTCAGTAATTTTCAGTATTATAGCAGCTATAATACGCAATGTTTTTTCTTTTATAATTTTACATTTATATTTCTATTAGGTATATAATATAATTAACGAGTACTGATATTAACTAAAGACAAAAACAGATGTTTATTTGTTTTTTCAAATATAGCAATTTCATATATGTAAATGGTAGAAAATATTAAAGTTTCTAGTTCATTAATATACATTAAATTATACAAACTTTTTCACTTGTTCAAAGTCTCTGTTAATGAAAATATTGTATTCAAATTCAAATGGTCATCTCCTTCAAAACCATGACTTTTCATCTTACGTTCACTATTTACATTTACTTTCATTCCTTTCTCCATTAAAGCAGCAGGCACAACACTTACAATCTCCTATAACTAATCAGCTGATGACGCAAGAATTACTTGGTTATCTGCGTTAAGAAATTATTTGATTAGTAAATTCATATTCTCAATTCAAAATTACTTTCTTTAAAATTTGTCAAACCATCCAGAAATATAACAAACAGCCACGGCGCCGTTTAACACCTTTTTGGATGTGAAACCATTCGCAGATAATATCGACCACAACTCATTGCTTATCACTCCATCATAGGCCTTTTCCAAATCTACGAATATGCGATAGACATGTTGACTATTAGTCAAAAAGTTTTCTGTTATGCAAAGTAAAGAAAAAACCTGATCCATATATCCACAACTTATCCCTATATTAGTCTTTTTCACAACTCTTTCAATCAATATTTTTGAATCCGCGCCACTTTATAATTCTGCTGTAACCTTGCGGATATTGCTTCAGAACAACTTTCTATTACTTCGGAAATCAACAGAAAGTCTTCTGTTGAACTTGTCTTTATATTCTTCATTCTTTTTCTTTATAGCTTCTTTCAGTTTCTTTTGTTTTTTTTTTTTTGCTTTAATCAGATCGTCTTTATTCTTATACTACACTCTTATCTAAGCGTTCTTTTTATTACTTCCTTACCTTTCTTTTATCGATATCATACACTAACTAGAAATTTTCACTTTCAATGTTTACTTTAAAATACTTCTATACATCTTTAATTTCATCATCTTTCATATCTACGAGGGTCAAACTGAAAGTTCTTAGAAAATCAAAAACTAAGCATTCTAGCAAGTTATTAGTTTTATTGTAACTTTTCAAAATAGCGTCCATTTACATCAATACATCGCTGCATTCGATGGAACCATTGAGAAAAGCACCTTTCCCACTCGGCCTTAGGGGTCTCTTCGACGGCGTTTTGAAACGCAGCCACTGCTTCTTCAGCGTCTATAAAACGTTTTCCTCGAAGTTTTTCTTTTATTTTCGGAAATAAATAAAAATCGCAGGGTGCGAGGTCGGGGCTATACGGCGGGTGACCCAGTAATTCCACGTCTGAGGTCACCAAATAGTCGATCGTTTGCCTGGCGGTGTGCGACGAGGCATTGTCGTGATGAAGGAGGATCCTGCTGCGAGGTCGTTTCTCTCGAACTTTTTCCAAGACAAGTGGCAAACAATTGTTAGTATACCACTCTGCATTAAACGTTTTCTGATCCTCTAAGACTACTGTTACGTAATGACCTGTCTTTCCGAAGAACGAGGCCACCATCTTTTTTCCAACACTTCGACCTCTCTTCACTTTAGTTGGCAACTCTTCGGAAGGAAACACCCACTGATCAGACTGTCTTTTGGTTTCCGGATCATAACAGTAAATCCAGCTTTCGTCGCCCGTTAGTATGTCGAACACAGCATTTGAGTCACCTCCGTTAAATTTTTGGAACATTTCTCGGCATCAATCAACACGGCGGAGTTTTTGAGCCTCGGTCAAATTATGCGGTATCCAGCGGGCACAAAGCTTCCTGACCGCTAAATGTTCATGGAGGATTTTGTGCACTTGACTCATACCTATGCCTAGACTTGTCCGAAGCTGCTGATAGGTCACTCTTTTGTCAGTCTCTATCATACGCCGCACAACACTGATGTTATCTTCAGTCGTCGCTGTAGAAGGCCGTCCCTCACGCAAATCATCGGTGAGATTAGTTCGACCACGTTTGAATTCATTAAACCAGTTGTAAACTGTGGCACGAGATGGGGCTTCATCGTGAAAAGCCAATCGAAGTCTATCATAACTTTCTTGTTGACTTAAATGACATCGAAAGTCATAAAAAATCATTGCACGAAAATTTTCTCGGCTTAAATTCATTCTGACGTGCACAGACAATTTTCAATTTGCCGCCAAATCGTAAAACAAATGACAAATGAATGAAATGTACACTCAATAATATTGGTAAAGAGTTCTATTTTCAAAATTTAAACTATTTTTTTTAATATAATGCTTTTAAGTGGCCAGTTCTAAAAACTTTCAGTTTGGCCCTCGTATTTTTAATTATACAATCCTTATATCATATAAGTTATATGTATGTTTACGCACGCTCTTTTCTTGCAAGTATAGATTTTCTACTTGTATTCACTCTTTCATCACCTAACATTCCAAGACTCGTTTTTAACCCATCTCTCTTAACACCAACCAGTTATTTAAAATCGCATAATACATAATTCGTTCATTCCGTTTACATTTATGAAAAGTATCTCTTATGCTCTTCCAAAACTTCTACAATTCTTTTTTTGAGAATTAAGCTGTTGGTTAGGCCCCTTTTCAGTTGGCGCATACACGGAGATAAAAAAAATAGAGGTAAGTTTTACTTTGAAGCTATTCTAGAGGAGTCGAGGGTTGACACATCCAATATCTTTTACGCAATCATTCATGCGTGCGGAGAGAAGGGCCCCTTTATACCCTCGGTTCTCTCAGAGAACTCCTGATCAGTACGCTGTATAGGTCCCATGTTGAGTTGTGCCACATCCTTTCGGCCTTGTTTCATTCACGCAAAGTACATCCAATCGTCATACATAAATCATCAGACATACTTCGTAAATTTTGTTTTCAATCTCTTCTCTAATGTTTAACGTAGCGAAGCGTGGTCCGTGGTCCTCTTTCCGTCCCCGCGACAAATGAGACTTGAAGGTCATTTTTTGATTGTGTTCCAACGAGTAGCGAAGAAATAAGGTAGCGATCCTGACAAAGCCTCACATGTCAGGACAAGGCTAATCTGGGGCCGCCTGTTCCCAGGATAATATGACTGCTGGTAATTTAGTTTGCCCCTAGCCATGCATCTATTGGTGCGTCGGTGAAATATAATAACAGGATAAGTTTGGATTGTGACAGGATTTGAAAACAGGATATGAATGAATCAGTAAAAGCTAGGGAGGCCGGGGTATAGCATTGCCACAACTACCGGGATCGCTAAGTAAGTAAGTAAGGGTAAGTCACCTCTATGGAACAAAACGTACATACGAAACATGTCTGACTTTTTATTCTTTTTCGATGCGTCTACATTTTGGGGTGTTTTCCTTTTACCACTCGTCACTATTCTTATAAGTTTATGATTCATTCATAATATAATTTCGTCTATTTCTGATTTTATTTGAGAATAGCGTAGTACGATAGATATTGATCTACGCGGTCTACCTCCTTCATATACTTGTTATAATCAATTATTGAGTCGATAATTGATTATAACGAATTGTCTTTCGAATTGATATATCTCTTCTTCGATTTGCACTTCCGAATTGCTTTTATGGTAATTCCATATTTGTAACAGAATATCGTTTCTTACGGTACGGGAAAAAATATATAATTGATACAGATATGGAGAGGTTAGTATACAGCGGCTACTTTGAAAATAGTTGAGCCCAATGGACGGGCGACGAATAACCAAAGACGGTGACACCGCGTAGTTATTGTCAAGAGCAACAACAACCAACTGTACGAAAACCGTCGACGGCTAAAAGACGATTAATAGGTAGCAGTCCAGAAGCGTTGGCAATCGAAAACTATAAATAAGTTAACGGTCGATAAAGGGTCCTGTTATATCTTTGTAAATTATACTTACCTACAATGCGGAATATGTTCACAGAACATAGATTGTCTATGACATGTGAAGGGGTTATTGAAGCAGTTAGACTACTATATCTAAAAGAGTGTGTATTTGCATAACCGTTACTTGACGAACGCCGTAAAGGGTAACTTATAACTAATTATTTTTTAAAAGTCAGATTATTGCAGGTATAATGAATGACTATGACTTACGGGATTGTGTGGTTCTCTAATTCTTCCATTCATGTAACTAGTGTACTCAATAAGTTTTTCAAATTTTTCATCTGCGTAGCTGTGTCTAGGGTCAATCTCTTTACTGCTGGGCATATTGAAAGGTTTCTGAAATGGTAAAAACATCTGCTCAGAAAAAAAATCTGTGTCCGCAGGGGGACACGCGTGGGTAGACCTCGTGTGTAACTCGTTTAAAATATAACTCACTACCTAAGAATAACACCCCTTGCGAGAATAAACTGTGATAATTTTATTTGGCTTAGTCAAAGGAGTACCTAGTGCGTTGCCTTAAATTTAGAGTAAAAAATAACCTTTCTATTAAAAATATTTGCGAGGAGGGAATGTTTACCAGAAAAAAGTTGCCGTGGTTTTACCTATCTTAAATTTTCAAGCTAAAAGCGGTTTTTATTTTTATTCTCGGAAACGGTACCTTTTACGGAAAAATTTTTAGCACCTAAATTTAGAGTAAAAAATAACCTTTCTATTAAAAATACTTGTGATGTAAGAATATTTACCAGAATAAGAATTTAAAAAAAAAATCGTTTTTTTTTACCCCCATCCCTAAGTTATTGAAGTTAGGTTTTCGGTTTATCTACATTAGTTATAGATATTCATCAAATACATCATATAATATGAACGCGATTGATCTACTTTGTGTGGGGAAAAATGTATGGTCGAAAAACTGAAATCAGAAAAAGTGAGGCCCTAGCGCCCCCCGTGGCCGGATTTCTCTGGTTAACGAACTTGACCTTCATTTTTGGATGGCTGATTTTTGTGCAAAGTTTGAAAGTGATTCGAGCGAAACTGCGGCCGCTATGGTGCTGACAAAAGTCGAATTTGGACGCACGCACGCATATATATATAAACTTTTTGATCAATGGTCATTTCGGACTCAGGGGGTCATAAGAAGACCTCCTGTGAAGAAATTTTTCCAAAATTCGAAAGTCGGGTACACCTGAATAGGCAGACTGAATTCTTCGAGGTCTACGCAAAATTAATTCCTCATGTCATGGAATCAAAGAGGCGATGGGAAAAACTAACAGCTTGGCAAATTTGGTTTCGGGATCCCTCACTTTATCCTTTATCCCCTATCCTAATCTTTAACCATCTTTTGTCCTTTACGTTGATTTCATAATAGTAAATTTTCAAGCATATCAATCAAGCGTAAGCCATAACTATTGAGAATAACATAAACAGAAACAGCTCCCCTGCTTTAGTGTTGCGGGATTGATAAATTGTTATATAAAAATAAATCTTTTTTGGTCATTTAAGAGAATAATAAATACCAATGATATCTCGAAAATTATTTTCGTTGTGCTTTTGGTAACATTTTAATTATTATGACATCTTCACCTTTGTTTATTTCGACAGGTTTTTATTATAATGTCGTGGGACACGGGGCGGTAGTAAGTGTGTAGTTTTAAAAAATACACAGTGTACTTCTTACAATTGCAATTTGTACAAGTAGCTGATTATGCATCCCAAGATATCAAATTAGCAACAATACACATTGCTCTGTGACTCTTATTCCAGTTCGTATCGCGAGCACGACGCGGTCTCCTTCACCGACCCGATATAAATCATGAAATATAAATTTATTATACAAATATTTTCATCATGCCATGAACTAACGTGATCCATAATTTCTACTGACTTTGAAATATTTAGCACTATATTTTCTACTATCTGTATGATATTATCTACATTATAATTGATATTTTTACGTTTCAAACATGGTTTTAATGTAAGTGGTAAAATCTAATAAAATTGAATTATGTAGTGTTACGATACTCACAGTTTCAACAGTAGGAAAAGAAAGTCGTGCAAGCTGAAAAACAAATGAATTTACATGTATATATAGATTATGAAAACGCACAAAAGGCTATTATAATTAATACATGTATAGTTTTACAAAGCGTTGTCAAAGTATAGACTTACTAATTGAAATGAAGAGAGACCTTCATTGTTTCCTAAAGTTGTACTGAGGATTATAAAAAACTGAAACAATTTTAAAACATGAACCGACTATCAGCATGACAGTATGTATTATAATTGGTGTCAAAAATTAAAGTGTTTTCCTTTCTCACCAAACATGTTCTTAAAAGCGTCTCACTGGCCATAACACCGTGAAATTTCAAACACTAATAGTGAAATAAAAATAAAATTGGAAGAAATATATGGTTTTCTAGCAACTAACAGGCAATTAGTACAAACAATATACAGATTAATTATTTGGAAAATTCAATGTATATTTCTTTCTGAAAAACTCTTAATCTCTTTTTTACAACCGATATCCAGAATTGCATTAAAACATTTTAAAATATTAGCAAAATATGTAGCTTCAATGTGTCTCCTCGATTCGACTCCATCAAGAAAGTTTTTTTACCATGTCTTGCGTACCGTTTGGTGAAAATTCGTGAAATATGTTGTTCCTTAATCAAAAAAATCAATTAACTAAAAAAATCTATTTCGCCGACCTGTTAGGTATTTCAATTTAATGTATACTATATATACGTTACAAACCTAATTTTAGATAACTTATCGGTAAGAGCAGTCATCATTATTTTGCATGATACGGATTATTTTTTAAATTAGCTGACCCATGTGGCTGACAGTGGAGTTGCCGCCGTCTATTTATCAATTATTATAAACGTATTAAGGTTTCTTTGGAGACAAACTACTTTTCTGGTGTAAAAGTAGCCTGTGTTATTCTGGGTCATTTCTGTGTTCTAAGTCATTCAAAGTTGTTGTCCTTCTTTTTTAAGCATAGGGGAGAGGGGGACATGACATTACTTACATATTTATTATTATGGTAGTCAGTTTGACTAATAGAAAGAAGCACATTCAAGGTAAAGTTTAGCTCACTTTGCCCCTTTGCACTTTGCTCACTTTTTCTCTTGATTATTTGTAGTTTCAGCTAGCGCAAAATCTGCAACCATTCATGCATCAATTGATCAGATTTCCGTTGTTTTATATGCATTTATCACGGTTGTCATTGTGGCTGAAGCAACAAAGTGTAGTCCAAATATGTTGCCGTCTGGAATCGAGTCGCCACATGACCAGGGTGGCCTCTTAGCCATCTTTTTCACTTCCTCACTTGTTTGCCAGGATTGCTAAGGTTTTCCGACGTCGATCGCAGCGAAGTCTGTTTCCGGTGTGGAGTTGTGGGCCATTCTCGCAATAACTGCACCGGAGTCCTTCGCTGCGCCGTCTGTGTCGACCTCGGACTTCCGGCAGGGCACGAGTTGGGGAGCCGTTCCTGCAAGGCTCCCCGAAAGAAAGGCAAGACAGCTGGTTTCACCCCAGCTGCCCCAAGCAGAGGGCGCCTGCAGGCGCAAGTTGAAGCCATGTCGTCATGAATAGACGGCGACATGGCTTCCTACAGGCGAACTTGAACCACTCCGCCAGGGCCCAGGATCTTTTCATCCAGGCCATGGTGGAGTGGGACATCAGGGTAGCGGTGGCCTGCGAGCCTTACTATGTCCCCCCTATTTCCAACTGGGCGGGGGACACTAGCGGTTCCGTGGCTGTGGTTGCGGGTTCTGGTCCCGGTCCCCCTTTCTCCACCTTGGAGACTGGCCCGGGTTTGGTCGTGGCGAGGTGGGGCGAATACGTCGTCATCGGCGCGTACTTCTCCCCCAATCGCCGACTGGCGGAGTTCGAGACTTTCCTCGACTCCATCAGTGCGGCGATTGGAAGACAGGCGTCGGGGAAGCTCATATTCCTCGGCGACCTGAACGCCAAATCCGCGGCCTGGGGGAACCGCGCCACGGACGCTAGAGGTAGGGCCGTCCAGGTCTGGTCGCTCCTCTCCGGTCTGTCTCTCCTCAATAGAGGGACCGATGCGACCTGCGTGCGACAGCAAAGGAGTTCCGTGGTGGACGTTTCGTTCGCCACCCCAGCTGTCGCTCGCACGGTCGTCGACTGGAGAGTCGAGACGGCGGTGGAGACTCTATTGGACCATCTTTACGTCCGATTTGACCTCTCCACTTCCCGACCGATCCTGGCCAGGCCACCGCGGGAGGGGAGTCGCTTTCCTCGTTGGGCAATCAAACGTTTGGATCGGGAAATGGCAAAGGAGGCTGCCATCGTACAAGGATGGGCCTTTCCCGATCCGCCCAATGAGGAGACCGACGTGGAGGAAAGAGCTGGCTGCATGCGCGAAGCACTTTCACGGGTTTGCGATGCAGCCATGCCGAGGGTGAGGTCTAGGCCCCGGCGCAGAGCAGTGTACTGGTGGTCACCCGAAATTGCCGAACTTCGGGCGGCCTGTTGCAGGGCTCGCAGGGCTTTCGTCCGGTGTCGCCGTCGTCACGGCTTCGACCCGGTTCTGGAGGCCCAGCTGCGGAGTCGATACCACGAGGCGAAATCGACTCTGCGGCTTGCAATTCGGAAGGCAAAGGACCTGACTCGGGAGGAGATCCTGGCAGGTCTCGATAGGGACCCATGGGGACGTCCGTACCGCGTCGCGCGGAATAAACTCCGCGCCGCGTGCGCCCCGGTCATGGAGTCCCTTCAGCCGGATTTCCTCGAGCGGTTGGTGGGGGACTTATTCCCGGAGTCCACCGGCCACTCACCTCCCGTGATGGGACCCCCTTCTCCTAATGGGGGGGGTGAGTCCTGTCCCAGACATCACGGAGGCCGAGCTGGAGGTCGCGCTGATTCGCCTTCGAGCCCGCAACACTGCGCCGGGGCCAGATAGTATTCCGGGGCGAGTTCTATTCCTCGCCCTGGAATACTTGGGAGGCAGGCTTCGGGAACTGTTCAACCTGTGCTTGCGCACTGGACAGTTCCCGAAAGCCTGGAAGGAGGGCAGGTTGTGCCTGTTGAGGAAGGACGGTCGTTCTGCCGACTCCCCTTCCGCATACAGGCCAGTCGTGCTGCTGGACGAGACGGGTAAACTCTTCGAGAGAATCCTCTCTGCACGTCTTGTCCGGCACCTCGAAGAGGTGGGTCCTGATCTCTCAGAGGCTCAGTTCGGCTTCAGGGCGGGTCGTTCAACGATCGACGCCCTGGGAGCTCTAAGAGACCTGACCTGAGAGGCCGCGGAGCGGGTCAGGGAGCAGGCCTCCACCGCTGACCCACTCCGTAGGGGAAGGCTGGGAAGAAGGAGGCGGGAGTACGCCCGCCGCTTCCTTCCCCAGCTGTAGTGCCTTGGTGGGAGGGGAGGGTGACCTCTCTCACCTATTACAGGCCTACGTCGTGAGGGTACTCTTAGTTGCTCGGAGCACCCTTACACGGGGGGTTACCGCCGGAGCGTCACGGTGAGTGCGCAAGCGATCCCGTGGCGTCCCATTAAGGCGTTGAGGGCAACCGTTGGTTTTTTAGTGGGTAACCTTAAAAATGGCAGCGACCTCTATGCTGTCGGGTAGTCCCACATAACCCTCCGGCCATCACCTTCTTGGTCGGCGGGTATCCGTAACGGATTTTTCCAAAGATAAAAAAAAAAAAAAAAAAAAAGGATTGCTAAGGTTTTGAAGGTGACAAATGCATTGCATGTGAACAATTAAATAGATACATTGAAACTTAACTTTAATCCATTACTTTGTGTTTAATAGGGTAGTATGAAAGATACTAATCAGATACCGTTTCCTGAATATTGTTAAAAGTTAGAGATTTGTTTGGATTCACATAGAGGAAAAAGGGGTCATGGGAGTCACTTAAGCGAGAAATTACCCTTACCCCCCTTTTGTTCTTCCTCCTTTGTGACTCAACTGTTGCCGGCTGGACTGTTCGTTGAGCCACAACTGGAGCGTGGGACACTGGAGAAGGAGCCGCCGGCCTTGCTTTCGCCTTGCTAATCCTCCTCACCACCGAAGACCACGTCTCTGTTGTTCTGGGAGCCGGAGTGGGGGCCGGTGGTCTGCCCGACGTGGTCCTCGTCACTCTTTTTATCGGCGACGGCAGAAGTGGCGAGATAGGACTTGTGACTCCCGCTGATTAGCGAGAGTCGGCAACCGCAGCTTCTTTCGCCCTACGGTCCGCAGCCAGAGACGGGCGCAGGACTCCGGGAGGAGGCGCTCCTCAGTGTTGGCGAAGCGGGAGTTTACCATAACGCCCATTGAAGAAACGATAGAGCGCCTCAACTCCTCAACTAAGTCGGCGTCCCAAGGCGGTGCTGTCGACGTAGCGGCAGTCGCCTTGACCGCCGACGCTTTCAGCTCGGCAAACTCGCGCCTGTGAACCTTGAGCCCTGCTCGAAGGTTATCCACCTCGCGGTGGAAGCGCGAGTTGTCCCTCGTGAGACGACGCGTCTCCTCGTCCACTGAGCGGCTGGCCAGGATCTCGACCGTCTCAAGGAGACCCTTGGCGGACTCCTTGAGGGTCTTGATCATGCCACCCTTGAGGTTTTGGGATTTCCGGCAACTGCCCTCAGATCCTGGACCCCCATATCCTCAGGATCAACCCTTGGCAGATTCTCGAAGGCATCCTCTTCGGACGTCTCGAGAATTTGGGAGTTTGCCGCCTTGCGGAAGGCGCGTTTCCCCAACTCCTTCTTGAAGGAAACTTCTTCCGCCTCCAGAGCAAGGGCCCGCAGATCGGCTTTTGCCTGTGCGAGCCCACTACCACGTGTGGTGACGCGTCCACGACGAGCGGTGTTATATTTAGAAGATGCAACACCAAGCTCAGAGTCGCTTCCGGACGCGTCACGCTGAATAAACAGAGCCTCAGAAGAAGGCCGCTTTCTTCTGGCGCCAACTTCATGGTCGGACATCTCATCAACACCAGGAGTCAGCGCCTTAGTGCCCTCAGACAGCACATCCTTTCCAAATGGAAGTTCAAAGTCCTTTCAAAGACACAAAACGAAACAAAGCGAAGAAAATAAAAGAAAAGAAGAAAAAAAAAAGAAATAAAAAAAATAGATAGATAAATAAATAATCCACTCTACTGTCGGCTATGTACCGGGCACAAACCCCATAGCCGACCCCCACCGCGCTGGGCATTAGCAGATGGCTAACCCGACCCCGAAAGACCGATTCACCCTACTCTCCCCTACCATTCTATTTAAAATAACATAGTTAACTAGTTCCATGCGGTCATGTACTCTGAATTTTAACCGATCGCTCTGACACCATTCCCCCATCAAACGTCAAGTTACTCGTATAAGTGCGAGTGTAGACTCGCATGATGTTTTTACTGAAGTAGTTGACAATGTTTTGAATTTTTTACCAAGCGATTTTTCTTGAAAAATAGACATTTCAATATAGGGTCAGTAGACCAGTAATCAACAAAATATATTTTTTCCATTTCTTCGCATAATGATTATTATTAGGGCAAACCACTTTTTAGTTCATTTCTAGTTATGCCATTTTGTAGTTTGATTAACTGTTTTATATTTGTAATGACTTTGGGCGTAATATTTATTTGTTTCATCGTATAATGAAATGAAAAATAAATGTAAATGAAAAAAAAAAATAGTAGATGAAAGATAATCACCGATTAACAGCGATGTTGTCATTTATGCTGCCAGCATTTTTTGGAAATATTTTTACTCTTAAAATATCGTGAAATACCTGTGTGAATTCATTGATGTGTCTCGTGTTGTTTCGTTTAAATTTAAAAGTAAGATCGGGTGCAGAGAAGGTCCTCAGTTCAGCGTGCTGGCAGAGAATGGGCTATCCTCAAAGTTCTCTTTTGAGTACATATATGCATTTTTGACCATGTTTCATTATTTTTTCTAAAAAAAACAATATGTAAAGAGTAATAGTAAAACTTTAGCAATATGGATGTTTTTACGGAAAATCGAATAAAATATTATCTTGATTCTGCGAAGGAGATACATTCTCCGAGGGGATACAAAATGTTGTTAAGTCTGGTTTTAGGAAAAAAAGTTAAATAAATATTATCTACTTACGTGTTTATTTTTCTTGATGGTTTAACTTCTTGAACTACTCAAACAAAACATAACACGAGAATCCGTAGTTGTAGACGACGTAGACGTAGTTGATAATGTTTTGAATTTTTAGTCAGCGATTTGAATTTCATCCCAAATTTAATTATCCCAAAAATGAAGAAAGGATAGTATTTGCTGGAATCCGTTACGGAAACAATAGGCATTCCAATATAGGGTTAGCAGACTATCAATCGGTAATAGTTTTTTTTCTCTCTTACCATTCTCTGTGTAAGTTAATGTAGTGGTTCGCTTTAAATCAGATATCCAATTTAATATTTAGGACTCAATTTATTAATGCTTAAATTTAAATGAATGCAATACTTATTATGATTCAGCGGTTGGTCGCCTGAGCTAAACAACTCGAATACATATATTGATTAAGATCCTTAATATAAGTCTCTTAAATAGATTTCATAGGCGCCACTGACAATGGACAATACACACAGTCCACAGCCCTTTTCGTTGTAAGTACAAGAAGACAGCATTGAACATTTATTCTTCAAGTATTATTTATAGTGTATAACAAATATATATAAAGATGTACATCACCAGATGGCTAATAAAAAAAAACCTTCTTATGGAAGAAAACTGCCTCACAATCAATACTATGGCCTACGTAAATTCCTATTTTTGAAACAGGATAAGTAGATATGTCTTTCAAATAAATGTTTGGGACTGACCGCGATACGCCGGAAATAGGAATTATAGTTAATCCTTATTATTTAATAACACAGGCAAATGAAATTTTCACTCCCTGTAAGGGATGGTAGGGGGTGATAGTGGTCATGAATTTATTTTTAGTTATCATTTTCGGTTTCAGCATCCCAAAAAACGTAGAAAGACACATCTATCTTGATTTTTTACAAAAATTTCAATTTTCACCCCTTAAGAGGTAGTAAGGGGGTGCTAGCGGGAAAACTGGCATTTAAAATTAGTTTTTATTGTCATATTCGGTTTCAGCAATCCCAAAAACCTAGGAATAATGGGGTCTCCCCTCTGGTTCATGACGTTTTTTTTTTTTTGTGTGCCTGTGTAATTAATTAGGAGGTCGCGATATTGAATTCAAAACAACAAATAAGCGAATAGTGTTACTACACCACGCAGAACGTCCAACTAAATTAGGGTACTGAGTATAATCTAAATATATCAATAAGACAACGTAGACAGCATCTAAATATTTGAAACGTATGATAGCTACTTTTAAATAATATACAACAGTATGTTATCAATTTATAGAATTTATGACATAAGAAAAACACTAAATCTACATAATAATATGCTATGATATTTTGAGTAATCTACAACATCCTCAAGCTGGCAACATCTAATTTCTAAAATAGTATGGAATGTCACAGACTATTAAAGTCTTGAATTACCTGTCAACAGATAATTATTGGACCTAACCACAGACAAACAAAACAAATATTAGGAAATTGATAAACTGAGACAAGTCACAACTTTATCTCAGGTACAAAATTATCACTAAAAAGACTATAATATATATGTGATACCAAAAACCTATTCTTAACTAAACAAATAAAAAAGAAAAAACAAATATCTATAACTCTTGAATATTATAGATAGCTGGAAATGAAGGCATTTTTTATAAAATCCTATCCTACTAAAAATAAAACACTTATAATATTATTATGTGGCCAGAAGATAAAACACCATATAATCATGTATATTTACTAAAACTATTATTATTTTATATTTACTAGGTTTACATAAATGCACTGCGCAGTTACATAACGCTATGTACGCGGTGGATACGCGAGCCAGGAGGAAACTTTGAAGCGTGAGTCACATTAGGAATTCGGTTCTGTAGGTTTGCTACATCAGCCCCCCCGGAGACCTATAGGTCGTAAATGTCACGCGGAAACCAAACTCTTCTGTCGAAGCGAGTGACGTAATCAGGCTTTTTAGAAACTGGTTCGGGAACTGCGATAACCGATCTGTCTCTTACAGATACAGTGCTTACTGGTCTGTAAGGATCGGGAGCTGTAGCTGTCGGTGTTACGAGTGGCTGTTGGCGATTTCAATTGGTAGTCTCGAAGAGCGAACTGTTATATCCATGTTATGAATGTCATATGGTTGACAGCTATGCTGCATCAGCACTATCAGATTCAAAGAGGATGGTCATTCTAGTTCAGTTAGTCAGTATGTTATAAATCTTTTTAAAAGATGGTGCTATATCAAATTCGTTTCTATATCATGTTGTTATTTAGGGTGGATCGAGGAATTTTGGTGGCAAATAATTGAGTCCAAAAGTTGACAATGAGTTCAATTTATTGAACCGGCTTCAAAAGGTACCTTTTGAATGAATATACAATGCTAGTTTTGATAAACAAAAAACAATCGTTGGATTGTTGCACAATACTTTTAAACAATTCAATTACAATTTCGGAGCACGTTATCTCTCTTGACATCTGTTTCCTTTTCGGCGAAATTACAAGAAGTTGTCAAAATGTGACTTATGGCTTGCCAGCTTAAAGAATGAAATTACATGTTCACCAACTTTGACTCTATATAAAACAATACGCAATTAGGAAAAGGATAGGGTCAAGGTTGCGTTTGTCAGCTGTCAGTTGATTAAATCTCAACATATCATAATGCTAAATCATTTTTATATTATTTCTAAATCACTTTTCTGTTTCCTTTTACTATTTCAAAAGTATATTTTGAGTTTTCTTTAATATGCACATAATTCTATTTAGCATTGAATAAAGCTTCTTTTTTAAAAACCTCCCACAGAATTCTCGTCTGACATTTTAGAGGCAACGGTAGGATACCAAAATCGCTGAATATCCGAATACGTCTTCGACATTAAGTATCTTTCAAATTCGTGAACTATATATTATATTAGAAATTATTGAAGAACTTATTTAATGAAACATAGACAATTATTCTACTTTATTGTAAAAGGAACTCTACACATTCTACATCGGAGGTGTAGTACTCGAACCAATAATAAATTACAACCGAACTCCGCAGTCAACTACCGCATTATTACTCTCATCTATTATAATAATAACATTTATTAATAAAAAATAAGTTCTAGTTACATTTAATCTTAATTCTAGTAAGTTTTACATTTATGACATAAAGTATATCATAATTTTCATATTAGTCACCGGTTTCTTGATTATCTTGCTTACCAGCATAGGCCTCCCCAAGTGTTCTCCATAAAGATTTATCACTTGCTTTCCTCATCCAAGTTGCTCTTACCACCTTTTTAATATCCTCTTCCCATTTTCGATATTGCCCTCCTTTTTTCTCGTTTTATATCTAGGACACCATTCTGTTACTTCTTTTTTTGATTCTGATTTTATCTTTTAGTTTTACATTAAGTATACTCCTTTCCATTCTGTGTCAAGTTTCTAGTGCTTTGATATTTTTGTTTGCGCAATTCCAAGTTTGACAACCGTAAGTCATGCTGGGTAGAATACACGTGTTGAATATTTTTCCTTTTCCTGTAATTGCTATGTGCGGGTTTTTCATAACTTCCTTTAGAGCCCAATATTTCTTCCATCCCTTGGTCATTCTTTTATTTATTTTCTTTGTAGTTAGGTCTGTAGGAGATATTATTTGACCTAGGTATGTATCCTCCTACATATTCCAAATCAGTAGTACTTTTAAGTTTAATAGAATTAGTTATCAACTTTGTTTTACCAGTATTTATTGATAATCCAACCTGCTCACTTTCGTATACTAGCTCATTTATCATGACCTGTATGATTTTTGGGTCTTCGCTTATTAGTATAAGATTGTCGGCGAATCTAAGGTGGTTTAGTAGTACCCCGTTAATATTTACACCACACACACATAACACATTCATATATTTCGTAAATGTCTATGTTAATATCTAGGTTTTTAATTGTTTCTTTTATTATATTAAATAGTTCTTGGTGATTTTTATTGATTCTTTTTATACCATGTAATATCAAATAATTTTTTCTACTTTTGTTTTCCAGATATTTCACTGTTTCATTAAATCGTTGTCATCGATCGATCTCAGTTTTTAGGTATCTATTTTTTTCCAAAATTGGTTGTAACTTCTCGTCTAGTGTCGCATGATACTTTCCGTTACATTTTCTGTAATTGCTTTAGTCTGTTGATAGAGTTCAAATTTCACCATCTTAAATAACTTTTCACATCTATTATACTTTTGTTTAAATATTATAATAATAGCAACAAAATATGAATCCAAAGAGGAAACTTCTAGTGTTTCTGTGTCAGTGTAACTGTACCGTCACGATACAATTAAGAAGAGAAAATAGAATTAAATGTTTTATTAAAATCTATAAAATGTTTGATGAGATGAGAAAAAGGTTACATCCCTTTATCTCAAATTGTCAAAACGCTTATAGCTTAACAACAAAGAATCAAAAACCATCATTATTTAAATACATCTTAAGTTAATTAGAGGGTCGTGCCGAGTCGGTATGTAGCATATTCGAATCATTTGAACAATTCATAGATTTTATCAAACAACAGTTTGGAGAACGAAAACATTACGCTCATCGCCCTACGTATTGAAACCTGTCTAGCTAAGCTCCTTACGGCAATTAATATTTCTATACCAACAAGACGAAAACAGAACTTACAAGTCGTATAGTCGTAGTTGTATACGACGATCTTGCTCTCCATACGTTTTTAATCGGTTTACAACCTGGACTCTCATAGATAGTGAGATGTCGTGATCCTGACTTACTCAATTCTGCTGTAAGTTTTGCAGCAGCAGAAGAGAAATATTTTTCAAGTATTATTAAAAGATCAATTCAAATAGCATAAGGCAATGTTGACAGACCTAGATTCTTACCTCGAGAGTTCCAATCAAAACAAAATCATATTTCTTTAAGTAAGACATACTATAGAAAATTAACGCAAACGTCAATTCAATAACAGCAGAAATTAATCTTTTCATTCTAATTCTCAAAATTATCGAAATAATTCAAATAATGGTATCACTGAGAGCTATTCACGCAGAGTTTTCAAGGTCAAATTAAGAAATTATGATATCTACTGTATCTGCTAGTTCCACTGCATCCGCTGTATCTGTTAGCTCTACTGTATCCACTGTATCTGCTAGTTCTACCACATCCACTGTATCTGCTAGTTTTACTATATCCACTGTGTCTGCTAGATTGACTATATCCACTGTATCTGCTAATTTCACTGCCTCCACTGTATCCACTGTTTCCCATGGGTCACCTAGACCGATCATTTCTTCCAAAGTTACTACTTCTGCTAGATTCGCTTTACCCACTGCATCCTTTGATCTAAGCTCTTTTACAACACCTATTCCTCGAAAGCAAAATAATCTCAAGGTTTATTACATTATTACAAATTTCAAAAATCGATATTTGCCTCTTATCAGTATTCATACTTTCATATCTAAACAGCCTCGTTCGTTTCTAATAGAAAAAGGTTCTTCCATTAGTCTAATAAAATTACATTCAATGACTCAAATCCCAAAATTCAGTAATGATGTAGTAGGGTAATTCCGAGAAAATCGTTCGAGATGAGCGAATTTGGCAATTTTTCCCTATTGTTTGGTAGTCCTGTTTTTAAAGGGAAAAGTATAGATATTTGCTTTAAATGTTAAATGAAACGTGTTATTTTAAAATTTGGTAAGAATTTTAAGATATTGCGGTTTCTATATTTTAAGTGTTAATGGCAATGACAACAGTACGATGCTAAAGACGGCACTGTTAACGGTAATGACATCATGTAAATGGTAATTACATTATTGGAAATACCTTTTCATTTGTTTATTTTATGCTTCCTCTCTTGAAATTTATCTTATTATTATAGTCTCTTATATTAGCGTATTTATTTATTGTATTTACGTAGTTTTATCATTAGACCACATCAAACTTAAAGTAGTTTATCAGACGTTTATTTCACAAGAGCATCAGCAATTCTCTCAAGGACAGCACCTACACCGTCCGGTGCACCCTTTCCATGTCCTGACTCCATGTAATTCCAACGTATTTTAGGGATTTGATGATAATCTTTATGTATTTTATTAATTATGTAAAACATATATTTGTTCCTATACCGTGAAGACGGGGAGTCGGATTGAAAATGTAGTGTCAACAAACGGATTTTGTTTAAGTGTTTAAAAATAAGAGGAACGAGGTGAGCTCAAATTGAAGCTGCATCATGTCAAGCATTCTTTGCACCGCACTTCTTTGAAAATCAAAGGTATAAAAACATCTGTATGGAGACAAATTTCTTTGCGGCTACCGCCAAAATGCATGGACTGCCCTTTTTGTGCACACTTCAAACCATAATTCTCTGAGAAATCGACGTGAAGTATGGCTTCGTTAACTGCTAGGTTATCTCGTAGTTCTTTCATCGTACAATATTGTATCCATGTGTGTTTTGCAGCAATGTTTCATAAAAGAATTGAATTTATTCCAATAAATTGATTAAGGCTAGTGGTTTAAAAGTCAAGTTTTCCTTCTTTGTTATCGTTGTTATTTTGAAACCTTTCTTGGTAGTTATATTTTTTCTGGAACGCATCCACTTGAAATAAGTAACGGATTCTTCGTTGTTAAATTCATTGTGATGTATTACTTTGTTATTGCAATAATCGCAGTAAAATAAAACAACGTATTCGCATTGACGAGTGAAACAGACTAAATTTTATTTTAAAACAATAGAACAAACATGTCTACAGACAATGCACGACAGATGGCAGCACTAGTAGCATATTGTGTAGATATTAGATCTTTCACACCCCCACTATATCTAACAATATAGATATACTAAAAAATGTTACAGTCTTTGAATACCTAGTACATCCAAAAACTTATAATGTTTCACAAAACATAAAGCCTTCGTGAATACATCAGCTGGCATCTCAGTTGTAGGCAAATACTTCACATTTACAATTTTATTTACTACACAATCTCTACAAAAGTGAGTTTCTCAAATAAACAGCTTCTTTACAAGCTTTGGTAGTAGCCATATATTCAGCCTCACTATTAGTCAAGGCTATAGTAGTTTGTTTTTTAATTTCCCAAGAAATTACACAACCAGATACAATGAAACAATATCCTGTATATGACTTCCTATCTATAACATTTGCACCCCAATCTGCATCTACATATCCTTCTAATATTGAATTTCCATCAGCAGTATACTTCAAACCGCATTTTTAAATCTGGTTACAACTGCTAAGTACATTCGACAACCTATAACTTACTGATATGGCAATTTTCCAACATAATTTTCCCCTCTAGATACATGCAACTTAGTTTTTTACTTTAAGTTTGAAATGGTTTGCTAACAAATTTTTCAAATATTCTGTTTCTTTACAATCATTTGAAAAAATAAAAAAATCATCCACAAAAAGTGTAACATTTTTTTTCTTTCTATCTTAGATCTCCTATAACCAATATTTAACAACCAATATTTAAGTACTTCACCCTCATGGGTCTGCTCGGAAAATTCTTTTGATAATTGCATAAAAATAGTTTCATCAAGAGCACCATTCAGGAATGCTGTAGTTACATCAAGGTGAGTAATGTCAAATCCTAACTTAACTGACAACGCAAATAGTAACCTCAGTGCAGTATGCCTCACAACAGGAGAAAATGTTTCTGAAAATTACATACATCATCACAATGTCAGTACCATTTCATAGAAATAAACAAGAATGACGCATATCTTATATAGATTCACATCATATTCATCTCAACGATACTATAGAATCTTTGCGACAAATATGTAAACAAACGGAAAACTATCAGTGTACATATGATTTATCTGCCTTTTCTGTTTGTTTTCACGATATGTTACGGGATTATGAATCTATATCTCAATTAATTGTAAGACGCAGTGAACGCTCTGCGCGGTTTGCTGGAGCGGGCACCGTATTCTAAAACACTTTTGTTACTCTTCATGAAAATGATGCATTGAAATATGATTCTGTTGTTAATTATATCCAATTTTAATATTCTAAATCAGACATTAAATTTAATGATTTATTTGAAATAAAATTTTGTTTCAAATAAATAATATCACTAATTTATTTATTGAAACTATAATAGATATGAAAGTAATATGGAGTTTACTTACCGACCTAAACTATCACGTTCTTTGCTTACACTATCATTCCAATTAGAAGACCTAATTAATGCTATCACCTAGTAGCCAAAACATCCTTCATCCAAACATCTCATTACCCACTAAGCTGTACCGGGAACTCGTAAATTGCAACAGGCCCAGTGACACTGAGATTCCAATAACAGTAACATAACACAACTTAGTTTAACTCTAAGTATTTCTAATGTATTTTGCTATTATTTGAATGATAAGTTTGTGTTTATGTTACGAAAACCTCTCGTATCTCGTGATGAATTTTAAATCTATAATCATTTATCTTTACCAATTCCACATGATGTAAAAAACCCAAATACTTATTGTACCATTTAGTTTATGTACCGCTATTTCCAAGGATAAATTAGTTTTTGTAAACTAAATAATTAAATAATGTAAGACGAAATTATCTGAGTTCTTGCTGAGCGACATGTCTATAGTGCTACTAACAAACGGACACCCGACGTGTTAACGTAAACTATTAACGAAAACAGTGAGTGCTATTCCTGATCAGTGTGAAACTAAAACAATCATTCGTAATGTAGATATATGGAAACCTTTAATCAATAATCGTTGGCTTTTTGTACAAATGAAAACTATTAAAGTTTAAATAGATCGTGGTACATCCTAATTTACTAAAATAAATGTATCTGGTACACTAAATATGCCGGAAAGATTCACAGCATATACTGATAATGTGCAACTTTTATCATCCAGAAATATTAATCATATTTCAATTCCCATTCCTAGATTAGATTTTTATATTATTAATGACTCTTATTGTAATTTAATAAAACCTAATGTATTTAATTCTAATCAAACGCCTGTAAAATTACAAAATTTCCATTTAACAGATTTAACTAAAACAAATAAAAATGTAAACTTACTCTCCGATTTAGATAAAATAATTGAAAAAAAAATTAATTGAAAAATGTATTACAAAAATATGAAATTCATTATTTATCATTTACTACATTTTTCTTTATTCTAATAATTTTTATAATTCATAATATACAAATTGTGTAAGTGTTTAAGTAATATTAATTGTAATTTTTCATTACCCTGTTTCAAACTTCCCGTGCCAATGAATCAAATCAAACCCACACCTAGACTTAGAGAAATTGTTTAAATATTGCAACTTTCTGAAATTCAGCTTCACCACCCTATTTCATTTTTATGGGGTTGTTATATCCATGTTATGTAAAATATTATTTCATCATTGTAAAGATGATGATAATAATGTAGAAAGATTTTATTTTGAATTGCGTAGAATAACATGTTCCAAAAAATATCCCATATGGTATTTATTTAAACTTTAAAAAAATTTAAAAGAAAATAAATGCCGAATTTTACATATGAAATATCGTTATCCTCTTGATGGAATTGAGTTTACGATTCTAAGAGATCAGATGCAAAGATCTACTTAATATCGATTATAAAAAATACATAGATCCCGTAGAAAGAAGCATAAATAAATAGTTATTATTTTTACTCTTTTTTAAAATATCTTCGCAAAAAAAAAAATTACTGGCTTTAATTTTCGCGAAGGTTTTTGATTCATTCATATGTAAAGTTGTAGGAGAGCACGTGCAGTCGATAACAACGTACAATCAAGATAGAGTTTTAAAAATGGTCATCCATGAAGTCTTGCGCTTACTGATAATATATCTGCATCATTGTATTGATTGCATTTAGTATTTACTTTTAATGTGATGGATCAAACAACTTTATTGAGCTTAAGCTTTTTAATGATGGAATAAGTGGACAATTAGGTACATAGATTAGTAGAGTTTCTTGCAACATAGAGAAATTAACGTGGTTTTAGGAGAGTAAGATTCCGAATCAGTTTTTTCTACGTCTGGTGTGACACGAGGTTCCAAGCTGGACCACATATTCTTCGTTATATTTATAAATGATGAAGTTTCAGTTTCATGCTGACTTAAAAATCTATAAAAGTGTAAATACCGTTGAGGATACGATTCTTTTAGTGTGGTGTACTAAAAATTGTATGAGATTGAATAATCTTAAGTGCTACTTTCTAATTTTCAGTAGAAAAGTGTCCGAAGTAAAATTGAGTTAACGCATGAGTAATCATTTGGATTTAGGAATTAAAGTCGATCCAATTTGAGGAATTGCGGTACTTACTATCCATTCACACACGCTTAACAGTAGATCAATGAACTGAACAATGTATCAAATATCAATGTATTAAACATAACGTTTAATGTAAAACGATGGTTACAACCAATTATTGGCCATTCGAGAACGAGTTTTTGGATTTGATTTAGTAAATTAACAATCTATTGCTTTGAATTAAGAGTGAATTTTTTTATTTTAAAAAATATCCCTTTGACATCTCTAAAATAATATTCTTATTATTTTTTGCTAAAATTATAAAGTTAAAAGATATTATTTGCTGATTTTAAATTGTATATCTTTGAAACTACCAATCAGATCTCTTTTATCTAGGTTATATTATAACTGATAGGATAACTACGTCCAATAAAAGCAAGATCTAAAATACAATAATCTGGTGGATTCAATCAGGAGTTTCGCTCTAAGCTCTTTTAATATAAACATACACACGGAATTTGGTGATTTCATTTAAGAACACAATAAGCTGTTTTAAATCCTTTAAGTCATACATATGTTGAGAAAAAACAGTACGTAATCAAACGACATCATCAGTTACAAAAAATATTACATCTTATATACAAATGAACTCCTGTCGAGCCGCTCCGCCGCCAGCTGGTTTCCGACCCAGTCGTACATGCTGGGCACGTTGACGTACACACCGGGCACCTGGTCGATGCCACAGCCAACTCCATATGCCACCAAACCCACCACTGCGTAGCGGTCGGACTGACCCTACCAAAAATAAAGTAAGATGGCTAATTTACACATCGGTTGTTTATGTAGCTAAATTATTCTATTAATTTACAAGTAAATCTTATAAAACAAATAAAAAAACATGTATTATTTCAAAAAATTAGTAAACTGTTTAGTTCTCTCCTTATTGATTAAAGTATTAAATGAATGATCTTATTGTTTTATAAAAATAAAGCTAATATTGTCGAAATCTTTTGCACACATCAAGTGACATTTCTCAAAATCCTACTTACAGCCACAGGACACACAAGAGGGCTTCCTCCATCCCCGATGCATGTGTCAACTCCCTTCTCTCCCCCCGCGCATGTCAATGACTTATCCAGTCTGTAGCCTGAACCAAGCATTGTGGTCTGATAACGTTTTTCGCACACTGATCCCTGGACAAGCGGCAATTCTATCTGTTGAAAATGTGGAATATTTATAGTAATCTTTTTAAAATAAAAATTATAACATATTAATTGTTCAATATTGTTTACTTTAATCTTTAGTTATTTACGGGCTTTTGTGTTTCAAAACATGCCAGCCCTATATTGTCTTAAATTGTTAGATAACTTACTTTTTTCAATATGACAGAATAAATGTCGTCATTAAGGAAGTCTTGTCCCCAACCCATGCTGAAGCACCGTGTTCCTGGCGGCGGTAACTGTGGCGCGAGACATGCCACTCCTATGTGAGGAGCATCGGTTAGGTCTACTGGTGACTTTAGTATTAGAAGGGCGACATTGTTGTGGGCGTGTACTGTAAAATCATATATTTATTATATATATATATATATATATATATATATATATATATATGGGTCCACTAAATTAAGATGTCTTTAATAAAACTTTTATGTTTTCTACATTCATAAGTACTTGCACCAATTATTTTTAACTTTGTAATATTTTAAACAAAGATTGATGTGAAAGAAAGGCGGAGCTTAAGGCAGGAAGAGAAAAGGACAAACATATTATTATATATATAATGTTTAGCGATTAGACGCAATCTGAGAATTATTTATCGCTTTAACTTTGGCAATCAAAATTACTCACTATTCCCATTTTATAATCTCTTCCACTCAAATAATATAAATGATTACCGCTTATAACAAAGATTACGATATTACAGTACCACAGTATTCGTTACATATATACACAACACTGAATAAAATATAACCATACATCTCCAATATTTTTCATGTTGGATGATCTTGGCCACGTCTATTTCCTGGTAAGGATCTACTTCCATCTGGGTGCGCGTATCCCACTCGCCGGCGCGTATTTTTATCTATTAAAAAGGAATTCTCCTAACGTAAGTTAAAAAGTAATAAGCGCTTCGGTAATATTTTGTCGCATTTATTTAGGTTAGAATTTATAATGTTTATTGTCTGTATAATGTTTTAAAAATAAATTCAATACACATATAATTATAAATTTAATATATGTGTTATATATTAATATCCGTAGATATTTGTCCATGCCTTTCATTGTGATTTTAAAACAATTTTGTTATTTTAATATATGTTTTAATATATTATTTTAATATATGTGTTTACCTCATTAGGTTGAAAAGCGCTAACTTTATGCGCTGCCGTGATGACTACAGACGGATGTATGAGGGCACCTCCGCCTGCGTAGCTCGCATTCCAAGCGTTGTTTGCTTTCCTTTACAAACGATGACTATTTTTAGTTTGTTACCTTTTTATTATAATATAGCTCCAGCATCGAATCCGTTTGAAGATGTCATGTAGTATAGAAGTACTAAATAAAATTATATGTTTAGCATTTTATATTGCATAATTTTGATTTAGCAAAAGTGTATTTTAGGGATAAAACTGTCGTAGAGCACGCGTCCCCCCGCGTCCAACCCAAATACGGGAGAAATATATTTTTAAATCCGACATGAGTTTTGTACATTTCAAGTATTGTCTAATTTTCAACAAATTTTTCATATCTAAATAATATTACTTACTTAATCAACGCGACCATCCAAGGGAATTCTCCGTAATCAGCGAGCCCACTGGCGGAACTTTTCTCTCTAAATATATTGGCCCCAGGGTTACTAAATCCACAACCGTTCTGTATGTTCGAGGTCACCACCCTAACACTCGTACTTTGGACATTACTTTCCAAGCAGCAAGCTTCTAAGTAGTGGCATGAATCCCGCTCTCTAAATTAGAATTAAGAATATCGATATAATACACGAAATAAATCTTCCATTTCGATTTCGAGTTCCATCAGCCGTTATAACTTCTAATGAACACACACACACACACACACACACACACACACACACACACACACGTTATGAGGAGTTCAGAAACGGATTCAACTTTTAAAATACTATATGTTTTACCTTAATATAAATCTCGTGGCCGGATCAATAGTTTGAACTGCATTTGAACATAGCGACTTTTTGACGCAAATACCTTCTTTCTGTTGGTCCGTCGTACAAGTCATTCCAGCTGTGAATATTGAAACAATTGTAAAAACGACTTTATAATTAAATAGGTATATGTCTTTCTCTAAGCAGTGAGATTGTACAATGATACCGTGCCGTGAATGATACCTTTTGGTGGGGCTGTTGTCTTAGGTTTCTCGGTGGTGACATTTATAGTCGAATCAACTCTGATTTGCAAACAGCAAACCTCAGAAGAAGCACATGCGTCATCTCGGCCTCTAAAAAGTACATTTAAATAGTATTCAGTTAATACTAAGATTATAAGAAAGAAGATACGAAGTTTCTAAAAAATATTTTATATCAGGCTTCATTACGGTAAAGAAAATTATAGGATGCTTTGAAAAATATAATAAATAGGTATAAAAATTTTTTTTTGTAACTCTAACTTTTATTTCTTATTATTTTTATTATTATATTATAATATCATTGAGTAGTTAATTATTTTTAAACCTCTTTTTTCTCTACGAACCCTCTTATACAGTCTGTACTTTAGAAATATCTACAGCGTTAGTTTACTTTGTGTTCTGCTTTACCTTAAGATAAATTGAGTTGCAGGATCAACAGCTGGAGGGGTGTCCGAACACAATTCCCTTTTTACACAAGTTCCGTTTTGTTTAGTTGAAAAAATACATTTTTTTTTACCTGAAAAATGTATAAAGAATATGTACACCATATGGTGTACATATAGCCAAGTCAATATATTAATATGTGTATGCATTAATATATTGACTTGCTATCGTTTCCCCTTTCTCACATTAAACATTTAACAAAAAATCAAAGAGACATTTAAGACAAAGATATATATATATATATATATATATATATATATATATATATATATATATAGAGGATTCACTATTTCATTAGAAAACTCTTGATTAAGTGCAACTCATAAACCGATTTATTCAAAAAGGCAATAATATTTTATGAGGTTTTACGTAAGACTGCTCCAATAAGCCACACACACCGGGGATCTTACTACAGATTTACCTTATTTCAGACAAGCAACTTAAACAACAATGTTCTCACCCTGTGGAGATGATTCGTCGCCGAATCTGTCTATAATGGAAGTTTGATCATAGACGTGGTTGAGCCAATCGATGGCATTATCTACTTCCTCTTCGTTGTAAGTGTTCACTGATCCGTGAAGGAGTGTTAGGCCAAAAATTATTGATATAAGCCTGGAAAAACAAAAAAGAGTTTGGGAGGATTATTTATATAATTAATTAAATAAATTATTAATAATCGATCTACAACCTGAGATTGAAACCGCTTAACAGTAGACGTCGTCCTACTTAGGTCGGTTAGTTGCAAAAATGGATTAGAATCTATTATAAATTCTAGCTAAAAGTTTAAGTCAAATTCTAGTGAACTTGTTTAAGAATAAAGAAACTCTTGTACAACTTTACTTCGAGCACAGCGCAGCGACATAATATTTACATTCATCAATAAAAATAAGATACCGATTGATAGATAAACAACTATAATAATAAATCTCAGACTATTTTCATTCAAAGTGTATTGATTTTAAAACAAATTCAATCAAGTATCTACAAGTATCTGATACAGCTCCGACCCACTACAAAAAAAAACTGCAGACCACATCGTGCTTAATTAATTTACGTAATATTATAAACAATCTGTACATACATTTATCATATCGACAAACGGACAACATTAAACAAATTAAGTACTAAAAGTTATAATAAATTATTACGAGTTGTTATTAAATATTTATACTTTATCTCACCTCATCACTGCAAACGAGTTACTCCCGCCGAGGAGAAAAAACTACTGAGCAACACTGACAAAACAAGTTGTTTGATAGCGATTCAAAAACTCTACACGATTGAGGAAAATATATTGTCTGTATGTAATTAAAATAAAGTTCTGTGCGTCTGAGGGTCATGATTGGTGCATTAATAATATTAAGTCTCACCATTTACGACGCTTCGAAGTAGCAGTACAAAATACTTTGAATTCATCATGGACTTGGTATTATCTTGGTTGGTAAAGGAAAATGTATGGGGAAACAATTTGTTTATAATTGTACGTCACGTTACCAATTATTGCCTTTATTTCTGCGTGACACGTCGGACATCTATGAGTCGACATGACACTAAGTAATGGGTTATGTCAAAGGTGAGGAGGTGAAGATGGGACAAGTGAATGTTATACGATTACGATTATCATACTTATAATAAAATTAAATATTTTTTATCTCGCACGGCGGATCGGTCCTTGTCTTTGAACCACATCTATTCTTTATTGTTAAAAAATTCAACTGAGTATGTATAGTATGAAACAGAGATGGTGTGTATTGTATGACAACAACAGACGTCTTAAGAATATGTACTTACAACTACATAATCAAACTAGGGGCGCCAACAAACCCTCAATTTCGGCTCGCTGCGCTCGCGTAATCTCGGGCGTTTGCATATTGAGCGAAGCGAGCCCAGTGTATTCACTCATCGTTTCCCATTGACTTCAATGGGTAATCAGTTTTTTGACAGGACATTTAAAAAAAAAAAATTTTTTTGACATTTTTCAAAAATTTTTTTTTAAAAAACCATCACCTAATGTGTGTCTTTTTGTTTGCAATGTTTCATAATTTTCCGTCAAGTAGTTTGGAGCCAATTCGTGACAAAGTATGCAAAAAGTCTCCAGTAAAACGCTCCGCTCACTTCGTTCGCTTCGCTCAATAAAAGTAATTAAATAAATGTTATTGGTTTTATAATTTGTCTTCAGTAACAACAGTAAAGTTCATAAAATTTAAGAAATCTTCATACTGACCATCCTTCGACACGTTCAACAGGTTATTGTAATAATTCTCGTCCTCCACCATTGTCATCAGAAAAATTGTATCATTGAAATCACCGCCGGATAAAATTGAAAACAATATAAATATTTTTAATTGTAAATGATCGTAGATCGTGTGTGGGTTCAATTTTTTTATTAAAGGTTAAGATATTTTCATATCTCGTCGTCGTTATCAAAATATAATGTAAACTTTCTTCTGAATTGACGAGTTTGGGATTCGCTTCAATATCAGGCAAAACAAAAAAAGGTTGAATATTCTTTGTTCTGGTCTGGTAGTTTACAATAAACGTGACGACAAAATCTGCAGAGTTTAAAATAAATCCTAGGATATGTAAGCCGTCACTGAGAGTTTTGCGTGGTCGGTAATTTCAAGATACTATCATACCTTGACAATTTTTTCCAGCTTGTGTGCAAGTGCTATATAACAATTATCTCTCGGAAATAGTATTTTAAAAGAAATATACAACAAACGCGCGTTGTAATATATATTACATGAATTGGGATTAAGTCGTAGATCCAACTTGTAGCCTAACAAAAACAAAAGAAAAAGGAACTGACTGAATGTGTTGTCTAGACTAGTATCACTAACACAGTAAAATAACTAACAAAGTAATACATTTACATTTTTTATACAATCTTCAATTAGCCGAACGAAGGATGTCTACTCGTCCGAGATAGTGTTATGTGTGTCATTTTTTATAAAACATTTTACTGAGCTTATCATACTCATGATGCAGGGATGATAAGCCACAAACTTTACAACAGCATTAATATTATAAAGTCCCGAGAAGAATTAGAGCTAGAGTGCAGACCAGGCGTGAATTTAAACGGCAAAATAAATGTAAAAAAATATAATGATGGTATTTTAAAATATGGGAAGTTGTAAAGATTTATCTAAATTTGGTATAAAAGTTTCGTAAGTGATATTTTTTAAAATTTTGAGGATATTTGTGTTAACTTCGTGTCTCGAGAAGGTGTATCATAAAGTTTTCTTCAGTAAATAAGAGATATGCAAGACAGTTTTCCTCCTCTTTGCCTTCGTTGTTTTATTTTTCTTGCTTCTCTGTCTCTCAAGAGAGGTAAGGCATCGGTAGTTCCCTTACCTTTTCAGATATCCAAAACATTTGGATTTCAAGAGTAGTATAAATATTGAGTTCTTCTTATTCGTGAGAGAACTTCAAAAATAAATCTAACGATTGACAACTTAAAACTTTTATTACAAAAATGTGAAAATAGTATGTTGTAATACTATTTTCACATTTTTTTTTTAAGAAACTGAAATTTTGTATTATTTTGTTACTCTTAAATTAACAAAGCTAAAATATTTTCACTAAACATATATATTTTTTTTATTATGAACAAATTATGAATACGAGTATATGTCAGGAGTGTAGCCCTCACTCGCGATGGTGGTATCGAGCCAGGATTTTAAGTGCGGTAAATTAACATAAACGCTGGGTGAGTCTATTTTCCCGCAGCCGATTCCATACGCTACCATACCAAAAACCGCGAACCGAGTGCTCTCGCCCAGTGACTGCAACAATGGTGAATGATGCAACAAAAAAGTGTATTATATTTTTGTATCTTACAGTTTACGAACAGTAATAGCAAACCTGCACAGGACATACGAGCGGGGAACCTCCATCTCTAAGACATGTGTCAACGCCAACCTGTCCCCCCCCGCACGTCAGTGAATTATGCAACACGAAGAATGGCCCTAGGCGGGTCTTGCGTAGGAGTGCTTCGCAGTTTGGTTTGCTCACCAGCGGGACTCGAACCTGAGTTAGTGAATAATATTGTAAATGACTTGTAATATGGAATAGAAGCTGTATCTTCATTGTATGCTTACTTTCTTTAAAATCACAGCATATTTATGCTTCTCCTGAAACTCCTTGCCCCAACCCATGCTGTAGCACTCTGTGCCGGGTGGCGGCAAGCTGATGCCAACACAAGCTAATCCAATATTTGGTGACTGTGTTAGATCGAATGTACTTTTAAGGAACAGCAACCCAATATCATTATATAATGACGCTGCATCAGATAACAAGATTACGTTCATGTATTTAAATAATCATTTCAATTTGATACGGTCGATTAGCAACAGATTTTATGTCATGCTTATGAAAAGCAAAAATTCTTACGTCTGAAATATTGAGGGTGCATTATTATTTTTTCGACATCTCTCTCTTGGTGTGCAAATAATTCGTAAGTCGTCTGCGTGTCCCATTCGCCGGCGCGACATTTAAGCTTAACAAATAGCTTTAGTTTAATAAATCTATTTACATTTTTCAAAGTTTACATATTTCATGGAGTTTCAATAAATATGTGGCGTTCAACAAACATCTAGACAGATAGACAAGAACTTGTAAAGACTTTGCTTCAGATTTTAAAACGTATAACAGTTAAAATATATTATATATGAAGATAAATAATTACGTCTTTAGCAGCAATTTCTTTAACTTTATGCGCTACTGTGAGTACGACGCCAGGCTGTATGAGCGATCCACCTCCCAGATAGTTTTTCTTGGACCATACTGTTGATTCTGACAGCTTTCTATACAAAAGAAGAGAATATCTACCCATTGTAGGAATTGCAAAAAAAATTACTTACATTAATTAGACTTTATTTTAATAAGCACTCCACAAATTCAACTCTGCCTCATTTCACTACACTGTCTAAACCTACCTCATTAATGCTATCATCCAAGGAAAGTCACCATAATTCGCGTAAGGACTATTATCAGCTATTTCGGCACCTTTTGGTTGAAAAATATTTAATGCTTTATTGTTCCAACCGCATTCATTAGTTTTTCCTACAAAACATATAATTAAATGAATTAATTATTGTTCTTATTTTACTACAGCATACCTCTATGTAATTGTAGTCATTATTTTTTTATTGAACGGCTTCCGAAGAGTATTTATTATCTCCATCTTTATATATATTATAAAGTTTGAAATCGAGCTACGTACCACCGAAAGACCCCTTATTAAGAAATTTTACAGAATCGGATTGAGTTTTATTTGATGACGTGTCTCCTACTTGACTGACCACTTTATCCAAGATGCAGCATACTTGAAGATAATGCGTACAAGGGGCTATTTCAGACCTGTTTTGAACAAGTTCAAACCTTAGGTGTTGAAGAAAAGTTAAGAGTACAGTAATTATTGGTATATCTATTTTTTATAAGAATAAACAGTTACTTATCATCATAATCGTTCATTCATTTAGTCAGTCAGTTCATCGCGATCATTTCGCTTGCATAGAAATAAATATAACCGTAAATTATTTTAAAAAAATAGCTGTTAAATACACCGTAAATATCAATAATTACGGTAGTTTAAGTAACAATATTTAAGTTTAAGATTTCGATAAAAATAATAATTTCTTACCTAAAATCAATAATACTACTCCCGTCTTCTATAATAGTGCGGTAGTCGGGGTCACATTGGTAGTACGGCACGCACTGGCCCGTCTTATTGTCACTCGTAACACATTCTTCATTTTCCCCTTAGTAATTCACTTCATTAATATATTATAAAACTACAGAATAGATAGAAATAGTAAGAAATGTATTATAGCATTCCATGAATCAGACACCTAATAAAGCGAGCAGTCCTTATGTCAGATAATAGTATAATTTTTTTAAGAAATATTGTTGGTTCATTATCGCTACATGACGCAGACCAAACACCATTTAAAAAATGTTAGTCTAGTCGTCCCGTTATTGCTCCGGCCAACATGTATTTTAACTTTACACATATCTGTAACTATCATTGAAAGACATAAAAACTGATTTAGGCAACAAAACCAAACTTCTATCTTATTATAATTTGGTGTGGTTTTGGCCTGTGTCTAAATAAACATATTGGATATTATTTATTTCGTATAATTCTCTCAATTTCCCGAGCGAGCATCAACGGTTTGATTGATTTAGGATATACTGAATCTAATTAAGTGATAACAGATGACTTGTGACTTGAAACGTGTAAATGTAGACAAAATCGCTGGTAACAATTATTATACGATTAATGAAGCTGTTTATTCAAAATAGAACATTATTCACGAAATTCTTGTTAAAAAGAAATCCTTGTCATTGTTTTCTGCCTGTATTGGGGCCACTGCTCTTCCTTATATTTGTAAATTATCTAAATAATATTTTTAACCTTACCAGGATTAAACCACTAAATAATATCTTCAGAAAGTACAAATAAATAATAAATAACACTAAATTTAACCAAAAATAGGAAAATGTCTAAACTAAGGTCAGTAGCTAATTAATGAAACTTTGTTAATTACAATTGCCCTATTACATCAGTCTGTTAACTGGAGTTATGAGTGTAGTGCAATACTTATAACGTATTCAGTCACGATGTTATTGAATGTAAATTAAATACCGACTCCACGTCAAACTTTGTTTTAGAATGAGTAGCTTTTAAAGAGAAATCGACTTTGGATATGAATTGGAATACACATCCAAAAAAGATCTAATACTTTTAAAAACAATAAAGAGTAGAGTAGAGTAGAGAAGAGTAGAGTAGAATAGAGTAGAGAAGAGCAGAGTAGAGTAATGAGAAGAATGAGCATAATTAAAATATTTGCTTGGATGTTACCGGTATTTACTTCAGCCGTAAAAATATATTTAAATCTGGTTTTAGGTTGATTTCGCGACCTGTTACTGACCTGTTGCTGACGAGTTACGATCTTTGAACTTGTTGTTTCTATTGTTCAATGATACCGATAATATCATATTAAGCCATTCAGTCGCATCTAACTCCTGTGATTCGTTGTTCTCTGTAACAAATGATTCATTATGATATTATATCTTTTAGAAAATACGTCTTTGTTGTTGTACTTTTGTTCCATCGCATATCATTAATTATTTAATTGCGATGTTCATTAATTCTTTATCATCTTTGCCATATTATTAGCTATATATATTCTATTGCTTAAAACATTCATATCAACTTTCTTTTTTTAAATCCACTCAAAACCTGGTCTCGTACAACAGAGTCGAATTTCGTGTTAAGAGCTTTATAGTTTCGAAGCTTTCTTAGTTACTGTGGAAACTTGAACAGGCATCGTCAATGATTATTCTGTATATTTTATGAAATAAATATATTTTTCTAACTTACCTACATATATATCAATTGGGTCTAAATTGAAATCATCTTCATTTTCCTGCGTAGTGTTAACTATTTCTTGGCTTGTTACTACGGTTGGTATTACCGTTGCGATTTCATCATCGTTTTGGCAAAGGGCTTGAATATTATATAATAACACTATAATAACACATCTACAACAAATAAAAATATACATGCGTTACTTAAAAAAAGAAACCGTGCTGGTTTTGGTTAAATTGAAGTAACAGAAGAGATTTGTTTATTGACGTAAGTAATATTGCTATAAAAATAAAATAAATGGAATGTAATATATATTTTTTATAGCAAATGTAATCGTTTGTTGAATGTCCGTTCAATCTTGTGTCTTGTTAAGAAGGCCAGTAGGGTTACTGTGATAGCGATTGCATTAATTTGAAGACGCAGAATGATTGTGTATATAATTCAAAATTTTAAATTAGTTAAGAAATTATTACAGCGAATCCCTCTACAACAATGTTTATGATACAACAGCAATGTCAATAGAACCTGTTTACAGATGTATCACGAACTATTAAACTGTTTCAAGAATCTTTAACGATGTCATAGTTTGATATTTCTAATAAATTTTAATCCCACTTATAAAGTCAACAAATCCCTAACAGTAATTATTATTATTATTAAAATGAAACAAATTATATTTGGATGTACCACTGACGCTTACCTTTGGAGCATGATAGAAATATCTCAAAATAATGGAAACAAGAGCCGCGATCGCTTCGAAGTCGAGAGACTCACTAAGAATTGAGGACGAGTATTTTAAAATGACGCTATTGGTCAGACAGCTTGATATCAACCTGATTTACTAGATTTAAATATCGCTTCGGTCCCGACGAGCGTCATTGGACGTACTTTGATAGAGATATTGAAAACAACAATAAGGAAAAACATCGTTATTCATCATATAATTATCTTGTTTACCGCCAGATGTATTACCAATTTAGAATCCTATAGCATTATCCTAAATTATGACATTGACTTAAGCATCGCGACCATTTAACTTAAAATTATATTTTACCAGAAATCCTAACAAATCCTTTTGATAATAATTAAAGAGTTGTCCGTACCGGCTTTGGTGATTCACGTTTTGACCTACACTGTACTCTGTACGGTATTAAGTTTTAGTTTTATTAGTACGCTCCGAGACTTCGAAGCGAGCGCAGTGCTTCTAGAGTTTATCACTAACATGTTCTTTAGGTAAGCGTGGGATTAAACCAAGTTTTCATCTGTGTAGTTGTAGTGAGTCTTGATTGTAATTGTGTTTAAAGCATTGTGAGACATTCAAATTCGTAATACTGTGAGGTATTCACTGGTGACCACTTCAAGAAATTATTAGCAGATCATAAAAAACCTATTGTTTCATCATTGCATGTGAATCTGTATGTTTATTCATTAAGTACTTTAATTCTTATATTTCTTATGGAGGTTTTATAAATCACATTCATGGGTTTTCACCACGAACATTTGTGACGTGTATATGTTTTTTATTTACATAATATAGACTCGACACGTGACAAGTTGTTAAGGATAAACACATAAAATAAATATTGCCAAAAAATATGTAGTAAGTTCTTTTAATGAATGCTGGGTACATACTACATTCAATTAAATTTATAAGGATAATTACTCCGTGACTAAAAATATCGCCTAGACGACTTAATGTCGTTACATGCAGATGAACCGGATTGCAGCGTACGCTAGACTCGGTGATCATTTTAATATTTTTATTAATATATATAAAAATCCCATGTTCGTTTGCGCTAATCTTTGAAACCATTGAAAGGATTACGAAAAAATATTATAGATATCTATTGTTTGGTCCAACTTAAGAGATAGGATAGCTTTTATCTTATTTTTTTATTGCGAATTTTGTTTTTTTTTACACAAACTTTCCAATTTTCCAATCAGTAATAATGCAATTAAAATTGATGTAAATTAGTGTATGAAGCAGCAGACGGAGTCGTCGGCAACATCTGGTCGTATACGAAATATGTTTCTTCAACTATATTATTTGACAGCAAAACTTTGTAACTAAGTAACATAATAATAATCAACAGTTACATCATATCCAACTCTATATTTTCAATTATAAAAAAAAACATTCCGAGAAATACGCCGAATACACCTATTTATATATCTAGTTCTGTGGTTTGAAAAATTGATTTGTACAATTCTTAATGTTTTATAAAGGTCCACAGATAAATAAAAATGAATAAATAAAAAATATATATTTGATGTTTTTGAAACTTTTTATAAAATAATATAACTAATAATAGTACTAATACTGGAGTATCAATCAAAGTGTGATTTAAATTTCGTAGATAATAACCGTTTAGGTATTGGAAGATTGATCCTAATTTTGATCAATTCTTAAAATTAATATTCTATTCCAGATGTATTATAATAGTTGTAATAACGACCAATCAAGTTTTAACTCAAAGCGATGATGAAATAACTGCAGAATGGCTCATAAACAAAGCCAACAACACCACGAAACAAGATACAGAAGACAATTTTAATTTAGATCAAAGCGTGGATCCACAGACCTTAAGTGAGAATGCACTTCTACAGTTACTATAATTTAGTGAAATTAGTCTAACTCAGTAGTAGATATTTATGATAATTTCAATATAGTAAAATCATATTTTTTTACCGTGAAAATTTATTTTAGACAAAATAACAGAAGAAAGAATAGAAATAAAAAATGACACACACAACACAAACGATGATTTTTTTAGTTTGGATCCGAATTTGGCGGCTTTGAGTAAGTATGTTTTTGTGTTATCATATATAAGAATAGAATATCAATGTTAGTTTTAGTTTATTTGTAATTTTCCCTGTGCTAAACTGTATTTTCCTGATGGTCTGAATTGATTAACTCTTAAGTAAAGGCTTGTTACCATTATTGACTTATTTACATCATAATATGACAAATTTTATAACATATTAGTTGTGTTGATCGTTGTATTACTTAGCTGGCTGTGGTCAATGCGGTCGCCCTCGCTGTAAGCGATGTAGGTACCAAAAACTATTCTTTCGCCAACTTCTGTCCTCTATATAGGGCAGAAATTAAATTTTAAAAAATCGTACAACACTTACTTAAGTGTATTTAGACACTTGTGTACTAGTATAATAAAAAATCTATATATTTCTATATAAATTTTCATCTCTAGTTTTATGTTCTTGAATCGAATCGCAGTTAATGTCCTATTCCAGTTGATGGTCTAACTGTTTTTTAAATTATACATAAATCAATCTAACACTTTTCACTGTAACGAAGGACAAATATCAATATTTTCGAAAAATATGTACATTATATTTGTGTAGCTGTTTATATAATGAAAACAATTAAATAAATTTTATTTTATTCCCCCCAGATCTCGGCACCCCTCCCACTGAGGCGCCCATTGACTTGCTTATCAATAAAAAGGTGGTTTCAAATGAAGCAACGAATACAACCGAAAAAATAAATTTGAATCCCTCATCGTCAGGTAAAAGTATAAAAAACAAAGATGGCTCATTTGAATTGAAATCTATCTAATTAAAGTCTATCTTAACTTTATTAACATAATGATGATAAAGGCGTCAGATTGGACGAGCTTAAATATTTTAAAATTAAATACGTTTCTTACTTAAAAGTGATGGTTGAAAAGAATGAATGACTGCTAAGTGGTGATGGAATTAAAAAATAATGTAGAATGTTTGAAAGCGATGTTGTATAATTTATATTTTTTTATTACTTTACAGAGGCAAATCAAGAATGTCTTACCGACGACAACCAGCGCGGAGTATGCGTGTTGTACTTCCAATGTGATCCCGACTATCACACTGTTATCGAGGACGGCACCTCACTCATTGATCTCAGGTAGAATATTATACTCTGATTAGTATTTATGTTTAACTACAATCTATTTCATGTTAATTATGAATATTTTTAACAAAAATATTAACAAAAATCAAAATCCGTTCCGGAGGTGCGACGGTACAGATACTTATTTCCAAACTACATAATCTCTCTTTTGAGGCTGAGGCTAAAAATAGTTAGCTGCAATATATATTTTTATTAAAAATAGGTCCAAAGAACGAGGCTGTCCACATTACCTACTGGCGTGTTGTCTTACAAGCAAAGTGATCAAGACTACGGATAGTGAAAAGCTAGACGTTAAGCCGGCGGAGGAAATACAACCAGACTCACACGGATCGGACAAGATAGACACTAATGCCGGCAAGTGTGGTTGGAGTAACCCAGCTTTACATATTTTCCAAACAACAAGCAAAGAAATCGATGACAATAGAATTTACGCAAACTATGGTGATTTTCCGTGGATGATAGCTTTAATGAAGTAAGTACAAATTTTTCCAAAAGACAGGATAGGTCTTTGAGTGATGCCATTATGATCATATTTACTAAAGAAATAATAAAGGACCCAATTGAAAGTGAGTCCTATCATTTAAAAAAAATATTATAAATACTATATTTGCAGACTTATACTTTATTTTGACGATAAAGCCATTTTGAAGTATCTTAACTCCATATTGTTATTTCGTAACATCTATAATAAGATATGCGAAAAGGTAAAAAATCGATAGCGTTTTTAATGATTCTTCTGAATGCATGATTTTTATTTTAAATCTTGATTTTTATTTCAAGATTTGAAATAAAAATCATACATTCAGAAGTTACAAAATTTGTAAAAATAACATTTTTATTTCAACCTTACAATTTTTTTCTCCATCTCTTCTCTCTTCTTCTAGTAATTTTAGTGTAAATTTATTTTTCATAGAAATAGAAATGCAACAGACGAGTGGTCGAGTAACGACTACTTGGGAGGTGGATCGCTCATACACCCCGCCGTCGTTCTCACGGCAGCCCATAAAGTGGACCAATTTGCAGCCAGAGAAGTAATCAATTTATTCAATAACTACCTAAATAATATGCCACCACAGACAGGTCATTTTATTAACTATAGGTAAAATAAATACACGTATTTTCTCATGAAGCTGTCGTGATAAGCATTATGTATGTTAACTGAGACAACAAGCTATCCTTACATTAAATGCCATTAATATCCAGCGAGTAGTTATTTCGTGGCGAGTGAACAAACAAACAAACGAAACAATAGATGGGAATAAAATATATAAGATATTAGTTTAAGGTCTCACAACGTAATATTAATTTTTCAAAAAACAATACAATATCCACACTCGGTTCCGTTATTGTAACGGCGAAGGCACATCAAATGTCTATAAAATGTGACCTGTTAACTGTTACCAATGTTTTATCTTCTTTGTTATTAACGGGAAACCCATTCTGTGACTCATCACCAAAAGATACAAATATCTGTTTGGAAATTCCAATTTATTATTTCTATATGTATATGTATACGTACAGTACATATTAATTGTAGTAGTATTCGAAGACACAAGAAATTTATATATGTAATTTAGAAATACTAATTAGTTTGTATTATACACATTAAAATATAGTCAACTAGACTATGCAGAAGGCTGATATACACCTTTATATTATGTTCAACTGCTTGGCTCGGAATTGAAACAACCATAATTATTAGTGCTGCAAATCATTTCCACTTTAGCTCTTCTTATGAAAAGATATTATTATTATTATTATTATAGTATTTAAGATTTTCATAAGTGTGAATTTATTTGCAGATTTTATATTTATATTATAATGTACATCATCTGAGATTGTTGTCTTTTGAAAACAGCAACTGTTGAGTTTCTGGCCGGCTCTTCTCAACAGAGCAGCATTCCGAGCCGGTGGTGGCTTACTTACGGACTGACTACACTGACCTTTTTTTGTATTGTGATAACTGACCTTTCAAGAGTGCGTGTGAATGCCTACTTGAATAAAGATATTTAGAATTTAGAATTTTTAGAATTTTTAAAGATATTTTTTATGGATTTACTGCCTGTAACATTTTTGTTTTATCAAGAAGTCTTTGCAGTAATCGTGTTTACGGAATAATAAAATTAAATATCTACGAGTCAATTATCTGGTCGGGACATCAACGAAGCGCTCTAAAAATTATTATAAATTAACTAGGATAAGTAAGCATTTAATGTACATCAAAAAGTAATAATTGTTCATATTATGTTATTTTTTATTCTAAGATTAAGTGTCGCGCCGGCGAGTGGGATACACAAACGACTTTTGAATTATTCGGACATCAAGAGAGGGATGTCAAGAGAATAATTATTCACCCAGATTTCTTTAAGAGTAAGATTTATTTTTTGAAAAATGACGAATAA
Organism: Melinaea marsaeus rileyi; assembly: GCA_918358865.1. Classification (NCBI taxonomy): domain Eukaryota; kingdom Metazoa; phylum Arthropoda; class Insecta; order Lepidoptera; family Nymphalidae; genus Melinaea; species Melinaea marsaeus. The sequence continues at coordinate 45,306,161 of OU911083.1, read as the reverse complement.
AAATAAAATTACATTTATTAAATAAATTAAAATATACCATTTATAAATAAAAGAATATTTTTTGAAATCTTACAGCGTCGGTATTCAATGATATAGCACTTCTATTACTGAAAAGTGAATTTGAATTGAGCAATTCACCCAATATTGGAGTGGCGTGTGTGGGCACTAGCCTGCCCCCTCCCGGCACCGAGTGCTTCAGCATGGGCTGGGGCAAGGAGTTCAAGGAGAAGAATAAATATGCTGTGATTTTGAAGAAAGTAAGTTGAAGTATGAAAACGCAATACATAACGAACGAACTTCCAGAGGTCTCGAGGACTTGACTTGCCCGGGTTGGATACTTTTTAACTTTATATTTATTTAAAATAAAATTACCTCACTTGCTCAGGTGCGACTTCCGTTGGTGGAAGCAGAGACTTGCCAAAATCTTTTACGTAAAACTCGTTTGGGGCCGTACTTTAAGCTCCATAAGTCGCTGACATGTGCGGGCGGCGAGGACGGCGTGGACACGTGTCGGGGGGACGGAGGCTCCTCGCTCGTATGTCCCGTACAGGTATTATTGCATTTTTAGTACAACCCTTTTACTTCATAAGAATAACGTAGCGGAGTTTAATTGACATTAGAAATTATATTAGCGTTCCGACACTTAGAATGATCAACTTTGCTCGTGTTTGAACTCTTTGCATCTACACAATCCAACTATATAAGGTTTGACTTAAAAGATGTGCACGATAAATATCTTGTAAATCAATATTTAACTCCCTAAAGTGATGTATGTTACCTTTACTCTTGCAGACGCTGGGGGAGAGCACTCGCTTTGCGGTATTCGGGATGGTCGCTTATGGCATCGGCTGCGGGGCAATGAATACGCCCAGTGTATACGTCAACGTGCCGCATTTGAAGCCGTGGCTCGATGCGACAATGGCTGCAGAAGGATACACATCAAAATCATATAGAAATTAGAAATAATGTATGTATTAAAAATATTATTATTAAATAGTTTTTTTTTGTACGATTGGTTCATTATTAATTAGGTTATCTACATTATACATGTTGATAGCCTGATCTGCGACCGCTGGAGGACGGCTCGTTGACGACTAGACATTGAAACAATTAGATTTGTTTCGTTCGTCGTCATGAGAACAAAATTTATAAAAAAAAAATAATTGCTTAACAATTTTACTGTCTGTAACATAATCAAAAGGAATATTATAACATGAAAATATGCTTATATCAAGTAGGCAAATATCAATAATGCCAATTTGTTTCTTACCATACAATCATATCATATATTTATGCCATAGATAATAGAATCTACAAATTAAATCTAATAAAATCTACCATAATCTTTTAAATATGGTAGTGAAAATTCACCGCGACCTCTGTAATATATTCTAATCAAGAAATTCTAAGTTAAAACCCCACTTTTATGTCATAGTAACATCCGATTGACATCGACAAATTTCGCGTTTCGAAAAAAAAATCATTCATTTAAAGTTATATAATATGATCAATAAATGTTTCCTAAACAGTTTTCTCATGAAGAAAGGTATATACCTTTTTCTTAAAATAAATTGCAAGGCCAAAAACATATTGATTTTAGAAAGTTGGAATCTCTCCAACACCCTTTCATGAAAATAACACAATGCAAGACTAAAAACAACGTTTTCTGTCATCCTGGACTTTATAACCTCTCCAATTTAGTTTTTATGTAACCAGTGAGACCCTGTAAATCAAATATCCAATTTAATATTTGGGACTTAATTTATTATTACATAAATTTTAATGAATAAAATAATTAATATGTCAGCTAGACTCTGCGGTGGGTCACTTGAGGTCAACAACTCAAATACTTATGTGCAATAAGATCCTTAATATTATGAAATTAAATTCCTAAGCGCCATTGACAATGGACAAGTGAAGACATATACACAGCCTCTTTGTTTGTCAGTACAAAAAGACTGCAGTCAAACACTTGTTCTTCAAATATATTAATTTATAATAGAGCAATTGTATATAAAGTGGTACTCAGCAGATAGCTTCTTAATATTTATCGAGAAGCAGGCATTTAAAGAAGACCCCCAGCAGCTATTCAAATAATTTCAAATCATAGTACCTTATGGAGGAAAGAGGCCTCATAAGCAATACTATAGCCTATGTCGACTCCAATTGTTGAAACAGGACAAATACTGAAATTATAACGTAAAGCATTAAAGAAAGTTATGAAAACTAAACAACACCTCCTAATTTATAGTCAAAATTCAAAGCACTTACTATATGTTCTTTTAAACTGTCCGGGAAATGCCGGCAATACAAAGTATGGTTAATCCACAATCTACAATTAACTCTGCAATAACACATAAGTACAATTAAAAAGTTACACGCCTTATAAACGTACTGAATGTCTTTGGAAATAATAATCATTATTAATTGACAACATTTTAATATAATCTAAATATATCCAGAGGAGTCCAAAACATCCTAAAGCTGGCAACATCTAATATCTATAATAGTACTTATAGTAATAGTTTTTTGAATTATCTGACAACAAATCAGTAATCAACCTAATCAAGACAAATATCCTACAAAAGTAGAATGTGTGACTAAGCAATTAAATTACTATAGAATTACATTAGCTTATTCCCTCCCGCTTCGCTGTGCACACTATTAATTTGTATGTGACCTTAGGTTGCTATTATAACTTTGTTATATTATCCGTTGCCATCGTAACGGTTGCTATGGTAACCGTTGCTATAGTAACCAACCAACCACCAACAACCAACAACCCAACGTTAAGTGTATAGCTCCTAGGCTTAAAACTTGGCGAAATTCAAAAAGTTGAAATCCGTTGGGATAGCAATTCCGTAAAATCCGTTCTCAGTGGACGTCTACGTCACAAAAGAAGTAACAATGTAAAATTTTAAGTTAAACGGACAGATAGTTTCTTAGATTTCGTGATGAGTCAGTGAGTGGTAAATCACTTATATTTTATTTATATAAATATACATATATATGGATAAATGATTCCTTACTTCACATTTTAGTCGCTATATGTCATACTGACATAACAGTGACGTGATAATCATTTATATGGACATAATAAAGCTCTATTGTAAGGATTTATATTGTAGTTTAACCCTTTCAGACCCGAGCTTAAATAAATGTAGTCTTTGCCATTTTTGTAGTAGCGGGTAGTGTCATTTAATAGAAAAATAGTAAAAAAATCTTTTCTAATCAGAGATTTAAATTGAATTTATTTGCGTAAGTTCATTTAAGTTATAGTAATTTAAAAGATTTTAAATATTAAGATACCTAAAATAGCCTAGGTAAGTGTGAGGGGTCAATGAAACAAAAAGTTATTTAGAAATGTTGTAATAACTTTTAGTTTATAAATCACAGTCAAGATAATATCATACATAATGAAATCTGGCAAATTGAAAACAAGTATATAATATTCTTAAAATTAAAAAAAACAAATAACCTTATATTAAAATTTCAAGTCTTACAGTTAAGAACATATCTTAAAAAATACAATACAAATAAACAAAAATATACTTTACTGGCGATACAAATAAAAAATCTTCTAATCTTACCCTTAATTAAAGTACTTAGTCTCATGTTTTCAGTCATAAATCAAAATAATTGTTTTTTATTTAGTATGATAAAGGTAAAAGCAGTGTTTGTCACGACTAATGCATAAATAGATGTCAAACTTGCAACATTTAATTTTAGATCGTGAAGAACAGCTCTCGAAACGACATTTAAGTACGTGAAGATTTTATGTCATCAAATGCAGGCAAGTGGTCGTAGCCATCGACCAACAAACCAACCAACCAAACCGAAGGATTTTTCCACCCAAAGGATTGTTTGCTGGCTTATATCGACTTAATGTTTTGGACATTAACAAGTAGAGATGATTCAAGCCGGTCTCTGTCAGGAGTACTAATAAGCGTTTCAGCTATTTCAAATCTGAACATCAGTAGATCCTGAATGCGGTGTCTTGGAATTCCTTTAGCTAAAGAATCTGTTTAGTCACCAAGCGCTTACTACAGTAAACGCTTGGCGACTATATAGATGGCTTGGCTAGCTGTAGCTAAGTCAATAAAATGAAGTATAACGTTTAAAGTCCATTTACGTGTTTTCAAAAATGTTCTATAGTATTCCATAGACTGATCTAAAACATCTACATCCCCCATAAATGTATTATAGGACGTCACTATCTTTGGAGTATTAACATCAATATAAAATGTTTGGTTCTCGTCGTACCATTTTACACTTTCTATTGCTATTTCACCAGTACAGTTTGAAGCTGTAAGTACAGCTTTACTGTCCTTCTATTTTACCAAAACTATGTCTTTAGATACTCTTTGGTCAATATCCCCCTTCTTCATCTTTTTATTGTCTTTAAGGTTTAGTTTTTGACGTTGGGGAATACGATTAGCCATGATTGTACCGGTTCCACGATATCCGAGTTGCATTAGTTCCTTCAACAAAGCGATGGTTGTAAAAATATGTATAAAAAAAGACACAGCTTCCACGAGGTACACTCTGGACAAGACGTAGCACAACTGCAGGTCCGAGTCCGAGTCCAAGGTGTAAAAGTGCGGGATTTTGGCCGTAGTATATTTTGAAATCAACCATGAGCCCTTTACTAGTGGTGACCACCAAATTTTTAAAACCTACTGGGCGAGGCTTGTTTTTAACTAATTGCTTAAGATGGCATTTTCTCGTGAAGGTGAATCATTGTTCATCTACTGAATATCTTCCTGGTGGTCTTAAATTTTTTTGCAGCCATTTTGGATTGCATTAATTACTGGTTGCACTTTCCAGAGAGGGTTAACTGTGCCTTGAATGGGTGGAGAATCGGTTTCCATAACGTGTAAATTATTTCGCAACGTCATAAGTCGGCCTCTTGTCATTACAGAAGCAATCATTTTAATCTTAATTTTTTGTCTCCAATACATTGCGATTTTAAGATAAGAAAAAATTCTCGTCATAAGATGAATACCATATAGTATTTTCATTTCTTGTTTAGTAGTTTTTAATATATCGCCAGTTTTTCTCATGTGATATGCATTTGTACATATTGACATGTATTCAAAAAAATCGTCACTGTGATAATCTTGGAAGTACCTAATCAATAGGTGATCTAATTACAACTGGTTCTGGGTGGCCAGAGCAATGGTGTGGTCTATCGATAAAATATTTTTTTTTCTAAATACGTGGGCGTTGAATATGTTTCACTTTGATGTCACCTTTCTTTCAGTCGATGGTCCTTCCTCATTGGTATCTTGAGCATCAATAGTACTGCCCTTTCCTTTTTTTGCCTCTCTTGCGTCGTGGAGTCGGGCCAGCTACAAAAGGTTCTTCGTTTGCTACAAAATCTTCATTTTCAAGCTGCGACGCGAAAAATTCGTCATCGGCATAATCTATATCTAAGTCCGAACAGTTTCCTTCCTGTAGCAAACTCAGCACGAGTTCTTCATTCAATGGTAATCCTAAAATAAATCAAAATATTAAAAAAAAACACATAAAATTAGACCAACTCACTTTTGTGCGTTGGTACAATTTCGACCTCAAGTTTACGATCGTGCTATATGTACTTTGCCAAGATATAATTCCATAATCGGATTCATTTTACAAAATATATTTTTAATATTTGATTTATTAAATTTTGATTAATGTATAAACGTATGAAGAATAATATAAAATGCATAAAATTGGATAAATATAGATAAAACTTAAGGTATGTTGTCCAGGAGTTAATAAACACAGCTATCTTGTCGGCCGTGCGGACTGACAAGATGACAAGATGGGTGACGACTACTACAATTTGTCGAGAATACGAGTTCCTATTGGTTGCTTGACAAACTCACTATGATGTGATTTCGGTTTTGTGCTTAGAAATAAATTGCGCGGATTTAGAATTTTTGGAAAATGTGACACACGATCATGTGACTCAGGTTCGAAAGGGTTAACCAATACCTAAATTCAGACACGTTTGCATAGCCAAATATGACCGCCATATAGCCAACTGAACACTAGGATTTTAAAGTTTAAGGTTAATATAACATGTCAACTATAGCAATCATACCGTAGGGCCAACAATAATTGCTTCATTTTTTGTGGCTTTGACTTTAATAACTTATGATTCATTCCATCTTAAGATCAAGGTTTTCCTCGATCTTTATGAAATTTTTTCACAGAGCACCGGGTTCCCGACAATCCGAACGGCTCTCCGTTGTACGCGGTCAATGGTCAATGGTAAAAGCTGATATTGGGGTGATCTGGACCAGAGATGAGAACCTCTGATGATGCGATCAGAGATGTATGGTCAGACCTGCACCTTATAGAGCGCAAGTCTTTGTCCAGGTTTGAAATACTGCCTCACTGTGTTGATCACTCATTTCATCGAGGCCAACTTGGTCTTGCTCTCCAGATGGCTCTAGGAAACTGACAATCGCTCGAAATATCGAGACCCAGTATTCTGATACTTGGTAAGGCAATTAGAGGGGTGCTCTCGAAGAGCGGTGATACAAATGGGGTTTTCTTAGTGGTAAACGCGCAAACTTGTGTCTTTAGGGAATTGAACTGAACGTGGTTCCATTCATCATCACAAGAAGAGCACAAGTTTCTTTCCGCACTCGTCGACGTTTTCCCGAGAGAGACCTGCACGGCCGGAATATACTGCATCCCTAGTGCTGTCATCCGCATACCAATGTATGTTGGCAATATCCAACATATCATTAATGTGTAGGAGGAACAGAGTCCAAACACGCATCCTTGGAGTTTTTAGGGAGCGGATGGACAAGGGCACGCTTTCATGAGACCCGGACTACGTCTTTAAGGTAGGAGTACCGAAATAGACGCGTTAGCACTGGTGTCAAATCAAAGGCACATGTTCGTAGCACAATTGGAAAAAATACCATCTGGCCCACTCGAATTATGAACTTCCGAAGAAAAGAGGAATTTACGGATGATTTTTTGTTTTTGTAAAAGTTTCCTAGTGTGACTTTGGAAAGCGCCCTGAACTTGCGCGTGCCAGGAGGTACCTTGCCAGCTGATCCCCAATTTCGACGACATGCTTGCTCTAGCAATTTGCCATTTGAAGTATCTGAAGGCACGATTATTTTTTCTTTTCAGAACTCTAGACTTTGGATTTTTAGTAACTAACATATTAGCCCAAGCTTGATAAGCCTGCCGTTTGCCACCTGCCGCAGTCCTGACAGACGCATCAAACCAAGGTTGCGAACTGCTACCAAGTGGTACCGCAGAGTATAGTACGAATAATTCCATCCCCTGTAGTATCACATCGGCTACAGCCGCAGCGCAGTAACTGGGATCATTGGAAGGGAAACAAACCGGCCCCATGGGTAAGACGCAAAAAAGGACCGCATTCCATCCCAATCCGCTGACTTAAGTAGTGCCAAACGCGACGGGTCGCAAGTCTTGTGCGAGCCGGACGTTCAATGGGCACTATACTCCGTACCAGATAGTGATCAGAGGACCCTAAGAGAGCCTCGACAGTGACCTGGTACTTTTCTGGATGTGTTCACGTCATGTGTATCCACGTTCGGTAGACGAGTCTGCTTCTTTACCAGCTGGGACAGACCATTTGCCAAAAGTCCACATTTAGAGTGGGGCTGGGTGCCGATGCATTGACTCGTCGTTTGCCCTCAGTAAACATTAAAGGCGATACTTAGCCCGCCCCAGATATAACGGGTAGCCCGAGCAAAATCCGAGAATCGCCTCCCCAATTATGCTCGGGGAGGGGTTCCCCGGCTTCGTCAAAGCCGGTACCCTCCTGGGGTATATTTTTTGAGTCCTCACTTTTATGTTTGGGGGGGGTTGGGCTTCTTCCGGATTCTCTCACTCACTGACGAAACATAACTAAATGAATTTGGTTACTACACGTCTGTTTTCTGTGAGAGACTGGTTCTTCCCCGCTCAGCCAGCCCAATACGAGCTACGGTCAAATAACTATAGCTAGGCCCTACCACCTAAGAATGATTTTTAAGTAATCTATTTTTATATTAAAGTTTTATGTAAAGATAATATAATAAAAATATATATTTTTTTTACTTTACAATTATGATACTAACAAATACTGAATCATTTCATATCATTAACTGAATGTCCCTTGCAAACTCAGAGACATATTTTAAGTTCCTTACGGATAATTTTGTGTGCATGTTTTGCAATTAGAATTGTTGAAGATTTTGTGTAATGTTGTTATAGGTAGTTAATAAAAAATATGAAAAAAAAAAATCTTATGCACTGCAATTGGGTTTCTGACAATGTGGCACGTTGTTCCACGGAGTACAATGGTAGATATCATCCTAATACTGGGGCGATCTGGATCAGAAATGAGAACAGCGTTCCCGATGTGGCTAGCCTGCGCCATGTGTTATACGAGTACAAGAAACCTTATATGTTTCAAATGTAACTAATTCCAGAAATTCTTCAATTCAAGAAATTCTGTTAAGTCGCTTAATAAAAATCTACTTTTAGGAAGTAGGAGAAAAATATTATAATTCTTAATATTAAAATTTTATGTCATTTTCTATATGAAGTATATACGAGTATAAGTAACTAATTGCTAAATTGTCGTAATATTATATATTTAGAAGAAGTAAGAATTCAAACAAAATGTTTTTTAATTCATAACATTTATTATAAAACAAACAACGTTCTTGGTATTAAATAAAACAATACAATATATGATCAATAAATTACTTAAATTATACATGTGAATGTTTTAACGATGAGGGAAACATATAATGAAATATATTTAATGAAAATGTTGCAATAAGCTACTTTCTAACAGTTCCGAATTTGTTGCAAAATTCTAAGCAGTTATAACGTTTTAAAGTTATGACTATTTGAAATAATAATCGGACTTTGACTCTAAATGATAGAAATGATATTATTCTATACAATCGGTAAGTTTATAACTGATGGGTTAAATGTTATCATTTAGATTATTAAATAATAAAATATCAAACATTATTAAAAATCAAAAAATTATTTAACTACAATAGGTTTTTTACTGGTTTGTTTAAAGGTCGAACAGTATTTTTCAATAAAAGTTTAATGTAACGCTTTTCTGTAATCTACGAAGATGAAGTCGCGGGCAACAGTTAGTAAAAATAGCTAAAAATAAATAAATATTCTCTTAAAATAGTTATTGAATTAACTTCATTAAATCGATCATTATTCCATCGGCAGCAGCAGTGAATGTGGCTCGCGGGTCCAGCTTATTTTCTTCGGCTAGTTTCTGGTGAATTTTGTATTCTGACAAGATCATAGCAAGAACAACTTTGACGTGCAACTGACCAACTTTGACACCTGCAAGGACAATTTAATCTAAATTTATAAGAGTTACAGGCATATATACACATATTTAAATATCTGTGTATATATATAAAAATCTCGTGTCAGAATGTCTAACTTAATGGTAAGAGAATCTCGATAATCATAAAGTTATATCAACTTTGGGGTTTCAGATGTCTTGCAAACGTGTAAGGGGACCATTTGAGAGTAAATGGTTGCGTTGTGTGCGAGTGCGTTGATGGCAAACCAAATACGCTATTGTCGCTGTTAGATGTTATATTAATTTTTCGATATTATATTCACTTAAAGGGTTTATTTCAAAGGTATTTTATATTATTATTATTATTTGTAAATAATTCGTCCACACTATGCGAATGTCATATTTCTGAGCAGTTGGCACTGCTGCCAATGATGATTTGCAATAAACTTAGATACGTTTTACAACAAATTTAAAATTACAATGAAGCTTTGCTTACCGACACACGCTCTGGGTCCAACTCCAAAGGGCATGTACGCGTCCTTTAACATTCCATCACCATTAAAACGTTCCGGATTATAAACTTCAGGCTCGTCAAAGTATTGTGGATCTCCGTGCACTCCATAAAGTGAAATGTAAACGGGTGTTCCTTTTTCAATTATGATGTCTGTGTCTGGGATCTAAAACATCAAAATTAATAATTAATATACACCTAATTAAATTACTTTTATATTACTATCTGGGAAGATAATTACTTTGTAATCTTGTTGAGTATAACGATCAATTGTAGACACAGGTGGATGCAATCGGACGCCTTCTGCTACACATTGGTCCAAGTACTTCATTTCGTTAAAGGCCTGTAAAGTCCAGCCATGTTTGTCAATAGCTTGTTTAATATCCGCTCTGGCGCGTTCCTGACACTCTGGATGTTTGGCCAACTCCATGAGAGTGAATGTTGCAACTGTTGAACTTGATTCGAAACCAGAAAAGAATGTTCCCGATTGATACATTAAATTGTCTCCTTCCAATTCTGCACAAAGAAGAAAAATATGTTAAATTAGCAATATATGTGAGTAAAGTACAAATTACCTTTAAAAGAAGAAAAATATCTTATCTTTGAAAGAAGAACTAGTCGAGTGTTATTTTAAGTAATAATATTTTCGTTAATTATTTTTTTTTATTCTGAAGACCTTTTTTTATATGCTTTTAGTAGATTGTGCTAATTGTTTGTTTTCTTATTAAATTTATTATAACTTACTAAAACGAGAATCTTGCTTTCCATTCTTCAGCTGGACAATTGAGTCAATGAAATCTCCTCTTTTTTCACCACTCTTCCCTCGGGCTTCAACGGCATTCCAAAATATCTTCTTGATGAATGAGGAATCGAAGAGCATCGGAGATCCAATTACATCGACGAGCTCCGGCATGAAGAACACCGTGACCAATGCAACCATGCGTTTGAATGAGTGGAAGAAATCCATAACTAAATAAAATAATCTAATGTTAGTAATCAATACATATTCAATAAGAAAATACTTTTAAAATTTTATAACATTGTAAAATACTAACGATTTTTGGCGTATTCAGAGTCGGGATTCTCGAACGTATTTGTCTTCGTTCCAAGAGCGATATTAGCTATAAGATCCGATGTATATTTGTAATTGACGTCCTGGGCGTCTATCTTTTGTGTTTTATTATTGTCACTGTTATTTTTCAAATATTCCATCATGGGTTGTCCGGTTTCCATCATTAGCGGTAGCATTTGCTTTAATTTACTGCGTGTAAGGGTTGCACTAATTTTGCCTCTTAAATATTTCCACGCAGGATTTTTCACTCCAAATAAATTAACCATTCCTATGCTATCTTTCTGTTTTGTTCCAGCGAAATGACGATTTGGAAAAACGTCGAAATCACGTATCATTATTTGTTTTATTATTTCCGGATCTTTCAAGAGTAAACAGGGTTTATGAAATATGTAAAAACCAACAAAAGGTGCCTTTGCCGGTGATTTTTTATAAATTTCTCCCAAATGAAACCCTGGTGCGGTACGAAACAGAATTCCATTCTTAAAGTCTCCAAATATTTTACTTGAATCGCTAAATTGTGGAACCCCTTTTCGTTTCCAATAGTTCAATTTATAGACGCAGTAGAAATAAATTAATGTTATAGGTATTAGAACGTAGAGAAGTTTTAAAAAAACTTCGGGTAATACGTCCATGTCTGTAAGGATTAAAAAAATGGTTAGAAATAGCAACAAAGATATAATTTCGATTCTTCGTAGTACTATTATTAAAACAATCTATTCCCTTTTCTTTGTATATAAATCCTAGCCATATTTTGAATTCTATTAAGTTGAGTTAAGTTTTTCATAGGATTATTACTTTACATATTAACTGAACGTTTGTATTATTATAGATAACTGATACTAAAGTTTTATATGTGGCTTCGTAATCATAGTTGTGCTTTTCCTGTTAAATAATTAACCCGTGACGAGGTAACTGGAGAGGAATCTGGAATAGCTGGTGGGTGCTTGTCGATTTAATTTGATATATTTGGAACACTTAGATCTAGAATTTTAACCGAAAACATTTTTATCAAATAGTATGGATATTTATTAAGAGAGATTAGAGATATTTCACGCAAAATAAAACCTGTTCACTTGTTTTATAATCGGAAGTTTTCAAAATCCGCGTCGTGACTTATATTGAAAGTAAAAATTTCAATATAGCTTTACAATTTCCCGAAAAATGTTATTAAAATATCTTTATAAGAAAAATATGAAAATCAGCAAATTTGAAAATCATACATACATACGAAAACATTTGAAATGACAAAAATAACATGACTACTAAGTAGGGAAAACGTACATATCACAGTATTGTGGACACTGATCCATTCGTATTAAATTTGCTAATGTAATAAAAAAAAAACGACTTTTAATTAAGAAAGTGGTTGGAGACCATCGGGCCTCTAGTGATGAAAAAGTTTTAATTTGACACAGCTTTAGAAAAAAGCAAACAACTAACTCCTTATTACATTTTCAATCATATGTATATTTCAATAACTTCTATAAGTTTCTTTTCTTACAGAATATTAAATAAAAGAAAACAAGAGCCTTAAAATCACCGAGAAAAAATATCAACTACAGTTTTAAATAACTTACAAATAATTTGTTTTTATTTGTTTACAAACTTGTGATAAAATAAATAAATAAAAATAGGATTTGAATTATCCTTTACAAATAATTTAAAATATATATAAGCTTGAATCATTATTTTTTATAAAGAAATAAGCATTGAAAGCAATAAGAAATCATAATTACTTCACAATAGTTAGTTAGGAGCTAGTTCTTAAGGATATCATTTTGCAATCCTAGTTAATAAGTAATGACCTGGATATAACAACGGATAACACGAACACACGTGGCCAAGGTTTCACGGAATAGCCAAATGAGAAGCCTTAACCTATTGCGGTCAGGAAGCACAGATTCTGAACAGGATTTTTAAATTTCTATTACATTTTGTCTAATTGGTGCTTTTACACTATTTTATGGTCACAGTTTTCATAGTAATTAACGGACGGGTCAATTCCCAAGTAAAAAAATTATGTAGGACATGAAATTTTAAGAAAACTATTGTATTTTCAACACGATTCTTAATTTCAATGCTGATAAATAAATTTCATTGGTGATCCTTGTTTTGCAAATGCAGAACTACCCGTAAAAAGATACTCACCGAACAAATTGTAGACAGATGAAATATAACTCATCTTGTGTCCAATGTCCGAACAATACTATGGAGTATGTAGAGCCGTGCCCGCTTTTAAAGGGGAATCTAGATACGGATGTTTATAGAGATAAGTCGTATACGTCATATACTAAGCTTTTCCTGTGTCTTCATTCTCGTCGTTTAGAATATTTTATTTGACGTGGTATGTTATGTAAATACTCTTAGGAAGATAACTGTGTAACTAACTTACTGGTTGGTAACTTCATTTATTGGTTGTTAGTCGTTGTAATTGTTTCTTTAAAAAATAATAAGAATATATAGTGTATGTCGGCATGTTGGTCTCTGATACTTATGAAGTTACAATCTGATGGAGTGATCGTTTTTCAGTTTTTTGTTAGATTGAGAGTCTTGCTCTCATTAGAAAAAATGTGTTGTTGTTTGAAGGGTTTAAATATTTAAGTTAAGTTTTATATATAAATATTCAAACTGAAGGAAAATTAATAACAATACTTACAGACTTTTTATGTGAAGATAATGTACTTTTCTTGAGTGCTTTTTTAGATAATATCAGTCACTGTTATCACTCGTATATCTTTTTATCTTTTAATAAGGAAAAGGTTTAATAATATTTGTATTCTTAATTTATTATTTCTCGAATTAAAGTTTCTATTTTAACATAAATTTTTAATCGTGAAAAAAAATATATAAGAAAGTATTTTTAGGATTTTTTATTAGTACTTTTATTATATTTATTTAGATACGACAACATTATGATAATACTATTGGTATTATATGTAATACGATTAATATTTTTGGATATGTCGTACCAAAAATCAAAAAAGGTAAAGTTACCGCATAAGAGAAGAGTTGTTTGGAAGCTGCACTGGGGGTAAAAAAAAATTAGTATCCTTTGTCGTGATATGATCTTTGGATGAGTATAACAGAAGAGTTCAAACCGAGTAGACGATTTGGAGGAAATGTGTAAAAAAGGATATCTCATAAAAATCAAGTTTACATTGAAATTACATATGAGTGAGTGAGAAGAGTGTGGAAGCAATTGACATTTTTCAGACCCCAAATAACTGGGAAAAGGGCAGAACGAACATGACGTATTATATTGTATTAATCGACTCTTCGAGGATGTAATGTTTAATGTCGAGACTATCTATATATTTACATTTGGAAAATAACAAGTTGTGTTATTGCAGATGCCGAGAGAATGTTTTTGATCGTTGGGTCTATTTGGCAAATCTATACAAAATCTGGAATTATATTGTTTGACAGCTTTTAAAACTAAATAAAAATAATATAATTGCACACTTATACTAATAAATAATTCGCTTAGGATATTGTAACCATAGGTGCAGAACACTGTTCGTTACTTGTGTGTTGGTTATAACAAAGAAGTAAATTTATAGAAATTCGGTTTTAAACCAATTCAATGGAAGTTGATCGAAAGCCTTAAGATCGTTTGCACAAGTAGATGATCTTAAGGGTTAAAGCAGACGCTGAGAAATAAAATGAAGATAGAAGTCTTTTTATTGAAGATTTCATGTTTATAGAAATAGGCATCTATAGATTCACATCACAACAGAGTACAATTACTACACTCGTAGATATTAGAACTGTTGTCGGTTTTTTTTTCTGTTATTTAGATGTTAATATAGATATCTTATCGAAATTAATAAGATTAAAATCAAAATAAATTATGAACATTAGGTCATTATCATTTGATGACATCTATCGACGATCAATATCAGTATAAATATACTTCTTTACCTGTTGGAGTCCTCTCGGTAGGTGATACATAAATGAGATATTTACATTTAATAGGGTTACACCTACTTGTAATTACAAGAATTCCAGGAAGCCCCTAAATATGTGAATAAAATTCATATAATTTCTATTTTGTGATAGGTTACTTAGTGATCTTGATATTGCACATATAATAAGAGTGTAATTTATACAATAAATTGAAAAACATTTTTTTTGCTAACAATTTGAATTTGCTAACAAGGAGATGTAAATATTACATAATACTGAATTAAAATTTCGAAAGGAGCTTGAACTAATGAAGTGATTTCTTTTGAAGAAAGTCATAATTTTCATGTTTTTCAATATGGATCCAACGACTAACCCTATTGAATTTCGGTAGGCGGCAATTGTTTTTGTTAAAACGTAAGTAAAAATTCAATCCAAATACGGTTTCAATAAAGAGTCTCATTCATATATTACAATTGTAACTTCAAAACAATTATATACGTACGACATTGCAATACCTTACACCTTCTCTGGACGTCATATCGATAATACCTTGATAGCAACACACGTACGTGACGTTTGTGACGTCACATTCAGGCAGAAAGTCAAAACGATTATTTAAAGTAATTTAACTGCGTTATACTACAATAACTTTTAATTTTATGTCAATAATATTAATATTTTGTATACGTATGTAACATATGTATGGCGTATGGCCAAGTATGTATATTATAATAATTAATAAAAAAAATTAATGTTAAATGAATTAATGAGTGAAAATTAAATAAACTATATTTGTTAAAATTAAATACATAATATATATATTTTTAAGCAGTAAGTACTTTTCGCTAAAATTTGAGAAAAACATTTAAATTTAAATTTCATTGAGTACAGAGTAAGCCATTTACAATATTATATGTGTCACATTCAATTAGTAAAGAAAGTCAAGTTATATTTTTTTCAAAGAAACAAAGAAACAAACAAAAACGAAAAGGTTGTTAAAGTACGTAGAAAGCTCTAGTTTGTGTGTGCTCGATTGCTATATATATATTATGTACCTTAAGAACATAAAATGTCAATGTCAAATACATATCCCAAATGATTCGTAGGGGTATCTTTACACTTCAACTGATGTTGTAACTGATTCTTGACGTCGACTCGGACTTTCTTTTTTGAATAATATTTACTTATTCAAATACAAAGATATTAGATTTTTTGTAATGATGTAATTTTAATTAATATATAGATATCGATATCTTTTTAAATATTGCAACGCATATTCTCATATCTAGTCCGTCCATAACTTTTGTTAGAAATCAAAATCTTTTGGCCGATGGACCAGCATTGAATTTGGTCTATAATCTGTTTGGTCGTGAGTTTACGGCTTTAAGCACTATTTCCATGAAACATTAAGTTACCACTTGCTCCAGAGATTTCTTAAGAGATTAAATGTTAGGGAAGGCCAATTATTATAATACTTATCATACTTCACAACCCAGGTGTGTCAATCTATGCTAGACGAGAGTATAGTCTTCGTTTTTAAATAATAAATAAATTAAATCGCTTGTTGTGATTAGATACAAATTCTAGAAAATACCTACACGGTACGTTTTTAAAAATTTGATTGCTACAGGGTTTTACATCACGGTCCAAGACAGTCTCTTAGTCTATTTTGATCGAAGCCTTATTTGTTTAACAAAACGAAACATTGTGAGTCCTTGGTAAAATACCCTCACCACACCATACAACGCATGAGTGATGATTGCAACGTTGTACCTTTTCGACCACGTTGTAAGTATTCTCACTCGTTGTAGCGCTGTTCGATTGTATTTTTATAAGTACAGAGAGAGCAGTATTCAGTATTATCGACTGTGAGGGTAATTGAGAGTATAGTTTGTAGATTAACGTTGAACACCAGGCTTCAGTTCTTGTTTTAGACTCCCAGTCTTCGATTTTTTTTGACAAGGATTTTTTTGACTTAAATAGAGATAGAAAAATTAGTAATTCTAACAGTCAACCTAATCTTTATTGTCGAGAACAGAAATGTCGATATTTCCTTTATGTATTTCCCTTATGTACTTCCCTTATATACTTCTATTATATACTAGCTTAATGTATTATATACGAACTCTAGCCTGACATCAGAACTAGATTTTGAAGGGACTTGAAATAATGACATTTTAACAACTCTGTGCAAGGAAATCATAGCAACAAAACGCATATATTTATGTACATCACAATTGTTATTGATTTTTTAATTATTTTTGTGTACATAATCTAAATTTTCATAATATGTTGATTGAATATAGACATAATTTTTAATCCTTTGGATTTATTTTTTAATGACTCTCGAGGCACGTTGTGTATTGCTGGAAAAGCTTTTTCTAAAGTAAACTATTCTATCTTTTTCAACGTTTGTCAACGTCGGCTCGACAAATCAAGACATTTTGTTAAGTGAACCATGGGAACACTCTCCATTTACAACTACTTTTTTAATTTTCTCAATAAGATAAGATCTAATCAAATCAACTTTATTTTTTATACCATAATAATATAAGTTTCTTATTTGTTTCTTGCTGAACACAATTACATGCCCCTGATAAATCACAGAAAATGCTAAACGCTTCTTGTAATTCCTCCCAGGCTTCGAAAAATATTCAGCAATTACTCTACACTTGCATCTGTTGTTGAGAGACCAGGAGTGAAATCAAATTATTAAGTATGCAAAATGTTATTTTTGTTAAAATGTGTGACTAGTTGAGTGAGAATATTTTTTTTCAAAGATCTTACTAAATGCAGGCATGTTGGTATGTTTTATAGGTAGCCTAACCTAGCTGTAGTTATTTGACTGCAGCTCGTATTGGGCTTGATGGTCCGGGGAAAGACCCAACTCTTACGGAAGACCGACGTGTAGTAACCAAATTCATTTGGTTATGTTCCGTCGGTGAGTGAGAGAAACCGGCGGAAGCCCAATCCAAAATCTAAACATGAAAGCGAGGACTCAAAAAAATATACCTCAGGAGGGTATCTATCGGCTTTGACAAAACCGGGGAACCCCTCCCCGAGCAAAATCGGGGGAGTGATTCTCGGATTTTGTTTGGGCTGCTCGTAGTATCTGGGGTGGGCTAAGAATCGCCTTTTATGTTTACTGAGGGCAAACGACGAGTCAATACAGCGGCACTCAGCTCCACTCTAAATGTGGACTTTTGCAACATCCGGGGACTTCATTCCAACTTAAACGCCGTCCATCATCATCATCTAGAGACGGCGCAGCCAGCCTTGTTGTTTTTGACGGAGACGCAGATATCTCAATCTACCCATACGACACAGCGTACCTATAATACCCCCTGTATAAACTAGAACATCATCTTATACCACACGCCGGGGTATTTGTGTACGTATGGGAGGATATCTGCTACCAACGCCTTCAGGTTTTTGAAGATCGGGACCTGTCTGTACATTGACTGCGCGTGGGCATGGACGATCATGTCAGAGTCTACGCGTGTCTCTACAGGTGGTAATGCAGAAACAGATCAACTGTTGGGCCATGTCCAAGCGAATATTGACGATCTGCTCTCACACTTGCACACTCCTTCCGCCGAAGTTGTAGACCTCGGGGACTTCAACGCGCCAATACCGAATGATTAGGGTCACGTCCAACCGACCACGCAGGGAGATCTTTGTTTAACTTTGCTCTGGCAAATGGTCTGTCCCAGCTGTTAAAGACGCACACTCACACACACACACACAGACAGCCACAAGCCCTCTTTGTTGATCTGATTGATGGATCTTCTGTTGACCATACACCCAGAAAAATTCCAGGTCACTGTTGAGGCTCCCTTAGAGTCCTTTGACTGCACTGCGGCTGTAACTGATGTGATACTACAGGGCATGGAACTATTTATACCAAGCTCTGTGGTACCACTTGGTGGCAGATTGCGGCCTTGGTTTGATGCGTCTGTCAGGGCTGCAGCAGCTGGCAAATGGCAGGCTTTTCAAGCTCAGGCTAATGTGTCAGTTACTAAGGATCCGAACTCTAGAGTTCTGAAGAGGAAATATAATCGTGCCTCCAGATTCTTCAAACGGAAAATTGCTAGAGCAAAGTTCAAGCATATCGTCAAAATTGGGGATCAGCTGGCAAGGTACCCGCCTGGCACGCGCAAGTTCTAGGAGCCTTCCATCCCTACCGCCACTGCTCACTGGGAGCGACTCTCTGGCCGACACGGCAAAAGATAGCGCCGATCTCTTGAGCAGTCTCTTTGCCTCAAACTCGACTGGGATGACCAGGGGATGACACCGCCTATCATCCCGCAGTGTCAGAGCTTAATGCCGGAAATAGTTTTTCGCCAAAAAATTATCCGAAAAGCCCTCTTTTTCTTGGAATTCATAAGTCGAGTGGGCCAGATGGTATTTCTCTAATTGTGCTACGGACATGTGCCCCTGAGTTGGCACCAGTACTAACGCGTCTATTTCGGTATATCCTACTTTAAAGGCGTAGTCCCGATCTCATGGAAGCGTGGCCTTGTCCATCCGATCCCTAAAATATCTCGGAACCGACTAAATACAGACCTATCGCCATTACCTCTCTTCTCTCCAAAGTAATGGAGCGCATAATCAATAAACAGCGCCTAACGTACCTCGAGGATCACCAGTTTGTCAATGACTGGCAATGTGGCTTTCGCTATGGTCGATCGGCTGGTGATCTTCTGTTATATCTTACGCACCGTTGGGCAGTTGTTATTGAAAGCAGGGGAAAGGGTCTGGTAGTTAGTCTGGACACGGCGAATACCTTGGATCGTGTATTGCACAAGGGGCTTCTTTCGAAGGTACCCTCCTATGGGCTTCCCGAGAGTTTATAATGATGATATATTGGATATTCTAAACTTCTGCAACGTCAACGTCAACGTCAACGTCAAGATCTGATCTGACATATTTATTGTTTATTTTAACTTCGTCGCTTCTCTGAGATTCAGCTCTTCCAGTTTCCTCTTTAATTGTTTTCCAAGTTGTTTTTGTCTTATTATTGCTATCTTGAATTTTCCTACTTATACATAATGGTTAAAGTCTAGTGTATAAAAAATGAAGTGTTGCTACTTTATTCCTTCTTAAATAATTTAATATTACTTTGAAACTCTTCACTATTAAATTACGTTTCCGCATATAGTTTATACAATCTTTCTCTATTTTCATTTAACTCTGCTGTTGCCCATTCACTAAATACTAATGCATCAGTATTAAAGACAGATTTTGCGGTAAATACTGATTTAAATAATTTAATAAAAGTATAGAAAAGACATTATACATAATATTAGGGTTCGAATTCTTTCATAATGGTTAATAGCAAACTAAGTAATTTTTAAGTTTCCTTACAAAAGTTATTTTCCTTTTCAAATTTGATCTCTTATTACTTTTGAACTTAATAAATTAACCACAGTGATCTGAATCTAGTGCTTTGATTAAACTTTTGAAACTTGCAGTAATATTAGTGAATATTTTATCAATACAGGTGGCGCTAGTGGGGATGATTCTAGTAGGCTCCATAAACATGAGTGAAGAAAATAAATTTAAAAACTTAACACTTATTGAATAAAAAAATCTCCACAAATATTTAGCTGTTTATTTGTACTTGTTATTTTAAGTAAAACGTCATACGTAATTTGCTCAAATAGTTCAAAGTTGGAAGATGGTATAAACGCTTACAATGATGAATTGTTCTAATTCTATTTTGGCTAGTTCAATTATCCCGTAATCAGAGAGGCTAACTATGTCTTTTCCTTCTTTGAATTTTATTTTATTGGTTTCTTTAAAAGGATTAAAGAGCCACCATGTATGGAAATAACCCTGTTGAAAAAACTATCAACATTAATTCTTTACTTTTAAGCCTGTGTTCAGTTATACAAAAAGATATATATATATATATATTAAAAATATTTAAAAATAACTCTATTTCTAGATACACTGAATATTCGGATGCATCAGGTTGATACAGCTTACATTATTATTCTTATTACTCTCATTAACAATATATTTTTTTCTAAAATAATTGTTGTGATTTGAAATTTTATTTATTTGGCTAGAGTATCCTTTATCTATCTCTATCTCTCTTCTGCCTTAAAATCTAGTTAAATCTAATAGTAGAAGAATTGTGTGCCATCTCTTTGTTCTACGGTAATCCATCTTGCATGATGTATTATGATGTATCTACGTTGTCTTCATATACCAGACCAATACGTTCCCTTTTACCAATGTTACAATCTGAGTTTGCATTTAATTTCTGTAAAATATTTTTTGTTTTTTTTTTTTAATGATTTCTAAAACGTTGTAATCTGTTTTCTTTAAGAGATGTTTGGGTGTATCGACATTAGTATTCAGGTCTAGTGTAATAATTTCTGAAAATAGCTGTGACTCTCTCAACTACCCTTCTCGACTTATTAACGTTTTTGCATTTTTTCCTATATCAGGACGTTGTTAAGACATGCACAAATTAAGAAAAATTCTTGATTTTTCTTATTCGTTCAGGACTTGATAAATATTCCAATGGTAACCAAAACTTTATTTGTAAACCAAAAACAAATAGTAGAATTCTGACTTTTAAAATTATGCTGCGCAAAAAGTGTTTAAAATATATTTGACCACGATAATCTGAGTAACTTATAAGAAAATGAGCGCCTTGGTGCTTTTTTATGCTGCTTTTTTAATGACCTCGAGCATGTAGAGATGGAAAGGTTTAGTGGTGTTAGAAATTACATTTCCGTTGTAATTTAAATACTTAAATATTAAGAAGCTATCTGATGACGTACTTTATATTTAACTAATCTACAGAGCTTGGTACAAATAGTTCCATGCCCTGTAGTATCACATCAGATACGGCCACATCGCAGTCACTGGGATCAATCGAAGGGAAACGAATCGGCCCCTATGGTAGCAAACAAGAAAGGACCGCATTCTATCCCAATCCGCTGACTTGTAGTGCCAAGCCCGTCGGGTCGTAGGTCTTGTGCGAGCCGAAAATATAATGGATTCATTTCATTCCATTCCAGACAACGATAATAGGAGCGTCTCGAAAGTGACCTGGTACTTTTTCGATACGTAGTCAGCAGAAGATCCAACAAATGATGTTCTAGTTTATAGCTGGGGTATGATGGGTACGTTGTCGCTAGATTGAGATACCTGCATCTTCCTCAAAACCAACAAGGCTGGCTGCGCCGTCTGTATGTGCACGTGCACGTTAAGACTAGAGCGAAATTGTCAGATGTTGCAAAAAGGCGATAATTTGCCCGCAGATATGACGGGCAACCCGAGCAAATTCCGAGAATCATTCCCCCGTTTTGACTTGGGAAGGGGTTCTCCGGTTTAAAGCCCGTACCGTCCAGGGTTATATATTATTGAGGCGGGAGGAGGGGATGGGTTTGCCAATTCACTCAATCACCAACGGAACATAACCAAACGAATTTGGTCTTCGGTGAGACGGTAGTCACTCACTCGGTGAGCTGCAGACAACTGTAGTTGACTGTAGTTGTAGCTAGATTTCACCATCTACAATATAAACAGAAAGTCTAAAGGCAATAAATAGAGGTGGTGATATTGTTTATTTCTTTATTTTTAATGCAATATGTAGCGGACAAACAACATGTTTCATTATAATATGAGATATTTGAGTGAAGAGAGCGTAGCGAGCAGAGCGTTCTACTGTAGACTTTTTCACATTCTTTGTCACGAATAGGCTCGAAAACTACTTGACTCAAAATTATGATATTTTGCAATCAAAATGAATACAAATCTTAGATTTTAATTTCCATTTAGGTTGCTACGATTTGGCTATAGCTTTAGATGTCGTATATTGAACAGTTTTAG
Organism: Melinaea marsaeus rileyi; assembly: GCA_918358865.1. Taxonomy (NCBI): domain Eukaryota; kingdom Metazoa; phylum Arthropoda; class Insecta; order Lepidoptera; family Nymphalidae; genus Melinaea; species Melinaea marsaeus. The sequence continues at coordinate 45,283,511 of OU911083.1, read as the reverse complement.
CTGACAAGCACTTTAGTTATTGTAAATGTCTTTTAGTATTTAAGTCAATTCTACGTTTGGCGCATCGCAAGCTTCCAAACTAGGATTTATAATGTTTGTTACAAAACTACTTACTACTACTGAGTGATCTATTATTGTTTCCGTTTTTATGGTCATACTAACTATAGCATATACTTATTTACTCAAGTGTTTATTTTTATGTAAATGTTAAAGGTATAGTAAGAATCCATCCTATATTTGGATGTCAAGTTAGCCTTTAATTCCTTATGTATATACTTTGTAATTACTAAGAACTTTTTAGAAAATGTGTTTGTAAACTTGTTAGATAATTGTATTTTATTTCTAATGTTTCTAAAAATAACATTACAATATATTATTTATTGCAACCACGAATTTTTAATAGAATAGCAAATCTTTCTCATATATTTGTTATCCTTAAGGGTCATTTGGTATCTTTTACAATTTATAAACAAGCTATGCCCTTTTGATTTAATAAATACTTTATTCGCTACCGCTACTCGCATACCGTTTGCTGTCATTTCAATATTCATTAACTGTTCCTGATTGTGCGATCTTAATTTCTAAATATTCCGAACTTTTGTTAAATAGAAAAATGCTGTATTTAGTTATAGAAATTTATTATAATGAAGACAGAAATTTAAAAAAAAAACATATGTTCTAAGTTATAAAGCAAGTAAAACTGACCTGAGTCGTTAACATCTATAAGTATTATTTTAATATGAATTCATGTATTCATATTCATTCATAAATAAAGAAAACACTACTACAACAAACTCTTCTATAATATTTAGATGTGTGCTAAAAATATATCACTTTCATTCTTTTCGGGTAAAGTAATGTTCGTTTTTAAACCACAGAGAAAAAAAGAGAGGTTTTCTGGGTTAAACTTCTGTATCTGGATGTCTGTCTATTCTCATCCACCTCATAAACAGACAATTCAATTCAATTTTGTTTTTTTTTTGTTTTAGATGTGCTTTAATGGCGAGTTCCTAACTATAATTCAAGAAAATCACATCAGTCGCTCGATTAATTACTTCAGTGACACTAATTTGATATTTGATACCCTTTTCATTGTTAAGTGTCTGTGATTTGGATCAATTAATAGTAAATTTATTAAAAAATCCACACACATTCTTTAATGATAACATTTATTAAAACATAAACATTGGTATGAATATTTAAAAAACAACACATGATCTATAATTTAATAAACAATATTAAAATATTAAAAAATTAGAAGAAGTGATTAGTATTAGTAACAAATGTCCATCGAGATATTTGATAAAAAATAAAAAAATATTATAGTTAATATATAATCTTTCAGATTAGATAAAAACTATTTTATTCGATAATCATTAATTTTTTGATTGTGAATGATAAGTTAATGATCGTGTTATCTGTAGCATCAACAGTGTCATTTGAGGAAATCTGCACATTAAATATTTTTTGATAATTCAACTTTCTCACATTTTTTCAGTCTTTTTATCTTGAAATTATTGGATGGGTGATACCGTTTGTTATAGTTATAACTTACATGTAGGATACAATATACAAAAAAAAATCGATATATACATACTTATTTTGAAAATACAATTTAATACTTTTCAATGTTTCTTTTTTTATAGTTGACTCACGTATATTTACAAAAAAGTTCATCAGCATTTGTAATAGTTTTCACCGCAATGAAATATCATCGACTTGATTTGGATATCCCTCCGGTGGCCCAACTCACCGCGCTTTCACTACTTCGAATTTGCAAGAAAAAAATCAACCATCTTATGATGTCAATCTAATTTATTAATGTCAAATAAAAAGTATTAATAATTGTTGTTTGTCAAGATATTAAGGAGTGTCCATTTTATTTATTAGTTAAAACTTTAAAGAGATATGCTCTTTAACATTTCAATTTATTAAGTATTTATATAACACCTACATGGTATGATGACAATTGTGAAAAGAGGCTATTTAGATAATAAGACGGAAGGTTTTGCCCACGACCTCAGGATTTGACTAATACTGTTGAAGTGAACTATCGAACATGTTGCGTTTTATCTAATAATAGAGGGAAGAGTCATGAGTAACAGCCAGTTTAAAGATAAATAAATAATTTCTTTGGGCAGTTACTGAATTAACTTTATTAATTCAATCATTATTCCATCGGCAGCAGCAGTGAATGTAGCTCGCGGGTCTAACTTATTGACTTGGGCTGGTTTCTGATAAATTTTATACCCTGATAATATCATAGAAAGAACGACTTTGACGTGCAACTGGCCAACCTTAACACCTACAAAGACAAATTAATATCAGTTTCTTACATTTATAAGTGTAACACTTATAAATTTTATATTTCTAAATTCTTTGAGACTTGACGTCAAACAAGTGAAGGATTGATCTGGTGGTAAACGGTGCCACCACTCATAGACATTTAGATATATAAATCCTACCATTCTGGTCACCCTGGATGCTGAGGGTAAAGGAAACACATCTATTCTGTAATAACTTTGCTTACCGACACATGCTCTGGGTCCAACACCAAAGGGCATGTACGCGTTCTTTAACATTCCATCACCATTAAAACGTTCCGGATTATAAACTTCAGGCTCGTCAAAGTATTGTGGATCTCCGTGCACTCCATAAAGTGAAATGTAAACGGGTGTTCCTTTTTCAATTGTGATATCGGTGTTTGGGATCTAAAACATCAAAATTATTAATTTATATACACCTAACTAAATTACTTTATAATACTACCTGAGAAGATAATTACATTGTAATCCTGTTGAGTATAACGATCAATCGTAGATACGGGGGGATGCAATCGGACGCCTTCTGCAACACATTGGTCCAAATACTTCATTTCATTAAAGGCCTGTAAAGTCCATCCATGTTTGTCAATAGCTTGTTTAATATCCGCTCTGGCGCGTTCCTGACACTCTGGATGTTTGGCCAACTCCATGAGAGTGAATGTTGCAACTGTTGAACTTGATTCGAAACCAGAAAAGAATGTTCCCGATTGATACATTAAATTGTCCCCTTCCAATTCTGCACAAAGAAGAAAAATATGTTAAATTAACAATATATGTGAGTAAAGTACAAATTACCTTTAAAAGAAGAAAAATATCTTATCTTTAAAAGAAGAACTAATCGAGTGTTATTTTAGGTAATAATATTTTCGTTAATTATTTTTTTTATTCTGAAGACCTTTATTTATATGCTTTTAGTAGATTGTGCTAATTGTTTGTTTTCTTATTAAATTTATTATAACTTACTAAAACGAGAATCTTGCTTTCCATTCTTCAGCTGGACAATTGAGTCAATGAAATCTCCTCTTTTTTCACCACTCTTCCCTCGGGCTTCAACGGCATTCCAAAATATCTTCTTGATGAATGAGGAATCGAAGAGCATCGGAGATCCAATTACATCGACGAGCTCCGGCATGAAGAACACCGTGACCAATGCAACCATGCGTTTGAATGAGTGGAAGAAATCCATAACTAAATAAAATAATCTAATGTTAGTAATCAATACATATTTAATAAGAAAATACTTTTAAAACTTTATAACATTGTAAAATACTAACGATTTTTGGCGTATTCAGAGTTGGGATTCTCGAACGTATTTGTCTTCGTTCCAAGAGCGATATTAGCTATCAGATCCGATGTATATTTGTAATTGACGTCCTGGGCGTCTATTTTTTGTGTTTTATTATTGTCACTGTTATTTTTCAAATATTCCATCATGGGTTGTCCGGTTTCCATCATTAGCGGCAGCATTTGCTTCAATTTACTCCGTGTAAGGGTTGCACTAATTTTGCCTCTTAAATATTTCCACGCAGGATTTTTCACTCCAAATAAATTAACCATTCCTATGCTATCTTTTTGTTTTGTTCCAGCGAAATGACGATTTGGAAAAACGTCGAAATCACGTATCATTATTTGTTTTATTATCTCCGGATCTTTCAAGAGCAAACAGGGTTTATGAAATATATAAAATCCAACAAAAGGTGCCTTTGCCGGTGATTTTTTATAAATTTCTCCCAAATGAAACCCTGGCGCGGTACGAAACAGAATTCCATTCTTGAAATCTCCAAATATTTTACTTGAACCGCTTAATTGTGGAACTCCTTTTCTTTTCCAATAGTTCAATTTATAGATGCAGTAGAAATAAATTAATGTTATTGGTATTAGAACGTAGAGAAGTTTCAAAAAAACTTCGAGTAATACATTCATTTCTAAAAAATACAAATTTTGGTTAAAAATAACAACTACGACCAAGTAAACAGAAAGATACAGTTTCGATTCTATATATATTCACATTATATTCTCATTATTCTGTACATCAATTCTAACCATCTTTTACATCTTATTGCTGTTTATTTCAGTTTGTTTTCAGATTATTAGAAAAGATAACCTTAGACGTTTATATTCTTAATCCAGAAGTAGTTGTAAAGCGAAAGCTTAAATATATTGACCAAGGTATCTACGGCCTAGATGGTTAATTCGGATTATATGCTATAGCTCATTCATAAAGACAATTGACAATCTTTATTAAAGCACTCACTCACTCACTCATTCCTTCACAACTCTCTTCTTGTACCGCTATTGTAAAATCGAAGTATTTATTATTAATATGACAGAAGCACAAATGTACTCTTATAAATGTTATAGATCCGTGGAAAATAGTACAACAATAAACATATTATTACTTTTTTATCATATATGAACAAAAAGCAGCAAGTTTTGAGAAAATCACAGTTTTCTAACCCAACCAGGTTATAATTAATACTTGATTCCAAAACAAATTCATTGTAGTACATAATTTCTCTGGCATGTGAAGGAAATCAATCGGAATATTTTTAATGCGATTCTGTGTATCTAAGCGGACGCACACACTTAAACAACTACCAAAGTAAAAAAAAGATTACTATTACTCACCGGGAATTCAGAAGACAGGAAAAATATAATTAATCTTATCTCAGATGTTGTCCGAACAATAATAAAGAGAAGATTTTTCCGTACTTGCTTTTAAAGCGGAGATACAGGTGTCATAGAGTTATGTGATGTTATAGTAAGCTTTTGTCCGCGTCTTCGTTCCCGCCGCTTAAAGTATTTTTGCGACTTTTATCCTCGAGGGATAAGGGCGGGTTTAAATATTAAAGTAATGGTTGGTATACATGAATTCATTGTTTTTATCGATTTACTGTTTTTATAGAGATTATACTATTTTTAAATATTTTATTCGGTAATACTTGTCATTGTTATCATTCATTTCATCCTAGATTTTTTTTTCTAATATTTATTTTATACTTATTATTTTAACTTACACGAAGTTGCCGGTTTAGACGATAGAAAAGATGGTTTAAGTGGTAATTTAAAAGATTTGAGTTAGTCGTTTTATGAGATATATTTTGGTACAGTTCTTTACGAGTACATTATTTGTAGTGTAATAATTATATATATTTATTTAACCAACCCACCATACCATAACTCATCGTACCAACTCAATCAGGTGGAGACAAATCCTCATCATCATAATCCTGCACCTTTTAAATGATAAATAGCCGAGACATTGACGGATAGCAGTAAGCTTACATCACACTGGGTCTTAAGTTGCGTTAGTCAAGCATCACTCGGACAGTGTAATTTCGTTTCGTAATTGAATACAGGGAACTGGAAACTTACTACGAGTACGAATGGTTATTGGCAAGGTTTAGTCGCTTGATTCTTAATGATACGAATTGTACGGGACGATCTAATTTCAATGAAGGCGCAGTTTGCTAACCAGTTTATTGGCTTCAAAGTAAATCGGTTTGCAATATTTAGTTTTATTCATAATAGAAGTTTTAATTTTGTTTTATAGCAGTAACGAATCCAAGAATAAGAACTCTGTGATATTTTGTTTGTTCCTTTCTTAAACAATAAACAAGGAACTATATTAACATGATCTACATGCAAAAAATATCTATGTCTTGCAGCAGTTGACATTCTTATTCTCGAGTCTCAATAACTAAATAAGAAGACGCAACAATTAAGTACTTTTAACACAATAACGAACTTTATGTCAGATTTTGTGTATCACTTTTATGGTACAATGCGGTGCAAGCTAACTCATAACAGTCGAGCTAAATACCACTGTGAATACTTTATAAAGCAAAAAACCCCATATTTTTATTATATTACACTACCTATTCCAGCCAACCCACGAGGATTTTACGATGACTAAGAAAATGTTTCGCACTTAAGCGATTTAAATATATTTTTTTGATTTTTATAATACGTAAGAGACAATCACGGATAACGACGTTTGTCGTTCTCGACAGCGAATAAACACCTCTTCTGAGCTTTGTTAATATTATTTTCGTAACCTAAGCTGATAAAGAAAAAAAAGAAGGAAACATAAGGCTCGTCATGATCTATAAAATTATGGTTTCTAAAAAAAAATTGTTGTAAACAAGCAACTTAACCCAAAGTTTCTCAAGTTATCCACCAAAATAAGACTGACATATTTTTGAAAAAAAATCATACATTGGAATTCAGAATATTTTGTCAAAAAAAACATATTTCATCATTCTGACCCGCAATAAATCTGATATTAAACGAGTTCTAACTGGTTTGTAATTCACATTCACAAAAGAAATCTTCTTCTATCTTAAATTTAACAAATTTATGCAATGTACAGACAAACAACTCATATTCTTATTTCAAGTATAGAATATTAATAATAATCGACCGTAAGATCTAATAATCAGAAATGCCTGTTTCCTTCCCCCCTCCCCGGCTCCCCTTCAGTACCCATAAAATATTATGTTTATAATTATAATCGGCTGATTGTAATCGTTTTTCCCATCTGATTTCATCGCAGGTATTATCATACGTTTTAGTTTAGCAAACAAACAATATTCGTAACGCGTTATGTAATGTATATTTGAATATATTGTTATCTTATTCGACTTCTTAATCGACACGGAAACGCTTGCAGACGATGCTCTATCGGGAGCACCCCATGGTGGTATTTTGTCACCAATTCATCCGTTCAGTAAGTCTCATTATTTTTATCAAATATAATCTTTTTATTCTGAATTAACACCAGATTTCCAAGCAGAGGGTTGATCTGGAAACCAAAACGTTCTCCATCATAGTTTGTAAGTTTTGATTTTCTCTCCTTGACTATCTACTAATGCTATAACAAAATTCTTAATTGAATTTGTGAAACTTTTACTTTCACTTTATAAATAAATTTATGCCGTAGTTAAACATGGGAAATAACAGTTGTGCTATAACATTTTTCGCAATAAAAAAATCATTAATTCCTCATAAAAAAAATAAAAAAACATAGATACATTATAATTATTTGTGTGTAAACTTTTATTATAGATGCGAGATAAGGTTTTTCCTGCAACAATTAAATCTCCGGTCTTATTACCACACTCCGCTGTACAGCATGATTTAGACCATGCTTCAAGAAATGAAATGTTGCTAAATATGTTCAGCGTACTTTAAAAAAATCGATCCAGTAGTATAGTTCATTATTTTCCTTTGTTAATTCTAATGGCATGTTTTAAAATGTTAGTGGAATGAGTAAGACCTTCAATAAAAATGTTACCGCTGAGGGTCAATTCATATTGTTATTTAAAAGAGATAACAGAAAACCGTCCTTAAATTAAACGTCAGCACACGTGAAAGATTGATCAATTGATAGATACAAAGCCGCTTCAAATTAAGGGACTATCTATGCACGTTTTTTTCCGTATCTTATCATTTATCATAGCTATCTAGAATCTGGTTATTACCAAAGTAGACGTTTGCCAAATAATTCATTATTTTTATTAATGGTGACTTTTTCCTCCGCCGTTCCTTGACACCTATTCAACGTCCATGAGAGGTAATTATGGTAGATTTATTTATTTATTTCAAAAATTCTTAAAACTATATACATGGTATACATATCAAATTTGAATTGAATTTATTGAATTTTGAAAATTACAATTTTCATTTGTAATCAAACAAACATATATCGTAAACGACTACAAAAGTATAAACTGTGTCGCAGCCGTTTACGCCCACTCCGGGACTCCGTGTGTGTTCTACTATCATATAAGATGTATTCAAGTATTCAGTAAATTAACAATTCTTAAAAATATTACTTTCTATACAATAACTAAATTATAATAAATAATTACTATTCGTTTTTGAGACAAAAATAAATAAAAATTTATATTTTTCGCTTAAACTTAACGAAAAATTATTAAATTGTTATTATTACAATTTTATTAAAGAATTAAATAATGTATAAAAATAATAAACAATGATTTATTGATTAATTATTAGAGTTAATTAGATTATTATAAGAATGTGAGGTGGGTAAGTGTTGTGTGTGAGTGTGTGTGTGTGTATGTGTCATTATTAATTATAAATAAGTGTCTCTGTTTCATCGTATGAAAGTTTCTGTAAGTAATTACAAATTTTATTTTTACAGCTCCAGTATGCCAGAGGATATATGTTTAAAATTTTATTTAATTTATTGTAAATCAATGAGGAAAGGTATTCATAATTCCGTTTTGGTAGTGCAGTATGACATCATTTGGTTTCACATGGTTGTTTAGAGCGACGAGTGAATGAATTATCAATTATGAAAGGTAGTGTCTGATGTTTTCGTAAAATCAGTTGTCTAATATACAATTGTCTTACTGTTAACACATTGGCAGTGCTGTATAGCTCATTGGTAGGTGAAAGCATTGGTTTTGATAAAATTACTTTTAGTACAGCTCTTTGTGCTCTCTCCAATCGAAGAAATCGAATTTTACTAGATCCACCCCATGCTGTTACGCAATAAGAGAGAATTGATTGTATCAGAGAAAAGTAAACTGTTGTTAGGATGTTTGGATCAGCAACCGCCCTCGGCCTTTTAAAAACAAATATAAATTTTCTTACCCTAACAACCGTTGAGTCTACCTGATCCTTCCAAGTCAATAAATGATCTATTTCGAGTCCTAAATATTTAATAGTATAGGCACGGGTTAGTGAAGCACAGGAACAGCTAGTACCTCGAGATGAACAGCGATGTGCTTGAATTGAATAAGTCTGATCAGGCAAAGTGTGTGAACTGATAGAAAATGTGGCAAACATAGTCTTCGTTAAGTTTAGTGTCAACCGGTTCCTGTCCATCCAACGAACTATATTTCTCAAAACTGTCTCAGCTGAAATACGAGCTTCTGTCCAAAATCGAGCCTGAATGAGAAGTGCAGTATCATCCGCATAAGCCAAAATCTTACATTCATTCATTAAGGGGAGCTCAAGTAGGTAATTTACGTAAATAAGAAATAGCGTAGGGCCCAATACACTACCCTGGGGCACTCCGATTAATTCAATTTTTAAATTTAGAACTTCTTAATCTTTTCCGATCTGATTTAGTCAGGACTACTACCAAGTTAAATGAAACCACTTTAGTAATTAGTATATCAACTATCTCAATAAAACATTATATAATGTAAATTACCTAAAGATGGGTATTCCACAAGGACCTATTCTAGGGTTTTTACTTTATATTAATGGCTTGCCCTTTTTTGTTGAGGGTCTGTGTGAGATTGTACTTTTTGCTAATGACACATCGCTTATTTTTAAAGTTGAGCGTGATAGGATTAATTCTGACGAAGTAAACAGTACTTTGTCACGAGTCCTTCATTGGTTCGAAATTAATAATTTAGTCTTAAATGCTAAGAAAACTAAATGCATAGAGTTTACACTTCCTAATGTAAAAAGTAAAAATTTTAACTTGCTCCTTGACAATGAAGTGATAGACCTGATTGATTCAACAAATTTCTTAGGTATAACTTTAGATAAAAGCTCCAGTGGAACCCCCATCTCTTAACACTCGCAGCCAAACTCAGCTCGGCCGTCTTTGCAATTAGGAGAGTTATACAATTAACAAACAATAATGCGGCTCGGCTTGTTTATTTTAGTCATTTTCATAGCATTTAATCTTATGTTCTTTTATTATGGGGCAGTACTGTCGAAATTGATTCTATATTTATTTTACAAAAAAGTGCTGTGCAGCGCGCACAGCTCTTTTTTATTAGCTCTTATTTGTAACTTAAAAGCTAGAAATTCTCTGAGAGATGTATTTAATGAAATAGGTATTCTTACAGTCGCTCCGCAATACATATTATATATACGCCAAAATTTAAACAGTGACAGACATGCGATAAATATGAGAAATAAAAACAAACTCATAACGCAAAAATTTCGTCTTCAAAAATTTAATAAATCCTTCATGGGTTTGAGTATACGCATATATAATAAAGTTCCACACGATATCTTAGACCTTCCTTTCCTTAGTTTTAAATCTAAAATCAAAAGTTTATTATTAAATAAATCCTCTTATACGTTCAAGAATTTTTTGTGGATCGAAATATGTGGAACTTAAGTTGTTGATTCAATTTCAGGATTAATATTATAATGTACACCATCTAAGATTGTTATATTTCTTTTAAAAAGAGCAACTGTTGTGTTTCTGGCCGGCTCTTCTCAACAGAGCAGCATTCCGAGCCTGTGGTAGCTTACTTACGGGCTGACTACACTGACCTCTTTTTATTGTAATAATTGACGATTCAAAAGTGCTTATAAATGCCTACTTGAATATAGATATTTTTGAATTTGAATTTTGACTATATTCATTCTCATCATTTTTCTTTCGTTACCATATGTATTTTCTTGTTACTTTTTAAAAAATTAAAACACAGCCTACTTTTTTTTCTATTCTGATTATGAATGTGTGTGTTATTCTGTGAATATAACTTCTTTGAAATACTTGAAACACAAAACCTTTACTTTTATTTTACACACATATTTTGTAACGTATCTATAGTACTTTATAAATACATTGGTTCTGTCGTAGATTTCATTTTGAGATAAGCAATCGTCAATTGCACCAATACCAATTCTACAAATTTTCATTGTCTATTTGTTTGTACGTTTTTCTTTAACTCAAGAGCCGTCTGACCAATTTATATAAAATTTATGGTTAGGTCATATAAGACAGCGCCAAACCCTAAAGTTTTTTGAAATAATAAACTCTTAACTCCTTACCTCTGTATGTGTGCGGGACAATCGAGCGCAATGTGAACGAGATGAGAAAAAATCCGTGCCCGCAGGGGGACACGCGTGGGTAGACCTCGTGTGTAACTCATTTAAAATATAACTCACTACCTAAGAATAACACATGATGCCGTTGTTTACATCAAAAATTTTCAAGCAAAAAGCGGTTTTAATTTTTTTTCTCGGAAAAGGTATCTTTTTTGGAAATACTTTTGGTACTTAAATTTAGAGTAAAAAATAACCTTTCTATTAAAAATATTTGCGAGGAGGGAATGTTTACCAGAAAAAAGTTGCCGTGGTTTTACCTACCTAAAATTTACAAGCTAAAAATGGTTTTTATTTTTTTTCTCAAAAACGGTACGTTTTACGGTAAAACTTTTGGTACCTAAATTTAGAGTAAAAAATAACCTTTCTATTAAAAATACTTGTGATGCAAGAATGTTTACCAGAAAAAAGTTATGATTTTTTTTCCAAAAATTTTCGGTTTTTTTACCCCCACCCCTAAGTTATTGAAGTTAGGTTTTCGGTTTATCTACATTAGTTATAGGTATTTATCAAAGACATCATATAATATGAACGCGATTGATCTCCTTTGTATAGGGACAAAGTTATGGTCGAAAAACTGAAATCAGAAAAAGTGAGGCCCTAGCGCCCCCTGTGGCCGGATTTCTCTGGTTAACGAACTTGACCTTCATTTTTGGATGGTTGATTTTTGTGCAAAGTTTGAAAGCGATCCGAGCGAAACTGCGGCCGCTATCGTGCTGACAAAAGTCGAATCTGGACGCACGCACGCATATATATATATATATATATATATATATATATAAACTTTTTGACCAATGGTCATTTCGGACTCAGGCGGTCATAAGAAGACCTCCTGTGAAGAAACTTTTACAAAATTCGAAAGTAGGGGACAAATGAATGGGCAGACCGAATTCTTCGAGGTCTACCCAAAAATCCGTGCCCGCAGGGGGACACGCGTGGGTAGACCTCGTGTGTAACTCGTTTAAAATATAACTCACTACCTAAGAATAACATCCCTTGCGAGAATAAACTGTGATAATTTTATTTGGCTTATATAAAATTATAATATTTAATTTTTAAAAGTCAGTATGATGAGTTTGTCTTTAAAATAACAATTTTAACAAAATAGCCCGCCACTTCACGTGGCTCTCCACATCTTTGAACATGATGCCATTGTTTACATCAAAAATTTTCAAGCAAGAAGTGGTTTTTATTTTTTTTCTCGGAAAAGGTATCTTTTATGGAAATACTTTTGGTACCTAAATTTAGAGTAAAAAATAACCTTTCTATTAAAAATACTTGTGATGTAAGAATATATACCAAAAAAAACTTATGAATTTTTTTCCAAAAATTTTCGGTTTTTTTACCCCCACCCCTAAGTTATTGAAGTTAGGTTTTCGGTTTATCTGCATTAGTTATAGGTATTCATCAAAGAAATCATATAATATGAACGCGATGGTCTACTTTGTATAGGGAAAAAGTTATGGTCGTAAAACTGAAATCAGAAAAAGTGAAGCCCTAGCGCCCCCCGTGGCCAGATTTCTCTGGTTAACGAACTTGATCTTCATTTTTGGATGGTTGATTTTTGTGCAAAGTTTGAAAGCGATCCGAGCGAAACTGCGGCCGCTATCGTGCTGACAAAAGTCGAATCTGGACGCACGCACGCATAAATATATATATATATATATATATATAAACTTTTTGACCAATGGTCATTTCGGACTCAGGGTCCTCAAGTAACTCAATTAGTATTTTATAAAAACAATCAACGTCATATGGAACTATAAAATGGATTAGGTGTTGTTAGTATTTTAAAAAGGCGGATGTTTTCCCAAGTCTACACATCATAATACTCCCGTACATCCTACATAATAAAAGTTAAGAAAATTTCTAAGAAGTTCAGAAAATGAAAAAAAAAGTCGGTTTTATTTTTAAGACTTCAAGTTCAAGGGATCGAGGATCGATCCGTATCACATTAAAACGCGAAATTTACACCTCTCATTGAGACTACTTTTATTGTAGTTATTTATTTATTTTTATTGTAATATATAACAATAATATATTATTGAATCTCTTTTAAAATTTTATATGACTTTAATAAAAGTGATAAGTATAAATGAAACGAAATAAAGTACGTTCAATAAACATTATATAACGTATATCAATAAAGATTTCGATTATAAATGCATTATTTTGATCAGCATGTTTACCGCAAGTAGGCGGAGTCAAGTCAGTCGAGACCACCCGATTATTTCCGACTAGAACTCGGCATCGGAGCAAAGCGACCTTAAAAGAGATCGTTTTACTCAGTAACACTTTTAATTTTAAAATATTTTCGTTAATAGTATAATTAATCAAATAATATGTTTTAAAATACGTTTGTCTCTGCACAAAAATCTTAGGAAATAAGTGGCAGTATTTTACTTTAATATTTCATTGTAAATATATAACTTTATTCCAATCAACTCCCAAGGTCCTCCATTACTGTGATTATATATTTTACTACTTGTGCGAGCCGGACGTTGAAAGGGCTCTCCATTTCGTAACAGACACTGATCAGAGGACCCTAGGGGCGCTTCGACAATGACCTGGCACTTTCCTGGATGTGTAGCCAGCAGAAGGTACAACAAAGAGGGCGTATGGCTGTCCACATCCGATAGACGCGTGTGCGTCTTAACCAGCTGGGACAGAACATTCGCCAGAACAAGGATAAACACAGATCGACCGCGTAATCGGTGGAACGTAATCCTAACCTGATGTGAGCATTTAAGTCCCCGAGGACTACAACTTCGGCGGAAGGAGTCTGTGAAAGCAGATCGTTAATCTTCGCTTGGTCGTCTCCCAAGCGTTGATCCGTTTCTGTATTACCAATACTACAGATCCTCCGTATGGGACGCGTGTCTCGCGTAGACTGATGTAATCTTCCACATCCAGGCGCGGCCAGAGCACAGATAACAGATATCCTCGATTACGAACACAGAAAACCCGGCATGTGATATAAAATGATGTTCTAGCTTATAGTCGAGGTATGATAGGTACGCTGTATCGCTAGGTTGAGATACCTGCATTTCCGTCAAAAACAACAAGGCCGGCTGCACCGTCTCAAGGTGGTGGTAGAAATCCCCGGATGTTGCAAAAGTCCACATTTAGAGTGGAGCCGGGTGCCACTGTTTGCGGTCGTTTGCCCTCAGAAAACACAAAATGTGATACTTTGCCCGCTCCAGATACGACGGGTAGCCCAACCAAAAACCGAGAATTATTCCCCCGATTTTGCTCGGGGAGGGTTTCTCTGGATTCTCATTCACCGACGAAACATAACCAAAAGATTTCGACGACACATCGTCGAGATTTCATAGAAATAATAGTTCTTACGACTTCACGATTAACTAGATTAGCATCCACAAATGTGTCTGTTGCCCATTACATGATGAACTTTGCTAATGGCCTAATCAATATTACAATCACCATATTTTAATTATGAATGTATTTAGATATTGGCTCAATAGAAGCTAGCGAATCCCTGTCCTTTTGAACCTAGCTAGCCCTAACTAAGATTCATTTTCCCGGAAGGGCAAATATCAAAAAACTGTAATTTTCAGCACTACCTACACTTATCTAAACTAAGAAGTCGTGCAATATGACGCATATACGTATATACAACAGGAAAAATACAATATCGCGACATAGTTGACAACAACCTCATTATCGTGAAAACTTCAATCTCTTCAAAGTAAAAATCTGATTTCCAATCGTTCGTCTGTTATTTCATAAACTTTTCAAACTTAGAGTGAATTCAACCCTTTACAAGTATGTATAAAATATTTTAGTAGAACAATCTGCGTGGATTATGAATATAAAAACTCTAAAAATTGTTATGTGTCCACATAAACCTTAAAAATCGTTAATTTATGCTCCAACAAACGACTGTATCAATGAGTGCTGATTAAATTTCTGCTACTAATGGTTGATTCAAAAATATTTTTTTTAATTATTAATGCCAGGGATATATCTCAGAATCGGATTTGTAGTTTATAACAGCAGATATAAGTGAACTATAATACTAGTATAATAAAAAAATAATAGTCAAAAACTTGTGATATTACTCATAAATAAAATAAAATGTATGAGTTCTTTTTATAAGGGACTACGGACGCTTGCTTTGAACAAGTTATTATGAATTCCTACCATCATCTTAATTCAACTTTGTGTTCTTGTTTTTTTACTAATACTTAATCGTTGATGCATGTTTTCATGCAACGTGGACTGACCGGTCATAATTATTTTGTTAGTCCTCTTTGATCCTGTGCTCTGTCAATGTTTCTTAGCTGCAACAGCTTGATAGGCGCAAAGTAAACAAGCAAATAAGATTAAGAATCTGGGTCACTTATTAACATCAAGGTAAGTAAAGCCTGAATGAAAAAATAAGTGCTATAGATGTTTGGAACATTATAAAAAAGATGCATCATTATCCGCTTTTACTATACTTGGAGAGGGCCCTTCTAATACTCAGAAGTATTTGGTTTAAAAATAACTTCAAAATACTGTACAATGTTAAATATCACTTTCATTCATTATAGATGGCCAAGGCCAATTCAATAAATAGGCCCTTAAGTTTGTAAAATATACCTGGCATTCATATATTTATTTAACAAATAATCATAAAATATACAAATAGGTACGAGACAGCTGGCTTGATAAGCAGATACATATGTATCAAGTAAAATTTATATTGTAAAGACAATAAAAGGACATATATATCACATATGTTTATTATTAATTTCATCAGTCGGCTCGCAGACAGCGCGCCGAGCAACGCGCGAGACAGTCGGCGTCATTGCGACAGTGCATGCGGCAGCTGGCTTGACAGCGTGTTACTGTACGGACATTGCTACGAGTGAGGCGCTCGTCGAACATTATACTGCAAGAGAAATATTCATTTATTTGTTTATAATTTTATAATGCAAAAATAATGTTATAAAATAATTTTACAATATCTGACATACTCGTAAATACTATAAAATTTCGTGCAAAGGCGGTCGTCTCACGTAAAGCAATACTTTGATGAACGATGACAAATAGAAAAGTCACAGGGTAGTGAAAATTTATCTGCTTCACAATCATTTAATAATAAAAGTCAGCATAAATAGACAAACTCTGATCTATCCAATAAGTTAAACAATAAAATATGTATATATATAATACAAGTGATAGTATAAAATACACAAATAATACAATTTCAGCTTTAAACCTACAACCTATATTTGTTAAACCTACAAGTTTTTTCATTTTCTTCGCCTTAAAAGTACTTTTAATATCCATAACTGCTACTGCTAATGACGGCTTACGTTTCTTAGTAAAGTTTTTTAACTTTTTCAATCGCATTGATATTAAGTTAATGTCACCTAGTGTTTATCAGTTATTTTACATTTTTTGGAATTTTTCTCTCTATATGTTTAATTAATTATATGATTAAAATTATTATTAATCAAACATTCATATTATCGTTTTTCAGACCTAATGTAAGATTAAAATTTGTAATGTTATGATCCACGAAGAAAAAATTTACCTGTCGATAAAAGGCACAGAAGTACAGGTGGCCGCGTCACAATGTAGCACAGGAGGTGCCACCGACGCCATCAGAGAGCCATCCTCCCCCACCACGTAGGGAATGTGGTCTATGTACACATTGTCGAACAAACACATTCGTTTCATGTACTCTTCGCTATGTGTGAACATTGTGGGAGGGATGCCTGTAAATAAAAGTGAAGACGTAAAATTAGTTTTTGTTCGTTTAGTTCATTCGTTTCGTTCGTTTAGTTCGTAAATGTGTATCTGTATAATAGCCTCAAAAAGATTTTTTATGAAATTGCAAAACACTTACTATATTTTCTGATATTTTTTTTGTATCGAGTTTCATTATGATAATGAATAGAAGTTAAGGAAGCCGCCATGATTTTTATTTAACGCAACAAGTTAAAAGTAATTTATGTATATATATATATATATATATATATATATATATATATATCTTTTTAAAGGTAATATGATAAAATGTGAAGTAAATGCAATTTGATATCGTAAAGTAAACAAATATATAAACAAACATACCAACAGCAAAATATCTGGTATTGCAAGTATGCTCCTGTATTAATTCTGAGCGATTGGTAAACCAGCCAATTAGCCACTTGAGATCCTCGAACTTGGTTATTTCATCATTAATAACTTTGCGAGTCAAACGTAAGTATTCTACGTCTGCTTCGATCACAGATTCGTCTTTGTCCTCTCCGTAGCTGAAATTTTAAATTTAAGCCATCTATTATGGAAATTTTAAACCTAATCAACATTTATCAGAACATATTACGGAATGTGAGTTTTTGGGTTGGTTTGCTTGTTTGTTACACTTTCAGGCTTCAACCAATTATCATGAAGTATTGCACAAGTTGTCAGGGGTAGAAAAGACCATAGATCTAGGACATACTTTTCATAGAGAGAAAGTACTGTTCTAGAAAAAATAATTTAAAATTTAAAAATATTTTTTTTAATATCGGCAGTACTGACTCATAATAAAATACCGTAAGACAAAAAACTATGTAAATAACTAAAATAAACAAGTCGAGTCGTATTAAGGTCCATTGATTGTCAAACTTTTCTAATTGCAAAGATGGCTAAGATGAATTTGCTTGCGAGTGTTGAGAGATGAGGTTTCCACAGGAACTTTTTACCTAATGTTATACCTAAGAAATTTGTTGAGTCAATCAGTTCTAGCATTCATTTCTTCTTAATTTCTTCGTTGTTAAGGAGCAAGCTATAATTTTAGCTTTTTACATTAGGAAGTTTAAACTCTTTGCATTTAGTTTTCTTAGCATTTACAATTAAATGATTAAGTTCAAACCAACCAAGGACACGTGAAAAGTACTTAGCGTTTTACTTCATCATTATTAGTCGTAACATGCTCAACTTTAAAAATAAGCGGGGCGTCATCAGTAAAAATTACATTGTCACCTAGATCTTTTCCGAAAAATGGAAAGTTATTAATATAAAGTAAAGATAAAAAGGTGTCAAGAATAAAATTTGTGGAACACCCATCTTTAGGTGAGAATCAGATCATTTACGTAAACCCGTCGTACACATAGTTTTTAAGTTTGCATAGCCATTTGATGGTTGACCAAACCAAAGGCTTTGGACAAATCACAAAACACAATCCGATTTAATTCTGCGACATCTCCCATGCATCGTAAGTGTGCTGAAAAAGCTTGACAGCCCACAGATCACCGTTTTTTTCACATTTCTAAATGTTTTAACAATTTAATCTCATGAAACAGGTATAAAAAACTACTTTTTGATAATTAAATATAAACTTACTTCCGATACTGCATCTTAAGTATTGCTTCTGACATGTGAATACGGAATATGACGCCTGGTCTTAAGTGAGCTTGGTAAAGATCCTTAGGCATCTCAACAAATGAGGACTCAAAATCCTAAGCATATTAAAACAAAATATACAGTAGACATAAAATATTACAAATTATAACATTAGTCTGTAGCAGATTGGAGGTATATTAGCTGATACAAGCGTTTCCATTTAAACTACAAAATATATAATAAATTGATTGCCTCTACATTTTCAGAGAGGACTCCTTTTAACAAAAAAAAACTAATTTTATACGTCTTATTCAAAAATAATTCAGATAGTAACATATCCTCATATTGTTACTAAAATAGAAGTAGTAATAAATATTTCATAAATCTAAACAAACACCACATGACATCGATAATATTAGAAGAGTTGCATTGAGTGCAGTTGAGTAAAGTAATAAAAACTCGTCAACTTAAAGGAGCAGAAAACATGGAGGAAATGGAAAGGAGACTAGCATTTGAGGGATACGTAGCTGTGGATACGAGCAAAAAAAGTTTAGACGAAGGTATTAATTATTATAATAGGAATGTTAATTAAAGTGAAATATTACCTTATATTTATTATGAACAAACCTTAATCGGCGGATCGTATGAGTCATAAGAAGGTTTCTCTTTTCTATTCTTGTGGTGCTTTTTCTTGGTTTTAGTTTGGTGTGTATCAAGGCGGTCACGGTCGGCCCGTCTCGCGATGGGAACACTCGTGGTTGATAGATTCAACTGTAGTATTAATTATAATTTGTGAATCTTGTAGATTATAAAATAATAACTCAAATTTTTTATATAAATACTTTCATTTTTCCGTGGACCTTCTCTGGAACCTAGCAACTATAGTTAACCAGAGTTAACAATGAGGTTTAAATGAATACGTTGGCTTTATTCCTTTACTCATGTAATAAAATAGTGTCGACGAAAAACATGTACGTAAATTTTTGTTTAAAATAAATTCCACATATGATGTACATGGTATGACCTCACCAGAAATAGTTTCAACAGATTAGTGTATTTGTTTGTTCGCAGTAAAGTCCCTGTAAAGAAAACTAGACAGATTTTGATGAAGTATTTTATACAACAAACCATGGATTTATGATACCTCATAGAATCTTTTTGCTTGGTAACCTGCAAATAATCTTAGAAAATTAGTTGTGACTAGGCTAGTCAATACTCAGATTAAACCACTTGGGTTCCGGATTGAGAATTTTAACACAAAACGAGTACCTACAGTTAAAATCACTTAGACGAAACATATTGAAATTCCATCTGTATCATCAGCGAGTATGTGAAAATGTTATGAAAGTCTAGAAATATCTGTATAAAAGTTCATTTTCGAAGTGGGTAAAACAATACTCATGTCATGAAGCTAAGACTAAGCGGATCTAATCTTGTAAAATATTTAAGATAGTAATTAGTTTGTTACCTCGGGCAACAATGTGGACGTTACTTTTCCATAACGACGTCGGCTCTTGCGATGCTGTAAAAAAAAATTATACATCTCATTTTCTTTTAAACCAGACAAAGGACACTACGAAATATATGTTAAAAAAAGCTTTACTTGACTAACAAGCTTATGAATAATTACAAATATAAATTTTGGGTATTTAATCTTTTTCATGTTATTCTACATAGTATATATAGAAAATTTGCTTGAATTTTTCCAAAAAACTGTCACTAAAATTATCGCCAATGTGTCATGAAAGACTATTATGTATAGACTTCTAAAATTATCAAGGCAAGTAACGACCTGACGGCTGCGTCGACTGGATATCGGGGATGGACTCTCGGAGGTCGCAGATGCGAGTCCTTCTTTTTTTTTTGATAGTTTTTTAATTTTTATAAAATTTTCGCCCCATATTATTATAAAAAAGGAACAAGCATAGCATTGCTAACTTAATGTGCAACAATTTTATATGGAAATAATATTAATTAAAAAGTATATAATCTTATACATCATTAAATTAACATACAATAATGAACATAACTGTTCCGGATGGAATCCACAAGTTTTTTATTACAAGATACTCAATTATGGCAATTAATATGTTATCTTACTTTACTAAACTAGTAAAAAAATGAATAATTGAAATAACACTGTTCATGGTTCAACTTATATTTTTATTAACAATTAGATACCAATTAAAAGAAATCATAGTTTTGTATTTTTCTAAACTATATACACGTAATCTAAAAATATTTTATTAAAGAATAAGGTTATCAATGAAAAACTGTCAATACTTTAGAAAATTAATTTTTCAGTAGAATTTCAATACAAATGATAATCATAAATCACAGTAGACAGTCAATACTCTATTCACTTACTTTTCTGTTTTTTTAGGGTGTGGTTGAAAAATATATCTTTGTGGTATCATAAATCTTTGTGAATATACAATAATATTGAAATAAATCTAAAATACTAAGTAAAAATAGTCTTAATGAAAAAAAATAAATAATTTGATTATCTTCGTTATGGCATTAAACCAATCTATTTTACAAAATAAGTATTATTAAATGTCAAATTATAGTCATTAATGACTATAATTCGATATTTAAATTTAAGTAAAAAAACTTGCAAATAGTTAATGATTTTACTTTATGTTAGTGGAGGGCAAACGAACTTGCGGGTCACCGTTGATATGTGATCACCGCCGCTCATGAACTCTTGCAACGTCCGAGGATTCACAAGAGCGTTGCTGGCCTTGGAAATAGGAATATATGCCCTTTTTGAAGGTACCCATGTCGTGTCGATCTGGAAATACCGCTAAAGGAAGTTCGTTCCACATTCGAGTAGTACGTGGGAAAAAAGTCCTTGAAAACCGCATAGTGGAAGATCGCCACGCATCCAGGTGGTAAGGATGGTAAAGGAGGCGATGGCGAGCTGTGCGGCGATGAAATTCGGCGGCAGGCATCAGATCGAATATATCTTCGGAACACTCTCTGTTGTAAATGCGGTAGAAGACGCATAACGAAGCCACGTCTCTACGCAATGCCAAAGAGTCCAGCCGTTCGCAGAGCACCAGGTCCCCGACAATCCGAACGGCTCTCCGTTGTACGCGGTCAAATGGTAGAAGCCGATATTGGGGTGATCCGGACCAGAGATAAGAACAGTACTCCGAGTGTGGCCGCAAGTCTTAGGCCAGGTTTGAAATACTGCTTCGCTCCATTGATCACTCCCAATTTCATGGAGGCCAACTTTGCCTTGCTCTCCAGAGGACCACGAAGCTGACAATTGCTCGAAATGTCGAGACCCAGTATTCTGATACTTGGCGAGGCAATAAGAGGAATGCTCTCGAAGAGCGGTGATACGACAAATTGGGTTTTCTTAGTGTTAAACGCGCAAACTTGTGTCTTTAAGGGATTGAACTGAACATGGTTCCCCACTCAGAGATCATCCCCAGGGAGGTCTCTATAGAAGACACAAGTTTTTTTCGGCACTCATCGACATTTTCCGGAGAGAGACCTGCACGACCGGAATATACTGCATCTCCAGTGCTGTCATCCGCATAACAATGTATGTTGAAAATATCCAACAGAGTGCCCAAGAGATCGTCTTTCTCTTTTGCCATGTGGGCCAGAGAGTCATTCCCCATGTGCAACGGCGGTAGGGACGGCTGGCTAAAGTTGCCCAGAGTGGCCTTAGAAAGCGCCCAGAATTTGCGCGTGTCAGGCGGGTACTTTGCCAGCTGATCCTCAATTTTGACGACATGCTTGAACTTTGTTCTAGCGATTTGCCGTTTCTAAAATCTGAAGGCGACGGTAGCAGATATCCTTCCTTACGAACACGTATTCCCCGCGTGTGTTATAAAATGATGTTCTTGTTTATACCTGGGGTGTGATAGGTACGCTGTGTCGCTAGGTTGAGCTATCTACGTCTCCGTCAATAACAACAAGGCCGGCTGCGCCGTCTAAAGGTGGTAGTGGACGGAGTTTAGGTTCGAGAGAAACCCCGGATGTTGCAAAAGTCCACTTCTAGAGTGGAACGGGGTGCGCTGTTTGCCATCGTTTGCCCTCAGAAAACACAAACTGCGATACTTTGCCCGCCCCAGATACGACGGGCAGCCCAAACAAAATCCGAGAATCATTTCCCCAATTTTGCTCGGGGAGATGTTCCCCGGCTTTATCAAAGCCGGCACCCTCGTGGGGTATACTTTTTCGAGGCATCGCCATCATGTTTGGCAGTTGGGCTTCCGGATTCTCTCACTCACCGACGGAACATAACCAAATGAATTTGGTTACTATACGTCGATCTTCTGTGAGAGGGTAGTCCTTCCCCCGTTGAGCCAGGCCAATACGAACTGCAGTCAGACAACTACAGCTAGGCTCTACCCCCTACAGCTAATGATATATAAAACGAGATATTTCAAGAATAAAAACACCACTAGAGATTAATGTATAAGTTTATTACAACATTATTCTTCAATATCTTTAGGCTCAGTGATGGAATCAACGAATACCACAGAGTTACATTCAGCGGCATCACACTGCAGCATCGGTGGTGCTTCCACTGGTGTTACGGAATACTCATCGCCAATAACGTAGGGATTACCATCTATCCAAAGCGCGTCGAAGAGACAGTAAATATGAACCTTGATTGTCATGTAGCTGATGAACTTGTAAATCCGGCCGCCGCACTCTCCCAAATGCTCCTTGATGCTCTTATCAGTTTTGTACATCAAAAGTAAATTATGAAATTTCGTTATTTCGTCCATCACCACTTTTTTTATTAGGTTGGTATAGATAATATCGGCTTCGATGTGGCGTTCTGGGTCCTCATACATGCGTTGCTTAATGCGAAGAATGGCATCGGACATACGAACCCTAAATATTACCCCGGGATTCATAGTTTCTGGGAGAATTCCGGGTTTCTTTGTCGTGGTAGTGAATTCTAGTATTCTATCCTTGACTGGTTCTGGATATAGGTAGTGGTGAGGTCTCTCTCTAAGCGCAGGTCCGCTCAAGGTATTGAAACGGCGAGTGTTCTGCGGTACAAAGAATTCGTTTGATTCGTGTAACATCTTGAAGATTTCATTAAGAAACACTATCATAACTGGCTCACAGAAAATTCACAACCGAAACTGATGAATCTAAATCAACTTTGGAATAAATAATTTATCCAAGTACTAAGGTGTTTTTCATTCCTTAAAAAAATTAAGAAAGTAGGAAGTTGGTATAATAAGATCAGTTCTTAACAGGAAATTGTATCTTATTATTTTTACGCGGATGATTGTAGTTTAAGTTTGAAATTTTGTTTCGCAGATAATTTTCATTAATAGAAATAAAAACTCTATTCATTATTACAGTCAAACATTTGTCATCTTCATAGCAAAAATACAGGTAATACGCAAAAGTTTCTAACCTCGACGCCATTAAGTCCTGATATGATTCTTTTTTTTATATTATTAAACAGTAAATATTTTATTTACCGCCCAATTTTAACTGTAAAACTCATATTATCGATCCAGTTTTTAGTATAAAGGATACTAAATACCTATACCTTAGCTCGTCGTTTGACTCGATTGCTCTCAGCGTCTTGATTTGCAGCGAGAAATGCGTCAAACTTGGAGAAATCGTATGGCGACCACGGGTCTTCGGTCGTTTGCTCTTCAATGTTCTAAAAACAAATATTTTTGAAGTTTTTGTAACAATATCTATTATTTTTATTATTCATTTTGAAGATGATATTTTTTTTCTGCTAGATGATATTTATGTTTTAAGATAAATTGGTATAATATTTAATATTGACATTCGACGTAAATCATCATTATATTAAAGTTTTTAAAAACTTTTTTCAAAATTGTTTTTCTTTACATGGATTCTAACACTTACATTTAGCGAGATTTTCTTCAAAAAAAAATTTTACGTGTTTGTATATTATATATGTATTTATAAACACCTAGAATTAAGGCGTTTGAAATAAATTATTTAGAATTAAATAGCTCATTACCAGTTCTTGTCATTTTTAATATTATGTTTATTCTCGTAGTGTGTCTCACCTTCTCGTGTGGGTTCTTTTTGGGAGTCATGAAGTTGATGGGTTGATCGTAAATATCGTCCTTGACCTTTTAACAAAGCAATGCTTCGCAATTAAAATCATGATAAAATTATTTTTAAATTAGAATGAAAGGCATAGACAAATGTCTATGGACATTAAGTTACATAAAAAAATAAAAAAAAACAAAGCAATGCAATGTCTCATATTAATGATATTATAATTCTTACAAGTAATTTGTTATTAAGAAGTTGTATTTGTTAAAAATGATAACAATTCTAATCGATTTGTACATGTGCTTGATTTGTATAAGAATATACTCCTTGTTTTTATGACCCATTAAAATGACTCATAGACATTTTTTACGAATCGTTGTAGTCATTTTCAAAATAAAAATGTGAGTCAAACTTTGAATGCAAAGTGCACTATATTGCTTTTATTGTAATGAAGGGAACGGTTATTAATCTTACAAGATTTTAATGTTTTAATTAACCCCATTTACTGAAACCAGCCATATTAGAATAAGGGTCCAATAAAATAATAGACTAATTGTCATATTAGATGTCATACTTAAATATATTTTTAGATGTTTTAGATGTTAGATTGGCTTACATGTTTCTAACTTGTGTAAATATGAATATGATACCACAAGACCAAATCATTTTAATATTTTTTACTTTTATTACAGAAATTTAAACTTTTACTTACATTATGATAATTGAAGTCGAAGCTCGCTGCGGGCTCACAGCGTAGGTTCGATAGTGATGAAGTCTACAATTAAAATAAATATAATTTAAAAACGAGCTTATATTTTTGTTGTTCCATTTAAAAAGCTCGGTTAGTTATGTTACACTAACCGGGTATCAAGTGGAGTAAAACTTTAACAATATGAATAACTTTAAAGTATACAATATTTTTTCTTTCTTTAAATTTAAATTCTTACCAAAATCAATATTATTGCCAACATCGTGAGCAACCATGGAGCTAACAGCGACTACATTGAGAATTTAGATTACATCAAACCAATTAACAATGCAAGGAGAATAAAAAATAATTGGTCAATCATATAAATGTTATTAATAAACAAAATACTGTGTTATACCGATAAAAATATTCAACATTCAATTAATACAAAGTGCTGCTAAAATTAAATTCCAAATTCCAAAATCTACAAGATGAAATGGAGGCGAATGGGATAGAACGAATCACAAAAACAAGTAATAACGATAAGTCTATGTAAAGAGGCTAAAACATTAAATTGTAAAAATATGTTCTGGTGTCTATCTCTCATCCTTTCGAAACGTCCATTGGAGAGAGGTCAACTAACATGTGCGGATTTTTTTCCAGGTCACAGCACTTTGAGTGGTTTTTCAATAACAGAACTCTTTTTTTTTTACTAGAACTGTTGAAGTTTTTTTTAAGTCTCTTGCTTTAGTTATCAGTTTTTAATGTCGATCCAAGAAAACAAATTTTTGTTGTGATTACTTTAATTTAAACAATATAAAATAATAAAAAAACTTATCTCCACGCTTTTGTCCAAAAGTTACGCTGTAAAGCTTACGTTAGCAATAGTAGAACATATTTTCATGTTGTTTCATCATCAAGGCAGCGGGGAGGAATTCAACGAGTACATGGACTGAAATAATGACCCCGCAGTGTTTCAAATTTCGGTTTGGGTAAATCATAGAGTCCGCAAATTATCCTTTAAATTCGTGGGTACCTATACCAGAAAGCCTAACCTCTATTATTGCTATGTAGGTACTAGCAAAAGTACATTGTAAGCGTGTTTATTACCGTCACAATGCATCGTATTTCACCCGCGTAGGCAAGTTTTTAAATTTAGCTTTCTAAGATGGTAACAATAATAGAAAATCAGATATTTGCAACTAAAGATTGAAATCTAATTTCATCCTACTACCAACTCGTCGGTTGAGATTATATAAGAGCGGCTGCTAATTGATTTGAATGTGGGTACCATTATTAGTTTGGGTAATTAGGAGTTCAAAATATAATAGTTAAATATATTTAACTTCCTTAAATATGGCGTCATCACTCAGCGCTGACGCACTGAGTTACACTAGTTAGTTACACGGTCCCAGATTACAAAGCCAGTATTAATATTTAACTACCTTTTGTTAGCAGCTTCGTCCACGCATTTCTGAATAAGATTAAACGTTATCTTTTGCAGCCTTTCGTTTGCGTCGATACAAATTCTTACTTTGTATTAATTTTCATCAAAATAGATTAAGCCATTTTGAAGTTATACAAGAAAAGACAAACGGAAGTCAAACATTAATTTTAAAAACGAATTATTGGGTCAATCATGAAATGAATTTTCGTCACCAAATTAAAAAAAAAAACAATTAGTGTAAAATTCAATTCCACAATTTTATAAAGCAGATTTACAATTCAAATTAGTATGCATATGTTTTGTCGGCCATCACAGTTATATCAATAAAGACATAACAATATAATAAAATGTATTTTACACACACTATTCACAGCCACAACTACATTTACTGAAAATAGACAATATTACTGCGTGGTGTTACTTACCTATTTTATACAATTACCTTATTTGTATAGATATGTAAAGCGGAAATTTTTTATCCTTTTTTAGGAATAGGTACCTACTGAGAGCAATTTTTGTATTAAAAGCAATGTTTACATTGAGTACGAGTGCAGATGACTGGAATCTATGTGTGGAAAATACTACAAATCATTGTTTAATCATAGTATAACTGAATCACTGTTTCTGCCGTGTGTGATCGAACTAAACAAGTTAATACTGAGACTCGTTCAGAATCTACAATTTTAAGATTTCACATTTGTGCACTTCTCGATAGATTCATCACACTGTTGATGTGTTCTTAACAATATTATAGTTTATTATAACTTGAGTTATTTTATATATTATAATAATTATTTTAATTAATATATTTCATGATTTATCCGAGGAATTAAATATATTAACTAAGTAAACTAGAATTAATTGTATTTTCCGATTGAGTACCGGGACGACATGTTTTGCATATACATAAATAAGCTTAATAAACACTTAAACAACCAAACAGATCGTTTATTATGTACATATATAATGTACTTAGATTTTACATAGGATTTAATAATTATGTTTTTTACTATGGACTTCATTGGTTTTTCCTCCATGTAGATTTGTCAGAAATATGAAAATCACAAACAATATGTGTGATAACATGCAACAATATAAATATATTATTGAACTACTTCGTAAATATTAAATAAATCCATAAATTCCTAGTTGTATTATAATTATATTTCTATAAACTGTTAGTCTTTTCCTATCATTTTCCAGCTTCTGAGCTGTCAAAATACTAAATTTCATAAAAAGTCCTCAATTACTTTTGTGATGTACTGTAATTACATCCCGAGAATGATTTAAACAAAGAAATTAAACGTGTGAGCAAACCTTCCTTGACACAGTTATATAGTTATATAAAATATATAACAGTTGCTATCGTTATACATTATTCGAATGTACAAGCTACATAA
This sequence comes from Melinaea marsaeus rileyi, assembly GCA_918358865.1. Lineage (NCBI taxonomy): Eukaryota > Metazoa > Arthropoda > Insecta > Lepidoptera > Nymphalidae > Melinaea > Melinaea marsaeus. The sequence goes on along the minus strand of OU911083.1, from coordinate 45,255,449 downwards.
AGTTTCATCGAAATCTGTTCGATACTTTTTGGGTATAAAACTAACAAACATACGTACATATTCTTAAATCATTAACGAACATACACACACTGACTTATATATAATATTTGTAGAATACAACAATATTATTACAACGCAGCGTCTAAAAGTGTTTATTGCGGTTATTCAATGAATCACTAAATTTGAAATATTCCTGACTATATATAAATTCAACTCCGCGTAAGTCTGTCTGATTGGACATACTCTTATATCACAATCAATCCGAATCCAGGTAAGTGATTTGGATTGACAGTTTCTCAACAAAGGTTGACAAATTTAATAATCAATCAAAGGTTTGTTGACGATCATTGAAGTTACAATACGAGTATGAGGTTTTGATTTATAGAAACCGATCTAAGGTTGACTTCAATTTCGACCCACAATTTAGATACATTTTACATCATGATCACCGGAGATGTTTTACTTTTCCTTAAATCAAACTCCATTACAGGGAGTCAAACAAACATACCCTACATTATATTACAAAACTGTGAGACTACTCATGAAAGTCCTTTTATCCTTTAAGTAGTTACAAAGACACGTCGTAACAGACATATAAACATACAAATCAAACTCATAACACTCCATCACTCAACACATTCGGTGCAATAGTACCAACGGATAAGGAAAAATATGAAATACTGTCTAGTCCAACTTGTATACTTAATAACCTGAACTTATTAAACTAAAGAATGAAGAATCATTGTTATAGTTTATTTGTAAATAATTCTCTTTAAGTCCAAGTATCTGGCGGCGTACATATAAAATACATTTTAAATTTCTTCCTCATTCTTCTTCAATATGTTGGTTTGATCGGACGCTTAGTTATAATAAAAAAATATTTATTTTAAAGTTATGTTATCGAGTGCATTTAACTATTAAAGTGAGAAAAATCACATGAGGTAATATATATAAAATTCAGGTAAGTGTATATACACTTAATCATTTTTTTATAATATAAAATAATATTTAATGGTGTGGTGGGTGGTGGGGTGGGTAATATAATAATATGACCCACACGTAATTGACTTATTAGCACGCATACTTCTTCTTATCTCACGCTGTGTGTGTAAGAAATAGTCTTATCAGGGATGGCCGTTTAATTGCACAGGCACACAAAAAAAATCATGAACCAGGGGGGAGACCCCATTATTCTTAGGTTTTTGGGATCTTGATCAGGATCACAGCAACAGAATTAGCAAATCTCGGCCTCTGATATATATAATTCTATACATATTATATTTCTCGTGTGTAATTGATTTTGACAAAAACTACTAAACTTTTTGTACGGTTTCTACTAAAAGGTAGTGAAATTCTTGAGGGAGATTTAGATAAATAATACATTCCAGTATTAACTAAATTGACTGAAATACAACGATTACTGTGAAAGAAATCACGCCGTCGTAAAACGTTTCATCCGCTGCTTCTCTTCTTCACGTCACTTGCGCCATAAACCATAAACATACAAAATACTGTGAAGAAGTCTGCTATGGCATGTCTCTGTCTCTCAAAATACTATTTTTAGGCCAAAAAGTTCAATAAATAATATTACGTTATTTCCGCGGCTGTCATCTTCTGTTCAAAATTAACCCTCATCTAAATAAATGAGTTTGTTGTTTTTCCATTTATTATAAATCTAAATGGTCCCTTATACAATATGTATAAAATGACTACTACCTTTTATAGTACAGTAGTAGTATTGGAGATTTAGAACTCCTTAGACTGCTAGTTGATTTGATATAGTTATTCGTAAACATTGAAACTTTAAGACCCTAACAATCAATTACAAAGTCCCGTGGTAGGAGAAATAAACTTACATAACGCGAGGGAAGCCGTAACTACAATCTACTACATTAAAAAGGTTTACATACATATATTATTTTTAGGAGTTGAACTTAGTCCTAGTGAGTTGCTGTTCAAACTTATTATTCATTTTAGAAAGTTCGACTTTGTTATAATAGTTTTAAAAAACAAGTTTTAATTTAATGAAGTTGAAGTCATTAACATATAATAAAAAAACTGCTCACTATTAGTATTTTAGCTTATTTTTGTAACTGTGGATGTAATCGTTTTTATTTATAAATTTTCCACTTTGAATACGGTATGTATTGTAGTGAACACTGACACATTGACACAAACTGTATGTGAGTTACGGAACCCTAATCCTACGAATAAACATAGTGAGAGGCCAAATAATTTTAATTTCTACTGCAATGCAATGGGAGAAGAGAGGGAGCGGGGGCTAAACCTTGCAGTTTTTTAGCTGTAACTTTGGAACGGTTTAGACCCTTTCAAAATCCTTTCCTATTGCACCTATTCAATATGTCAGGAGTCTTGTGTCCAAATTTAAGTTTTCTAGGTATAACGGTTTGGGCTGTAGAGCGATGCGATGCGAGCGATGAGTCAGTCAGTCAGTGAGTGTCTTTGTGTTTTATATATTAAGATGTAACAATAAACATGTTTGTTTATTATAAAATTTCAAGTAACACTTTAAGTTTATTTTATATATAATTACATATAAATGTAGTTAGTAATCAACCGCAATATTTTCTCAGTAATAGTTGTAAACAAACAAACAAACATTTAACTTAAATTTACCAAAGACACTAGTTAACGAGAATAATAATAACAACATGTACGAGTACGTCACTTGCACACTTTAATCATAAGATTAATTGATTTTTTTATCCTTTTATAAAGGTTATATGTATGAAAAATTTTTCACATTATAAAAGTTAATTTTTATGTAGATGTATGTTAATATGTTATATAGAATGCAGTAATAACGAACTGTGGCCTAACTATAAATGATAATCGATCTCGCCTTTTACAATATGGTTTGTATTTTTTCTAGAATTTTGACTTTAAACCTACCAAAATAATCATAAAATATTATAATACATATATATTTTTTACAATAGTATATACTATTATGATACCTGTCTGTTTGTTTCAGTTCTGACATCAATCATGGGCGTCGAGAGTCATTTCTTCATTACTTTTAGTCTAATACTTATATCGTCGTTTTTAAACTGTCAGGACATAGGTAACGTATCTACACAGTGTCTTATGTATTATTATTAACTAAAATATTCTGATTACCCATTTTTTGCTCTTCCAAAATTAAGTTACGTCTAAAGATTTTATTTAAATCATTATAACAATGTCCTATGAATATCCGAAAATATTTGAGAAGAGTTGCCGAGTGAGTGAGTGAGTTTACACTCTACTACCTGGGAATCCCTAAATTAAATGAGGAATACGGTGTTAATTCAGTTTTATGAATTTTATTTATTTATTTATTTATTTAGCTTCACGCCATATCCCTTACGGGGTAGCCAGAGACGACGGAGCGCCAAACGCTACGCTCCCTGCATACCTCTTTCGCCTCGGCCACAGACATTAACCTCTTCTTACATGGCCTCCGGGGGGTCCTCATGCTTTTATTTATTTTTAATTTTAATTTTATTTTAATTTAATTTGAATTTTAGGTGATCCATGTCCTGATGGCAATCCAGGCATCTGTTTACGTGTCCACGATTGTGCTTCAGCGTTGAGGGACATAAAGATAAGAAAACAGCCGCAGGTAATTTGATCTGTTCAGATGTTTAAAGATCTGTTCAGATGTTTAAAGATCTGTTCAGTTGTTTGAAGTTCATAATTAGATGTCTTTAAATATTTGCAAAAACATAAATATGTATTTTTTTGTATCTGTGCTATCTTAAATTTTTAGCACAGATTGATTTTACTTTATTTTATTATTTCAGGTTTGCTCCTACGATGGTAAAGTCCCGATAATATGTTGCAGTGGTCCGAAACCACAATCAAAATCAACGAGAAATAGGTTATGAATTTTTTACTAAAACATATACTAAGAGAATTGGAATAATATTAAAGAGATATATATTTATTTGATTATCTATAAACAGGTTAGCCATTTAATTGCACGAGCCGTCCGGAGCATAGTCAATTAGCGCTCATATTAATAAATTAATTTATAAATAAAAAGTTGTTTACTCATCTGAATAGATCATTGGATTAAATAACAGATTAGTTTTGGAGCGATGAATTGGATCGCTTAATTCATAGAGTTTTATTCATTCATATCGCTATATTCATTATAAATTAGTCGACGAAGTGATGGAGCGACGTTCCAGAAGTTCTAATATAGTTTGGATGAGTATTAAATGTATTCTACGAGTATGGCTAACATGAATAAGTTGAAATAACCTTTATTTATTAATTCGTTCAAAAAAGTAATTTGGCATGGTTTAACTTATTTTAATGTATACAGAAAAAATGTAGATTCTGATATCACGCTAGTTGTTGTTTTATTTTTTAAACGAGTATTGAATGACTCTTAAATCTGTAGGAGAATCGATGACAGGTTGTCTTTAAATTTTATGACTGATGAGGAAATGTTGATATTCAAAAACGAAAACTCCTACGGATGTCCACCGATATCTGTTAATTCTCTACCAGCAATGACGTCACTGAAGTCTTTCGACAGTAAGTTTGTAATTATTTATACTATCTGTTACCTGACATGCAATTCTAAAAAAAAGAGACTATAGACAGACGTGAACATATTCGATCGGGAGAACCCACAGCCTCATTTGCCTTTGCTTTTACATACAATTGATAATTATATAAAAAAAAAAACCACACAAGATTCTGTTAATGTTTCTCAATATTTTTGCTACGTTTTGTAAAGGAATGGTGCATGTCATAGAAATCTACTAAAGATCTGACTTCACCGTATGAACAACAATAAATAATGTACATGAATTTTATGTGAATATTAATTAAGTAACCGGATAAATACATACTGTAACTTTCGGCTTTGCAGTGATCTAGTAAAATAAATAAGGTGTTAATTTTCCAGAATGCTTAGATTATCAAAGAAGGTACTTGTATCCGTGTGTGGAGAGTCCTTTGTTAGGACAAAAAAAAATGAGAGCTAATTTCTGTACTTGGAGTCCAGAGAGTCTGATAAGTAAAGGAGAAGACGCTCTACGCGGAGAGTTCCCGCATATGGCAAGATGCTTTCATACATTTATCTCTGTAAAAAATATACACGTATTATTAGTATTGCGAGTAATTGTCAGAGAAGCTTGTTGTTTTGTGACGTAAGATAAGACTACCGAGATTCTCACAATAATGAATGTTGGATTTAAATTATTTAATAAACCATTATATGTTAAATTTATAATACTGTTATCGATGATTTATAATATTCGAAAAACTATAAGAAAAATGTTTTTATTATTTAACTCAACACATTCACTCATTATTTTCTCAATGCGGCATTATATCGCTTTTAATTCTAGGCACTGCTAGGTTTTGGAACTATGATAATTGATTGGAAATGCGGTGGAACAATATTAAGTGAGCGGTTTGTGCTTACGGCGGCCCACTGCACTAAGATTCCTAAAAGGTAAGAGGGAAAATAAGATAATAGAAAAATATAATAAATACAAAAGATATTGACACATGGATTTCGTATAGACCCCGCTACATTACCACGAGCACTTTTGACGGAAAAAAAATGTTGTTAGGACGGAACAAAATGTTAAAATAAATAAACGATTTTTTTATTACATTAGTAACACATATAATAAATGAATGAGTTAATTATTTATTTTAAAACATCTCTCATTAACTCTTCTTCTTTTGCTTTCCGTCCAGTGGCCCAGTTGTGAAAATTAAGATCGGTATTTTGAAGAGATCAGAACGAGATTCTGAGAAAAACATATACAATGTTCTGGAAATTCACATACATAAAGGTTACCATTCACCTCACAAATACAATGACATAGCGTTGCTAAAGACTGACAGAGAGTAAGTAAAAAATCTACTACATTTTGTAACGAGAATTAAAAAATAATCAAATTAGCAGCCCAAGATAATAGAATAAAGTATTTCTATTTAATAAAATAATGCATATGTTAAGTCCAATTCTCAACTAGCTCCAGCATTGCAAGGACTATAATTTATTTTAGAATGCTTCTGAACCCGTTCGCCTTACCGGCCTGTCTTCACGACGGTACTCCCGTAAATGACACAGAGGTTATTGCAACTGGCTGGGGTATCACCCAGGCAAATACAATAGCTCCAGCGGACATTTTGCAGAAGGTAGCTTAAAATCTCTTTCTCAGTATTATTAATCTATTTAAAGTCAGTAGCTATAAAGCTACATAAGTATATACTCTCTATACATGCATAAAATAAATATCATTTATATTTCAGGCATTTCTGCGAAAGTTCCAAGACGCTGATTGTATTAAATTCCACAAACAATTAAAGAATCGAAATATTCTGGACGGTTACGATAACGAGACTCAAATCTGCTTCAGTGATAAACGTTACAAAACAGATACCTGTCCTGTAAGTTTAACTATGATTTAAAAAAAGATGATATCAAAAATGCTTTGCTATAATCATATTCTATTAAACACTATCAGCACTCACACTGCCGATAGAGCATTTTGCAACAGTAATTAAAAAAGCTTATAGAGTTATAAATGTTTTATTAATTTTAGGGAGACAGCGGTGGACCAATTCAAATTAGACACCCTAGTGTCTACTGTATGTACTTAGTACTGGGAGTGACATCGTACGGAAAATCATGTGGACTCGGACAGACTGGAGTCTACACGAGGGTGTCTCATTATTTGCCCTGGATCGAGAGCATCGTGTGGTCATAATACATAACCTTCAAATACCACAAAAAAAAACAGTTAATTAATCAAATGGTATCCATTTTCGTGAAATTTTAGATAATTTCTTTGATAATACTCATTGCAGTCTTGTATCCTGTTTAATCCAAAGATCAACCTGTAGTATAAAGTTACTTTTTATTTTAGTATGTTACGAAAAAGTTTCTTCTTCAAGCTTATTTCATAAATTGTCTTTGATTTGAGTTGAGTGTTACAGTTGACTTGAAAGAATAGGATGTTTAACGGAATGGTAGTTATTTTATTGTAGATATCTTTTGTTTATATGTATATATATATATATATATATATATATATATATATATGTGAAATAGTAGTTATTTTTTTACCATTTACAGTTTATTATATCTACGTGTCTCAAATATTGAGAGGATCGAACCTCTGACAAAAATAAACACTCACTCTAGTATTGTCATCCCTGCAATATACCGGTTGTTGCTATGAAAGTCAACCGATAAGATAAAAGATAATGTACAGTACTAAGTGACGTTTATACGAGTATGTACGTGCAATTTGTAAATATTGTTTCAAATAGCCCACCTTTTGTGCATTTTTATTTGAATGTTGTGCGAAGAAGAATTAAGTCAATAAATAAATAATGTACATCTATATTCTACTGACCGACCTATCTAAATGGTCTAATACAATGTAATTACCTATCTACCTTATTGTAGTTAAAGAGTTAAGTATAGATTTTTTTAATAATTTAAACCTGAACACCAAGGGAGAAAATTATAAAACATTATAATATTATTATATCCTAAAAATGACGACCGGCCACGTGAGTGTCGAGACATAAGCAATGTGGGGTTCCGTAGTTGTCCATGGCTTATAGATAGCTAGACGTATACACTCGAGGAGTTTTATTACATATTTATATATTACATTATTTTGATATATCTTCTAAGATTTAGCCAGCGTTTACAAACAACAAGCGCATAACAAGCGCATAAAACCATATATTTTAAGTTAACCGATTATTAAAAATAAATAAAAAAATAAAAATAAAAATAAAAATCTTTTGTTGTCAAGCAACAGAGGCTCATAGTTGGTTAGTACATTAGAATTATTTAAGAACTATGTTAGTATAATAAATTACAATACAAAAATATTCTTAAACTTTTAAAGCCTACGCAATTGTAAGAGTTTTTCTTTTAAATTTGATATATGATGAATGATTTTAAATGTGACATATGATGAATTTTTTCACGCCTCCAAAATTAGCCTCTTAATTGGCAGTAGACGGGGAAGACTTTGGACACTTCAATCTATTAATAATTTGGACTTTAAAAATTAATATTAACAACAGGATCACTTAATTGACAAATGTTTTTAACAAATCCATTAAATTTTTAAAGATCTATATAACGATACCCCACATTAACTATTCAAAAAAAAACACACAGAGAGAGAGCATGGCCGGAATATACCGTATACCCAGTACTGTCTTCCGCATAACAATGTACGTTTGAAATATCCAACATATCATTGATGTGCAGGAAGAACAGAGTTGAACGCATAGCCTTGGGGTACAACAGCGTTCCGAGCAAAAACCGTCGAGAATGACCTGTATGCTCCGCCCAGTGAGAAAGCTCTGTAAACTCTCGGGAAGCCCATAGGAAGATAGTTTCGAAGCCCCTTGTGCTCTACACAATCGAAAGCTTTCCAAATATCCAGACTAACTGCCCGATCCTCTCCTTTGTCTTCAATAACAGCTGCAGAACGGTGCGTAAAATACAACAGAAGATCAACTGCCAACCGACCATGGCGAAAGCCATATTGCCTATCATTGATCAACTGGTGATTCTCAAGGTACTTTAGGGTGTTAATAAATGATTAATTTGGAGAGAAGAGAGGTAATAGCAACAGGTCTGTAGTTAGCTAGGTCCGACCTAGCACATTTTTAGGGATTGGATAGACAAGGGCTCACTTCCATGAGACCGGGACTACGCCTTTAAAGTAGGAGTACTCAAATAGATGCGTTAGCATTGGTGTCAACTCTAGGTCACGTGTTCGTAGCACAATTAGAGAAATACCATGTATCCCATTCGACTTACGAACATCCAAATAAAAGAAAGAATTTCGGAAGATTTTTTGCCTAAAAACTCTTAAGCTCTGACACCTCGGGTATTAAGCTCTGACACCTCGGGATGATTGGCGGTGACTTCCCGCGTTCGTCTAAAGTCGAATTTGAGGCTAAAAGAGTACCCAAAATATCGGCTTACTCTTTTGCCATGTGATGCCATGGGATGGCTGGCAAGTTTCTCAGCTTTGGAAAGAGGATAGAACTTGCGCGTGCCAGTGTGGTACCTTACCAGCTGGTCCCCAATTTTGACATCATGCTGAAACTTTGCTTTAACAATTTGCCGTTCGAAGAATCTGGAGGCACGATTATATTTCCTCTTCAGAACTCTAGAGTTCCGAACCAAGCTTGATACGCCTACCGTTTGCTAGCTGCTGCAGCCACATCAGACGCATCAAACCAAAGCTGCGAACTGCCATCAAGTGGAATGCCATAGAGTTTGGTATTCCGTTTATTATGGTATTCTTTTTGTTATTATATTTAATAGTTTATTTGTGTTATAACGTAAATATGCAAGTAATAAAACAGAAAAAGTTTTTTAATGTATACCAATTCTGTGGTATTCATTGTTTTATCGTATGAGGACACAGGAAGACTGATCTGGTTAATCTGGTTTTAAATAATAATGTAGAAATTATATCTTAAAGTGTAGTGTTTTCCTAAGTTTTCGAAGAAATTTAGCCAATTTAATATATTCTGTCTTGCTACGAAAATCTGTAATCTGCATTTCGTGGGATGGAAATTGTGATGAAAAATTGTCATCTATCGATTTTAACAACGCTTATAGAACATACTAAAAACGGTCAGGTAATTGAGTAATGTTTCTAAACTAAATCTACGGGTATTCTAGATCTGTTAAACCAGATGTGACTGTCATGAAAGATATTTTATTTATTCTATGTAGGAGCAAAATGTCCTGGGTAAATATTAGTACTGTAGTAAGTAGGTATAAGTAGTAACCACCATCTCCGTCGATGAGCAACCCACCTGGTAATACCTAAATATATGAGGAGGAAAATAAAATAATTAACTTGAATTTCCTTATTTACTAGTTTCATCACAGTTTTAATAATGTGCAGTCGCGTACAATTGTTGCTAGCTGTTATCTTAATTTACTGTTTTCTTATTTGACCGAAGGACGATTGCTGAGCGTAGCGAAGCGTTTATCTGAAGGACTACGTTTCCACTGGATAGGCCCATTCTGCTATTTTTCCGTATGTATTTCAGTGTGTTTGTTCCGGCGTAGCCGGCGTATTTTTTATCTTATCGTTACGAAAATCGGCAGGCGTATTCTTTGAATTATTTGAAATTTTATGTACAATCCAAAATGGTGGCTTTTTTTAGGTTTATTTTTAGCGTAGCAAGAGCAATTTTCATCCGATCGCCACAAAAAAATGGTGATCATTTATTTATTTATTTATAGCTTTTCCACTTTGAATCATTATCAGTGATCACTTGTGTATGGTATGGTATGGTATGATCACAAAATGGAAGTGTCATTAGGGCTTATTTCGATACCAGATTTATCGTAATAAGCCTTTCTGTAAAAGCACTTTCCAACTTAATGTTAAAGCTATGAGGGCTCCAAACGCGTCCTGGTCTGAGAAGAACCACACAACAAACTCAGCCGAATATATTTTTTTTATATAGTGATCATTGTTTCACAAACGGCAATCTTAAAAGCTATTTTGGAACAATTAGAACCGTCGCAATAAATCGGAAATGAAGCCTAAAGATTTCAGGCAACGAAAATGAAAGAAAAATAAAACATAATCATAGTAAAAAAAATTAAAAATTATATAAAAAAAAATCGGCCTGCTACACAACCAGTCACCGCAAGCAGCACCCGTTCACGAGCATAACACAAGAGCTTGTTATGAGGAGGTTATCAAGTTCTTTGAGTTATTTAATTCTTTTTATCTGGCCAGTTTTCTTACTGGGAGGATAAATCCAAAAGAGCGGTCATTAATGTTTTTGTTTTGGCGTAGCAGACGTATTCTATATGCAATCGTCAAGAAAATTGGTAAGTCTGTTCTTTGAATTATTTAAGTTTTTATGGCGAACCGTTTTTTTTTTTCGTTTTCGGCTGATTTCTGATCCGTACCAAAAAAACCGACTTTGCAGCAGCTAGCGGGCTGAAATTTTGTCTAAGTATTCTTTGCCGAAATCTAAAGTATTTTTTTGTTGTTTCAAAATCCAAAATGGTTCACTTAAAAAGTTTCGCAACATTGTCTCATTCCCTAACGTACTAAGGTCTACTCTTCACAGAACGACTAGTAATTAATATGTTTGGTAATATATCATTTTTCTGGACTTATCCCATTTTGGGGTCGGCACAGTATGTTTTTTCCTTCCATACTCTCGTTGTTACTCGTCATCTCTGTACACACTCTCTTCTTCTCCATATCGTCTTTCACGCAATCCATCCATCTTTTCTTCGGCCGTCCTCTACCTGTCCATCCCTCCACAACCATACCTAGCACTCGTTTGGTCACGTGTCTTTCATCCCTCCTCATAATATGCCCATACCATGACAGACAGACAGACTATCTCTAATTTTTTCTGTCACTGGCGCTACTCCTAATATACTCATTTCTTATTCTATCCCTTCTTGTCACCCCTCTCATCCATCTTAACATTCGCATCTCCGTTACATACAGACGCTTTTCATCCATCACCATTATCGCCCAGCACTCAGATCAATACATAACGACAGGTCTAATGATGTTTTTATAAATTCTACCCTTTAGTTTAAGGGGAATTCGGGCATCACATGTCGTCCCAGTGACTTGTCGCCATTTAAACCATCCCGTGTTGATTCTGTGCTTTACGTCCCGGTCAATATTGCTATCGCTTTGAATCAGAGAACCAAGATAGCGAAACTCCGAGTAGACTGGTAACGGTACTCCGTCGAACAAAATAGGAACAAAACCGGAGACACCGCCGAAATCGCTGAACATGTGCTCTGTTTTGATTCTGGTCACTTTCAGGTCGACACTCTCCAGCTTTTGTTGCCATTTTACCAGTCTACTCTGCATCTCAATTCCATCCTCGCCGATAAGAACAATATCATCAGCAAATAGCATGCACCAGGGTGCCTCTTCCTGTATGTCCAATGTCAGAGCACACCATTATCAACAAGAAGAAGTAGGGACTCAGAGCCGACCCTTGATGCAAACCTACTGCCACATTGAACTTGTCGGTATTTCCAGCGGCCGATCGGACTTGTGTACTAGATCGACTGTACATTGCACGAACCAACTCCACATACTTCCCAGGTATACCCTTCTCTTTCTTCTTCACATTACGGGGAACCCGGTCGTATGCCTTCTCGAGATCAACGAACACCATGTGCAGGTTCTTATGGGCTCGTCTGTATTTCTCACGCAACTGACGAAGAGCGAATACAGCATCCGTCGTACCCCGACCAGGCATAAAACCGAACTGGTTCTCCGAAATATCACTCTCGTCTCCTCCTTTTCTCTATCACTTTCTCCCAAACTTTCATAATATGTGACATGAGCTTTATACCCCGATAACTGTTGCAGTCTTGTATATCACCTTTATTTTTATAAATGGGCACTAGGTCACTATTGCACCATTCATCAGGGATCATTTCTTCATGCAACATCTTATTGAAAAATAAAGCCAGCCACTTATACCCATATTCATTTAAGACCTTCCATACTTCCACTGGTATCGCATCCGGCCCTACAGCTTTTCCATTCTTCATACCTTGCACAGCCGCTTTCACTTCATCATCAGTCACTTCTTTCACTAATCCTTTATTTACCGGCTGGTTTTTCAAAGCTCCACCCCAATCATTTTCTTCATTCATCAATTATTAAAAATATACCTTCCATCTCCTTTTTATATTCTCATCTCTCATCAACACCTTTCCAGTATCATCTTTTATGCATTTTACATATATGACATCTCTAGCATTCTTCTGCCTACGCTCTGTTATCCGGTAAAGTTCCTTTTGACCTGCAGGAAACTCTAGCGACCTATATAACTCCTCTTGCACCTCAGCTCTATCAATGGCTACAGCTACTTTCGCTCTCTTCTTTTATATAACATTTTCATCTCCTCTTTCATACTTTCATTATCATCCGGTACTTCCTGCCATTGCTTAAACGTATCTTTCTTCTCTTTCAGAACCTTTTGCACATCTCCATTCCACCACCACGTTTCCTTATTTATCACACCTTTTCCTTTCGTTTCACCTAATACATCCTTTGCCACAGTTTTTATCCATCTCGCCATTGAGTTCCAACTATCGTTCAAGTATTTTCCTTCTATATTACTCATATTTATAATTTTATCTGTCCCTCTTTTTTTAAATACTCGCATATTCTTCCTTCTCTAACAAATACCATTTTATTTTAGGTGGGGGTCGTTTCTTGAATATATTTGTAGGCACTACATGTTTAATTTCCATGATGAGGAGCCTATGCTGTGAGACTATACTTTCGCCCGGCAGTACCTTGCAGTTTTTGACGCAATTGACTTTATTTCTTCTTATTAATAAATAATCAATCTGCGTCTTATGGCGGCCACTTTTGTATGTAATTAAGTGTTCTTCCCTCTTTTTGAACCAAGTCTTGGATATAGCCAAATCGAAGGCTAGCGCGGCCTCCAGCAAGGCCTCACCCTCGTCATTACGGTGACCGAAACTCCAACCACCATGTACTCTTTTATAACCATCATTCATACATCCCACGTGCCCATTAAAATCACCCCCTACATATATCTGCTCAGTGTCTGGAACATCCATCATCACAGAATCAAAATCTGCCCAAAACTTCTCTTTCATCCTAACATCACATCCGTTTCGAGGAGCATACACACTTAATACATTAATGATTAAACCTTCAAGCATAATTTTCACAGCAATGATTCTATCACTTACCCTGTTCACCCCCGTCACACACTCTTTTAATTTCTCATCAAGCATAATTCCAACACCATTCCCGCAAAAATAAAACTTGTATCCCTCATCAATCTCTCTCGCTTTTGATCCCTTCGTTTCCTGTAAACATGCTACATTTATTCGTCTTTTCTTCAACACATCCGCAATTTCTCTTCCTCTTCCAGTCATCGTACCAACATTCCAACTTCCAAATCTCAGTTTTACATCCCTTTGTTCCCGGGCTGACTTCTCGCGTGGCACCTGTATTACCATACTGCTTTAAAGATTTGGCTTTGTTTTACGGCCGGCCTCCTGCCTGACGCCAATCCTCCTCTACATCCTTGGCACAGGGATAGAGGCCGCTAAAAGTGAGTAATTGATAGGCAGTAGTAGCGTATACAGAAAACAACTTCTCACTTAGAAACAATAAAGACACAAGCAACATGCAAATCTAACATTCTCGTGTATATTAGCAGTTGGGGTCAATAAAACCTTTGACATCGATAGTTTTAAAATTTAATGGTATTATTTGAAATATTGAATAACTTTATTTTAAATTCTAATCGGAATCTCGACTTAATGACGGTCAACAGCATAAAAAAAATATAAACAGAAAATAGTCATATATATGTATATAGGTATACATTCTTTGATATAAATATACGTGTATGGGTAAATAAAAGAAAGCCATATGTATATACATTGTTTTGTTAACTCTATATTATGTCACTTATGAGACGATAGACTTGTATATTCCCTCCTCCAAGGCCGGCAACGCTTTTAACATTCTACAGATGTTGCATGACTTCGTGGGCGGTGGTGATCAATTGTCAACCCGCATTGATCAATTGTCAATTGTGACCCGCACGCTCGTTTGTCCTCCTGTAACATAAAATAGAGTCGCCTGATTCAGAAATGTTAGTCTATGGTTCTTCTGAATAGGCAACGCACTCCGTGTATATTCTTTAAATTTATTTATTTAATTTACATTCTTTATACTTCTCACTGTTAAGTCACAGTCATGATAAATATGTAAGAACAAATTAGAATTGAAGCAAATCTGTTATAACTAATTTTAAGACACTTATTCTTGACGATGCTATAAATGTAAACTATGATAACCAAATAAAAATAATATGTAATAACTCCTAACTAATTTAATTTTCCTGTTTATGAATTTCTGTAATGCCTATTAAATTTAATTAATTAAATTCACGGACAAGGTGCGTGTTGTTGATTGGTTAATACAAGCCCACACGTGATAGGTCAATTCGAGGCCTTACGAACTCTGAGTCACGTGCATCCGTGTACGGACATACAACTCAATACAATGTTTTATATACGTTAAGGATAAAAAAAATATGTGCTTGTATTTATTTAAACATTGTAATACATGAAGATGTAGATATTTATCTCCATTACTTTATGAAAGTAAGGAGTCGTTTATAAACTGTATAGAGAACTGTTTATAGACACATGAACCTGCATTTTTATTCATTTTGTTTTTAATGTGTAAGTATTATTTAATGTATATTAGTTTCAAGGAAGCCGTTTAAATAAATTACATTCATCTACCAATTTAACAAAAACAAGTTTTTAACATTAAAGTTATTATAAGTATAGTAATTTTAAATAGTGGGTTATTTATACAACATAGTATATGTCTTTTGTCGTTGTTATTTAATTTTTCTAAGTCAACAAGTTTTCCGATATCAAAAGAGCGAATACGAGAAGGATTACGATGTATAAATATACGTAGATATCATTACATTTCTTTTTAGAGTGTTTTAATGTTTTGTGTATCATGATTTTTATATTCAGGAGTTATTTAGGTATTAATTTTTTTCGTTTTAAAATATTGAATCTTCCTGTTGCGGATTTTTTGCTGTTCAACCGTCCTTTCATCTGGACGCGTGAACGTCTTATATGATTTTCTTAAACTTTTCACTGTACCAACCACTTCAACTTTAGCAATTATTTTGATAATTTTCCAGGTCGATACGACATGGCTACATTAAAAACGCTTACTTCTCAAAAACAAGAAATGCTCAAGCTTCTGCATCTTTTCAAGACACCTCGGGCGGCGGTGACCGATTCCTGTGTCCATACTTGAGTATAAAAAAGAGGTATTTAACTTTGAAGATCTACATAATTGTCATTTATTTATTCACGTATTATAAAATAAGATTGTTTCATAAATACTTAGTGTCTTAGAGTATGTGAATGTGTGGTACGCAGTATTATTATTATTTATTTATTTAGCTTCACGCCATATCCCTGGCGGGGTAGCCAGAGTATTTTTCTAATTGGTTGTTGTAAATATTTATTTAAACTAAAATACGAGTACGAGATAATACGAGTTATAATTTACTGTTCATTTTCAAATTTGTATGTCATTTTTTCCTAATTTTTAAATTAGGGTAAGAGTTTGGATAAGAGGGACGTCAACGTCAAACGTCACGATAAATATCGGCACCGTGTATAAATGCAAAGTAAAAATATAAACAAGTGATATCTTATAATCAAAACAAGTGTAGTGGAATTACAAACTACTGACTATCGTAATACATTTTTTTTTACAAAAACAGTTTTTAAAAACGAAAATCAATGAAGTATAAAAGACCTCAAGTGAGTGACTAATCGAGTGACCAACAGTGAGCATTCCCGTACTGCATTTACAACAGTGGACCTCAAACAAAAATAGATCTGCAAATACGATAATTCAGATATTTGAGCGTAGAACGTACAAAGTAAAAAATAATCACAAGAATTAAGTCATCGAATGACTGCATATCAGATCAATAAAACAACGCCATCTAGGAAATTACTTGAATTACTTGAAACTTACAATTGTCGAGATATCTAGTACCTAGTCGTGCCAACAGCGGGCATCACAGGTATCAAAAGTCTCTCAGATGATTCTGACTACGCCATTTAACAGCTTAACCGGTATGTCAATCCGCTTGGACGAACGCGCGGACTCCGAGGGCAACGTCTCACTGCTGGCCTACAAGCCGGACAGCTCCACCGGCATCAACTGCAGTCACAACACTTTCAACAGAGCCCCAAGCAGTGCCCTGTTTTTACTTATATATCTGGCGTTTTTAAAGTCTCAATATTATTTTTTAATTGTTATTAATTTTTGTTATTTTATTTGTTATTATTAAATTATTATTATTATTATTATTATTATTATTATTATTATTATTATTATATAATTGTTATTTTATTTAATTTATTGTATTATTATTATTAATTTTTGTAATTGTTATTAATTAATTTATTGAAAATATTTAATTCATTGTTGTTATTGTTATTTAATTTTTGTAATGGTTATGTAATGTATTAAAAATATTTAATTTACTGTAACATGAACAAATGCGGCGGTGGGAACCGCCAACCAACACGCCATGTTCCGAGCGGCGGGAGGTGGAGGACGGAGTGGAATGTAAGAGGAGGAATGGAATAGAAGATGAAAGAATTATTAGATTTGATGGATGAAAAACATCTGGATGTTATTTGTGTGTCTGACACCAAGCGAAAAGGCAATGATGCGACCGATTTGCCTGGCAACCGGGTAACTTTCTGGGCTGGGGTTCCAGAGGGTGAGCGAGGTTGCCAAGGTGTAGGCGTGTTGTTGTCCTCTCGAATGGCTCGAGGCTTCTTTGGGTTCGCTTTAAGCCGCACGACGTGTCCTGGCTTGGCCTTGCCCCGATACAATGTGAGCGGACCCTTGCTACAGGCTGTTAAGTCTCTTCTTCTACAGAGATCACTCAGCCTGTGTGTGAGTAGGAGCTGGCATGTCGCCATGGTTTAACATCCAATCGGGTGTTAAACAAAGTTGCGCTATGTCAGCTTGGTTGTTCAATTTGTATTTGGATAGTTGTCTCTAAGACGTGAAAGACAGTGACATGAGTGTGAAAGTAGGTGACCTTAAGGTCAATTGCTTGCTATATGCAGATGATGCAGTGCTCATTGCATCATCAGAATGCAATTTGCAGGCATTGGTCACAGCTCTGAAAGATGGGTGTGAAATTATTGGGCTAAACCTGAATGTAGATAAGACGAAGGTTCTGATATTTGAAAGAAATGAGGTAAGAAGAGAATGTAAGATAAACGTGTAGACGGATGTGGAAAGGCGTATTGCTGCCGGTAACAGAGTTAACGGTACTTTGACTGCATTGTTGAGACAGCGATACGTCAGCATAGCTGCCCGTTTGGCTGTACACAATACAGTTTTGCTACCGACGCTGTTATACTAGCGAAGATGTTACGGTGAGAATGAAGAAGAACGTGCTCAGGTGGTTTGGGCACGTCGATCGAATGAGTGATGAAAGAATGGTAAAGAAGATTTATAAAGGAAAAGTGAGCGGTAAGAGAGACAGGGGGAGGCCTCGAGTGACCTTCGAAAACACAGTAGCTACGATACTGGAGGAAGGTCACGTAAAAAGCATGAGGACCCCCCGGAGGGCATGTATGAAGAGGTTGATGTCTATGGTCGAAGCGAAAGAGGTATGCAGGGACCGTAGCGTTTGGCGCTCCATCGTCTCTGGCTACCCCGCAAGGGATATGGCGTGAAGATAAGTAAGTAAGTAAGTAAGTAAGTAAGAGTTTCTTTTGTTGGTGTCATTCAAAGACTTTGTTTATTAAACTGATATATGTACCTATAACCAAATTTGTTAAGAATATATTTTATAAAACCTGATTTTGGCTTCACAGGACGGGAAAAGGTGTTTGTAGTGAATTCGAGCAAGACAGATCCAACAATGCTCCTCCCCACTGACACCGCTAAGATGTATTCACGTAAGTTATATCAATTATCTGTCTGTAAATACCTCAAATTTCTAAACTGGAATTTATTTCTTCTATCTATATAATATCAACATTTCACCATTGCATACAAATTATTTTAACATGTGTCATAGTATATATCTTTTCTTACCTGTTTTGTATTTAAGTTTACATTGAATGTTGCACAATTTATAGTATAGGTAGTTATGTATATACTATTATGTACATACTGGAAGTTGACAAATTAGGAAAAAATAATTATTATCAGCCCAAGTAAAGTACTCCAAAACAACTCAGTGAAAGACATTATTTACCAGTGTCACCGATAAAAATGTAAATTGCATTATTATTTAAAATGTAATAAATTCATTACGAAAGTTTTACTCATAATTCTTCAAATTCTGTAATTAATAAGCGTAGTTAGTTTCCTAAACGCTGCTTTGCTTGGAGATCATCTTGGAGCGTCCCAGGACGAAGGTGCCATTAAATATTAATAATAAGAATTAGGAATAGTTCAAGTTTGATTAAATTATGTTTACAAAAAAACTGAGATTTAAAAACATAAAAAAATATATATATCAGAAATGAAATAAAAACGTTAGCAGATTAGCGAAGATTGCCTCGAGTACGACATTTTAAACTTCATTTACCTTTAATGTTGGTGGAAAATAAAAAATATAAAAACAGGAAAATTTTATAAATTTATTTATGTCAGGAATGTCTAATTTTAATTTCATATCAAGATTTAAAAATACCTACGAGTATAAAAAGGACATTTATATAAAGACAAACAAACAAAAAATATATTAAAAGCAATAACGAAAACTAAAGATTCTCCTCGCCTTGTTGAAGGCTCACAATTTCACACACAATTTGATAGTTATGCATTTATTACCTAGTGTTTGTTACAGACTAGCTATTGCGCGTAACTTCACCCTGAGATAGATTTCAGTACTTTTATAATATTAACATATAAGAGGTACTTGAACAGGAGACCATAAAACAGTGAAAGCATATTAAACTAGGGAGTTTTTGAACTAAAAATAAAATATAATAATCATCAAAATGGTCAGGAATCCCCACTGTGTCCTCTGTTATAATTTGGAATTTAAGGCCACACGATGCTCTCGATCCAGGGCAAGTAATGAGATACTCTTGTGTATACTCCCGGCTCTCCAATATGCCCACACGACCTGCCATATGACGTCAGCCCCAATACTAAATACATGCAGTATACTTTGGGGTGTCTGATCTGCGCTGGTCCACCGCTGTCTCCCTAAAAAATACAATTTTAATATTAAGTGAATATATAATGAACAACCTGTTATACAATTACCCATGAGAAAACATACGCAAAACTCTGATAACTGAACTATAAAGTAGGTACGGTTTGGTTATGTCATAGTGAAATAAACTTCATTTATTCATTGTTTAAAAAATATATTAATTGTATGAACGAGATGTAGATTTAAAATATATTTGGACTGAATATTATTTGACTTACATCACAAGTATCTGTTCTGTCAGTCTTATCTCCAAAGCACATTTGTGTCTCACTGTCAATACCGCGTAATAAGTTTCTATTCTTGAAGCGTTTGTGGTGAGCAATGCATTCAAAATCTTGAAATTTGGTTAGAAAAGCCTGAAAAGCCAGACATATTACGTAGTGTAGATAAATAGCAACCTTTGTTCGATAAAATATATAACTTAAATGACCTTCTGTAGATTGTCAGCAGGAGCTACTGTTCCTATCTTTGTGGTGCCCCAACCAGTCACAATGACCTCCGTGTCATTCACAGGAGAACCGTCGTGGAGACAGGCTGGTAAAGCGAGCGGATTCAGAATCATTCTGAAACCATATAAATTTATGTCTTTTCTGACGCCTGTGTATTTAAATGGAAATGAGTTTATTGGAATTCTTAAACAAATATAGTAATACCAGA
This sequence comes from Melinaea marsaeus rileyi, assembly GCA_918358865.1. Classification (NCBI taxonomy): domain Eukaryota; kingdom Metazoa; phylum Arthropoda; class Insecta; order Lepidoptera; family Nymphalidae; genus Melinaea; species Melinaea marsaeus. The sequence goes on along the minus strand of OU911083.1, from coordinate 45,234,944 downwards.
GAGTACTCTGGGTTTTTAAACTATCATTCGTATATTTATTTATTTCTTACTCCCTGTCAGTCTCCAACAACGCTATGTCATTGTATTTCTGAGGTGCATGATATCCTTTGTGTACGTGAATATTCTGCACATCGTATACAGTTCTCCTAGAATCCGGTTCTGATCTGTTTAAAATACCAATCTTGATCTTTGTAACGGGACCACTAAAAGAAAATAAAAAATTATTTGCTAAACATGCGATTAGACAGATTTATTTCTTAATTAGCAAACTATTTATGATTTTGTACAAATTAATTATTAATTATGCTACGGTATATAACCCAGTAAAACGTAATATGGCTAATTCCTATTCTTATAGGCTTGTTATTGGAAGTTTTTGAAAAAACTTTTTTATGGTATTTTCGTATGTTTTATATTCCGTATAATTAAAGGTATAATTATTGATTTTTTCAATCGTAACATGAATTTTAATAAAAATTATGCAAAGTGCAATCCCTAAAAATTACTACTAGCCGTGTGCAGTTGAAATCGTTTCTGTAGCACCCAAGCCGTCAGTCACACAAACAAGCTCCGCCTCTTTGTAGTAGTGTATCTGTTGCAGTTTAGCTTTACAAGGTTTAATCTTTTGTCCATTTATTTACTCAAGTGCTACTTTACCTAAGAGAACTTTTAATACAATGAGCCGCTGTGAGCACAAATCTCGGGCTGACTATGATACCACCGCATTTCCAATCAATGGTTGTAGTTCCAAAACCAAGCAGTGCCTAGAAATTAAAGTGCAATGGTACTGTTTAAAATAATAATAATGTCAGACGGTGCATGTGACATTATAAAACCAAATATCCTTCCATTAATAAAACCAATATAGAAAACTTCTTATGGCTTATTGAAGCCAACATATGTATTAACGTATTTTACCATGTGCGGGAACTCTCCGCGCGAAGCTTTCCTTCCGTTAATGATCAGGCTCTCTGGATTCCACGTACAGAAATCGGCTCTCGTCTTATTTTGTCCTGGAAGAGGACTCTCCACACACGGATATAAGTACTGCTCCTGATAATATAGACATTCTGAAAAATATAGAGTTTTACAATACAAAGTAGAGTTATGTTAGACATTAATTTTTGATTTATTGAAAAAATCAAACCAAAATTGGATAAGTATATTTAGTAGTAATTTTCAGAATATTAATAATTGATTAATATTAAAAATTAATTAATCCAGTTAACCTTTAATTTTTGGGTGGATTTACTATCATATAATTTATAGGTACTATTAGTATAATAATTTGTTACCTAATTAATTATAATATGTTTTTTTTTTTTTTTTTTTTTTTTTTATGTAAGAGGAGGGCAAACGAGCTGGCGGGTCACGGATGGACGTGATCACCGCCGCCCATGAACTCTTGCAACATCCGAGGATTTACAAGAGTGTTGCCGGCCTTGTAGGTAGTAATAAACGCCTTTTTTGAAGGTACCCATGTCGTACCGATCTGGAAATACCGCCGAAGGGAGTTCGTTCCACATTCGAGTGGTACGTGGAAAAAATGTCCTTGAGAACCGCACAGTGGAGGATCGCCACGCATCCAGGTGGTAAGGATGGTATTGGAGGCGATGGCGCACTGTGCGGTGATGAAATTCGGCGGCAGGCATCAGATCGAATAGTTCTTCGGAACACTCCCCGTTGTAAATGCGGTAGAAGACGCACAAAGAAGCCACGTCTCTACGCAATGCCAAAGAGTCCAGCCGTTCGCAGAACACCGGGTCCCCGACAATTCGAACGGCTCTCCGTTGTACGCGGTCAAATGGTAGAAGCTGATATTGGGGTGATCCGGACCAGAGATGAGAACAGTACTCCATGTGTGGCCGGACCTGCGCCTTATAGAGCGCAAGTCTTTGGCCAGGTTTGAAGTACTGCCTCGCTCTATTGATCACTCCCAATTTCATCGAGGCCAACTTGGCCTTGCTCTCCAGATGACCACGAAACTGACAGTCGCTCGAAATGTCGAGACCCAGTATTCTGATACTTGGCGAGGCAATGAGGGGAGTGCTCTCGAAGAGCGGTGATACGACAAATGGGGTTTTCTTAGTGGTGAACGCGCAAACCTGTGTCTTTAGGGGATTGAACTGAACGTGGTTCAGCTCACCCCACTCAGAGACCATCCCCAGGGAGGTCTCTATTGAAGACACAAGTTTCTTTCGGCACTCGTCGACGTTTTCCCGAGTGAGACCTGCACGGCCGGAATATACCGCATCCCCAGTACTGTCATCCGCATAACAATGTATGTTGGAAATATCCAACATATCATTGATGTGCAGGAGGAACAGAGTTGGGGATAGCACGCAGCCTTGGGGTACACCAGCGTTCACGGGCTTGGGGTCCGAGCAAAAACCGTCGAGAACGACCTGTATGCTCCGCCCAGTGAGGAAGCTGGTGATCCACTTGCATAAACTCTCGGGAAGCCCATAGGAAGGTAGCTTCGAAAGAAGCCCCTTGTGCCATACACGATCAAAGGCTTTCGCCATATCCAGACTAACTGCCAGACCCTCTCCCTTGCTTTCAATAACAGCTGCCCAACGGTGTGTAAGATACAACAGAAGATCACCAGCCGATCGACCATGGCGAAAGCCATATTGCCGGTCATTGACCAACTGGTGATCCTCGAGGTAGGTTAGGAGCTGTTTATTGATAATGCTCTCCATTACTTTGGAGAGCAGAGAGGTAATGGCGATAGGTCTGTAGTTAGCTGGGTCCGAGCTATCACCTTTTTTAGGGATCGGATGGACAAGGGCACGCTTCCATGTGACCGGGACTACGCCTTTAAGGTAGGAGTACCGAAATAGACGCGTTAGCACTGGAGTCAACTCAGGGGCACACGTTCGTAGCACCAATGGAGAAATGCCATCCGGCCCACTCGACTTATGAACGTCCAAGGAAAATAGAGACTGCCTAATAGTTTTCTGCCGAAAAACTATTTCCGGCATTGAGCTCTGACACCGCGGGATGATAGGCGGTGCCTTCCCCTGGTCGTCCAAAGTCGAGTTGGAGGCGAAAAGAGTGCCCAAGAGATCGGCTTTCTCTTTTGCCGTGTGGGCCAGAGAGTCATTCCCCATGTGCAACGGCGGTAGGGACGGCTGGCTAAAGTTTCCCAGAGTGGCCTTTGAAAGCGCCCAGAATTTGCGCGTGCCAGGCGGGTACTTTGCCAGCTGATCCCCAATTTTGACGACATGCTTGAACTTTGCTCTAGCGATTTGCCGTTTGAAGAATCTGGAAGCACGATTATATTTCCTCTTCAGAACTCTAGAGTTCGGATCCTTAGTGACTAACGCATTGGCCCAAGCTTGATAAGCCTGCCGTTTGCCAGCAGCTGCAGCCCTGTATGTATTTATTATTTGTTCTCATTTCAATTCCTTAAACAGAACTCTACAAATATTTATCTTTCTCTACATTTCACTGATGATGGTATGTTTTCGAAGACAATTTTATGCCCAAAATAATTTAAATATTGTATTGTGGTATTGTAGTATTTAGTACTTACTGTCAAACGCCTTTTGACCAATCTTTGGAGCAGTTAAGTTAAGAGGCACTGGTGGACAGTCTTCCAAGTTAACGCCGTTTTTGAAGATGAATTTGGACTCAGCCGCAGGGGTAGTGGTTTTTCTATATGCAAGGGAAACTTTACCAATACTGTAAAAAACAGAATTCGGATATCAAATTACGGTAGTTTAATGAAAACTAACTAACATTAGGGCGGAACCAGCTTTTGCAAGCCAGATTTATTGATTTAAATCATTATATCTAAGGTAGTACTATCAGGAAGTTCAAAGAAACGGGTTTTGAAATATATATTATAAAATAACTACCAAATTGAGAATGCTATTACACAATTCATTCACTCGTGCCTGCGGCGTGCCTGCACGTAGAGAAAATAATGTTTATAACGTTCAAATATTTAAATCCCCTTATATAATAAATATACTCTTTCATGCATAACTAAATGCAATATCGTGAACATTGTAATAAGTAATGTAATAAAATAAAGATTAATTACTTGCTACGGGGCAACATCCGTCTTCTTAGTTTTGGTCGGCGCTTTACACCTTTGCAACATATTATCGGCACTCGGTCTTTGAAGGAGCATAGCTAAAATAACAAAAGAAGTTAAATTCACCTTACACTGGCTTGATGGTACGAGAAAATTGCAGTTATTACACATACACATAAAAAAAAAATTGCAAATATCTAACCAACTTTGGGCTTGAGTTGGGCTTTTTATATATATAGCTATAATAGGTTCTTTGCGTCGTTCATCTGTGAGAGGTTAGTACTATCTCTGACCAATTACTCTTTAAACCTGCAGACGAATGACAGCAGCTAGGATCTAGCACTACGCCTCAATCTTTTCTTTCATGTGCAGATTCATTTAGTTTTATATATTCAGGGTACGTTTTAATGCGTCAATTAGAAAAGTTTCTGAGGTACTGTCAATCGAAATATTTTGATTATCCTTTGTCGATCAGTAATAAGTTTTTTAGAGTCGTATTTTAAATATTTTTTTCAATAATAATAAGTCTTCAAAATGTCATGTATATTTTGACTAATAGTCATATAGTGATTTTTGATTCAGAATCCAACACCTCACTTTTTATGGTTTTTTAATCTTCATCATATTAAAAATATAATACTAAATTGTTTTATTTTCCGATAAACACTTATAATGTAATTTATTAGACTAAAATAACAAACACTTTAATATGCATTTACTGTTGCCATTTGATAAAGCCCCAATTACATTAGGACCTCAATTTAATAGTCTAAGGCTGTCTATGTGACTGTCCAGATGACTAGGTAAGTCAATCGTGATATCATCTTACTAATACTATAAAAAGAAAAGAGTTGTTTGTTTGATATAAACGAAACCAATTTAATCATTATTTCAAAATAATGACCTTATATAATATATCGTTACACTGTATAACAGAGCCCACTTTTATTAAAATTCAGTCTAACAAAATCTACATTTATGAAGCATATTGGAGAGAAAAGCACGTTGCTATTTTAAAAATGATAATCTTATTTCTCAATAATTAAAATATTAAATCACAGAATCTAAACACGACACACATTCTAGTTATTATGCCAATTATGTTCGCGAACGCAATCGCGAGAAAAGGATTGTTTAAAAGTCAATCCGAGCTCCAATTACCTGTGGCTTTATTCTCAATTTTATACGTCGCAAGGCCGAAGCACAGTCCTGGACGCGCGTACAGACGCCCGGCCTTCCTCCAGGACACCGGTCACCTAAAATAATAAAAAGACCTACAATACCTAGATACATTATTATGAAATACCTCACAGTGGAGTCAGTGTTGGTTTTGTACCCAAAAACCTCTTTTTTACGACTATTGTACCTAATATAGACTTTTCATAAATAATTATAAATTTAATGTGTTAAGTACAAAAAAGTTAGCATAATTTACAAGAACTAATAAGGCTTAGACACCGATAGAGGTCAATTAAGAATTTAGCATTTAAAAAAAAATATTTTACCTTCTTCCTGACAATTGAGTAATGATAGGAACGTAACACGTAAGATGACGAGAAACAGTATCTTGATCTCCATTACTGAAGCAGCAGAACTGAAATATGTACCAAAGATTTTTAATTTGTTTTAAAAATCATATTGTTAACGTGACGAATAATCAATAATGACTCGAACCTGCGACTTCTATTAGAAGGTTGCAATATTACGATCCAGTATCTACTATGTTTATAAATCATAAACTCCAGAAATTAAAAAATGTAAAAATGGGAAAAAATAACGTGTATTGTTTTTTAAAAATCCCTTCATAATATAAATTCAAATAAATATTGTATATGCACAAATAAAGACGTAGCTTTCATCTGAATTAATAAGAAAGAAAAGTTCAAAACGATGTCAATAATGCTGCAATTGTCACGTGACTGGCGCAGTTATTCGATTTATCAAATTAGAAGCAATCAATTTAAATTCAGTGTTTACGTTTCTTTTCAAAATATTAATATTAACAGTTCTGCTTTAGAATAACATTATTTGTGATTAATTCAGCAAAATGTCTTCTTCGTCAGGTATATGTATGGACTCGTCATTTTGATTTATTCACAAGTTTTTGAAGTAACAATGCTTACAGGAGACATGAATTTCTTTAGAACTATCATGTCTTTCCTGTTTTCGCTAGTTACACATCTTTTTATAAAATATATTAAAGGCTGTAGGATATATTTTCAACATTTATCACATTTTATGGTCTACCTTATATTGACGGAATTAATTTCGGAATCTTCATTGTAGTCACAATTGAACTGAGTAAGGTGTGGTTTGGATTTTTCTGACTTTATCCAGCGTATTTTAAAACAATCCCAGCGCATTTTAAAACAAAAACCCAGTACTATTCTCTTAATGATCTAATTTACCAAAAGGTTTTGTAGAAAAAAAGAGTCTTTTTACATGTTTTCATTGTATTGTATTTTGTTTTGATTATGTGTTCCAATCATCTGGCGAAAAAAAAATTAAGATTTTTTTTTGCATGTCTCTCAATAATCAAATCTGAATCATTGGGCAAAACGTTATTTATGATAGTTTACTAAACATTTACTTTACTTTTATTCTATAGTTTGAAAGCCACTTGCACAAAATTCCATATAATAATCGAACCTGCTCCTAAAATTTTTCAAAAATGGCTTCGGAAAGACGGCCTCTAGGGGAGAGGAATGCGGACATCCAACAGACTTGCCCAAGGTGAAACGGAGATGCTTCACCGTCGCTCGACAAAATAACATTCAAAATACAAACACAAGTGACACAAGTGAATGCGGTACAAGTAATAGTGTATAAATGGTCACTGGTATTGATTTAAAGTGGAAAATATGTAAATATATAAAAGATTTTATTAATCCTCTATAAAAAGATATAACATAATCGTATATATATGATATAAAATGACACTAAAAGTATATTATAAATATTCTGATTATATAAATGCTTATCTCGCACTAAGCAACAATCAAACTAACAATCGCATGTGTGTGTGTGTGTGTGTGTGTAATAGTGATGATGTGTGTGTGTGTGTGACGCATCGAACGCGTGAATTCCAATTGTTTTGGCGACTCCTCACATAAATATGGCTTGATTTAAAACATTAATGTGGTTTCAGATGGAGAATTGTAAAAAAATATAGTTTCATTTTTGTCCCGTAACAATTGCATTATACCAAAGAGGTTTATATTATAGAAATCTTAGCCACTGGCTATTAAAGAATAATACATATATATATATATATGTATAATTTTTTTATTATTGAGTAAGTTTTTTGTATTATCAAACTAGACAGTTAAAATAGTTTAATTATATTGTTATTGGGCAAAGGGAAAGTTCCTGTGAAAGATTTTAATCTTTGAAATCAGAAATGATAAAACTAAAGTTTTGAAACAAGTTGATATCTACTCTTATCTAAGATTCGGTCAGCCATCGTTGCCACAAAGGCAAGAGTAAGGTTTTATTATGATCTAACATTTACAGGATTTAAACTAAACATTCTAAACTATAATTATTGGTTAAAGCGGAGCTACATGTGCTGTTATCAAATTTGTTATTGTCGGGCTTCCCTATAATATCATAGTTCTTATCATAATAAGCTTTGATATAGGAAGGCCCTCCCTTCATTCATTGTTGTGGGAACAAGATGAGTTTTAGAGGGACATAATTGAATACTATCAATTATGATCTCAGAAACGAAAAGGGTTGCGATTATTAAATTTTGAATAGGAATAGTATTTAAGACATTAATGATAAGTAAAGAATGTCTTGTTAGGTTCCATCCCCTAAAGGGTTAAAATTTGTATTAAAATTTAGTGTGATAGTAGCACAATTGACAATTTATAATATAATAATCTTTTATATTGTTTAAGATTTCTTCACAGACGGGCGAGCTCACTTGTAGAGCTGCTATTAACATAATCGCGATTTTCTGAACCCGTTACTGTGTACAATGTAAAAAAGATGTAATTTTTGGCCGTGTTTATATTTGAACAGATGTTCTAACGCCTAGATTTATTTAGTAGTATATCATTGCTTACTTGTTGTTGTTACAATGTAAATAAAAAATAGGCTAACCAGTAGCGATCCGATCTCTAGATACGAGTATTTAGATTAGAAATGACGCGAGCAAAGACAAGACACAGAGTTAGAATGCCATATGCTGGAGCTAAGCTGACTAAGCTTACGAAAATACATAAAAACCTTAAGAAAATATATTTCTAATTATAAAACGGTTAAGTATTTTTTAAAAAGTATTGACCGATGCGTGTGATGTCATCATTGTTATATTTTGTAGTTTCAACTATTTTTAAATGTTAATTAACCATATTTAATTATTATTAATTTCCGAGTTCCACAGCTCCGAGTGAAACAGCTCACTAAATAATATCTCAAGATCCTGATTTTCTTATTTTAACAAATCGTCCAAAAATAGATTGAGTTTGTTTCATTGCTTTTGACAAAAAACGTAATGGATAAGTACTCTTTTATATGTATTTTTATTATTATTTGTATTTTCATAGCATTATTACACAATTAAAGAGTGAACGAAGAATTTTTACTTTTTATAATGTTAAAATACTTTTTTGAGAATTATTTTAGAAAAATAATGTACAATTATATTACAAATTTCTAAATTGTATGCTATATTACTTCCTGCGACTTCGCCTGAAAGGGCTGTGCAGTGACACAAGTTTTGAAGAGTAGTATTACGAAAGGCAATATTACTCGCATTTGGTAATTTCAAACGTACTTTCAAATATCATATTAGATGTTAGATGAAATAACATCTTGTCCAAATTAATAAAAAATTCCTCATCATTGTAATAGCAATGTCTGTCCAGTGTCCAGTTTTGAATTCATTTACTAAATATTAACTTTCTGTTCATTTTATTTAATGCTTCATTATCACATATGTATATATTCTCTTTTCTGTCAGTTTGTTACAAGTCGGCAAATTCTTTTATTTTATTTACATTAACCCATTAAAGGTCAAATGAAAACTACAAATATTATTTTCGATTTTTTGTTATTTTTATATTAAAGTAAGTAAAAAAGAAAATATTAATTAAAAAAAATATGAAAAATTTTGTTTTTCACGAAAATATAGGGGTGTACTCAATTGAGTACACTGACCGCCTAAGTATGAAAATTATCCAACCACGCTTTTTTAACACAAAGTGTTTTCAGGCATTTCTTACATTGCCAAAGCACTCTAGAACTGCAAACTACACACCGCAGCTGTTTATTAATTTTGTTGGGATAATATCCAACTCCATCTTGACGTAGGCCTTCGACAATTTATGCACCTTGCCTTGATTTTCTTTGTTCACCCTGTCGTCGTCGACCAATGTGACGTCGGAACATGAGCTGATCCATAGGATTATTATTGCACATTACATGTAAGTGCCGGGCATCAGAAACAGCCATATCTATCATATATGTAAATATAACCCACCACCACCTATTGTTCCGTGAACACCAATTCTATATAATAAGACAGACTGGTCAAGTTCATCAACATCTCCCATATTTTTATTATAAGTTTAGAACAAACGTAGTATGTCTTCATCTAACGAACAGTACATTGGTTCTCGAGGTAGCTCATGGTAGCCAGAAATTATCAAAATCCCAAAAGAAAATTGTCATGTCAGTGGAATCTAGCTGAAACTCGTATCTATTGTTTTGGTTAGCATATAGTTTGCTATTAGATATGATCATATCCATTACGTTTTCAAGTATTTGTACAGGGTTAGGGCCCTTTAGTTGTTCATCAATAGCACTTTTCTTATCAGAGACTTCAGTTGAATTCTGAAAAGTCAAAGAATATGAAGGGGTACATTTGCACCAGTTTGGATTCGGATTCAAAGAAGATTGGCGGGTAGCATCATCACTGACACTGTGCGTAGATTCCTCGCTACCATTATCCTCTCGATGCCTAATTATCTCAATAGTACCAGGTACTTTTTGCGGTATGGTACACGCCGCCATATCCTCGTCAGCACCCTCCTTTTCATCAGTCAATCTACTTGAATCAGGTGGTATGATAGCCAGGTCAGGTTCATTATCTTCAATATCCTGTAACACACCTTCGATAGCTTCCTGAAACCTATGGTAACTATTTTGAGCTGTAAATCGCTGTTTCTTCATTGCAAAGTATCTGAAAGAAAAAACTGTTATTTTGGTTACGTATGTTGTCAGTGTACTCAACTGAGTACAGTTACATTTACAAGATTCTAGTTTTATTTTAGTAATATGTAATTAATTTAACAGTTTCTAATATATTTCCTTTACATCTAATCTAGCGAAATAAATCGAAATAAAACACTTAGAAGCACTAATTACTTTAAAAAATCTAAAATAATGTACTTACCTCGATGACGTTTCCGTAACACAACTTTAACCGACACTTTTAAAATAAAATTGTCGCACTACCCACTTATTATTTATGAACACTTAAAGGACCTTATAATTAAGTAAAATAATGAAGTACCCCATGCACACTTATGAGTTCTGGAAGATATGCCTAAAAATATAGCTGTACTCAAATGAGTACGGTGACTTCTAATGGGTAGGTTGTAGTTTTTATTATTGACTAAACTATATGACCCGACATCTTTATGCAGCGCGGTATTCTAGGGGTAGGGTAAAAGGTTTGTAACAAACATGTCTTTCACGAGTGTGAGAGTTGGGAAGTACCGGAAGTAAGATACCGAGTATATATAATTGTGTTTCAGATTAATCAGTTCACGGGCGGATGCAAGAGTTCAAATAGTAGATTCGTTTCCAACAAGACACAAGCAAGCCACTGTTGAGGTTATCTGATTATTCCATTATTTTAGTTTTGTCAAGTATCTGATATGTTAAATACGAAGCCTTTCATTAGAATCTGCTCCTTTTGATAATAGAGAAACTTGTTCAAAGACAAAGTGTCAAAGCAATTACAAGTAAAAAATGGGCCCAAAATACCACCCACCAAAATAAATGCTAGAATAACAATATTATTGGTATATAAATATTTGATTTATCAGTGTCTCACGAAATGAATAAGTTATGGAATTATACTTTTATCATAAATCCGATACAAACCAACATGCAATCATTTCTAAGTTTCAACTGAACTTCCAAAAGATGGCGCTGCTTTTACGATTTACTTACAACCAAACGTTGCAAAAAAATAATATTAATAAAATAATAGTAACAGTAATCAAACCTATAATAACAATTAGAAGTTTTTTATGTTATTTGTAGATATTGTAACAAATAAATATAATATAATCAAATTTATTTAAACATCATTAACACAGAACTCTTATCAGTCACTCATATCCAAAACATCACAATATAACTATGTTATCTCGCGTGACCTTGTCATTTTTATTTCAAGTAATTTGGGAAAAGCCAAAAGTAAGCACGTGTTGAGATGAACTTTTAGATGTCATACTTTAAATCATCTCTCTCTTTTATTAATATCCGCTGAAACTACGAGAGAGAGACAGAAATATCGAAAAGGTTTACATGAGACGAGAAAATCTTTACAGAGAGATATTTTTCTATAACATACGCTGTGAATGATTTATTATTCATTATCGATATTCCGACTCTAATACTTATTCATTAAAAGATTTTCAGTAATATCATATAAATATGGTACAGTAGAAACCGGCAAATACTAACCTTTATTAACTTCACTGATTTTGTGCACTTTTATATATTTTAGGCAAATATTACACATATTTAACAAAATTTACAACAATTACAAATCTCTGCCTCAACGAAATGTAGAGCTCATTCATACTCACTCTACATAACCTGACTAGCTTTGAAGTACTCTGACAGGTGTCATATCAATATAGACAAAAAAGATGACAATTAATATTAATTGAATTAATCATTTAGTTTATCGAATACAAATTAATTAATGATAATTAATACATTTAAACATATAATTAATTATGAAAATATATTTATTTTTATCAACTTTGTTATGATAAAAAAAAATATACATTAATGAATAAATGTTGCTAGATAAATAACGATATAAAACCAGATAATAGTGAGTGGTTAAACTAAATATACTACAACCACTTCATAATAACAGAGAATTACTTTTATCATATGGCAATATGTTATTAGTATCTTCAATGCATTTTATAACGAATAACTCATATAAAAATCATTTTGTTTTACAAAATATATACTCCCAATGAAATAAAAAGAAACTAGTATGTTAATAAATTGTACACATTGTACAATGACTAGTCGTATTTAACACACACATTTTTCACATAAAACCCACTATTTCAAATAAACAAATATCACTTCATATTGTTATAAAATACACACTAACCTGCATTTTACACTGAATACACATGTTTTACTCTTTAATAGTTCAATTTATATGAAGTAACTTATTATTATAACTGAACGCCCGATCTAACCAACACACCGAACACAACTGAAGAGGAAAACTTTAAATATCTATTAAATTGATGTACAATTTTTTGCAATGTAATTTGAGCACAATACAACCACTTCATGACCGTAACTATACTTGAGCACGAATAGTTATTCTAATTTTAAACACTATGCCAAAGATTGTTTCTTCATTTGGCGATTACTCCAGTAACCAAGAAATCTCAGCTGCAAAATGTTATGAAGCAGAAGTTTTGAGATAGGGATTGATTTTGGAATGCAGAGTCTACGAAATTTAGATGATAATATTAGGGATCTTTAAGAAAAAATGCATAGCAATATTTTCATTTTTTAATTTCACATTTAGATTTTCGACCAACGTAATAAAATTCTAAATGGACAATGAGTTCAAGATCAGGAGTACCAGTCTGAAAGTAAACATTAATTAAAAATTCCAATGTTCTGTTACCGATCAAGTCAGCTAGAGTCATGACTCCAATAGTGTTATGAATTGGAATTGTATTTTTATTTAATTTATTTAAAATATTTAATACTATAAAAGTAATGGAGAAAGTAAATTAGGGAGACTGTATATTTTGTTAGATGAATCTTTTATATATTATACGTATTAGGACATTCTGTAAAATTTAATTGTGCTAGATTAACTTCTCATCAGTCCCGTCTAGTTCCTGTGATGTTCTCCTTGTTATATACCACTAACACACAGCCAGAAGTAAACGAGTACATCTGTTACGATATTTATTCAACAGATGGCGTTTGTCTAAATAAACGTTCCTAAATATTAATAATGTTATTTAAGGTTCGTTCCTGATGATAGAACAAATAGGAAGGCGAATAATAGTTTTTTTATATTATTAATTAAAAAATGTTCGCTTCACGTCACGCTTCAAAACGGATGCAATCCTATACGATATATACATGTGATAAAATAGTAACGAGACAAGTTTTCATCTAAGATAATAGCTTTTTAAAGTGGCCTTAATACGGATTTAGACATTCTACATTCTAATGATGGGATGTTATAACTGCATCTTTTGCACGTCCCGGAAAATTATCCTAAGGGCTACACTTATACAATTTCTCGAATTATTTTCATAGGATTTGGTGGACTATTAGCTAATTATTTTATTAATCCACTTATCTTGGGGAAAAAACACAAAACGTGGTTTCGGTTGAAATACAATGCAGCAAAACTACTATTGTATTGTACAGAGTATTTCTTAATTAATTGTATTTTCTTTAAGGGAGTTTATTGCTGAATATAAAAATATTTGTAACAGTATCTTATTCTAGCACATCGGGGTTTCCGATTGTAGTGACAAATAGACCTCTTTCAGCTTCATCCATTCTTGTCTGTCTTTACATTACTTTTCCAATGGTGTTAAGGTCAACAACCCATCTTTTCATTTGCCTTCCTTTTCTTCGTTGACCTTCACGTATTTGTCATTTCGATTTCATTTTTATCCATTTCATTGTAAACAAGATAAAATCAAAGAAAAATCATATAGTTTGACAGCGAATGAATCACTTATTACAAAACAGGAAGACACCAATTTGAAATAAATTTTAACCAAACGCCACAAATTTGCCAAGCTGAAAGTGGCCAGTTCATCAAAATGCGATTTTATATGTAAGAGAATTATAGTTTTACTTTAGATTTTGATGAATAGGTCTCCTTTAAATAATAATATTTTTGAGCAAGTTTAATCGTGCAGAATTGGATTATAAATTAAACTTTACTTTGAAAACGGACGTTTTGAATGCTTTGCATCAACCCTGTACGCGGCAGGATGAGAGGTTGGCTCTATCAGTAAATCAGTTATTAGTCATCGACTTTGTTTGTTAGTTTGCGGAAAAAGAGTTTGATAGAGTTTCATGGTACAAAGTAATGAAGGTATGTCTGGTACACGAGAAGACGGTCCATGTGACTTACGGTGATAAGACCGTAATAAAAATTAGTAGCTATAGAAGTAATTTTTAAAATATACATTTAATATTTTTTTATTATGATTTTTTAGATATGTATATCTTCTAAAATGTTACCCAAGTTTTATAATATAAGCACACAGAAATATATATTTTAAGTTATTTGTACTTGTAAACTTATAAAGCCTACTTAGTATAATCCAAGAGGGACGCAGGGGAAATGAAACTAAGAAAAATAATTTTGAACGAATAATTTAAAACTGAATATTTCACTAACGCACTACATTCTTTAAAGTCCTACCCAAAGATACTCCACATCATAGGATACTTAAGAAGAAAAAATAACACTCAAATCATACGTGTAGAAGAGCTACCTTCAAATTTATACATATTATTCTACCACTTTAAAACACTTTTAAACAGATAAAACAGCCCATACTGTGACTTTGAGTGTTTTATGCAGGAGTTTTTGATGCTTTAATTTCAGATTAGTGTTCCTCCAATAACGACAATTTTGTCTATTTACATGACCATTTAGGTGGAAGTGTACCTCATCTGAGAAAAAAAGGTGAACCGCTCTACCATTTCGTTTGCAAATTGCAACCTAGTGGCATGCACCTGAGGTCTTAATTCAGCAATATTTTGATTTAATAGGGATGTAGACGTAAATCTTTCTTAAGAATTCAGTTTAATGATTCAGTTCTTGGCACGTTAAGGAAAACAAACCGCTTTCGAGTTGAAAGTCCAGGTTGGTCACGAACAGACGATTTCACTCGCTCCACGTTTTCGGGGTCCCTCGATGTTCTAGGCAGGTCAGATTGAGGCAAATCCATTATTGAACCCGTCTTCTCAAACTTAAGCACCCTTTATTTAATTAACACGCCTATAGAGCTTGAGCGCGATAGAGCTTGATTTTTGTGTCGTATCTTGCAATGATGGCAAAATTTTCGTTGAGCTGAGGTTTCAGAATCGTTGTTTCGATAGTAGTCGCGTGCACAAAACGCACGTTGACTACCGTTCACCGCTGAACGACGTCATGGTACTAAATTCCCATTGGCCGGTTTTGCAATGCGTAACCCCTCCACACCGCACCACCACACCGATTCTAATGTTAACGGACTTTTGAGCCACCCTGTACTTTCATGTGTACTTAGTAAAAAGCTGTTATTTTGGAATTACGAAAGTAACATATGAACAGAAAAATATTAAACTGCAACACTTTACTCTTAAAAGTGTAGAAAAAGTTTGGGAATTTTTTAAAAGAATAACTTTGTTTTTATGCCATTTTCAATAATTACAATTCGATTGAATATGGTAATCAAGATATTTTTTTGGTTGCAATAAATTCCATTCTTAACCTAATTTTAAGTAAGGTTTTTAATTCCCAGGTTAATTGCAAGACTATTTGATCTATACGTATAATAAAAAAATTTAATGATGTAATCTGTACGTTGAAACTCCTTGGAAAAACGTTTATTACATGAAACAGAACACGAAATTTGTTTGTTTGTTAGTTCGCGTAGCACGGAAAAGCTGCTAGACATATTTCATTACTTTTTATATAGGTAAGTATTTGGACAATTAATTTGGACTCTAATTACGATACAACCACACACCAATATCGATTTTAATGGAAACAATCAAAAAGTGCTTGATGGGTTTATAAACACAATGACACTATACGTACATTACGTCAAGAGAAACGCGGCAACTGGCGCTGACACTGAAATTGTATTTACAAATAAACCACATAAAACTAAGATAGGTGGTAGAGGCTAGCTGTAGTTATCTGACTGCAGCTCGTATTGGGCTGGCTCGACCGGGGAAGGCCCACCTTCTCACAAAAGACCGACGTGTAGTAACCAAATTCATTTGGTTATGTTCCTTCGACGAGTGAGAGAAACGGGAAGTCCAACCCCCCCCCCCCCCCCAGTTAAAGTATACACCAGGAGGGTACCGGCCTTGATGAAGCCGGGGACCCCCTCCCTAAGCATAATCGGGAGAATGATCCTCGGATTTTGCTCGGGCTGCCAGTTGTCGTCGTCGTCGTCGAGGGCAAACGACGGCAAACAGCGGCACCCTGCTCCACTCTAGATGTGGACTTTTGCAACATCCGGGGGGTTTCACTCGAACCTAAACGCCGTCCACTACCACCTTGAGACGGCGCAGCCGACCTTGTTGTTTTT
Organism: Melinaea marsaeus rileyi; assembly: GCA_918358865.1. Classification (NCBI taxonomy): domain Eukaryota; kingdom Metazoa; phylum Arthropoda; class Insecta; order Lepidoptera; family Nymphalidae; genus Melinaea; species Melinaea marsaeus. The sequence continues at coordinate 45,218,321 of OU911083.1, read as the reverse complement.
GACGGAGACGCAGATATCTCAACCTAGCCACACAGCGTACCTATCATACCCCGGGTATAAACTAGGACATCATTTTATACCACACGCCGGGGTATTTGTGTTCGTAAGGGAGGATATCTGCTACCGTCACCTTCAGATTTTTGAAGGTCGGGACTTGTCCATGCTCTGGCTGCGCGTAGACACGGACGACCACGTCAGAGTCTACGCTTGCCTCTACAGGTCCCATAGCGAAGATTTACGACTTGCTTTCACAGACTCCCTCCGCCGAAGTCGTAGTCCTTGGGGACTTCAACGCGCACAATACCGAATGGTTAGGGTCACGTACAACCGACTACGCGGGGAAATCTGTTTTTAACTTTACTCCGGCAAATGGTCTATCTCAACTGGTAAAGACGCACACTCGTCTATCGGACGTGGACAGCCACACGCCCTCTTTGTTGGATCTTCTGCTGACTACACATGCAGAAAAGTACCAGGTCACTGTCGAGGCTCCCTTAGAGTCCTCTGATCACTGTCTGGTACGGAGTGTAGTGCCCATTCAACGTCCGGCTCGCACAAGACCTGCGACTCGACGCGTTTGGCACTACAAGTCAGCGGATTGGGATGGAATGCGGTCCTTTTTTGCATCCTACCCATGGGGGCCGATTTGTTTCCCTTCCAATGATCCTAGTGACTGCGCTGCGGCTGTAGCTAATGTGACACTACAGGGCATGGAAATATTTGTACCAAGCTCTGTGGTACCACTTGGTGGCAGATCGCGGCCTTGGTTTGATGCGTCTGTCAGGGCTGCAGCAGCTGGCAAACGGTAGGCTTATCAAGCTTGGGCCAATGCGTTAGTCACTAAGGATCCGAACTCTAGAGTTCCAAAGAGGAAATACAACCGTGCCTCCAGATTCTTCAAACGGCAAATCACTAGAGCAAAGATCAAGCATGTCGTCCTATGGGGTTCCCGAGAGTTTGTGCAAGTGGATCAACAGCTTCCTCACTGGGCGGAGCATGCAGGTCGTTCTCGACGGTTTTTGCTCGGACCCCAAACCCGTGAACGCTGGTGTACCCCAAGGCTGCGTTCTATCCCCAACTCTGTTCCTCCTGCTCATTAATGATATGTTGGATATTCCCAACATACATTGTTCTGCGGATGACAGCACTGAGGATGCGATATATTCCGGTCGTGCAGGTCTCTCTCTGGAAAACGTCGATGAGTGCCGAAAGAAACTTGTGTCTTCAATAGAGACCTCCCTGGAGATGGTCTCTGAGTGGGGTGAACTGAACCACGCACAGTTCAATACCCTAAAGATGCAGGTTTACTCGTTTACCACTAAGAAAATCCCATTTGTCGTATCACCGCTCTTCGAAAGCACTCCTCTTATTGCCTCGCCAAGTATCAGAATACTGGGTCTCGACATTTCGAGCGATTGTCAGTTTCGTAGTCATCTGGAGAGCAAGGTCAAGTTGGCCTCGATGAAATTGGGAGTGATAAATAGAGCGAGGCAGTATTTCAAACCTGGCCAAAGACTTGCGCTCTATAAGGCGCTGGTCCGGCCACACATGGAGTACTGTTCTCATCTCTGATCCGGATCACCCCAATATCAGCTTTTACTATTTGACCGCGTACAATGGAGAGCCGTTCAGATTGTCGGGGACCTAGTGCTCTGCGAACGGTTGGACTCTTTGGCATTGCTTAGAGACGTGGCTTCTTTGTGCGTCTTCTACTGCATTTACAACGGGGAGTGTTCCAAAGAACTATTCGATCTGATGCCTACCGCCGAATTTCATCACCGCACAGCTCGCCATCGCCTCCTTTACCATCCATACCACCTGGATGCGTGGCGATCTTCCACTATGCGATTTTCAACTTTTTTCCCACGGTCCACTCGAATGTGGAACGAACTTCCTTCGGCGGTATTTCCAGATCGATACGACTTGGGTACCTTCAAAAATATTCCTATCTCCAAGGCCGGCAACGCTCTTGTGAATCCTCGGATGTTGCAAGAGTTCATGGACGGCGGTGATCACTTAACAATGGTGACCCGCAAGCTCGTTTGCCCTCCTATAACTTAAAAAAAAATTAAAAATGAAAGTAAAGAAAAAAGAGACACATAAAACTAAATAACAAAAGAGAAAATTATTAATCGATACTGATCTAGTTTTTAACATATAAAAGTCTAGGGTCAAAAATTTTATCTAAATATTTGTTTAAAAAATATATTATTAACATACTTTACTAGATAAGATGTTTCATTATGACTAATACATAATATAGACTTTCCTTTAACAATTGTAAAATTAATGTAGTAAAAGCAAAAACAAAAAGCATAGTTTTAAAGAACTAATAAGGGTTAGACACCGATAGAGTTTATTTCAGAGTTTAGCATTTTAAATAAATATTTTACCTTTATCTGATTAATCTTATAAAGTATGAGTGTTCGAATTCTTGTGAGTGTGAGTATCCTGCGTGCGCGTGTGCCATATTTTAAATTAGGGTAGGTCAGTTTCCACAAGGTTATGGTCAAGGACCGAAGTAAAAGAAGTTAAAAACTCGTTTGGATTAACCCTTGGTTAACATAACCTATTTTTTGTTCTACCTTTTTTAGAAATAAATTATAACCTACGTTACTTCCTGGTAATGTAATTTAGTGAAAAAATGGTTGTAAGTGGTCCAGTTGTTCTTGAGCCTATTCGATACAAAGAAACAAACAAAAAATCTTTCCTTTTTATAATATTAGTATAGACAATCTTTTATTTCGGAGAAACCTTTGATTATAACTCAAATTAGATTAACATTTTATCTTTAATTAGATGAAATATATCTGTCTTTCTATCAAAGAAAGTAATATTGAAGATTAATAATAAGTATCATAGTTATATATGTTATGTAATGAAAGTATATTCACCATTTCCATCTTCACTTAATAATGTAACTTGAACACATGAGATATAATAATAAGATTATTAGTAGCAATACACTATAAATATTAAATAGCAACACAACTTTTCAAACTTTGATAATACCGTACGCCATTCCCGAAATATTTATATCATTTAAATCTTTATAGTCCAAGAAACAACAATAAAACGGCTTAGTTAAAAAACATTATCTACCAATGTAACCAATAACAAAGTCAATTATTAATAATTCTTCAAATTCTGTAATTAATAAGCGTAGATCGTTTGTAAAAAAATTTGGGAGCAATCTGACACCTAGGTGGAGAGGCTGGAGCGGAGGTGCATTAAATATTAATAAAAATAATTAGGAATAGTTCAAGTTTGCTTAAGTGAGGAATAATTAGAAGAATCTGAGATCTGAAAACATTTTTAAATCGAAATATCAGAAATGAAACAAAAAACGTTTGGAGATTAGCGAAGATTGCCTCGAGTACAACATTTTCTTCATTTAGCTTTAATGTTGGTGGAAAATAAGAAATATAAAAACAGAATAATTGTATAAATTTATTTATGGCAGGAATGTCTAATTTAAATTACTAGGAAAAACTTAAAATAAATAATTTTATATCAAGATTTAAATATACTTATAAAATGGACATTTATATAAAGACAAACAAACAAAAAAACAAAAAATCCGAGTATATTAAAAGCAATAACGAAAACTAAAGATTCAACTCGCCTTGTTGAAGGCTCACAATTTTAAACACAATTTAACATGCATTTATTGCCTAGTGTTTGTTACAGACTCGCTATTGCTCGTGACTTCACCCTCAGAAAGAAATCAGTACTATTATATTAATATATAAGAGGTACTTGAACAGGAGACCATAAAACAGTGAAAGCATATTAAATTTAACTAGAAATAAAATAAAATAATCATCAAAATGGTCGGGAATCCAAACTATGTTCTCTGAGATAACGTCATAATTTGAAATTTAAGGCCACACGATGCTCTCGATCCAGGGCAAGTAATGAGATACTCTTGTGTATACTCCCGGCTCTCCAATATGCCCACACGACCTGCCATATGACGTCAGCCCCAATACTAAATACATGCAGTATACTTTGGGGTGTCTGATCTGCGCTGGTCCACCGCTGTCTCCCTAAAAAATACAATTTTAATATTAAGTGAATATATAATGAACAACCTGTTATACAATTACCCATGAGAAAACATACGCAAAACTCTGATAACTGAACTATAAAGTAGGTACGGTTTGGTTATGTCATAGTGAAATAAACTTTATTTATTCATTGTTTAAAAAATATATTAATTGTATGAACGAGATGTAGATTTAAAATATATTTCGACTGAATATTATTTGACTTACGTCACAAGTATCTGTTCTGTCAGTCTTATCTCCAAAGCACATTTGTGTCGCACTGTCGATACCGCGTAATAAGTTTCTATTCTTGAAGCGTTTGTGGTGAGCAATGCATTCAAAATCTTGAAATTTGGTTAGAAAAGCCTGAAAAGCCAAACGTATTACGTGGTGTAGATAAATAGCAACCTTTGTTCGATAAAGTATATAACTTAAATGACCTTCTGTAGATTGTCAGCAGGAGCTACTGTTCCTATTTTTGTGGTGCCCCAACCAGTCACAATGACCTCCGTGTCATTCACAGGAGAACCGTCGTGGAGACAGGCTGGTAAAGCGAGCGGGTTCAGAACCATTCTGAAACCATATAAATTTATAGGTCTTTTCTGACTCCTGTGTAATGATTTTATTGGTATTAAACAAATATAGTAATGCCAGAGAGTACTCTGGGTTTTTAAACTATCACTCGTATATTTATTTATTTCTCACTCTCTGTCAGTCTCCAACAACGCTATGTCATTGTATTTCTGAGGTGCATGATATCCTTTGTGTACGTGAATTTTCTGCACATCGTATACAGTTCTCCTAGAATCCGGTTCTGATCTGTTTAAAATACCAATCTTGATCTTTGTAACGGGACCACTAAAAGAAAATAAAAAATTATTTGCTAAAAATGCGATTAGACAGATTTATTTCTTAATTAGCAAACTATTTATGATTTTGTACAAATTAATTATTAATTATGCTACGGTATATAACCCAGTAAAACGTAATATGGCTAATTACTATTTTTATAGGCTTCTTATTAGAAGTTTTTGAAAAAACTTTTTTATTATATTTTCGTATGTTTTATATTTCGTATAATTAAAGGTATAATTAATGATTGTTTCAATCGTAGCATGAATTCTAATCAAAATGATGCAAAGTGCAAACCCTAAAAATTACTACTAGTGTTCAGTTTAAACCGTTTCTGTAGTACCCAAGCCGTCAGTCACACAAACAAGCTCCGCCACTTTGTATGTTTTTGTATGTATGTTTGTTGTAGTGTATCTGTTGCAGTTTAGCTTTACAAGGTTTAATCTTTTGTCCATTTATTTACTCAAGTGCTACTTTACCTAAGAGAACTTTTAATACAATGAGCCGCTGTGAGCACAAATCTCGGGCTGACTATGATACCACCGCATTTCCAATCAATGGTTGTAGTTCCAAAACCAAGCAGTGCCTAGAAATTAAAGTACAATGGTGCTGTTTAAAATAATAATAGTGTCAGACGGTGCAAGTGACATTATAAAATCAAATATGCTTCCATTAATAAAAACAATATAGAAAACTTCTTATGGCTTATTGAAGCCAACAAATGTTTTAACGTATTTTACCATGTGCGGGAACTCTCCGCGCGAAGCTTTCCTTCCATTAATGATCAGGCTCTCTGGATTCCACGTACAGAAATCGGCTCTCGTCTTTTTTTGTCCTGGAAGAGGACTCTCCACACACGGATATAAGTACTGCTCCTGATAATATAGACATTCTGAAAAATATAAAGTTTTACAATTCAAAGCAGAGTTATGTTGGACGTAAAACCAAGATGAAGGTTACGTAACGATAAGAAGGCATTAATTTTTGATTTATTGAAAAAATCAGACCAAAATTGGATAAGTATATTTAGTAGTAATTTTCGGAAAATTAATAATTGATTAATATTTAAAATTAATTAATCCAGTTAACCCATAATTTTTGGGTGGATTTACTATCATATAATTTATAAGTACCATTAGTATAATAATTTGTTACCTAATTAATTATAATATGTATTTATTATTTGTTCTCATTTCTATTCCTTAAACAGAACTCTACAAATATTTCTCTTTCTCTACATTTCACTGACGATGGCATGTTTCCGAATACAATTTTGTGACCAAAATAATTTAAATATTGTATTATGGTATTGTAGTATTTAGTACTTACTGTCAAACGCCTTTTGACCAATCTTTGGAGCAGTTAAGTTAAAAGGCACTGGTGGACAGTCTTCCAAGTTAACGCCGTTTTTGAAGATGAATTTGGGCTCAGCCGCAGGGGTAGTGGTTTTTCTATATGCAAAGGAAATTTTACCAATACTGTAAAAAACAGAATTCGGATATCAAATTACGGTAGTTTAATGAAAACTAACTAACATTATGGCGGAACCAGCTTTTGCAAGCCAGATTTATTGATTTAAATCATTATATTTACGGTAGAACCGTCAGAAGGTTCAAAGAAACGTGTTTTGAAATATATATTATAAAATAACTACCAAATTGAGAATGCTATTACACAATTCATTCACTCGTGCCTGCGGCGTGCCTGCACGTAGAGAAAATAATGTTTATAACGTTCAAATATTTAAATCGCCTTATATAATAAATATACTCTTTCATGCATAACTAAATGCAATATCGTGAACATTGTGATAAGTAATGTAATAAAATAAAGATTAATTACTTGCTACGGGGCAACATCCGTCTTCTTAGTTTTGGTCGGCGCTTTACACCTTTGCAACATATTATCGGCACTCGGTCTTTGAAGGAGCACAGCTAAAATAATAAAAGAAGTTAAATTCACCTTACACTGGCTTGATGGTACGAGAAAATTGCAGTTATTACACATACACATTTAAAAAAAAATTGCAAATATCTAACCAACTTTGGGCTTGAGTTGGCCTTTTTATATACATTGCTATAATAGGTTAGGACCAATTACTCTTTAAACCTGCAGACGAATGACAGCAGCTAGGATCCTAGCACTACGCCTCAATCTTTTCTTTCATGTGCAGATTCATTTATTTTTATATATTCAGAATACGTTTTAATGCGTCAATTAGAAAAGTTTCTGAGGTACTGTCAATCGAAATATTTTGATTATCCTTTGTCGATCAGCGATAAGTTTTTTAGAGTCGTATTTTAAATATTTTTTTCAATAACAATAAGTCTTCAAAATGTCATGTATATTTTGATTAATAGTCATATAGTGATTTTGATTCAGAATCCGACACCTTACTTTTTATGTTTTTTTAATCTTCATCATATTAAGAATATAATAATAAATTGTTTTATTTTCCGATAAACACTTATAATGTAATTTATTAGACTAAAATAACAAATACTTTAATATGCATTTACTGTTGCCATTTGATAAAGTTCCAATTACATTAGGACCTCAATTTAATAGTCTAAGGCTGTCTGTGTGACTGTCTAGATGACTAGGTAAGTCAATCGTGATATCATCTTACTAATACTATAAAAAGAAAAGAGTTGTTTGTTTGATATAAACGAAACCAATTTAATCATTATTTCAAAATAATGACCTTATATAATATATCGTTACACTGTATAACAGAGCCCACTTTTATTAAAATTCAGTCTAACAAAATCTACATTTATGAAGCATATCGGAGAGAAAAGCACGTTGCTATTTTAAAAATGATAATCTTATTTCTCAATAATTAAAATATTAAATCACAGAATCTAAACACGACACACATTCCAGTTATTATGCCAATTATGTTCGCGAACGCAATCGCGAGAAAAGGATTGTTTAAAAGTCAATCCGAGCTCCAATTACCTGTGGCTTTATTCTCAATTTTATACGTCGCAAGGCCGAAGCACAGTCCTGGACGCGCGTACAGACGCCCGGCCTTCCTCCAGGACACCGGTCACCTAAAATAATAAAAAGACCTACAATACCTAGATACATTATTATGAAATACCTCACAGTGGAGTCAGTGTTGGTTTTGTACCCAAAAACCTCTTTTTTACGACTATTGTACCTAATATAGACTATTCATAAATAATTATAAATTTAATGTGTTAAGTACAAAAAAGTTAGCATAATTTACAAGAACTAATGAGGCTTAGACACCGATAGAGGTCAATTAAGAATTTAGCATTTAAAAAAATATATTTTACCTTCTTCCTGACAATTGAGTAATGATAGGAGCGTAACACGTAAGATGACGAGAAACAGTATCTTGATCTCCATTACTGAAGCAGCAGAACTGAAATATGTACCAAAGATTTTTAATTTGTTTTAAAAATCATATTGTTAAGGTGACGAATAATCAATAATGACTCGAACCTGCGACTTCTATTAGAAGGTTGCAATATTACGATCCAGTATCTACTATGTTTATAAATCATAAACTCCAAATTAAAAAATGGAAACATGGGAAAAAAATAACGTGTATTGTTTTTTAAAAATCCCTTCATAATATAAATTCAAATAAATATTGTATATGCACAAATAAAGATGTAGCTTTCATCTGAATTAATAAGAAAGAAAAGTCCAAAACGACATTGTCAATAATGTTACATTTGTCACGTGACTGGCGCAGTTATTCGATTTATCAAATTAGAAGTAATAAATTTAAATTCAGTGTTTACGTTTTTTTTTCAAAATATTAATATTAACAGTTCTGCTTTAGTATAACATTATTTGTGATTAATTCAGCAAAAACAAATATAATGTCTTCTTCGTCAGCTGTATGTATGGACTCGTCATTTTTATTTATTCACAAGTTTTTTAAGTAACAATGCTTACAGGAGACATGAATTTCTTTAGAACTATCATGTCTTTCCTGTTTTCACTAGTTACACATCTTTTTATAGAATATATTAAAGGCTGTAGGATATATTTTCAACATTTTTCACATTTTATGGTCTACCTTATATTGACGGAATTAATTTCGGAATCTTCATTGTAGTCACAATTGAACTGAGTAAGGTGTGGTTTGGATTTTTCTGACTTTATCCAGCGCATTTTAAAACAATCCCAGCGCATTTTAAAACAAAAACCCAGTACTATTCTCTTAATGATCTAATTTACCAAAAGGTTTTGTAGAAAAAAAAGAGTCTTTTTACATGTTTTCGCTGTATTGTATTTTGTTTTGATTATATGTTCCAATCATCTGGCGAAAAAAAAATTAGGATTTTTTTTTGCATGTCTCTCAATAATCAAATCTGAATCATTGGGCAAAACGTTATTTATGATAGTTTACTAAACATTTACTTTACTTTTATTCTGATAAGACGACACTAGAAAATTCACCGTTATCTTTCAGCGCCAGCGAGTGCATTTAAGTTGAATTATCACTACACGGATTACTAGTTACGGAGTTAATCAGAATGGCTTCTGAAATAAATAAACTATTTTTCAGTGGCCAAAAACTGTTTGTCGTTTAATGATATCAATCTTTATTGTTGAGAAACTTTTACCAACACTTTTTACACATAAAATTAATATTTCTCAAAGTGTGGAATTGAGCGGTTTGTATGAAAATTATAAAAAAATAATATAGACGTACAATTCTCAAAACAGTTCCTAAGACACTTGACCTTCACCGTGAGATAACTGGATACATTCTGTTGACGTGCCTGTCTTTAATGTAATATTTAATTAATATTTTAAACTTATATACTTATACAATAACAATAAAATTCTTAAAACAAAACAAAAAAAATTATCTAAACAAGTATATGTTTTGGAAAGAAACAGATTCTGTTGTTTATCTCAATGTTTTAATATTTTTCATTAAAATACTTAATGATTGATTGAAATATATATATACGACACACTCACTGCTCATCACTCGGACTGGCTAGGAACTAGCTCATAGTAGCGGTGCCTGCCACACGGATCCGCGTAAACGTTAATGGCGAGTGAGCTTTGTTTCGCGTGGCCACTCTGGGAATATGTGGCCAGTCAACTTACGAGTATTTGATTTATACTTACAGTATCGAAGTCATACTCATTTGTGTGTGTATGTGTGTGTGTTTGTGTGTGTGTGAGATATGACCATTGACATTGGACCATTTAAGGGACGTTTACAATTTAAATCCCGATTTGAATCGTTTTCATTCAGTTTATTTTGATCAAGATCCTGAATTAGTTTCAAAATTAAAAGTTTTGGAAATTTTTTGTAATATATTAGGACGCAAAAACACACTTACGGATCAAATGTCCATGATATTAGTGAATGAACCACAACCATCCATTACCACCACCATCCACTGGGATATGAGTATTTGGCACTCGACCACTCGGATCCGAAAAGTGATTTTATTAATTATAATAATAATAACAATATATATTCACACATAATTTCAAACATTCATTTGAACTTCATTAAAATTCACCTTAAAAAACTGTGTACCTCTAGTTGTATTTTTATTTATTTTTAAAATAGTTTCAACGCCACTTGTACAAAATTCCATATAATAATCAAACCTGCTCCCAAAATTTTTCAAAAATGGCTTCGGAAAGACGACCTCTAAGGGAGAGGAATGCGGACATCCGACAGACTTGCCCAAGGTGAAACGGAGACGCTTCACCGTCGCTCGACAAAATAACATTTCAAAATACAAACACAAGTGACACAAGTGAATGTGCTACAAGTAATAGTGTATAAATGGTCACTGGTATTGATTTAAAGTGGAAAAGATGTAAATATATAAAAGATATTATTAATCCTCTATAAAAAGATATAACATAATCGTATATATATGATATAAAATGACACTAAAAGTATATTATAAATATTCTGATTATATAAATGCTTATCTCGCACTAAGCAACAATCAAACTAACAATCGCATGTGTGTGTGTGTGTGTGTGTATGTATTAGTGATGGTGTGTGTGTGTGTGTGTGACGCATCGAACGCGTGAATTCCAATTGTTTTGGCGACTCCTCACATAAATATGGCTTGATTTAAAACATTAATGTGGTTTCAAATGGAAAATTGTAAAAAAAATATAGTTTCGTTTTTGTCCCGTAACAATTGCATTATACCAAAGAGGTTTATATTATAGAAATCTTAGTCACTGGCTATTTAAAAAATAATATATATTTATATATTATGAAAAAATAATATATATATGTATATACATACTTACTCAGACTAAACAGTTAAAATAGTTTAATTATATTGTTATTGGGCAAAGGGAAAGTTCCTGTGAAAGATTTTAATCTTTGAAATCAGAAATGATATAACTAAAGTTTTGAAACAAGTTGATATCTAAGAATCGGTCAGCAATAGCTGCCACAAAGGCAAGAGTAAAGTTTTATTTCAATTAAGGCATACGTTGCACTTCATTAGACTTCAGTGACACGCTCCCAAAGGGCAGTTGAAGAACATGTAGCTCTATAGACACTCTTTTAACTTATTATTAATTTACGTTTTGTTATAGTACTGGCTCATAGGCCACAGCCATCAAAGAATTGAATTCAAGTAAAGCGCTGTCTGTGTTCTAAAGAATACAAAATTAACTAAACTCATCAGTAGTAGTTTTATTATGATCTAACATTTACAGGATTGAAACTAAACATTCTAAACTATAATTATTGGTTTAAGTGGAGCAACATGTGCTGTTATCAAATTTGTTATTGTCAGGTCTCCCTATAATGTTATAGTTCTTATCATAATAAGCTTTGGATATAGGAAGGCCCTTGCTTCATTCCTAGAAAATGACTTTTTTGATTTTTAAAGAAACATAATTTAATACTAGTAGTTATGATACCAGAAACGACAAGGGTTGTGATTATTAAATTTAGAATATGAATAGTATTTAAGACACTGATGATAAAGAAGGTAAAGAAGTTCTTGTTAGGTTCCATCCCCTAAAGGGTTAAAATTAGTATTAAAATTAAAATTTAGTGTGAAAGTAGCACAATTTACAAAATATGTATAATCTTTTATATTGTTTAAGATTTCTTCACAGACGGGCGAGCTCACTTGTAGAGCTACTATTAACATAATTGCGCTCTCCGAACACGTTTACTCCATAACTTAAAAAAGTAGTAATTTTTGGCCCTGTTTATATTTGAACAGATGTTCTAACGCCTATATATATTTAGTATATCATTACTTACTTGTAGTCAGATTGTTTATAAAAATAGGCTAACCAGTAGCGATCCGATCTCTAGATTCTAGTATTTAGATTAGAAATGACGCGAGCAAAGACTATTACTAAGACACAGAGTTAGAATAACCATATTTAATTATTATTAATTTCCGAGTTCCACAGCTCCGAGGGAAACAGCTCACTAAATAATATCTCAAGATCTTGATTTTCTTGTTTCAACAAATCGTCAAAAAAATGACTGAGTTTGTTTCATTGCTTTTGATAAAAAACATAATGATCTTGTAATTAACAAAAAACATAATGGATAAGTACACTTTTATATGTATTTTTTATTATCATATTGTATTTTCATAGCATTATTACACAATTAAAGAGTGAACGAAGAATTTTTTACTTTTTATAATGTTAAAATATATTTTGGAGAATTATTATAGAAAAAGATTGTACAATTATATTACAAATTTCTAAATTGTATGCTATATTACTTCCTGCGACTTCACCCAAAAGGGCTGTGCAGTGTCACAAGTTCGGAAGAGTATTACCAAAGGCAATATGGGTAATATTGCATTTGGTACATTTCAAATGTACTTTCAAATATCATATTAGATGTTAAATGAAATTACATCTTGTCCAAATAAATAAATAAATCCTCATCATTGTAATAGCAATGTCTGTCCAGTGTCCAGTTTTAAATTCATTTACTAAATATTAACTTTTTGTTCAGTTTATTTAATGCTCCATTATCACATATGTATATATTCTCTTTTCTGTCAGTTTGTTACAAATCGGCAAATTCTTTTATTTTATTTACATTAATAAATTGTAGGTTTTATTATTGACTTAAACATATGATTCGATATTTTGTTTTACGTTAATTTGTATTGGGATTTCTTTATGCAGCGCTGCATTCTAGGGTTAGCGTAAAGGGTTTGTAACAAATATGTCTTTCACTATCTGGCGGAAGTGGTTACAAGGATACCGAATATATATAATTATATTTGAGATTAATCAGTTCACGGGAGGGGTGCAAGAGTTCAAATACTAGGTTCGATTCAAACAAGACACAAGCAAGTCCACTGTTGAGGTTATCTGATTATTCCATTATATTAGTTTTGTCAAGTTTCTTATATGTTAAATACGAAGCCTTTCATTAGAATCTGCTCCTTTTGATAATAGAGAAACTTGTTCAAAGACAAAGTGTCAAAGCAATTACAAGTAAAAAATGGGCCCAAAATACCACCCACCAAAATAAATGCTAGAATAACAATATTATTGGATTTATCAGTGTCTCATGAAATGAATACGTTATATGGAATTAGAATTTTATCATAAATCTGATACAAGCCAACATGCAATCATTTCTAAGTTTCAACTGAACTTCCAAAAGATGGCGCTGCTTTTACGATTTACTTACAACCAAACGTTGCAAAAAAATAATATTAATAAAATAATAGTAACAGTAATCAAACCTATAATAACAATTATAAGTTTTTTATGTTATTTGTAGATATTGTAACAAATAAATATAATATAATCAAATTTATTTAAACATCATTAACACAGAACTCTTATCAGTCACTCATATCCAAAACATCACAATATAACTATGTTATATCTAGCGTGACATTGTCATTTTTATTTCAAGTAATTTGGGAAAAGCCAAAAGTAAGCACGTGTTGAGATGAACTTTTAGATGTCATACTTTAAATCATCTCTCTCTCTTATTCATATCCACTGAAACTACGAGAGAGAGAGAGAAATATCGAAAAGGTTTACATGAGACGAGAAAATCTTTACAGAGAGATATTTTTCTATAACATACGCTGTGAATGATTTATTATTCATTATCGATATTCCGACTCTAATACTTATTCATTAAAAGATTTTCAGTAATATCATATAAATATGGTACAGCAGAAACCGGCAAATACTAACCTTTATTAACTTCACTGATTTTGTGCACTTTTATATATTTTAGGCAAATATTACATATACATTTTTAACAAAATTTACAACAATTACAAATCTCTGCCTCAACTAAATGTAGAGCTCATTCATACTCACTCTACATAACCTGACTAGCTTTGAAGTACTCTGACAGGTGTCATATCAATATAGACAAAAAAGATGACAATTAATATTAATTGAATTAATCATTTAATTTATTGAATACAAATTAATTAATGATAATTAATACATTTAAACATATAATTAATTATGAAAATATATTTTTTTTTATCAACTTTGTTATGATAAAAAAAATATACATTAATGAATAAATGTTGCTAGATAAATAACGATATAAAACCAGATAATAGTGAGTGGTTAAACTAAATATACTACAACCACTTCATAATAACAGAGAATTACTTTTATCATATGACAATATGTTATTAGTATCTTCAATGCATTTTATAACGAATAACTCCAATAAAAATCGTTTTTTTACAAAAGATACAGTCCCAATGAAATAAAAAGAAACTAGTATGTTAATAAATTGTACACATTGTACAATGACTAGTCGTATTTAACACACACATTTTTCACATAAAACCCACTATTTCAAATAAACAAATATCACTTCATATTATTATAAAATACACACTAACCTGCATTTTACACTGAATACACATGTTTTACTCTTTAATAGTTCAATTTATATGAAGTAACTTATTATTATAATTGAACGCCCGATCTAACCAACACGTCGAAGACAACTGAAGAGGAAAACTTTAAATATATATTAAATTGATGTACAATTTTTTGCAATCTAATTTGAGCACAATACGAGGGCCAAACTGAAAGTTTTTAGAACTGGCCACTTAAAAGCATTATATTAAAAAAAATAGTTTAAATTTTGAAAATAGAATCTTTACCAATATTATTGAGTGTACATTTCATTCATTTGTCATTTGTTTTACGATTTGGCGGCAAATTGAAAATTGTCTGTGCACGTCAGAATGAATTTAAGCCGAGAAAATTTTCGTGCAATGATTTTTTATGACTTTCGATGTCATTTAAGTCAACAAGAAAGTTATGATAGACTTCGATTGGCTTTTCACGATGAAGCCCCATCTCGTGCCACAGTTTACAACTGGTTTAATGAATTCAAATGTGGTCGAACTAATCTCACCGATGATTTGCGTGAGGGACGGCCTTCTACAGCGACGACTGAAGATAATATCAGTGTTGTGCGGCGTATGATAGAGACTGACAAAAGAGTGACATATCAGCAGATTCGGACAAGTCTAGGCATAGGTATGAGTCAAGTGCACAAAATCCTCCATGAACATTTAGCGGTCAGGAAGCTTTGTGCCCGCTGGATACCGCTTAATTTGACCGAGGCTCAAAAACTCCGCCGTGTTGATTGGTGACGAGAAATGATCCAAAAATTTAACGGAGGTGACTCAAATGCTGTGTTCGACATACTAACGGGTGACGAAAGCTGGATTTACTGTTATGATCCGGAAACCAAAAGACAGTCTGCTCAGTGGGTGTTTCCTTCCGAAGAGTTGCCAACTAAAGTGAAGAGAGGTCGAAGTGTTGGAAAAAAGATGGTGGCCTCGTTCTTCGGAAAGACAGGTCATTACGCGACAGTAGTCTTAGAGGATCAGAAAACGGTTAATGCAGAGTGGTATACTAACAATTGTTTGCCACTTGTCTTGGAAAAAGTTCGAGAGAAACGACCTCGCAGCAGGATCCTCCTTCATCACGACAATGCCTCGTCGCACACCGCCAGGTAAACGATCGACTATTTGGTGACCTCAGACGTGGAATTACTGGGTCACCCGCCGTGTAGCCCCGACCTCGCACCCTGCAATTTTTATTTATTTCCGAAAATAAAAGAAAAACTTCGAGGAAAACGTTTTATAGACGCCGAAGAAGCAGTGGCTGCGTTTCAAAACGCCGTCGAAGAGACCCCTAAGGCCGAGTGGGCAAGGTGCTTTTCTCAATGGTTCCATCGAATGCAGCGATGTATTGATGTAAATGGACGCTATTTTGAAAAGTTACAATAAAACTAATAACTTGCTAGAATGCTTAGTTTTTGATTTTCTAAGAACTTTCAGTTTGACCCTCGTACAACCACTTCATGACCGTAACTATACTTGAGCACGAATAGTTATTCTAATTTTAAACACTATGCCAAAGATTGTTTCTTCATTTGGCGATTACTCCAGTAACCAAGAAATCTCAGCTGTAAAATGTTATGAAGCAGAAGTTTTGAGATAGGGATTGATTTTGGAATGCAGAGTCTACGAAATTTAGATGATAATATTAGGGATCTTTAAGAAAAAATGCATAGCAATATTTTCATTTTTTAATTTCACATTTAGATTTTCGACCAACTTAATAAAATTCTAAATGGACAATGAGTTCAAGATCAGGAGTACCAGTCTGAAAGTAAACATTAATTAAAAATTCCAATGTTCTGTTACCGATCAAGTCAGCTAGAGTCATGACTCCAATAGTGTTATGAATTGGAATTGTATTTTTATTTAATTTATTTAAAATATTTAATACTATAAAAGTAATGGAGAAAGTAAATTAGCGAGGCTGTATATTTTGTTAGATGAATCTTTTATATATTATACGTATTAGGACATTCTGTAAAATTTAATTGTGGTAGATTAACTTCTCATCAGTCCCGTCTAGTTCCTGTGATGTTCTCCTTGTTATATACCACTAACACATAGCCAGAAGTAAACGAGTACATCTGTTACGATATTTATTCAACAGATGGCGTTTGTCTAAATAAACGTTCCTGAATATTAATAATGTTATTTAAGGTTCGTTCCTGATGATAGAACAAATAGGGAGGCGAATAATAGTTTTTTTTATATTTTTAATTGAAAAATGTTCGCTTCACGTCACGCTTCAAACGGATTCAAACCTATGCGATATATACATGTAATAAAACAGTAACGAGACAAGTTTTCATCTAAAATAATAGTTTTTAAAAATGGGCTTAATACTGATAGACATTCTATATTCTAATGGGATGTTATAACTGCATTTTTGCACGTCCCGGAAAATTACCCTAAGGGCTACACTTATACAACTTCTCTAATTATTTTCATAGGATTTGGTGGGCTATTAGCTAATTATTTTATTAATCCACTTATCTTGAGGAAAAAACACAAAACGTGGTTTCGGTTGAAATACAATGCAACAAAACTACTATTGTATTGTAAAGAGACGTTCTTAATTAATTGTATTTTCTTTAAGGGAGTTTATTGCTGAATATAAAAATATTTGTAACAGTATCTTATTCTAGCACATCGGGGTTTCCGATTGTAGTGACAAATAGACCTCTTTCAGCTTCATCCATTCTTGTCTGTCTCTATATTTTCTTGACCATATTACTTTTCCAATGGTGTTAAGTTCACCAACCCATCTTTTCATTTGCCTTCCTTTTCTTCGTTGACCTTCACGTATAGATCATTCCGATTTCATTTTTATCCATTTCATTGTAAACAAGATAAAATCAAAGAAAAATCATATAGTTTGACAGCGAATGAATCACTAATTTCAAAACAGGAAGACACCTATTTGAAATAAATTTTAACCAGACGCCACAAATTTGCCGAGCTGAAAGTGGCCAGTTCATCTAAACACCATTTTATATGTAAGACAATTATATATTTCTTTATATTTTGATGAATAGTACTCCTTTAAATAATAATATTTTTGAGCAAGTTAAATCGTGCAGAAAACGGACGTTTTGAATGCTATGCATCAACCCTGTTCGCGGCAGGATGAGAGGTTGGATCAGTTATTAGTCATCGACTTTGTTTGTTAGTTTGCGGAAAAAGAGTTTGATAGAGTTTTATGGTACAAAGTAATGAAGGTATGTCTGGTACACGAGAAGACGGTCCATGTGACTTACGGTGATAAGGCCGTAAAGAAATTAGTAGCTATAAAAGTAATTTTTTAAATATACATTTCTTAAATACATTCTTTACATATCTATATCCGTAAAATATTACCTAATACACTGAAATATATGTTTTAAGTTATTCGTACGCGTAAACTTATAAAGCCTACCTAGTTTAGTCCAAGAGGGACGCGGGGGAAATGAAACTAAGAAAAATAATTTTGAACGAATAATTTAAAACTTAATATTTCACCAACGCACTACATTCTTTAAAGTCTTTCCTAAAGATACTCCACATCATAGGATACTTGAGAAAAAAAAATAACACTCAAATCATACGTGTAGAAGAGCTACCTTCAAATATATAGGGGAAGGGGGGGCATAGCGGGGCCACGGGGCAAAGCGGGGCGCGCTTTACATAGCTTGAAGTAAACGCTGTACGAACTGTCAGATGCGTCGCTATGGTTGATCCTTAGACAGCATGGGACCTTCATAAGCTACCCACGCCCTTTCGTCAAGTGTTCGTGTGATATAAACAAAAATATCAAAACTAGTGTTTTTCTTAAAATTTTTAGTGAAATTGAATATCAATTCTTTCTAAAACTTATTTATGTACTGTGGTGTGTTATAGTTTATTAGCAATCAAATTCTCTGGTGATTTTTTAATCAAAAAGCACACGGTGATTGAATGAAAGGTAAGATGGCCTCAGTTTCTCTTTAATTTTGGCTAAGCCGATGGGGCAATAGTGGGGTATGGTGCCCGGGGCAAAGCGGGGTACTCACACAAAAGCCCCACTTTGCCCCGTTTTAAAGATTTTAAGTTGTAATATATTTCTTTTTTACGTTTTTAGCTAATATGGTGCGCACATACAAGAGGAAAACTGAACAACATTCCTGGTCTATGCAAGCTATGAAATAAGCTGTACAATTTTGACCCGTAACATTTCACAACCATTGCAAAAATAACACAATTGGATAAGAATATGCAAACTCCTCCTAGGCAGCCTTCTCCACAACCTAGTTGTTCGTGGATGGTCCAGACAAACAGACTACAGAACAAATAATGGCGGTGAAGAAAGAAAATAGAAAAAATAAAATTATTTAGTTTGGAAATTGTGTTTCGTTATGACCACCCCAGTATGCCCCATAGGCAACCCCACTTTACCCCTATGCACGGGGCATAGCGGGGCAAATGCTTTTTTTTACTTAAGTATTCACATCTCGTAGATTAATTACGTTATCAACATAAATGTATCCATAGTCATTCGCAATGAATTAGGCTATGATTTAAAATAAACATTTTTAATTTAATCACATAATTTTTTTTTTTAGAAATGTTTAAACCTTAAGTACCCCACTCTGCCCCCTCTTCCCCTACATATTATTCTACCACTTTAAAACACTTTTAAACAGATAAAACAGCCCATACTGTGACTTTGAGTGTTTTATGCAGGAGTTTTTGATGCTTTAATTTCAGATTAGTGTCCCTCCAATAACGACAATTTTGTCTATTTACATGACCATTTAGGTGGAAGTGTACCTCATCTGAGTAAAAAATGTTTGTAAAGTTGGTAAACCGCTGTACCATTTCGTTTCCAAACTGCAACCTAGTGGCATGCTCCTGAGGTAGTAATTCCCGCACCATTTTGATTTAATAGGGATGTAGACGTAAATCTTTCTTAAGAATTCAGTTTAATGATGTTCTTGGCACGTTAAGGACAACAAACCGCTTTCGAGTTGAAAGTCCACCACACCACACCACAGACGATTTTACTCGCTCCGCGTTTTTGGGGTCCCTCGATGTTCTAAGCCGATCAGATAGAGGTAGATCCATTGTTGAACCCGTCTTCTCAAACTTGAGCACCCATTTTTTAATTAACACACCTAATGGAGCTTAATTTTTGTGTAGTATCTTGTAATGATCGCAAAACTTTCGTTGAGCTGAGGTTGCAGAATCGTTGTTTCGATAGTACCCGCGTACACAAAACGCACGTTGACTACCGCTCACCGCTGAACGACGTCATGGTACTAAATTGCCATTGGCCGTTCTTGCAATGCGTATTCCCTCCACCCCCCTCCGTTGACGCTGCTAGACGCGGCAACGGATTCAAATGTTAACGTTGACGTTTGGTCCACCCTGTACTTTCATGAGTACTTAGTAAAAAGTTGTTATTTTGGAATTACGAAAGAAACACACGAACAGAAAAATATTAAACTGCACCACTTTACTCTCAAAAGTATAGAAAAGATTTTGAAATTTTTTAAAAGAATGATTTTTTTTATGCCATTTTCAATAATTACAATTCGATTGAATATGGTAATCAAGATATTTTTTTGGTTGCAATAAATCCCATTCTTAACCTAATTTTAAGTAAGGTTTTCAATTCCCAGGTTAATTGCATGACTAAATGATCTATACGTATAATAAAAAAATTAAATGATGTAATCTGTACGTTGAAACTCCTTGGAAAAACGTTTATTACATGAAACAGAACACGAAATTTGTTTGTTTGTTAGTTCGCGTAGCACGGAAAAGCTGCTAGACATATTTCATTACTTTTTAAATAGGTAAGTATTATTATGGTCACGAGAAAATACAATTAATTTGGACTCTAATTACGATACAACCACACAGCGATATCGATTTTAATGGATTAACCAAAAAGTGCTTGATGGGTTTGTATGCAACTTTGCGCACGGATACTGGCACTGAGACGTTACGGAAACAAAGTATTGTTACCTCTATAACGGGCGTTAAAAAATCTTTAAAAAAACAGCAGCTGATTGTAAACAAGCTCTACAATTATATGACAACGCAGATGGCGCTCTTTCTTTTTCAAGTTCAATCAGAAATTCTGAACAAATGTTCAATACACACACAAAAATATACCTATTCCTTGCTCTAAGTCAAGGACGGTGGTGGTCACATAAAGCCAGGTGACCTGCATGCTTGTTTCCCGCCAATTTGCATAAAAAACACTACTTTAGTAAATACATTGTAGTAACAATAACATCTTTTGGATTTTTTCTGGGTTTAATTAAAAATACAACTACCGTTAGCGAAGCTCTGAAACGTTTCTAGATCTTGCCCGTTTGTAGAACGGGCCATTAGACTTATTTAGAAATAAACCACATAAAACCATTACTGAATTAATTGAATTACCTTATTATACTTTCTAAATTGCAGTTAGCAATCGTTAGGCATATGAAAGTGAATTACAAACAGCCCTATGTGTGTCCGTTCAATTGTGGTCAAGTAAAGGTTCTTGGTTTATAGAAACATGATTAAAAATCGAACATTTTGAAATAAAAATTGCTAATAAACATGTTAGTTATGTTCAACAAACTAAATAATTAGCTAATTGTAAATATATTATGAAAAAACGACATGAATTGAAAATTAAAGAGCAATATACAAAGGAGAGAAGATTAATAATCTAAATATGAGTGTTCGAATTCTTGTGAGTGTGAGTATCCTGCGTGCGCGTGTGCCATATTTTAAATTAGGGTAGGTCAGTTTCCACAAGGTTATGGTCAAGGACCGAAGTAAAAGAAGTTAAAAACTCGTTTGGATTAAGCCTTGGTTAACATAACCTATTTTTTGTTCTACGTTTTTTAGAAATAAATTATAACCTACGTTACTTCCTGGTAATGTAATTTAGTGAAAAAATGGTTGTAAGTGGTCCAGTAGTTTTGGAGCCTATTCGATACAAAGAAACAAACAAAAAATCTTTCCTTTTTATAATATTAGTATAGACAATCGTTTATTTCGGAGAAACCTTTGATTATAACTCCAATTAGATTAAGATTTTATCTTTAATAAGATGAAATATATCTGTCTTTCCATTAAAGAAAGTAATATTGAAGTTTAATAATAAGTATCATAGTTATATATGTTATGTAATGAAAGTATATTCACCATTTCCATCTTCACTTAATAATGTAACTTGAACACATGAGATATAATAATAAGATTATTAGTAGCAATACACTATAAATATTAAATAGCAACACAACTTTTCAAACTTTGATAATACCGTACGCCATTCCCGAAATATTTATATCATTTAAATCTTTATAGTCCAAGAAACAACAATAAAACGGCTTAGTTAAAAAACATTATCTACCAATGTAACCAATAACAAAGTCAATTATTAATAATTCTTCAAATTCTGTAATTAATAAGCGTAGATCGTTTGTAAAAAAACTTGGGAGCAATCTGACACCTACGTGGAGAGGCTGGAGCGGAGGTGCATTAAATATTAATAAAAAGAATTACGAATATTTCAAGTTTGCTTAAGTGAGAAATAATTAGAAGAATCTCAGATCTGAAAACATTTTTAAATCGAAATTTCAGAAATGAAACAAAAAACGTTTGCAGATTAGCTAAGATTGCCTCGAGTATAACATTTTAAACTTCATTTAGCTTTAATGTTGGTGAAAAATAAGAAATATAAAAACAGAAAAATTTTATAAATTTATTTATGGCATGAATGTCTAATTTAAATTACTAGGAAAAACTTAAAATAAATAATTTTATATCAAGATTTAAATATACTTATAAAATGGACATTTATATAAAGACAAACAAACAAAAAAACAAAAAATCCGAGTATATTAAAAGCAATAACGAAAACTAAAGATTCAACTCGCCTTGTTGAAGGCTCACAATTTTAAACACAATTTAACATGCATTTATTGCCTAGTGTTTGTTACAGACTCGCTATTGCTCGTGACTTCACCCTCAGAAAGAAATCAGTACTATTATATTAATATATAAGAGGTACTTGAACAGGAGACCATAAAACAGTGAAAGCATATTAAATTTAACTAGAAATAAAATAAAATAATCATCAAAATAGTCGGGAATCCAAACTATGTTCTCTGAGATAACGTCATAATTTGGAATTTAAGGCCACACGATGCTCTCGATCCAGGGCAAGTAATGAGATACTCTTGTGTACACTCCCGGCTCTCCAATATGCCCACACGACCTGCCATATGACGTCAGCCCCAATACTAAATACATGCAGTATACTTTAGGGTGTCTGATCTGCGCGGGTCCACCGCTGTCTCCCTAAAAATATACAATTTTAATATTAAGTGAATATATAATGAAAAACCTGTTATACAATTACCCATGAGAAAACATACGCAAAACTCTGATAACTGAGCTATAAAGTCGGTACGGTTTGGTTATGTCATAGTGAAATAAACTTTATTTATTCATTGTTTAAAAAATATATTAATTGTATGAACGAGATATAGATTTAAAATATATTTCGACTGAATATTATTTGACTTACGTCACAAGTATCTGTTCTGTCAGTCTTATCTCCAAAGCACATTTGTGTCGCACTGTCGATACCGCGTAATAAGTTTCTATTCTTGAAGCGTTTGTGGTGAGCAATGCATTCAAAATCTTGAAATTTAGTTAGAAAAGCCTGAAAAGCCAAACGTATTACGTGGTGTAGATAAATAGCAACCTTTGTTCGATAAAATATATAACTTAAATGACCTTCTGTAGATTGTCAGCAGGAGCTACTGTTCCTATCTTTGTGGTGCCCCAACCAGTCACAATGACCTCCGTGTCATTCACAGGAGAACCATCGTGGAGACAGGCCGGTAAGGCGAGCGGGTTCAGAACCATTCTGAAACCATATAAATTTATAGGTCTTTTCTGGCTCCTGTGTATTCCAATGGAAATGATTTTATTGGCATTAAACAAATATAGTAATACCAGAGAGTACTCTGGATTTTTAAACTATCATTCGTATATTTATTTATTTCTTACTCCCTGTCAGTCTCCAACAGCGCTATGTCATTGTATTTCTGAGGTGCATGATATCCTTTGTGTACGTGAATTTTCTGCACATCGTATACAGTTCTCCTAGAATCCGGTTCTGATCTGTTTAAAATACCAATCTTGATCTTTGTAACGGGACCACTAAAAGAAAATAAAAAATTATTTGCTAAACATGCGATTAGACAGATTTATTTCTTAATTAGCAAACTATTTATGGTTTTGTACAAATTAATTATTAATTATGCTACGGTATATAACCACCCAGTAAAACGTAATATGGCTAATTCCTATTCTTATAGGCTTGTTATTGGAAGTTTTTGAAAAAACTTTTTTATGGTATTTTCGTATGTTTTATATTTCGTATAATTAAAGGTATAATTATTGATTTTTTCAATCGTAACATGAATTTTAATAAAAATTATGCAAAGTGCAAGCCCTAAAAATTACTACTAGCCGTGTGCAGTTTAAATCGTTTCTGTAGCACCGAAGCCGTCACTCACACAAACAAGCTCCGCCTCTTTGTAGTAGTGTATCTGTTGCAGTTTAGCTTTACAAGGTTTAATCTTTTGTCCATTTATTTACTCAAGTGCTACTTTACCTAAGAGAACTTTTAATACAATGAGCCGCTGTGAGCACAAATCTCGGGCTGACTATGATACCACCGCATTTCCAATCAATGGTTGTAGTTCCAAAACCAAGCAGTGCCTAGAAATTAAAGTGCAATGGTGCTGTTTAAAATAATAATAATAGACGGTGCAAGTGACATTATAAAATCAAATATCCTTCCATTAATAAAAACAATATAGAAAACTTCTTATGGCTTATTGAAGCCAACAAATGTATTAACGTATTTTACCATGTGCGGGAACTCTCCGCGCGAAGCTTTCCTTCCATTAATGATCAGGCTCTCTGGGTTCCACGTACAGAAATCGGCTCTTGTCTTTTTTTGTCCTGGAAGAGGACTCTCCACACAAGGATATAAGTACTGCTCCTGATAATATAGACATTCTGAAAAATATAGAGTTTCAATATTCAAAGCAGAGTTATGTTGGACGTAAAACCAAGATGAAGTGTACGTAACTATAAGAAGGCATTAATTTTTGATTTATTGAAGAAATCAAACCTGACTAAGCTGATAAGAAAATTACTTAAAGAATATTAAGTAAACTACTTGAAAGAATAAATATTTTTATGTATAGACAACTACACTGATAATAATTAGTTAATCATGACGTATATTAATAATTTAATTGGACAATTAAATTAAAATAATTTAAACAAACCTCCTTTTATTTTTTTTTCCTATGAAATAATTGATTATTTAAGAATAAAAGTGTTTACTTGGATAATAAAACTATACTATATTTTATGAGAAATCATGCCATAATTGTGTCGTAAACAAATTATATTTAGTAGCTAAGAATAATAAGTATTTAATTTAGGTTTCATGACCTTTAATATATCATATATATTAATTTTATATATATATATGCATTAAAAAGCACCCGCCCTTGCACGGTTTTGTGTAGTGACCTGACTTGTTACAGTTTAACTTACATACATATCTAGATACAACTATTAACGAGAAGTGACATTATATGATAATTTACTATCATATAATTTATAATTACTATCAGTATAATAATTTGTTACCTAATTAATTATAATATGTATTTATTATTTGCTATAATTTCTATTCCTTAAACAGAACTCTACAAATATTTCTCTTTCTCGACATTTCACTGATAATGGTATGTTTTCGAAAACAATTTTATGCCCAAAAAATAATTTAAATATTGTATTATGGTATTGTAGTATTTAGTACTTACTGTCAAACGCCTTTTGACCAATCTTTGGAGCAGTTAAGTTAAAAGGCACTGGTGGACAGTCTTTCAAGTTAACGCCGTTTTTGAAGATGAATTTGGGCTCAGCCGCAGGGGTAGTGATTTTTCTATATGCAAAGGAAACTTTACCAATACTGTAAAAAACAGAATTCGGATATCAAATTTCGGTGATTTAATGAAAACTAACCACTAACATTATGGCGGAATTATTTATTACAAGCCAGATTTATTGATTTAAATCATTATATCTACGGTAGAACCATCAGGAAGTTCAAAGAAACGTGTTTTGAAATATATACGAGGAGAAGTCCAAAAGTTCGTGGAATTAAAGGGATCTAAATAAAATAACAAAACTATTTTTCCTTTTTAATATAATCACCCTTAAGCTCAACACTTTTATTAGACCTATGAATTAATTTTTCTAAACCACTATAAAAATATGTTTTATCTTTTCCATCAAAATGAGCCGAAATTGCCTCCCTTACCTCATTGTCGTCGGAAAATTTCCTTCCCCTTAAGTCTTTTTTTAAATTGGGGAATAAAAAAAAATCAATTGGGGCCAGGTCTGGACTGTAGGGTGGGTGAACTAGGGATTCGAACCCATGCGTGTGCAGGGCAGCCATTGCAATTCTGCTCTTGTGAACCGGCGCGTTGTCTTGCAAGAGCAACACACCCTTTGACAATTTTCCTCGCCGCTTTTCCTTGATGGCACCCTTTAATTTTTCTTATATCGTTGCGTAGTATTCTCCGGTTACAGTCCTTCCCTTTTTTTTGTAATCAATCAAGATTATCCCCTCACAATCCCAAAAAAACAGTAGCCATCATCTTTCCAGCCGACTCCGTCACCTTAAATGTCTTTGGCGGTTGTGTCCCCTTTTTATGCCATTGTATGGACTCTTGTTTGGACTCAGGCTCAAAGTGATGAACCCATGTTCCATCTCCCGTAACAATTCTGTCCAAAATCTGTGCAGGTTTATCTCCACACAACTCCAAAATATCCTTTGACGCATCGACGCGCTGCTCTTTCTGAAACGGCGTGAGCATTCTTGGTACCCATCTTGCACTGACTTTTGTCATACCCAGGTGATCATGTAGGATTCGCAAAATAGTGGTATCTGATACTCCAACTAATGCAGATAATTGTTTTTTCTTCAAACGGGCATCCTCTAGTACAATTTTCTCTACTTTTTCGACGATGTCCGATGTGGTGACCTCAACTGGCCTTCCTAAGTGGGGGTCGTCTTCAATTGACTCTCGACCATGTTTATAAAGACCATGCCACTTGTAAATCATTTATTTACTAGGGCACTGTTCCCCATAAACGACTCCCATTTCAAAGAAATTATATATAAGGTAAAGAATTTTATCACAGCGCGAGTTATGTATTGGCAGACAACGAAGTTATTAAAAAAATATTTATTTATAAAATATTCATTAATAAAAATACATGTTTACTTGATTAAATCTACTACAAGACTAACATAAAATATTATAATTAAATCTTATTACAAACAATGATAAATGTCGAGTCAGGAGATTGATGCTTTCCTCGTAAGCGGGAATCACTGCTTATGCTGTGATAACTCCTCCGTCCTTCAGAGAGAAGCTGATCTTACAGCTTCCACTAGTGTCCTCACTAGTTGGTATCGCCTTCGGATGTTCATTTATCTTGGTGGCTTTTGTATATTGATACAGCTTCCATGATGCTGCGCTGACCAGGAACAGATACAGGATGATAGTCGGCCAGCTCGGGGTTGCCATAAGTGTGGGCCAGTCTGCGACGTCATCTTCGTTGATGTCTTCAGCTTGGTCCAGAAGTTTGTGTATGTTGTCCAGATCTAGGTCCTCTATTTTGAGTTGATATTTTACAGCTTCCTCAGGTGCATTCTGTTTCAATGGCAGCGGTATGACTTCATCTATGTTTATAGTAGTAATGTGAGTCTGTAGAGTTATATTAATGACGTCAACACGACAATCTTCGGTGAGTGTTACGAGATGAATTCCCGAAATGCGTTTGTATGAGGTTTTGGTTCCACATTGAACTCGTACTATTTCTTCTTTTCTAAGGATAACCAGCCAAGTGTTGTCTCGCGTCTTCTGTATCTTATCTTCTGTTAATATCATTTTAGCGCGAGTGCAGTTGGCGTCCTTATGCTGAACGAGGCTTATGATACAATCTTGCGATGTTGTAATGCGCTTGGTGTTCATTAACTCGCAGAGATGAGCGTTTTGGGTTAGTTGCTTGCAGTTATCTTCCAGATATGCGTACTCGTCGCTTCCAAGTGCTAGGTATTTGGATTTTGGGATAATAGTAAAATATTTTGTATCAGGGATAGAATAAAGGTGGATAAGGTCATATATATTTGGGTCGGTATTAGGAATTTCTAATATAAATGTTAACGAGTGTTCTGTACTGTAAGCTTTAACTTTAATTGACCTTTCTAATATTCTAATATTATTTAAATTTATATCTATTACTGGTACTAGGTTAAACTTAGTTTTAAGTTGTCTTAATTCTAACACCAAACTTTGGGGACTAATTATACTGGGATGCATAACACCTAATTGGGAAAATGTTATAGCATCTTCTAAAATCATTAACTTATCTAAGATAATCTGTAAGCTAAAATCTATTTGAACGTAAATATCTAAATAATTCAAGTGACTATGTAACCCATCATAGTCTTTTGTCACGTTTCCCATATATGTAACTAAATTTCTCTGATTGTCATTAATCTTATCTAATTGATTACCAAATTCTTTTACAGTATTTTCTGCAATAATTAATGTCTTTTTCTCCGAATTTTGAATAGAAGTTATTTTATTTCTTATAGTTGAAATTTCAGATTCAAATTTTAAAGCATCTTGATTATCTAAATTTCCAGTTATCGATTTTACAACTGAACCTAACCCGTCTATAAGGCCACGTTTACGCCTAATATTCCGGGGAATCATAAATGAAAGTTTTCTATTTACTAAGGATAAATTGTACTCTATTTGATTACGATAAGAATTTTGAATACGCTCTGATTGCGTAGTAGACGTTTCGGAAGCTTTAATACTTGCATATAATGCAGTTAATTTAGTTGTAGTTAATTTTAAATATGTAACATTATAAACACAAGCTAAATTAAAAATATTTGTTTGTTTAATTATTTGACCTTGCTTAAGCAAAAGGATTCCCTGTTCGTTATTTACGGGATTAAAGGTAACGTCTGCTGTTGCGTAGAGCATGATTGCTCCTGCGATGAGGATCCTGGAACAAGGTGAGGCCTTCTTAGTAGTTTATAATGAACCCTTATAGATTTCGAATTAGGATGGTTTCCTATTATTTCTGCAACGTTATTGGGGTGAAGGTGAATGATTTTATATGGACCTTTAAATACCGGTTTTGTTTTATCGTTTCTCGCTGTCTTCGCCACTTGTTTATAAACTAATTCACCTACCTTGAATGTTCTTTCTTCTGCTTCTTTATTCCGCCTGGCTATTATTTGTTCTTTGTTTTTAGACATAAGGGCTGTTATACATACCTGTATCGATTCAGCATTTGCTTTATGTTTTAAGACGTAATCCTGATAGAATTCTTTTGGGAAATATAGCTCTAACGGATTTCGTGATGATGTATGACCAAAGAGAAGTTCATGAGGAGAATAGCCTGTTGCTGAGTGGATAGCATTATTATATGCTATGATTGCATATTTCATTATTAACTGAATGGGGTCATTTTTATTTGTCATTTTCTGAATTCTAATTATTTCGCCTATAGTCGAATGAAAACGCTCTATAGGTGAATTAGAATTCGGGTTGTATGGGGTTGTGAAATGTATGTTTATGTTATGTAAAGCGCATATTTCTTTAATGACCTCATTATTAAACTTATTGTCAGAGTCTGTCGTAATTTTGTGGGGTAGTCCTAGAACAGAGATTACGTGTAATAATGCTTCAGCTACATGTATGCTACTGGATGCATTTAATGGAACTGCTTGTGCAAATTTAGAAAAGTTATCTATAATGGTGAGAAAAGTACCTCCTCCAGTTGAATATAAGTCCATAAATAAGTGTTCCATGGGCTTACAGGGTGTTTCAGTTCGAAGAATCGTGAGTAGCATATTAGGCCAATGATAGTTTCTGTGCAATTGTTTATGTGTTTCCTGAATACCGCGGTGTACAGTCTTCCCTTCATGATATTTTTTAATTAGTTCTAATTGTTCGGCCTGATTTTCGACTAATATGACGCGCGTAGTACATCTTATGAGTTTTGGACCTCTATCATTGAATACCGTTGTATAGACTCTACAGAAAGCTAAATATAGTTCGTCGTTATAAAAGTAACAGTGAAAAACGCGATTGGCTATTGTATGTTCCTTGAGGAATCTAATTATTTCTTGCTCGGTATTGTTAACAGGGATAAATACATCTTTAATGACTGTACGTTGATTAGTTGATCTGTTATCTACTCTGTAAGTGGAGCCTGGAGTTGATCTTATGTGGAATTGTTTTAGTTGTTTGTCAATAGCGTCAGATAATATGGGAATGCTGTTGTTTTCGGTGTCAGGCTGAGAATGATTTGTGCTAACTAACTGTTGTTCGTCTGTTGTGACAACTGTTACATTATCGGATTCAGTATTTTCAGGTGGTTGTGAATTTGTCTGTCCGTCAGGGTCTGTATTTAAGTTTTGACTGCTAGGGCCTGCTTCCTGGCCATCATTATTATCGGTAGAAGTTTGATCAAACATTCTATTAATTATGTCATCGTCTTCATTATCCTCGAAATTTACCGCGAGCGAATCCATACTGTGATGAAATATTTTAGCTCGAGATAACGCGTCTGCATTCGTGTTATGTCGTCCTTTCTTATACACAATTTCGAATTCATACTCAGCTAATTTCAATCGCCAACGCGTCAGTTTTGAATTAGGGTCTTTGAGCGACATCAGCCATGTTAGAGGCCTGTGGTCCGTATAAATAGTAAATTTACGACCATACAAATAAGGTCGGAAATACTTAATGGCCCATACTATCGCTAAAAGTTCCTTTTCAATGGTGGAATACCGCGACTCGGAATTTGATAGAGTGCGCGAAGCATACGCTACAGGTTTGTCGGATCCTACATTTCCTTGGGATAAAACCGCGCCTAACGCATAGTCAGATGCGTCTGTTGTTAGTATAAATGGCTCGTCAAAATCTGGGTACTGCAATATCGGGTCGTTAGTTAATATTTGCTTACACTTATGGAATGACTCTAAAAACTCTTTTGTGTGAATAACTTTATCGCCTTTCTTTAAACATAACGTCATGGGTTTAGTAAGCTTGGCGAAGTTTTTGATAAATTTTCGGTAGTATCCTACGAGACCTAGAAATGACTTTATTTGTTTCTGGTTTTGAGGTAAGGGAAAATCAAGTACGGCTTTTATTTTGTCTCTATTGGGTTTTAGTCCTTCGTCTGTAAGTTCATGTCCAAGGAAGTTAACGTGTTTCTGAAGAAATTCCGATTTATCGAGTTGAACTTTAAGGTTGTGTGTTTTAAACCTTTCAAACACTTGACGTAATCTTCCTACGTGTTCTTGTAGCGAAGTACTGATGATTATGACATCATCAAGGTATGTGTAAACGTTGGGTAAGCCTCTGAGGATGTGATCCATTAAACGTTGAAAAGTGCTCGGTGCGTTCTTTAAACCAAATGGCATACGTAAAAATTCATAGTGGCCTCTCTCCGTGGTGAATGCGGTTTTCTCTACGTCTTCCGGATGCATCTCAACCTGGTGATAGCCACTTGCAAGGTCAAGGGTTGTGAAGTATTGTGCACGTCCTAACCTGTCTAGTATGTCATGAATGTTCGGTAGTGGGTACTTGTCTTCGACAATCCTATCATTCAAACGTCTGTAATCGATTACAAGTCTCCATTTAACATTTCCTGATGCGTCCGGTTTTTTCGGTACTATATGAACAGGACACGACCAAGGGGATATACTTTCTCTAATGATACCCTGCTCGAGTAAGTTATCAACTTGCTTACGAATTTCAGCACGATGTTTTGGAGGCTGTCTGTAACTACGAACATGGATTGGTGTTTCGTTCGATAATCTTAACCGGTGTTTAACCGCATGTGTAAATGTTAATGGTATATTTTCCGAATGAAATATTTTACGGTAATTATAACAAAGCTTAGTTATTTCACGCTTTTCCTCCTCGTTCATGTGACTTGTTCGAATTTTATTTAAATTGTCACACAATTCTTTATTAATGTCAATATTAATATTTAATGAGTTTAAATCTACAATCTCGTTCTTAGTGACAGAGTAAGTCTCTAGTTGTATTGGGATTTTATTGGGGATATATTTATTTTCATTAGTATAATTTATAACAGTAGTTTTAAATGAACCGGCTTTGACTGTTACAAAAGCTGTAGGGGATTCTAAACCTTCTGACCAGTATCGTGAATTATGTATATATTGTCCGTCAATATAGTTTGTTCTAAATGTTACTACTTTCTCACACTTGGGTTCGATTTTAATCTTTCGTAATGGGTGGTTAAAATAAATCGGAATATTAGCGTTTGTTCTTCGTAACATGTTACTGTTAAGATCGATATTACTTTTAAGACATCTTAATAAATCAAATCCGATTAATCCTTTGTACTTGGGATCGAAATCAAAAATTAGAAATTTATGAGTCAGATCTGTATTAAAAATTGGTGGTAATGGGAGATAAACTACATGGTTATGACAAGACACATTATGCGCGGTAGCAATTTGAAACGGTTCATGTTCAACACATAATTCAAAAATAGTATTAAAAATAACATCCGATGCAATAACGCTACGACTCGCTCCAGTATCGATTAAGTACTTACCTCCTAATTCCGGCAACTCAATATACGGCAGATGCTCCCTCTCCTGCACATTGATTTCAACTATCTCAGGTTCCTGTGTTCCTGAACCTCCATAAAATCCTGGGGTTCCTCCACATCCGTTCCCTGATTGTACTCTGTTTGGTACTCACCTTCATCCTGTTGACTATCGTCAAAATTAGAGTATTCGCCCTCATTTTTGAGGTATTGATCTTGTGGGTCTTTTTGGGTACAAAATAGTTCCTCCACTGCAAACTGTGGTTTATTCGGCCTTTAGACCGACCTCATAGTGACATCTGAGTTTTTCTGTGGTGGGTTATTCTGTTGGGGTATATTAAAATTATTCCGGTAGTTACCAGAGCTCCTACCTGGTTGCTGGTTCTTCCATGGTAGTAATGACTTAACTAGTTGCTCGCGTTGCTCAGGAGTCAAGTTGTTCGTATGAGGCACGTAGTTTTGGGGCCTAAATTGCTGTTGTGGGTAAAATGGTCGTTTGGAAATAGGTAACCTATTATTGTATTGGTTTGGAACAGAATTAAATTCCTTATGCTTAAACATATTACCCTGTTGTAAAGTTGAAGGGCCTGGTTTATTAATAGCAAGCCTAGCTTCCTCCTGTCTAGCCGCGACTATGGCCATTTCTAATGTATCTGGCCTAGCTATTCTAACACCTAAGGACACGTGGAAATCTAAGTTATTAGTGTACTGTTCAATAACCATTTCTTCATAATAACTTCTATCTCCATGCCTTCCAACGAAATACAAGGTATCGAGCAACTCGCGTAATCGCTTACCAAATGACTCAGAATCTTCAAATTTTAATTTACGGGTTCTTGTCAACTCTTGCATCACTTGTATCTCGTTACGGGCTTCTCCTAAACGTCTTAATAATGCATTTTTTATTTTAAGCCATGAATCTAAGTTTTCTTCATATGCAATCGCTTCTATAGCTGCTCCACTTAATTTACTTTTAATAACACTCAATAAGGTAGGGTGGCTGCTACCTGGTGCTTCTAATTGGCTAAGGACATTTTCGACCTCTCTTATGTAAAAATTAAGTAATTTTTTATTGCCGTCATATCGCGGAATTAAATCCACGACGAGTTTAAAATGGGGTGAATCTATTAGCGACATACTGATATATATATTATATATATATATATATATTTTATACAAAAGTATATAAAAAAATAATAAAAAAATTATAATAGAAAAATTATAATATTAAGTAATAAAAAGATTTTTGCAAAATAATAAAGACAATGCAGTATCGTGTTACAGTTACAACACGTTCCACTGATAATATATGTTTCTATTAAAGAAACAATGAATGAAATTCTAAACCTAAAGAATATTCCTTCGAGTTTATTTGGATTTTAATATTACAAAATTAACTAGGTTTATCGCTATTTTAGCTTTAAACACTTTATATCACCAAAAAAAATGATGTACTAAACTAAAGAATGCCCGCTCGATTTTAGAAATAGACAAACTTTCAAACTTAGCTAGGTTTATCGCGATTTTAGCTTTAAACACTCTTTAACATTAATATAATATAAATACTAGGACAGGAAATAGAGCAGGAACTTGGATTATCAGCGAGAGTACTCACCACACCAGTATCTGCATCTCCCGTCGAGTCTTGAGTAGTACACGGGGACGTCCAATTCTCCAGAATATCCTCGTGTAGCCTTCGCTTGACCGCCGTTAGGTTCTGGATTACAGGAATGCGACTTGGGAATCGCCGTTTGTCAGAGTATGGAAGAGTTTGATTCCAAAACTTTTACGAAACGCCGTAATCCTACCGACTGCGCCAGTTATGTATTGGCAGACAACGAAGTTATTAAAAAAATATTTATTTATAAAATATTCATTAATAAAAATACATGTTTACTTGATTAAATCTACTACAAGACTAACATAAAATATTATAATTAAATCTTATTACAAACAATGATAAATGTCGAGTCAGGAGATTGATGCTTTCCTCGTAAGCGGGAATCACTGCTTATGCTGTGATAACTCGCGGTGTTCAATTTTCTCCATAGTTTCAGTTTTCTTCCGGATTGACTTGTTCAGCAGGCTACTGTTCTTAAACGAATGACGCAATCGGGTTGAAACTCGATATTTATACTAATGATGAGTCCCCGATTCGTATGACACCAAGCGAGCGCCCCTACCCCCGCTCCATTCCACGAACTTTTGGACCTCCCCTCGTATTATAAAATAACTATCAAATTGAGAATGCTATTACACAATTCATTCACTCGTGCCTGCGGCGTGCCTGCACGTAGAGAAAATAATGTTTATAACGTTCAAATATTTAAGTTGCCTTATATTTTATAATAATAAATTTGATACTGCGACTTTTTGGACTTCATTTCATCGTTATTGTGACTGAGCTGGACCTATAACTGTAAATATCTTTGGGTTAACGTAACTCGTAATCCCTATTAAGTTTAACTATTTTTGACTAAATTTAGTTGCGTATAATTAAGTTTACATACATACGTTTTGCCGCAACTGTGTTCACGAGAAGATAGAGATGTAAACATAAAATATATTATTGAGTCAGTTAGTTAGTCATAGGAGTGCAACAAATCATTCGAAATTATTCCGTATGAAATCCGTAAAAAAATATACACTTTCATGCATAACTAAATGCAATATCGTGAACATTGTAATGTAGTAAAATAAAGATTAATTACTTGCTACGGGGCAACATCCGTCTTCTTAGTTTTGGTCGACGCTTTACACCTTTGCAACATATTATCGGCACTCGGTCTTTGAAGGAGCA
The DNA here is from genome assembly GCA_918358865.1 of Melinaea marsaeus rileyi. Lineage (NCBI taxonomy): Eukaryota > Metazoa > Arthropoda > Insecta > Lepidoptera > Nymphalidae > Melinaea > Melinaea marsaeus. The sequence continues at coordinate 45,182,991 of OU911083.1, read as the reverse complement.
CAGCTAAAATAATAAAAGAAGTTAAATTCACCTTACACTGGCTTGATGGTACGAGAAAATTGCAGTTATTACACATACAAATTAAAAAAAAAATTGCAAATATCTAACCAACTTTGGGCTTGAGTTGGGCTTTTTATATATATAGCTATAATAGGTTCTTTGCGTCGTTCTTCTATGAGAGGTTAGTACTATCTCTGACCAATTACTCTTTAAGCCTGCAGACGAATGAAAGCAGCTAGGATCTAGTACTACGCCTCAATCTTTTCTTTCATGTGCAGATTCATTTATTTTTATATATTCAGAATACGTTTTAATGCGTCAATTAGAAAAGTTTCTGAGGTACTGTCAATCGAAATATTTTGATTATCCTTTGTCGATCAGTGATAAGTTTTTTAGAGTCGTATTTTAAATATTTTTTTCAATAACAATAAGTCTTCAAAATGTCATGTATATTTTGACTAATAGTCATATAGTGATTTTGATTCAGAATCCGACACCTCACTTTTTATGTTTTTTTAATCTTCATTTAATTAAGAATATAATAATAAATTGTTTTATTTTCCGATAAACACTTATAATGTAATTTATTAGACTAAAATAACAAATACTTTAATATGCATTTACTGTTGCCATTTGATAAAGTTCCAATTACATTAGGACCTCAATTTAATAGTCTAAGGCTGTCTGTGTGACTGTCTAGATGACTAGGTAAGTCAATCGTGATATCATCTTACTAATACTATAAAAAGAAAAGAGTTGTTTGTTTGATATAAACGAAACCAATTTAATCATTATTTCAAAATAATGACCTTATATAATATATCGTTACACTGTATAACAGAGCCCACTTTTATTAAAATTCAATCTAACAAAATCTACATTTATGAAGCATATCGGAGAGAAAAGCACGTTGCTATTTTAAAAATGATAATCTTATTTCTCAATAATTAAAATATTAAATCACAGAATCTAAACACGACACACATTCTAGTTATTATGCCAATTATGTTCGCGAACGCAATCGCGAGAAAAGGATTGTTTAAAAGTCAATCCGAGCTCCAATTACCTGTGGCTTTATTCTCAATTTTATACGTCGCAAGGCCGAAGCACAGTCCTGGACGCGCGTACAGACGCCCGGCCTTCCTCCAGGACACCGGTCACCTAAAATAATAAAAAGACCTACAATACCTAGATACATTATTATGAAATACCTCACAGTGGAGTCAGTGTTGGTTTTGTACCCAAAAACCTCTTTTTTACGACTATTGTACCTAATATAGACTTTTCATAAATAATTATAAATTTAATGTGTTAAGTACAAAAAAGTTAGCATAATTTACAAGAACTAATAAGGCTTAGACACCGATAGAGGTCAATTAAGAATTTAGCATTTAAAAAAAAATATTTTACCTTCTTCCTGACAATTGAGTAATGATAGGAGCGTAACACGTAAGATGACGAGAAACAGTATCTTGATCTCCATTACTGAAGCAGCAGAACTGAAATATGCACCAAAGATTTTTAATTTGTTTTAAAAATCATATTGTTAAGGTGACGAATAATCAATAATGACTCGAACCTGCGACTTCTATTAGAAGGTTGCAATATTACGATCCAGTACCTACTATGTTTATAAATTATAAACTCCAAATTAAAAAATGGAAAAATGGGAAAAAAATAACGTGTATTGTTTTTTAAAAATCCCTTCATAATATAAATTCAAATAAATATTGTATATGCACAAATAAAGATGTAGCTTTCATCTGAATTAATAAGAAAGAAAAGTCCAAAACGACATTGTCAATAATGTTACATTTGTCACTTGACTGGCGCAGTTATTCGATTTATCAAATTAGAAGTAATAAATTTAAATTCAGTGTTTACGTTTTTTTTTCAAAATATTAATATTAACAGTTCTGCTTTAGTATAACATTATTTGTGATTAATTCAGCAAAAACAAATATAATGTCTTCTTCGTCAGCTGTATGTATGGACTCGTCATTTTTATTTATTCACAAGTTTTTTAAGTAACAATGCTTACAGGAGACATGAATTTCTTTAGAACTATCATGTCTTTCCTGTTTTCACTAGTTACACATCTTTTTATAGAATATATTAAAGGCTGTAGGATATATTTTCAACATTTTTCACATTTTATGGTCTACCTTATATTGACGGAATTAATTTCGGAATCTTCATTGTAGTCACAATTGAACTGAGTAAGGTGTGGTTTGGATTTTTCTGACTTTATCCAGCGCATTTTGAAACAATCCCAGCGCATTTTAAAACAAAAACCCAGTACTATTCTCTTAATGATCTAATTTACCAAAAGGTTTTGTAGAAAAAAAAGAGTCTTTTTACATGTTTTCATTGTATTGTATTTTGTTTTGATTATATGTTCCAATCATCTGGCGAAAAAAAATTAGTATTTTTTTTTGCATGTCTCTCTATAATCAAATCTGAATCATTGGGCAAAACGTTATTTATGATAGTTTGCTAAACAATTACTTTACTTTTATTCTGATAAGACGACACTAGAAAATTCACCGTTATCTTTCAGCGCCAGCGAGTGCATTTGAGTTAAATTATCACTACGCGGATTACTAGTTACGGAGTTAATCAGAATGGCTTCTGAAATAAATAAACTATTTTTCAGTGGCCAAAAACTGCTTGTCGTTTAATGATATCAATCTTTATTGTTGAGAAACTTTTACCAACACTTTTTACACATAAAATTAAGATTTCTCAAAGTGTGGAATTAAGCGGTTTGTATGAAAATTATAAAAAATAATATAGACGTACAATTCTCAAAACAGTTCCTAAGACACTTGACCTTCACCGTGAGATAACTGAATACATTCTATTGACGTGCCTGTCTATAATGTAATATTTAATTAATATTTTAAACTTATATACTTATACAATAACAATAAAATTCTTAAAACAAAACAAAAAAATTATCTAAACAAGTATATGTTTTGGAAAGAAACAGATTCTATTGTTTATCTCAATGTCATAATATTTTTCATTAAAATACTTAATGATTGATTGAAATATATATATATATATACGACACACTCACTGCTCATCACTCGGACTGGCTGGAACTAGCTCATAGTAGCGGTGCCTCCCATTTGGATCCGCGTAAAAGTTAATGGCGAGTGAGCTTTGTTTCACGTGGCTACTCCGATAATATAATATGCCAGTCAACTTACGAGTATTCGATTTATACTTACAATGTAGAATTACATACTCATGTGTATGTGTGTATATGTATGTGCGTATGTGTGTGTGCGGGTGTATGTGTGTACTGTGTGTTAGATATATGTTACAAGAGTATGTATAACCATTATCATCCATTACCACCACCATCCACTGGGATCTGAGTATTTGGCACCCGACCACTCCGATCCGAAACTGATTTTAGTAATTATAAACTAATTAATAACAATATACATTCATTCATATTTTTAAACATTCATTTGAACATAATTAAAATTCACCTCAAAAACTGTGTATCCCTAGCATTATTTTTTATTTATTTTAAAAATTCCATATAATAATCAAATCTGCTCCAAAAATTTATCAAAATCGGCTTCGGAAAGACGACCTCTAGGGGAGAGGAATGCGGACATCCGACAGACTTGCCCAAGTTGAAACAGAGACGCTTCACCGTCGCCCGATAAAATAACTTTTCAAAATACAAATACAAGTAATACAGTACTTGTGGTACAAGTGATCACTAACTACAGGATGGTCATTGATTTAAAGTGGAAAAATATTAATAAATAAAAGATTTTATTAATTCTCCTTAAAAACGATGTAACATTATCATTAATTGTGCGATTTAGACTTTTAAATACATGACTGCGATTCAGACGGTTTAAGAGGTGGAGATGACACTAAGAGTATGTTAAAAATATTCTAATTGTATTAATATAAATGCTTATCTCACACTCGGTAACAATCAAAATAACAATCTAATGTGTGCGTGTGTGTGTGTATTAGTGATGACGTGTGTGTGTGCGTGAGGACGCATCTAACGCGTGAATTCCAATTGTTTAGGCGAGTCCGCTCATAAATATGGCTTCAATTAATACATTAATGTGGTTTTAGATGGAGAATTGTAAAAAAACATAGTTTCGTTTTTGTTATAAGCAATATCCATTTTTTTGTGCGTTCCGTTTTTTTGTTCCGTAACAATTGCATTATACCAAAGAGGTTTATATTTTAGGAATCTTAGCCACTAGCTATTAAAAAATAATATATATATATATATATATTTTAAAAAAGAAATGATATAACTAAAGTTTTGATACAAGTTGATATCTAAGAATCGGTCAGCAATAGCTGCCACAAAGGCAAGAGTAAAGTTTTATTTCAATTAAGGCATACGTTGCACTTCATTAGACTTCAGTGACACGGTCCCAAAGGGCAGTTGAAGAACATGTAGCTCTATAGACACTCTTTTAACTTATTATTAATTTACGTTTTGTTATAGTACTGACTCATAAGCCACAGCCATCAAAGAATAGAATTCAAGTAAAGCGCTGTGTGTGTTCTAAAGAATACAAAATTAACTAAACTCATCAGTAGTAGTTTTATTATGATCTAACATTTACAGGATTGAAACTAAACATTCTAAACTATAATTATTGGTTTAAGTGGAGCAACATGTGCTGTTATCAAATTTGTTATTGTCAGGCCTCCCTATAATATTATAGTTCTTATCATAATAAGCTTTGGATATAGGAAGGCCCTTGCTTCATTCCTAGAAAATGACTTTTTTGATTTTTAAAGAAACATAATTTAATACTAGTAGTTATGATCCCAGAAACGACAAGGGTTGTGATTATTAAATTTAGAATAGGAATAGTATTTAAGACACTGATGATAAAGAAGGTAAAGAAGTTCTTGTTAGGTTCCATACCCTAAAGGGTTAAAATTAGTATTAAAATTAAAATTTAGTGTGAAAGTAGCACAATTTACAAAATATGTATAATCTTTTATATTGTTTAAGATTTCTTCACAGATGGGCGAGCTCACTTGTAGAGCTACTATTAACATAATTGCGCTCTCCGAACACGTTTACTCCATAACTTAAAAAAGTAGTAATTTTTGGCCCTGTTTATATTTGAACAGATGTTCTAACGCCTATATATATTTAGTATATCATTACTTACTTGTAGTCAGATTGTTTATAAAAATAGTCTAACCAGTAGCGATCCGATCTCTAGATTCTAGTATTTAGATTAGAAATGACGCGAGCAAAGACAAGACACAGAGTTAGAATGCCATATGCTGGACCTAAGCTGACTAAGCTTACGAAAATACATAAAAACCTTAAGAAAATATATTTCTAATTATAAAACGGTGAAGTATTTTTTAAAAAGTATTGATTGATGCGTGTGATGTCATCATTGTTATATTTTATAGTTTCAACTATTTTTAAATGTTAATTAACCATATTTAATTATTATTAATTTCCGAGTACCACAGCTCCGAGTGAAACAGCTCACTAAATAATATCTCAAGATCCTGATTTTCTTATTTTAACAAATCGTCCAAAAATAGATTGAGTTTGTTTCATTGCTTTTGACAAAAAACGTAATGGATAAGTACTCTTTTATATGTATTTTTATTATTATTTGTATTTTCATAGCATTATTACACAATTAAAGAGTGAACGAAGAATTTTTACTTTTTATAATGTTAAAATACTTTTTTGAGAATTATTTTAGAAAAATAATGTACAATTATATTACAAATTTCTAAATTGTATGCTATATTACTTCCTGCGACTTCGCCTGAAAGGGCTGTGCAGTGACACAAAAATTGAAGAGTAGTATTACCAAAGGCAATATTACTCGCATTTGGTAATTTCAAACGTACTTTCAAATATCATATCAGATGTTAGATGAAATAACATCTTGTCCAAATTAATAACAAATTTCTTATCATTGTAATAGCAATGTCTGTCCAGTGTCCAGTTTTCAATTAATTTACTAAATATTAACTTTCTGTTCATTTTATTTAATGCTCCATTATCACATATGTATATATTCTCTTTTCTGTCAGTTTGTTACAAATCGGCAAATTCTTTTATTTTATTTACATTAATAGGTTGTAGTTTTTATTATTGACTAAACTATATGACCCGACATCTTTATGCAGCGCAGCATTCTAGGGGTAGGGTAAAAGGTTTGTAACAAACATATCTTTCACGAGTGTGAGAGTTGGGAAGTACCGGAAGTAAGATACCGAGTATATATAATTGTGTTTCAGATTAGTCAGTTCACGGGCGGGTGCTAAAGTTCAAATAGTAGATTCGATTCAAACAAGACACAAGCAAGTCCACTGATCAGATATGATTATTCCTTTATTTTAATTTTGTCAAGTTTCTTATATATTAAATAGAATCTGCTCCTTTTGATAATAGAGAAACTTGTTCAAAGACAAAGTGTCAGACCAATTACAAATAAAAAAATCGGCACAAAATACCACCCACTAAAATAAATGCTAGAATAACAATATTATTAGTATATAAATATATGATTTATCAGTGTCTCACGAAATGAATAAGTTATATAGAATTATACTTTTATCATAAATCCGATACAAACCAACATGCAATCATTTCTAAGTTTCAACTGAACTTCCAAAAGATGGCGCCTTTTACGATTAACTTACATTCAAACGTTGCCAAAAAATAATATTAATAAAATAATAATATTAGTAATCAGGCATATAATAACAATTGCAAGTTTTTTTATGTTATTTGTAGATATTGTAACAAATAAATGTAATCTAATCTAATTTATTTAAATATCATTAACAAAACACTCTTATCAGTCACTCATATCCAAAACATAAAAATATAACTATGTTATATCTCGCGTGACATTGTCATTTTTATTTCAAGTAATTTGGGAAAAGCCAAAAGTAAGCACGTGTTGAGATGAACTTTTAGATGTCATACTTTAAATCATCTCTCTCTCTTATTCATATCCACTGAAACTACGAGAGAGAGAGAGAAATATCGAAAAGGTTTACATGAGACGAGAAAATCTTTACAGAGAGATATTTTTCTATAACATACGCTGTGAATGATTTATTATTCATTATCGATATTCCGACTCTAATACTTATTCATTAAAAGATTTTCAGTAATATCATATAAATATGGTACAGCAGAAACCGGCAAATACTAACCTTTATTAACTTCACTGATTTTGTGCACTTTTATATATTTTACGCAAATATTACATATATTTAATAAAATTTACAACAATTACAAATCTCTGCCTCAACGAAATGTAGAGCTCATTCATACTCACTCTACATAACCTGACTAGCTTTGAAGTACTCTGACAGGTGTCATATCAATATAGACAAAAAAGATGACAATTAATATTAATTGAATCAATCATTTAGTTTATCGAATACAAATTAATTAATGATAATTAATACATTTAAACATATAATTAATTATGAAAATATATTTATTTTTATCAACTTTGTTATGATAAAAAAAAATATACATTAATGAATAAATGTTGCTAGATAAATAACGATATAAAACCAGATAATAGTGAGTGGTTAAACTAAATATACTACAACCACTTCATAATAACAGAGAATTACTTTTATCATATGACAATATGTTATTAGTATCTTCAATGCATTTTATAACAGATAACTCCAAAATCGTTTTTTTACAAAATATATACTCCCAATGAAATAAAAAGAAATTAGTATGTTAATAAATTGTACACATTGTACAATGACTAGTCGTATTTAACACACACATTTTTCACATAAAACCCACTATTTCAAATAAACAAATATCACTTCATATTATTATAAAATACACACTAACCTGCATTTTACACTGAATACACATGTTTTACTCTTTAATAGTTCAATTTATATGAAGTAACTTATTATTATAATTGAACGCCCGATCTAACCAACACGTCGAAGACAACTGAAGAGGAAAACTTTAAATATCTATTAAATTGATGTACAATTTTTTGCAATCTAATTTGAGCACAATACAACCACTTTATGATCGTAATTATACTTGAACACAAATAATTATTCTAATTTTAAACACTATGCCAAAGATTGTTTCTTCATTTGGCGATTACTCCAGTAATCAAGAAATCTCAGCTGCAAAATGTTATGAAGCAAAAGTCTTGAGGTAGTAATTGATTTTAAAATGCCGAGACTACGGAATTTAGTTTATAATATCTGGATCTCTAAGAAAAAATGCATAGCAATATTTACATTTTCGAATTTCACATTTAGCTTTCGATCAACTTAATAAAATTCTAAATGGACAATGAGTTCAAGATCAGAAGTACCAGTCTGAAAGTAAACATTAATAAAAAATTCCAATGCTCTGTTACCGATCAAGTCAGCTAGAGTCATGACTCCAATGGTGTTATGAATTGGAATTGTATTTTTGTTTAATTTATTTAAAATATTAAATACTCTAAAATTAATGCAGAAACTAAATTAGCGAGGTTGTATATTTTCTTAGATGAATCTTTGATAGATTATACGTATTAAGACATTCTGTACAATTTAATTGTGCTAGATTAACTTCTCATCAGCCCCGTCTAGTTCCTGTGATGTTCTCCTTGTTATATACCACTAACACACAGCCAGAAGTAAACGAGTACATCTGTTACGATATTTATTCAACAGATGACGTTTGTCTAAATAAACGTTCCTGAATATTAATAATGTTATTTAAGGTTCGTTCCTGATGATAGAACAAATAGGAAGGCGAATAATAGTTTTTTTTATATTATTAATTGAAAAATGTTCGCTTCACGTCACGCTTCAAACGGATGCAATCCTATGCGATATATACATGTAATAAAACAGTAACGAGACAAGTTTTCATCTAAAATAATAGTTTTTAAAAATGGGCTTAATACTGATAGACATTCTATATTCTAATGGGATGTTATAACTGCATCTTTTGCACGTCCCGGAAAATTACCCTAAGGGCTACACTTATACAATTTCTCGAATTATTTTCATAGGATTTGGTGGACTATTAGCTAATTATTTTATTATCTACTTATCTTGAGGAAAAAACACAAAACGTGGTTTCGGTTGAAATACAATGCAGCAAAACTACTATTGTATTGTACAGAGTTCTTAATTAATTGTATTTTCTTTAAGGGAGTTTATTGCTGATTATAAAAATATTTTTAACAGTATCTTATTCTAGCACATCGGGGTTTCCGATTGTAGTGACAAATAGACCTCTTTCAGCTTCATCCATTCTTGTCTGTCTCTATATTTTCTTGACCATATTACTTTTCCAATGGTGTTAAGGTCACCAACCCATCTTTTTATTTGCCTTCCTTTTCTTCGTTGACCTTCATGTATATATCATTCCGATTTCATTTTTATCCATTTCATTGTAAACAAGATAAAATCAAAGAAAAATAATATAGTTTGACAGCGAATGAATCACTAATTTCAAAACAGGAAGACACCTATTTGAAATAAATTTTAACCAGATGCCACAAATTTGCCAAGCTGCAAGTGGCCAGTTCATCTAAACACCATTTTATATGTAAGACAATTATATATTTCTTTATATTTTGATGAATAGTTTAAATAATAATATTTTTGAGCAAGTTAAATCGTGCAGAAAACGGACGTTTTGAATGCTATGCATCAACCCTGTTCGCAGCAGGATGAGAGGTTGGATCAGTTATTAGTCATCGACTTTGTTTGTTAGTTTGCGGAAAAAGAGTTTGATAGAGTTTTATGGTACAAAGTAATGAAGGTATGTCTGGTACACGAGAAGACGGTCCATGTGACTTACGGTGATAAGGCCGTAAAGAAATTAGTAGCTATAAAAGTAATTTTTTAAATATACATTTCTTAAATACATTCTTTACATATCTATATCTGTAAAATGTTACCTAATACACTGAAATATATATTTTAAGTTATTCGTACGCGTAAACTTATAAAGCCTACCTAGTTTAGTCCAAGAGGGACGCGGGGGAAATGAAACTAAGAAAAATAATTTTGAACGAATAATTTAAAACTTAATATTTCACCAACGCACTACATTCTTTATAGTCCTACCCAAAGATACTCCACATCATAGGATACTTAAGAAAAAAAAATAACACTCAAATCATACGTGTAGAAAAGCTACCTTCAAATATATACATATTATTCTACCACTTTAAAACACTTTTAAACAGATAAAACAGCCCATACTGTGACTTTGAGTGTTTTATGCAGGAGTTTTTGATGCTTTAATTTCAGATTAGTGTCCCTCCAATAACGACAATTTTGTCTATTTACATGACCATTTAGGTGGAAGTGTACCTCATCTGAGTAAAAAATGTTTGTAAAGTTGGTAAACCGCTGTACCATTTCGTTTCCAAACTGCAACCTAGTGGCATGCACCTGCAAGGGAATTTTTTGGTTGCAATAAATCCCATTCTTAAGCTAGTTTTAAGTAAGTTTTTAATTTCCAGGTTAACTGCAAGACTATTTAATCTATACATAGAATAAAAAAATGAAATTATGTAACCTCTACGTTGAAATTCCTTGGAAAAATGTTTATTACATGAAACAGAACACGAAAGTTATTTTTTTGTCAGTTCGCGTAGCACGGAAAAGCTGCTAGACATATTTCATTACTTTTTAAATAGGTAAGTATTATAATGGTCACGAGAAAATACAATTAATTTGGACTCTAATTACGATACAACCACACAGCGATATCGATTTTAATGGATTAACCAAAAAGTGCTTGTTGGGTTTGTATAGAACTTTGCGCACGGATACTGGCACTGAGACGTTACGGAAACAAAGTATTGTTACCTCTATAACCGGCGTTAAAAAATCTTTAAAAAAACATAGCAGCTGATTGTAAATACGCTCTACAATTATATGACAACGCAGATGGCGCTCTTTCTTTTTCAAGTTCAATCAGGAATTCTGAATAAATGTTTAATACACACACAAAAATACCGCAGGGGTTACAGTACTCTTCTGATTTCTCCAATATTACTTGCTCTAAGTCAAGGACGATGGTGGTCACGTAAAACCAAGTGACCTCCACGCTTGTTTTCCGCCAATTTGCATAAAAAAACCAATAATGTAAAGTACAATATCATTATAAAAAATAAATATAGAACATTAAATATTAATCCACTACACTTATTTTATAATATAGAAGCTAAGTCGCGAACACTTGCATTATTGATTACGTTAAGAGAAACGCGTCAACTGACACTGGAATTGCATTTACAAATAAACCACATAAAACCAGTACTTGTTACTACATTAATTGAATTACCTTATTATACTTTCAAACTAAAATGCAGTTAGCAATCGTTAGGCATGTGAAAATGAAATACAAATAGTCCTATGTGAGTCCGTTCAATTGTGGTCAAGTAAAGGTTCTTGGTTTATAGAAACATAAGTAAAAACCGAATATTTTGAACTAAAAATTGCTAATAAACACGTTAGTTATGTTCAACAAACTAAATAAATAGCTAATTGTAAATATATTATAAAAAACGACACGAACTGAAATATAGACTTTCCTTTAACAATTGTATATTTAATATATGTAGTATAAACAAAAACAAAAAGTCAGCACTAAAGCAGTTTAAAAGAACTAATAAGAGTTAGAAACCGATAGAGGAGGTTTAAGAGTTTAGCATTTTTAGCATTTTTAAGGAAATATTTTACCTTTATATCTGATTAATCTAATAAAGTCTGAGTGTTCACACCCTTGTGAGTGTGTGTATCCTGCGGGCGCGTGTGCCATATTTTTAATTAGGGTAGGTCAGTTTCCACAAGGTTATGGTCAAGGACCGAAGTAAAAGAAGTTAAAAACTCGTTTTGATTAAGCCTTGGTTAACATAACCTATTTTTTGTTCTAGGTTTTTTAGAAGTAAGTTATAACCTACGTTACTTCCTGGTAATGTAATTGAGTGAAAAAATGGTTGTAAGTGGTCCAGTAGTTTTGGAGCCTATTCGATACAAAGAAACGAACAAAAAATCTTTCCTTTTTATAATATTAGTATAGACAATCGTTTATTTCGGAGAAACCTTTGATTATAACTCAAATTAGATTAACATTTTATCTTTAATTAGATGAAATATATCTGTCTTTCCATCAAAGAAAGTAATATTGAAGTTTAATAATAAGTATCATAGTTATATATGTTATGTAATGAAAGTATATTCACCATTTCCATCTTCACTTAATAATGTAACTTGAACACATGAGATATAATAATAAGATTATTAGTAGCAATACACTATAAATATTAAATAGCAACACAACTTTTCAAACTTTGATAATACCGTACGCCATTCCCGAAATATTTATATCATTTAAAACTTTATAGTCCAAGAAACAACAATAAAACGACTTAGTTAAAGAACATTATCTACCAATGTAACCAATAACAAAGTCAATTATTAATAATTCTTCAAATTCTGTAATTAATAAGCGTAGATCGTTTGTAAAAAAACTTGGGAGCAATCTGACACCTACGTGGAGAGGCTGGAGCGGAGGTGCAATTAAATATTAATAAAAAGTTGAGTTGATTGATTAAGTGAGAAATGATTACAAAAATCTCAGATCTGGTAACATTTTGAAATCGAAATATCAGAAATGAAATAAAAAACGTTTGCAGATTAGCTAAGATTGCCTCGAGTACAACATTTTAAACTTCATTTACCTTTAATGTTGGTGAAAAATAAAAAATATAAAAACAGAAAAATTGTATAAATTTATTTATGGCAGGAATGTCTAATTTAAATTACTAGGAAAAACTTGAAATAAATAATTTTATATCAAGATTTAAATATACTTATAAAATGGACAAATTACATAAAGACAAACAAACAAAAAAATAAAAAATACGAGTATATTAAAAGCAATAACGAAAACTAAAAATTCAACTCGCCTTGTTGAAGGCTCACAATTTTATACACAATTTAACATGCATTTATTGCCTAGTGTTTGTTTTTTTTTTTTTTTTTTTTTTTTTTTTTTTTTATACTTTCTAGGTTAATGCTTGACTACATTCCATCTGATGGAAAGTGGAAATGTAGTCTTAGATGGCGCATTAACTTAGTAACCTATTCACTCTTCTCTTGAAGACGCCCACATTGTATTCGGACGGAAAAATCGACGCAGGCAAGCTGTTCCAGTCCTTCGCTGTGCGAATTAAAAAAGACGAAGTAAAGCGCTTCGTTCGGACAGGGGGAATGTCCACAACGTAAGGATGGATACCTGCCGTGCGTCGAGACGTCCTGTGATGGAAGGGGGACGGAGGAATTAAGTCGTGTAATTCCAGCGCACACTCACCAAAATGTATCCTATAGAATACTGAGAGGCTAGCAATTCTACGCCTGTGTTCAAGGCTGTGGAGGTTGGCTTCTACCAATTCGGGATCGCCTATAAGCCTCTTTGCTCGCCTCTCAATTGAGTCCAGAACCGCAAGATGAGACTTTGCGGCACCAGCGAATATGTGACCACAGTACTCTACACACGACCGGATCTGTGCTTTGTATAATACAAGAAGCTGTCCCGGTGTAAAGTACTGACGGACCTTCGCAAGAACGGCAAGCTTCCCTGCAGCTGCTCTTGCTCTGGACTCAATACACCGACCAAAGTTGAGGTTCGAGGAAATCTCTAAGCCTAACAACTGTAGCCGGTCACTGTATTCCAAAGATACACTCTGGAAAGTAGGAGCCAAGGTGAAAGGGCTCCTTTTGGCGGTGAACAGACACGTCTGCGTTTTGGTGGCGTTGAATTTGACAAGATTGGCATTGCCCCATGCGGAGACTGCCTGAAGTTTGTCATCCAAACGTTGCACCATGGCTTCTCTTTCTGACTGTACTTGATCTCTACTAGCCCGACTACTCGGCAGGTATCTTTCTACAACTGTGCTGTCGTCTGCATACCCATAGATACCGGGCTTCAGCAGATCGTTGATGTGCAGCAGGAAAAGAGTTGCAGAAAGAACGGACCCCTGAGGCACTCCGGCATTAATTGTCAAGGGTTCCGAGGAAGACCCGTCGACAACTACTCGGAGAGATCTCTGGTTGAGAAAGTCCGTTACCCAGCCGATCAGACCAGGAGATATGCCGTACGCTGAAAGCTTGCTTATAAGGCTCGCATGCCAGACCCTGTCAAATGCCTTCGAGACGTCCAGAGAGACGGCGACCGCTTCTCCGTTCTTCTCGATGGCCTCGCCTAAAACGTGCGTAGCATACACTAAAAGGTCCCCAGTGGACCTATTTCGGCGAAACCCGTACTGTCGGTCACTGAGGAGATCGTTACCTTCAAGGTACGCTAGAAGGCGCGTGTTCAATACACGCTCCATAATCTTGCAGAGTATGGAGGTGATTGAAATTGGTCTATAATTGGCAGGATCAGCACGGCTGCCTTTTTTGGGCACTGGTTGCACGTTTGCAAGCTTCCAGGATTTCGGCACTATTCCAGTCTTGAAAGAGAGGCGATACAGACGTGTCAATACAGGAGACAACTCAGGTGCGCACGTCTTCAGCAGAATGGCTGGTATACCATCAGGACCACTGGCTTTATTCACATCAAGACGACACAATACTCTCCATACCTCTTTGTTAGTGATGCGGATTTCCGGCATCGAAATACCGCAGTGAGGAAGATGTGCTGGAGAAGCATTGCCAGTGTCTAGATGCGAATTATCAGCAAACAGAGAAGCAAATACGTTCGCTTTCTCTGTCGCTGTATAGGCCAAAGATCCATCTGGCTTCAGCAGAGCAGGCAGTGAGGGTTGGCAGAAGTTCGACTCGATCGCTTTGGCAAGAGACCAGAAAGCTCGACTGCCAGTAGGTCTGACAGGGAGCTTTTCGCCATTCTTAGCGATTCGATCGCGTCGAGCCTTCCGTAATGCCTTTTTATAGGACTTGGCAGCTTGGTTAAAGGCTCTCTTCTTTGAACGTACATCCGGAGCTTTGCGGCTTCGAGCATCAGCCCAAATGAGGTATGCCGAATGTTTGCGGTCTTCAGCACGAGCACATTCGGCATTAAACCATGGGCGAGCTTTGCCACCGATGGGTACGTCAGTAAAAGGAATGAAATACTCCATTGCCTGATGCACCACATCGGTTATAGCGCCCGCGCAACTCGACGGATCCAAAGAAGAGAAGCAGACCTGCCGCCAAGGATAAGATGCAAAAAAGTGACGCATCTCATCCCAATCTGCTGACTTGTATTTCCATACTCGCCTAACACCATGTGGTTCGAAAACAGGTGGGGAATATGTAAACACAGATTTCACCAGACAGTGATCGGAGGTGACCTCAACACTATACCTGTCCGGATCAGTTGTCAGCAGAAGGTCCAGGCAATTGGCTGTATGGCCTACTACATCTGGTACCCTTGTCGCTTGCCTCACCAGCTGAAAGAGGTCGAAGAACAACGCAAAATTCCGCGCTTCTCTTCCAGCATGGTCGGTCTTCTGGTATGGGAACAGCCAGTCCTGATGACAGGCATTAAAGTCCCCCAGAAAGACGAGCTGCGCTGAAGGATACTGATGTAGAGCCAAATCAGCAGCCTCACCGAGATGCTCAAATAATTTGGTTGTCTCCTGGTCACCGCTGTGCGAACGGTAAACACAGGAATACAGGATTTTTTCGTTTCCTGTGTCTACTAAAACCCATAGGGAAGAAAAAGTGGGGTCTTCAAGGTGACGGAGACGCAGGATACAGAGGTCGTTCCGCGCGTACACACAGACCCCGGCACGCGAGCGAAAGTTGTGCTCTAACGAGTAGCCGGGATAATCCAGGTACGCAGTGCTCAAAGGACATTGTATCTGCGTCTCCGTCAAAAAGAGCAAGTGCGGTTGCTCTGTCTCTAGGTGGTGGTGGACAGGTTGGAGATTAGAGTGCAAGCCCCTGATATTAGTGAGCTGCACTTTGAATGAGGAGGAGTGCAACCGCTGTGAAAACTTGATCTTTTTATTGGCCTTTTTCATTAAAAAAATTAAAAATAAGAGTGAATAGGATGAGAAATGGCAGTTGAACGAGGCGGTACGTATCGAACCCGACGTCAAAATTGGTGATATCATGCCACTGGGAGGCTAGTCTGGAGACTGCGGGGACGCCCGAACCCCCCCAGGGATCGCCACCGGGCCTCCTCATCTGGTCGCCAACCAGCACGATGGAGCCACCCTGGGATTTTTCGCAGCTGGCGGGGCAGCCTTTCGTGGGTGGCTGACCCACTAATTGGGCCCCCAACTATCTGCGGGCGGCCAGCGGAAAGCCGTCGCTTCGGATCCCGCTACCCTCCTCGACTAGACACCCGACACAATAAGCACCAACTCAACGCCAAACCGGTTCGCCAACGCAACGCAACTGTTCAGACCCATTTCCCATATAGACGGCTTCATCGAACAACGTGCCGGAACACGACTAGGTCGCTTTGCGACACGACTTTGTCCGATGGGTGGTAACCTTGCCGGCGACCTGATGTTATGAAACCTGATGTTGTTACAGACTCGCTATTGCTCGTGACTTCACCCTCAGAAAGAAATCAGTACTATTATATTAATATATAAGAGGTACTTGAACAGGAGACCATAAAACAGTGAAAGCATATTAAATTTAACTAGAAATAAAATAAAATAATCATCAAAATAGTCGGGAATCCAAACTATGTTCTCTGAGATAACGTCATAATTTGGAATTTAAGGCCACACGATGCTCTCGATCCAGGGCAAGTAATGAGATACTCTTGTGTATACTCCCGGCTCTCCAATATGCCCACACGACCTGCCATATGACGTCAGCCCCAATACTAAATACATGCAGTATACTTTAGGGTGTCTGATCTGCGCGGGTCCACCGCTGTCTCCCTAAAAATATACAATTTTAATATTAAGTGAATATATCATGAAAAACCTGTTATACAATTACCCATGAGAAAACATACGCAAAACTCTGATAACTGAGCTATAAAGTAGGTACGGTTTGGTTATGTCATAGTGAAATAAACTTTATTTATTCATTGTTTAAAAAATATATTAATTGTATGAACGAGATGTAGATTTAAAATATATTTCGACTGAATATTATTTGACTTACGTCACAAGTATCTGTTCTGTCAGTCTTATCTCCAAAGCACATTTGTGTCGCACTGTCGATACCGCGTAATAAGTTTCTATTCTTGAAGCGTTTGTGGTGAGCAATGCATTCAAAATCTTGAAATTTAGTTAGAAAAGCCTGAAAAGCCAAACGTATTACGTGGTGTAGATAAATAGCAACCTTTGTTCGATAAAGTATATAACTTAAATGACCTTCTGTAGATTGTCAGCAGGAGCTACTGTTCCTATTTTTGTGGTGCCCCAACCAGTCACAATGACCTCCGTGTCATTCACAGGAGAACCATCGTGGAGACAGGCCGGTAAGGCGAGCGGGTTCAGAACCATTCTGAAACCATAAAAATTTATAGGTCTTTTCTGGCTCCTGTGTATTCCAATGGAAATGATTTTATTGGCATTAAACAAATATAGTAATACCAGAGAGTACTCTGGAATTTGAAACTATCACTCGTATATTTATTTATTTCTTACTCCCTGTCAGTCTCCAACAGCGCTATGTCATTGTATTTCTGAGGTGCATGATATCCTTGGTGTACGTGAATTTTCTGCACATCGTATACAGTTCTCCTAGAATCCGGTTCTGATCTGTTTAAAATACCAATCTTGATCTTTGTAACGGGACCACTAAAAGAAAATAAAAAATTATTTGCTAAACATGAGATTAGACAGATTTATTTCTTAATTAGCAAACTATTTATGGTTTTGTACAAATTAATTATTAATTATGCTACGGTATATAACCACCCAGTAAAACGTAATATGGCTAATTCCTACTTTGATAGGCTTGTTATTGGAAGATTTGAAAAAACTTTTTTATGATATTTTCGTATGTTTTGTAAAAGTTAAAAGTATAATTATAGATTATTTTAATCGTAGCATGAATTCTGATAAAAATTCTGCAAAGTGCAAACCCTAAAAATTACTAATAGCCGGCTACAGTGTAACCCGTTTATGCAGCCCCTAAGCCGTCTGTCACACAAACAAGCTCCGCCTCTTTGTAGTAGTGTATCTGTTGCAGTTTAGTTTTACAAGGTTTAAT
This sequence comes from Melinaea marsaeus rileyi, assembly GCA_918358865.1. Lineage (NCBI taxonomy): Eukaryota > Metazoa > Arthropoda > Insecta > Lepidoptera > Nymphalidae > Melinaea > Melinaea marsaeus. The sequence goes on along the minus strand of OU911083.1, from coordinate 45,164,790 downwards.
GTTTTGTCCATTTATTTACTCAAGTGCTACTTTACCTAAGAGAACTTTTAATACAATGAGCCGCTGTGAGCACAAATCTCGGGCTGACTATGATACCACCGCATTTCCAATCAATGGTTGTAGTTCCAAAACCAAGCAGTGCCTAGAAATTAAAGTACAATGGTACTGTTTAAAATAATAATAGACGGTGCAAGTGACATTATAAAATCAAATATCCTTCCATTAATAAAAACAATATAGAAAAGTTCTTATGGCTTATTGAAGCCAACAAATGTATTAACGTATTTTACCATGTGCGGGAACTCTCCGCGCGAAGCTTTCCTTCCGTTAATGATTAGGCTCTCTGGGTTCCACGTACAGAAATCGGCTCTTGTCTTTTTTTGTCCTGGAAGAGGACTCTCCACACAAGGATATAAGTACTGCTCCTGATAATATAGACATTCTGAAAAATATAGAGTTTCAATATTCAAAGCAGAGTTATGTTGGACGTAAAACCAAGATGAAGTGTACGTAACTATAAGAAGGCATTAATTTTTGATTTATTGAAGAAATCAAACCTGACTAAGCTGATAAGAAAATTACTTAAAGAATATTAAGTAAACTACTTGAAAGAATAAATATTTTTATGTATAGACAACTACACTGATAATAATTAGTTAATCATGACGTATATTAATAATTTAATTGGACAATTAAATTAAAATAATTTAAACAAACCTCCTTTTATTTTTTTTTCCTATGAAATAATTGATTATTTAAGAATAAAAGTGTTTACTTGGATAATAAAACTATACTATATTTTATGAGAAATCATGCCATAATTGTGTCGTTAACAAATTATATTTAGTAGCTAAGAATAATAAGTATTTAATATAGGTTTCATGACCTTTAATATATCATATATATTAATTTTATATATATATATATATATATATGTATTAAAAAGCACCCGCCTTTGCACGGTTTTGTGTTGTGACCTGACTTGTTACAGTTTAACTTACATACATACCTAGATGCAACTATTAACGAGAAGTAACATTATATGATAATTCACTATCATATAATTTATAATGACTATTAGTATAATAATTTGTTACCTAATTAATTATAATATGTATTTATTATTTGTTCTCATTTCTATTCCTTAAACAGAACTCTACAAATATTTCTCTTTCTAGACATTTCACTGACAATGGTATGTTTTCGAAGACAAACTTATGCCCAAAAAATAATTTAAATATTGTATTATGGTATTGTAGTATTTAGTACTCACTGTCAAACGCCTTTTGACCAATCTTTGGAGCAGTTAAGTTAAAAGGCACTGGTGGACAGTCTTCCAAGTTAACGCCGTTTTTGAAGATGAATTTGGGCTCAGCCGCAGGGGTAGTGGTTTTTCTATATGCAAAGGAAACTTTACCAATACTGTAAAAAACAGAATTCGGATATCAAATTACGGTAGTTTAATGAAAACTAACTAGTTAACTAACTAAATTATGGCGGAACCAGCTTTTTCAAGCCAGATTTATTGATTTAAATCATTATATCTACGGTAGAACCATCAGGAAGTTCAAAGAAACGTGTTTTGAAATATATATTATAAAATAACTACCAAATTGAGAATGCTATTACACAATTCATTCACTCGTGCCTGCGGCGTGCCTGCACGTAGAGTAAATAATGTTTATAACGTTCAAATATTTAAGTTGCCTTATATTTTATAATAAAAAATTTGATACTGCGACTTTTTAGACCTTATTTCATCGTTCTTGTTACTGAGCTGGACCTATAACTGTAAATATCTTTGAGGTTAACGTAACCCGTATAAGTTCAACTATTTTTGACTAATTTTAGTAGCGTATAATTAAGTTAACATTTTTAATCTTTCATTGTAACACGCTGTTTCGATATTTTGCCGCAACTGTGTTCACGAGAACATAGAGATATAAACATAAAATATATTATTGAGTCAGTTAGTTAGTCATAGGAGTGCAACAAATCATTCGAAATTATTCCGTATGAAATCCGTAAAAAATATACACTTTCATGCATAACTAAATGCAATATCGTGAACAATGTAATGTACTTGTGAATAAGTAATGTAGTAAAATAAAGATTAATTACTTGCTACGGGGCAACATCCATCCTCTTAGTTTTGGTCGGCGCTTTACACCTTTGCAACATATTATCGGCACTCGGTCTTTAAAGGAGCATAACTAAAATAATAAAAGAAGTTAAAATCATCCTACATTGGCTTGATGGTACGAGAAAATTGCAGTTAATGCACATACACATTCCAAAAAAAAATTGCAAATATCTAACCAACTTTGGGCTTGAGTTGGGCTTTTTATATACAATGCTATAATAGGTTCTTTGCGTCGTTCTTCTGTGAGAGGTTAGTACTATCTCTGACCAATTACTCTTTAAACCTGCAGACGAATGACAGCAGCTAGGATCTAGCACTACGCCTCAATCTTTTCTTTCATGTGCAGATTCATTTAGTTTTATATATTCAGGGTACGTTTTAATGCGTCAATTAGAAAAGTTTCTGAGGTACTGTCAATCGAAATATTTTGATTATCCTTTGTCGATCAGTAATAAGTTTTTTAGAGTCGTATTTTAAATATTTTTTTCAATAATAATAAGTCTTCAAAATGTCATGTATATTTTGACTAATAGTCATATAGTGATTTTTGATTCAGAATCCGACACCTCACTTTTTATGGTTTTTTAATCTTCATCATTTTAAAAATATAATAATAAATTGTTTTATTTTCCGATAAACACTTATAATGTAATTTATTAGACTAAAATAACAAATACTTTAATATGCATTTACTGTTGCCATTTGATAAAGTTCCAATTACATTAGGACCTCAATTTAATAGTCTAAGGCTGTCTGTGTGACTGTCTAGATGACTAGGTAAGTCAATCGTGATATCATCTTACTAATACTATAAAAAGAAAAGAGTTGTTTGTTTGATATAAACGAAACCAATTTAATCATTATTTCAAAATGATGACCTTATACAATATATCGTTACACTGTATAACAGAGCCCACTTTTATTAAAATTCAGTCTAACAAAATCTACATTTATGAAGCATGTTGGAGAAAAAGCGCGTTGCTTTTTTAAAAATGATAATCTTATTTCTCAATTATTAAAATGTTAAATCACAGAATCTAAGCACGACACACATTCATGTTGTTAATGCCAATCAGGTTCGCGAACGCAATCGCGAGAAAAGGATTGTTTAAAAGTTAACCCGAGCTCCAATTACCTGTGGCTTTATTCTCAATTTTATACGTCGCAAGGCCGAAGCACAGTCCTGGACGCGCGTACAGACGCCCGGCCTTCCTCCAGGACACCGGTCACCTAAAATAATAAAAAGACCTACAATACCTAGATACATTATTATGAAATACCTCACAGTGGAGTCAGTATTGGTTTTGTACCCAAAAACCTCTTTTTTTACGACTATTGTACATAATATAGACTTTCCATAAATAATTATAAATTTAATGTGTTAAGTACAAAAAAGTTAGCATAATTTACAAGAACTAATAAGGCTTAGACACCGATAGAGGTCATTTAAGAATTTAGCATTTAAAAAAAAATATTTTACCCTCTTCCTGACAATTGAGTAATGATAGGAACGTAACACTTAAGATGACGAGAAACAGTATCTTGATCTCCATTACTGAAGCAGCAGAACTGAAATATGCACCAAAGATTTTTAATTTGTTTTAAAAATCATATTGTTAAGGTGACGAATAATCAATAATGACTCGAACCTGCGACTTCTATTAGAAGGTTGCAATATTACGATCCAGTATCTACTATGTTTATAAATCATAAACTCCAGAAATAAAAAATGGAAAAATGGGAAAAAATAACGTGTATTGTTTTTTAAAAATCCCTTCATAATATAAATTCAAATAAATATTGTATATGCACAAATAAAGATGTAGCTTTCATCTTAATTAATAAGAAAGAAAAGTCCAAAACGACATTGTCAATAATGTTACATTTGTCACGTGACTGGCGCAGTTATTCGATTTATCAAATTAGAAGTAATAAATTTAAATTCAGTGTTTACGTTTTTTTTTCAAAATATTAATATTAACAGTTCTGCTTTAGTATAACATTATTTCTGATTAATTCGGCAAAAACAAATATAATGTCTTCTTCGTCAGCTGTATCTATGGACAATGCTTACAGGAGACATGAATTTCTTTAGAACTATCATGTCTTTCCTGTTTTCACTAGTTACACATCTTTTTATAGAATATATTAAAGGCTGTAGGATATATTTTCAACATTTTTCACATTTTATGGTCTACCTTATATTGACGGAATTAATTTCGGAATCTTCATTGTAGTCACAATTGAACTGAGTAAGGTGTGGTTTGGATTTTTCTGACTTTATCCAGCGCATTTTGAAACAATCCCAGCGCATTTTAAAACAAAAACCCAGTACTATTCTCTTAATGGTCTAATTTACCAAAAGGTTTTGTAGAAAAAAAAGAGTCTTTTTACATGTTTTCGCTGTATTGTATTTTGTTTTGATTATATGTTCCAATCATCTGGCGAAAAAAAATTAGGATTTTTTTTTGCATGTCTCTCAATAATCAAATCTGAATCATTGGGCAAAACGTTATTTATGATAGTTTGCTAAACATTTACTTTACTTTTATTCTGATAAGACGACACTAAAAAATTCACCGTTATCTTTCAGCGACTGCGAGTGCATTTAAGTTAAATTATCACTACACGGATTACTAGTTACGGAGTTAATCAGAATGGCTTCTGATATAAATAAACTATTTTTCAGTGGCCAAAAACTGTTTGTCGTTTAATGATATCAATCTTTATTGTTGAGAAACTTTTACCAACACTTTTTACACATAAAATTAATATTTCTCAAAGTGTGGAATTGAGCGGTTTGTATGAAAATTATAAAAAAATAATATAGACGTACAATTCTCAATACAGTTCCTAAGACACTTGACCTTCACCGTGAGATAACTGGATACATTCTGTTGATGTGCCTGTCTTTAATGTAATATTTAATTAATATTTTAAACTTATATACTTATACAATAACAATAAAATTCTTAAAACAAAACAAAAAAAATATCTAAACAAGTATATGTTTTGGAAAGAAACAGATTCTATTGTTTATCTCAATGTTTTAATATTTTCCATTAAAATACTTAATGATTGCTTGAAATATATATATATATGACACACTCACTGCTCATCACTCGGACTGGCTAGGAACTAGCTCATAGTAGCGGTGCCTGCCACACGGATCCGCGTAAACGTTAATGGCGAGTGAGCTATGTTTCGCGTGGTCACTCTGGGAATATGTGGCCAGTCAACTTACGAGTATTTGATTTATACTTACAGTATCGAAGTCATACTCATTTGTGTGTATGTGTGTGTGTTTGTGTGTGTGTGAGATATGACCATTGACATCGGACCATTCAAGGGGCGTTTACAATTTAAATCCCGATTGGAATCGTTTTCATTCAGTTTATTTTGATCAAGATCAAGTTTAAAAATTAAAAGTTTTGGAATTTTTTTGTAATATATTAGGACGCAAAAACACACTTACGGATCAAACGTCCATGATATTAGTGAATGAACCACAACCATCCATTACCACCACCGTCCACTGGGATATGAGTATTTGGCACCCGACCACTCGGATCCGAAAAGTGATTTTATAAATAATAATAATAATAACAATATATATTCACACATAATTTCAAACATTCATTTGAACTTCATTAAAATTCACCTTAAAAAACTGTGTACCTCTAGTTGTATTTTTATTTATTTTTAAAATAGTTTCAACGCCACTTGCACAAAATTCCATATAATAATCGAACCTGCTCCTAAAATTTTTCAAAAATGGCTTCGGAAAGACGACCTCTAAGGGAGAGGAATGCGGACATCCGACAGACTTGCCCAAGGTGAAACAGAGACGCTTCACCGTCGCTCGACAAAATAACATTTCAAAATACAAACACAAGTGACACAAGTGAATGCGGTACAAGTAATAGTGTATAAATGGTCATTGGTATTGATTTAAAGTGGAAAATATGTAAATATATAAAAGATTCTATTAATCCTCTATAAAAAGATATAACATAATCGTATATATATGATATAAAATGACACTAAAAGTATATTATAAATATTCTGATTATATAAATGCTTATCTCGCACTAAGCAACAATCAAACTAACAATCGCATGTGTGCGTGTGTGTGTGTGTATTAGAGATGATGTGTGTGTGTGTGTGACGCATCGAACGCGTGAATTCCAATTGTTTTGGCGACTCCTCACATAAATATGACTTGATTTAAAACGTTAATGTGGTGTCAGATGGAATGGATGTGGTTTCAAAGAGGTTTATATTAGAGAAATCTTAGCCACTGGCTATTTAAAAAATAATATATATATACTTACTCAAACTAGACAGTTAAAATAGTTTAATTATATTGTTATTGGGCAAAAGGAAAGTTCCTGTAAAGGATTTTAATCTTTGAAATCAGAAATGATAAAACTAAAGTTTTGAAACAAGTTGATATCTAAGAATCGGTCAGCAATAGCTGCAAAGGCTAAGGATATAGGCAAGAGTTAAGTTTTATTTCAATTAAGGCATACGTTGCACTTCATTAGACTTCAGTGACACGGTCCCAAAGGGCAGTTGAAGAACATGTAGCTCTATGGACACTCTTTTAACTTATTATTAATTTACGTTTTGTTATAGTACTGGCTCATAAGCCACAGCCATCAAAGAATTGAATTCAAGTAGAACGCGATATCTAAAGAAAACAAAATTAACTAAACTCATCAATAATAGTTTTATTATGATCTAACGTTCTCATAATTAAAGGATTTAAACGAAACATTCTAAACTATAATTATTGGTTAAAGTGGAGCTACATGTGCTGTTATCAAATTTGTTATTGTCGGGCTTCCCTATAATATCATAGTTCTTATCGTAATAAGCTTTGATATAACTTTTTGAAGATAACTTTTTGATTTTTAAAGAAACATAATTTAATACTAGTAGTTATGATCCCAGAAACGACAAGGGTTGTGATTATTAAATTTAGAATACGAATAGTATTTAAGACACTGATGATAGGTAAAGCAGGTAAAGAAGTTCTTGTTAGGTTCCATCCCCTAAAGGGTTAAAAATAATATTAAAATTAAAATTTTGTGTGAAAGTAGCACAATTTACAAAATATGTATAATCTTTTATATTGTTTAAGATTTCTTCACAGATGAGCGAGCTCACTTGTAGAGCTACTATTAACATAATTGCGCTCTCCGAACACGTTTACTCCATAACTTAAAAAAGTAGTAATTTTTGGCCCTGTTTATATTTGAACAGATGTTCTAACGCCTATATATATTTAGTATATCATTACTTACTTGTAGTCAGATTGTTTATAAAAATAGTCTAACCAGTAGCGATCCGATCTCTAGATTCTAGTATTTAGATTAGAAATGACGCGAGCAAAGACAAGACACAGAGTTAGAATAACCATATTTAATTATTATTAATTTCCGAGTTCCACAGCTCCGAGGGAAACAGCTCACTAAATAATATCTCAAGATCTTGATTTTCTTGTTTCAACAAATCGTCCAAAAAATGACTGAGTTTGTTTCATTGCTTTTGATAAAAAACATAATGATCTTGTAATTAACAAAAAACATAATGGATAAGTACACTTTTATATGTATTTTTTATTATCATATTGTATTTTCATAGCATTATTACACAATTAAAGAGTGAACGAAGAATTTTTTACTTTTTATAATGTTAAAATATATTTTTGAGAATTATTATAGATAAAAGAATATACAATTATATTACAAATTTCTAAATTGTATGCTATATTACTTCCTGCGACTTCTTCCAAAAGGGCTGTGCAGTGTCACAAGTTCGGAAGAGTATTCCCAAACCAATATGGGTAATATTGCATTTGGTACATTTCAAATATACTTTCAAATATCATATTAGATGTTAGATGAAATAACATCTTGTCCAAATTAATAAATAATTCCCCATCATTGTAATAGCAATGTCTGTCCAGTGTCCAGTTTTAAATTCATTTAATAAATATTAACTTTCTGTTCATTTTATTTAATGCTCCATTATCACATATGTATATATTCTCTTTTCTGTCAGTTTGTTACAAATCGGCAAATTCTTTTATTTTATTTACATTAATAGATTGTAGTTTTTATTATTGACTTAAACATATGATTCGATATTTTGTTTTACGTTAATCTGTATTGGGATTTCTTTATGCAGCGCTGCATTCTAGGGTTAGCGTAAAGGGTTTGTAACAAATATATCTTTCACTATCTGGCGGAAGTGGTTACAAGGATACCGAATATATATAATTATATTTGAGATTAATCAGTTCACGGGAGGGGTGCAAGAGTTCAAATACTAGGTTCGATTCAAACAAGACACAAGCAAGTCCACAATTGAGGTTATCTGATTATTTTATTATTTTAGTTTTGTCAAGTTTCTTATATGTTAAATACGAAGCCTTTCATTAGAATCTGCTCCTTTTGATAATAGAGAAACTTGTTCAAAGACAAAGTGTCAAAGCAATTACAAGTAAAAAATGGGCCCAAAATACCACGCACCAAAATAAATGCTAGAATAACAATATTATTGGTATATAAATATTTGATTTATCAGTGTCTCATGAAATGAATACGTTATATGGAATTAGAATTTTATCATAAATCTGATAGAAGCCAACATGCAATCATTTCTAAGTTTCAACTAAACTTCCAAAAGATGGCGCTGCTTTTACGATTTACTTACAACCAAACGTTGCAAAAAAATAATATTAATAAAATAATGATATTAGTAATCAGGCATATACATAATAACAATTACAAGTTTTTTTATGTTATTTATAGATATTTTAACAAATAAATATAATATAATCTAATTTATTAAAATATCATTAACAAAACACTCTTATCAGTCACTCATATCCAAAACATCACAACATAAATATGTTATATCTCGGGTGACATTGTCATTTTTATTTCAAGTAATTTGGGAAAATCCAAAAGTAAGCACGTGTTGAGATTTTTAGAACTTTTAGATGTCATACTTTAAATCAACTCTCTCTTTTATTAATATCCACTGAAACTACGAGAGAGAGAGAGAGAGAGTTTACATGAGACGAGAAAATCTTTACAGAGAGATTTTTTATTATAACATACGTTGTGAATGATTTATTATTCAATTTCGATATTTCTAATAATAGAAGCAATACTTACCTTCATTCACTTCACCAAACCAACTATTTTATGCACTTTATGTTATTTTAATTTACCACAATTACAAATCTCTGCCTCAACGAAATGTAGAGCTCATTCATACTCACTCTACATAACCTGACTAGCTTTGAAGTACTCTGACAGGTGTCATATCAATATAGACAAAAAAGATGACAATTAATATTAATTGAATTAATCATTTAGTTTATTGAATACAAATTAATTAATGATAATTAATACATTTAAACATATAATTAATTATGAAAATATATTTATTTTATCACATTTTTTTTTATAAAAAATGAAAGTTAATTAATAAATAAATGTTGCTAGATAAATAACGATATAACACCAGATAATAGTGAGTGGTTAAACTAAATATACTACAACCACTTCAATAACAGTAACAGAGAATTACTTTTATCATATGACAATATGTTATTAGTATCTTCAATGCATTTTAGAACCAATAACTAAAATAAAAATCGTTTTTTTACAAAATATATACTCCCAATGATATAAAAAGAAACTAGTATGTTAATAAATTGTACACATTGTACAATGACTAGTCGTATTTAACACACACATTTTTCACATAAAACCCACTATTTCAAATAAACAAATACAACTTCATATTATTATAAAATATCCACTAACCTTCATTTTACACTGAATACACATGTTTTACTCTTTAATAGTTCAATTTATATGAAGTAACTTATTATTATAACCGAACGCCCGATCTAACCAACACATCGAAGACAACTGAAGAGGAAAACTTTAAATATATATTAAATTGATGTACAATTTTTTGCAATGTAATTTGAGCACAATACAACCACTTCATGACCGTAACTATACTTGAGCACGAATAGTTATTCTAATTTTAAACACTATGCCAAAGATTGTTTCTTCATTTGGCGATTACTCCAGTAATTAAGAAATCTCAGCTGCAACATGATATAAAGCAGAAGTTTTGAGATAGGGTTTGATTTTAGAATGCCGAGTCTACGGAATTTAGATTATAATATTAAGGGATCTTTAAGAAAAAATGCATAGCAATATTTTCAATTTCGAATTTCACATTTAGATTTTCGATCAACTTAATAAAATTCTAAATGGACAATGAGTTTAAGATCAGTAGTACCAGTCTGAAAGTAAACATTAATAAAAAATTCCAATGCTCTGTTACCGATCAAGTCAGCTAGAGTCATGACTCCAATAGTGTTATGAATTGGAATTGTATTTTTATTTAATTTATTTATAATATTTAATACTATAAAAAGTAATGGAGAAACCAAATTAGCGAGCTTTTCTTCGTTGACCTTCATGTATATATCATTCCGATTTCATTTTTATCCATTTCATTGTAAACAAGATAAAATCAAAGAAAAATCATATAGTTTGACAGCGAATGAATCACTAATTTCAAAACAGGAAGACACCTATTTGAAATAAATTTTAACCAGACGCCACAAATTTGCCAAGCTGAAAGTGGCCAGTTCATCTAAACACCATTTTATATGTAAGACAATTATATATTTCTTTATATTTTGATGAATAGTACTCCTTTAAATAATAATATTTTTGAGCAAGTTAAATCGTGCAGAAAACGGACGCTTTGAATGCTATGCATCAACCCTGTTCGCGGCAGGATGAGAGGTTGGATCAGTTATTAGTCATCGACTTTGTTTGTTAGTTTGCGGAAAAAGAGTTTGATAGAGTTTTATGGTACAAAGTAATGAAGGTATGTCCGGTACACGAGAAGACGGTCCATGTGACTTACGGTGATAAGGCCGTAAAGAAATTAGTAGCTATAAAAGTAATTTTTTAAATATACATTTCTTAAATACATTCTTTACATATCTATATCTGTAAAATGTTACCTAATACACTGAAATATATATTTTAGGTTATTCGTACGCGTAAACTTATAAAGCCTTCCTAGTTTAGTCCAAGAGGGACGCGGGGAACATGAAGAGAACAAGAAAAAATATTTTAAAACTTCATATTTCACCAACGAATTCTTTAATCTAAAAATAGTTTTTTACAAACGCACTACATTCTTTAAAGTCCTACCTAAAGATACTCTACATCACACGTGTAGAAGAGCTACCTTCAAATATATATTTTGTTCTATCACTTTAAAACACTTTTAAACAGATGAAGCAGCCCATACAGTGACTTTGAGTGTTTGATGCAGGCGTTTTTGATGCTTTAATTCCAGATTAGTGTCACTCCAATAACGTCAATTTTGTGTATTAACATAACCATTTAGGTGGAAGTGTACCTCATCTGAGTAAAAAAAGTTTGTAAAGTTGGTAAACCGCTCTACCATTTCGTTTCCAAACTGCAACCTATTTTTTTGATTGATTGATTTTGATTTTTGTGTAGTATCTTGTAATGATCGCAAAACTTTCGTTGAGCTGAGGTTGCAGAATCGTTGTTTCGATAGTACACGCGTACACAAAACGCACGTTGACTACCGCTGAACGACGTCATGGTACTAAATTGCCATTGGCCGTTCTTGCAAAGCGTATTCCCTCCACCCCCTTCCGTCGACGCTGCTAGACGCGGCAACGGATTCAAATGTTACGTTGACATTTGGTCCACCCTGTACTTTCATGAGTACTTAGTAAAAAGTTGTTATTTTGGAATTACGAAAGAAGCACACGAACAGAAAAATATTAAACTGCAACACTTTACTCTCAAAAGTATAGAAAAAGTTTTGAAATTTTTTAAAAGAATAACTTTTTTTTATGCCATTTTCAATAATTACAATTCGATTGAATATGGTAATCAAGTTAATTTTTGCTTGCAATAAATCCCATTCTTAAGCTAATTTTAAGAAAGTTTTTTAGTTCCCAGGTTAACTGCAAGACTATTTAATCTATACGTAGAATAAAAAAATGAAATGATGTAATCTCTAGGTTGAAACTCCTTGGAAAAACGTTTATTACATAAAACCGAGCACGAAAGTAATTTTTTTGTTAGTTTGCGTAGCACGGAAAAGCTGCTAGACATATTTCATTACTTTTTATATAGTTAAGTATTATAATGGTCACGAGAAAATACAATTAATTTGGGCTCTAATTACGATACAACCACACAGCGATATCGATTTTAATGGATTAACCAAAAAGTGCTTGTTGGGTTTGTATAGAACTTTGCGCACGGATACTGGCACTGAGACGTTACGGAAACAAAGTATTGTTACCTCTATAACCGGCGTTAAAAAATCTTTAAAAAAACATAGCAGCTGATTGTAAGCACGCTCTACAATTATATGACAATGCAGATGGCGCTCTTTCTTTTTCAAGTTCAATCAGGAATTCTGAACAAATGTTTAAAACACACACAAAAATAACGCAAGGGTAACAGTACTCTTCTGATTTCGCCAATATTTCTTGCTCTAAGTCAAGGACGATGGTGGTCACGTAAAACCAGGTGACCTCCACGCTTGTTTTCCGCCAATTTGCATAAAAAAAACCAATACTGTAAAGTACAATATCATTATAAAAAATAAATATAGAACATTAAATATTAATCCACTACACTTATTTTATAATATAGAAGCTAAGTCGCGAACACTCGCATTATTGGAAACGTTAAAAGTTGATTACGTTAAGAGAAACGCGTCAACTGACACTGGAATTGCATTTACAAATAAACCACATAAAACCAGTACTTGTTACTACATTAATTGAATTACCTTATTATACTTTCAAACTAAAATGCAGTTAGCAATCGTTAGGCATATGAAAGTGAAATACAAACAGTCCTATGTGTGTCCGTTCAATTGTGGTCAAGTAAAGGTTCTTGGTTGGTTGGTTCTTGGTTCTTGGTTCTTGGTTTATAGAAACATGATTAAAAACCGAACATTTTGAATTAAAACTTGCTAATAAACATGTTAGTTATGTTCAACAAACTAAATAAATAGCTAATTGTAAATATATTATAAAAAAACGACATGAGCTGAAATATAGACTTTCCTTTAACAATTGTATATTTAATATATGTAGTATAAACAAAAACAAAAAGTCACCACTAAAGCAGTTTAAAAGAACTAATAAGAGTTAGAAACCGATAGAGGAGGTTTAAGAGTTTAGCATTTTTAGCATTTTTAAGGAAATATTTTACCTTTATATCTGATTAATCTAATAAAGTCTGAGTGTTCACACCCTTGTGAGTGTGTGTATCCTGCGGGCGCGTGTACCATATTTTAAATTAGGGTAGGTTAGTTTCCACAAGGTTATGGTCAAGGACCGAAGTAAAAGAATTTAAAAACTCGTTTTGATTAAGCCTTGGTTAACATAACCTATTTTTTGTTCTACGTTTTTTAGAAGTAAATTATAATCTACGTTACTTCCTGGTAATATAATTTAGTGAAAAAATGGTTGTAAGTGGTCCAGTAGTTTTGGAGCCTATTCGATACAAAGAAACAAACAAAAAATCTTTCCTTTTTATAATATTAGTATAGATAATCTTTTATTTCGGAGAAACCTTTGATTATAACTCCAATTAGATTAAGATTTTATCTTTAATTAGATGAAATATATCTGTCTTTCCATTAAAGAAAGTAATATTGAAGTTTAATAATAAGTATCATAGTTATATATGTTGTGTAATAAAAGTATATTCACCATTTCCATCTTAACTTACTTATGTTACTTGAACGCATGAGATATAATAATAAGGTTATTAGTAGTAATACACTATAAAAATTAAATAATAACACAATTTTTAAAACTTTGATAATACCGTATGCCATTCCCGAAATATTTATATCGTTTTAATTAAGTAATAAATTGATTAAGATATTTTTATTCATAATTCTCTAAATTCTGTAATTAATGAACATAGATGGTTTCCTAAAAGCTGCTTTGCTTGGAGATCATCTTGGAGTTGTCCAGGATTTATTGCATCCGTTGTGAAAAAAATTTGGGAGCAATCTGACACCTACGTGGAGAGGCTGAAGCGAAAGTGCAATTATATATTAATAAAAAGTTAAATTTGATTAAGTGAGAAATGATTACAAAAATCTCAGATCTGATAACATTTTGAAATCGAAATATCAGAAATGAAATAAAAAACGTTTGGAGATTAGCGAAGATTGCCTCGAGTACAACATTTTAAACTTCATTTAGCTTTAATGTTGGTGGAAAATAAAAAATATACAAACAGGAAAATTGTATAAATTTATTTATGACAGGAATGTCTAATTTAAATTATTAGGGAAAAACAATACTATTACTTAAAATAAATAATTTCATATCAAGATTTAAAAATACCTATAAAATAGACATTTACGAGTATATAAAGTTTGTTACAGACTAGCTATTGCGCGTGACTTCACCCTCAGACAGAAATCAGTACTTTTATAATATTAACATATAACAGGTACTTGAACAGGAGACCATAAAATAGTGAAAGCATATTAAAGTAGTGAGTTTTTTAACTAAAAATAAAACAAAATAATCATCAAAATGGTCAGGAATCATAACTGTGTCCTCTGGGATAACGTCCCCGTCCACAATCTTAAAACCATATTTTTGGAATTTAAGGCCACACGATGCTCTCGATCCAGGGCAAGTAATGAGATACTCTTGTGTATACTCCCGGCTCTCCAATATGCCCACACGACCTGCCATATGACGTCAGCCCCAATACTAAATACATGCAGTATACATTAGGGTGTCTGATCTGCGCTGGTCCACCGCTGTCTCCCTAAAAATATACAATTTTAAGATTAAGTGAAGATATAATCAAAAAACCTATCATACGACAAACCTTGTGATAACATGTGCAAAACTCTGATAACTGAGCTATAAAATCAGTACCCGACTTGGAGAATTTAACATTTTTAATCGTCTTTATTGGTTTGGTTATGTCATAGTGAAAAAAACTTTATTTATTCATTGTTTAAAAAATATATTAATTGTATGAACGAGATGTAGATTTAAAATATATTTCGACTGAATATTATTTGACTTACATCACAAGTATCTGTTCTGTCAGTCTTATCTCCAAAGCACATTTGTGTCTCACTGTCAATACCGCGTAATAAGTTTCTATTCTTGAAGCGTTGGTGGTGAGCAATGCATTCAAAATCTTGAAATTTAGTTAGAAAAGCCTGAAAAGCCAAACGTATTACGTGGTGTAGATAAATAGCAACCTTTGCTCGATAAAGTATATAACTTAAATGACCTTCTGTAGATTGTCAGCAGGAGCTACTGTTCCTATCTTTGTGGTGCCCCAACCAGTCACAATGACCTCCGTGTCATTCACAGGAGAACCGTCGTGGAGACAGGCTGGTAAAGCGAGCGGGTTCAAAATCATTCTGAAACCATATAAATTTATAGGTCTTTTCTGACTCCTGTGTATTTAAATGGAAATGAGTTTATTGGCATTCTTAAACAAATATAGTAATGCCAGAGAGTACTCTGGGTTTTTAAACTATCATTCGTATATTTATTTATTTCTCACTCTCTGTCAGTCTCCAACAACGCTATGTCATTGTATTTCTGAGGTGCATGATATCCTTTGTGTACGTGAATTTTCTGCACATCGTATACAGTTCTCCTAGAATCCGGTTCTGATCTGTTTAAAATACCAATCTTGATCTTTGTAACGGGACCACTAAAAGAAAATAAAAAATTATTTGCTAAACATGCGATTAGACAGATTTATTTCCTAATTAGCAAACTATTTATGATTTTGTACAAATTAATTATTAATTATGCTACGGTATATAACCACCCAGTAAAACGTAATATGGCTAATTCCTATTTTTATAGGCTTGTTATTGGAAGTTTTTTAAAAACTTTTTTATGATATTTTCATATGTTTTGTAAAAATTGAAAGCAGCAATTCTGATAAAAATTCTGCAAAGTGCAAACCCTAAAAATTACTACTAGCCGGGTACAGTGTAAACGGTTTCTGCAGCACTCAAGCCGTCAGTCACACCAACAAGCTCCGCCTGTTTGTAGTCGTCTATTTGTTGAAGTTTAGCTTCACAAGGTTTAGTCTTTGGTCCATTTATTTACTCAAGTGCTACTTTACCTAAGAGAACTTTTAATACAATGAGCCGCTGTGAGCACAAATCTCGGGCTGACTATGATACCACCGCATTTCCAATCAATTGTTGTAGTTCCAAAACCAAGCAGTGCCTAGAAATTAAAGTGCAATGGTGCTGTTTAAAATAATAATAGTGTCAGACGGTGCAAGTGACCTTTTAAAAGAAAGTATTCTTCCATTAATAAAAACAATATTAACAACTTCTAATAGCTTATTGAAGCCAACATATGAATTAACGTATTTTACCATGTGCGGGAACTCTCCGCGCGAAGCTTTCCTTCCGTTAATGATCAGGCTCTCTGGATTCCACGTACAGAAATCGGCTCTCGTCTTGTTTTGTCCTGGAAGAGGACTCTCCACACACGGATATAAGTACTGCTCCTGATAATATAGGCATTCTGAAAAATATATAGTTTTACAATTCAAAGCAGTGTCATGTTAGACAGAATCCAGTAAAACTAAGAAGAATGTTACGTAAGGACATAGACGCATTACTTTTTTTGATTTAGTGAAAACATCAAACCTGGGAAAGAATATTTAGTAGTACTACTTAACAGAATAAAGATTTTTTATCTTTAGTAATAGTAATTAATAGTAATAATTAATTTATCCACTTACCCTTAAATTTTTGGGTTTTCCTATGAAAATAAGTGATTATTTAAATATAAGTGACTATGACTTGCAAAATAAAACAATATCAAATTTTATCACAAATCATCCCATAGTTTTCAGGTAATTATAACCCAAATTAGTTTTAGTAGCTAAATATATATATATATATATATATATGTCTAATTTAGATAACATATCTCATATAATAAAAATATTATCTTATGGTTACTTACGATCAAACGCCTTTTGACCAGTCTCTGGAGCAGTGAGGTTAAATAATACCGGTGGACAGTCTTCCAAGTTAACACCGTTTTTGAAGGTCAAATTTGGCTCAGCCGGAGGAGTAGTGCTTGTTCTAGATGCAAAGGAAAATTGACCAACACTTTAGAAAATAGAGTTTGGATATCAAACTTCTTTAATGAAATGAAAACTAATAATGTAACGTTACTAACGTTCTAGTCAAGAAGTTTAATGAAACGTGTTTGAATTATATATTATAAAATTAAATTCGTCAAATGGGTCACAAAATTCGTTAATTTACATTTTAATCTTCCTCTGTCACACGACGTTTCTTATGCTTTGCAGCAACCGTGTTCACGGAAAGACAGAGATGGAAATACCTCTCATTAAGTCAGTTAGTTAGATATGTTCTTCAAACATTTCTTAGTTGCCAGATATATAGTTCATTTTGTGTTTCCTTTAAATTGGATTGCTGTAAACCATTCGAAATGCCTAGTTTAATCCGTCTGAAATCCGCAAAATAGTTTTATTTCCATTCATAACTAAATGCACTGTTTTCAACATTTTAATATAGTAATAAACTTATGTAGTAGGGATAAAGATTAGTCACTTGCTAAGGGGCAACATCCGTTCTTTCATTTTCGGTTGTGCGTTCAAATCGTTGCAACATATTATCGGCGCTCGGTCTTTGAAGGAGCATAGCTAAAATAATAAAAGAAATTAAAATCATCCTGTATTGTATTGATATGATTGACGCACATGTACATTCTAATAAAAGTTGCAATATATCTAACCATACTGGGGGGTTAAGGGGAGAAGACTGCAGAGGTCACCGGTAGAAAATCGGAAGATTTGACGTAGCCATAACAGCTTTTTTACACCTTGTTCTATGAGAATTTAGTACTAACCCTGCCCAGTTACCCGGTATACCTGCATTAAAATGACAACAACTAGGATATGATACTCCTCTTGCACTGCATTGACTTAAGATAGAGTTGATAATGCCTCAATCTTTCTTTCATTTCATATTTTTTTATTTATTAATTGATTACGTTTTGTCGCGTCAATGATAGATACAAAAGAATCGTTTTAGTCATTTTTTTACCATTATGACCTATATCATTACTGAATAACCGAGCCTGCTCTTATTAAAAGTAAGTCTAACAAAATTAGATTTGTGAATAATGTCTCCTTATCGCGTTAGATTTATGAATCTGATTTTAAAAAGAATTATCTTATTTCTTAATAATTAATATGTTAAGCAAATCACAAAAATGTATAATCCAAATTTCGATTACCTGTGGCTTTTTTCTTAATTTTATAGTCCTCAAGGCCGAAGCACAATCCTGGACGCGCGTACAGACGCCTGGCTGACCTCGAGGACACGGGTCACCTAAAATAATACACAGTTGTTTAATTAAAAAAACAATAAATAGCATAAGATGAAAATTAAAGAGCGTTGTACGAAGAAAAGAATATTAATAGTCGATACTGATCTTATTTTTAGCACATATCGCACTCCTAGATCAAAACTGTAACAACTCAAAATTCGTTTATTTAGAGTTATTCTTGTATTCGAATGTCCGGTGATCACACGCAACTATCCCGGCATAACCGGAACAATATTGCTTCAAAATAAAAATGCTTGATGGCGTTGACTTTCTATTGTTGAATCATAATGCCCGCGGTCCCCCCACCTAAACAGGTTTATTGTTAGTTGACCTTCACTAGTCACCACGAGAGCACGTATCAAGGTGATCGAAAACGCGGACATTTCTAATTGTTATAGTTTTGTTGAATTGAATTAGTGAAATAGTTTAAATTAATTAGAATTGTTACGGTATTGGTGAATCAGCGTGCATTATTTCATAAGGATATTTTGACTTGTTCTAGTTTTGTTTGAAAAGGTATGTAAATATTTCATTACTATTTAGATTTGACTTAGTTTTGATGGATCGACATGTACATTTCTAGTTGTCTTAGTATTGTTGAAACTAATTTAAATTGATATTTTTTCTATATAAAACGTAATATTCTTCGAGCATCGAATAAAAATCGTGAAAGTAAAAACAAATATTGTCGATTCCTATTGAAGTTTTCCAGATAAAACTCTTAATTCTGTTGTATTAAGGGTTTTTTTTTGAGTTAACTCATTATTGCTGGATCGTTCTTATTTACAATAATTTACTTTTCTCTTTTTCAGATAAACATGAAGAGAGGCAGATTTCTCGTGAATATTGTTAACGAAAAATATAAAGAAAACCTGTTATCATCTAATAATAAAGATTCAAAGACAAATTTAGATACAGAACCACAAATAAACAAAGAAAATACTCCATTAAACACTATAATGACTTATCAAGGCCACAGTCTTCAAATTCTAAATGATTTAACTATATCTTCAAGTGAAGAAAGTTTTATTGAAAACTCTGATTCAGATCCAACCTATATTTATAAAAAAAAGAAGCATCTTCCCCGTAAAATAATTCCACCGTATTCTTCATCTTCAAGTGTGACTTCGTCATCAAACTGTTCCAATTCCTCAAACTGTTCCAATTCCAGCGACAGTTCTAGTAGCAGTAGTGATTCTGAAACTGAAACCACTGACACTCTCATACCAATCGTCATACCAATCTCTATCAAAAAGCAAGAAAGTCTTTAATGAAAGAAAAGTTCGCCCGGTATGCGGTGAAAGTTGTAGACAACGGTGTAGCTTTAAAATCAATGAAGAAACAAGACAAAACATCTTTGATGGTTATTGGGGCCTAGCAGATCTACAGAGAGGGAGTACATAATCAGACATACTCAAGAAATCAAACCAAAGTATAGATATTCTTGTACACAGGAGTTTAGAAATCATAATAGAGCCTTTTATTTTGAAGTAGCTGGCAATAAGGTCCGCGTTTGTAAGTCTTTTTTTAAAGCAACGCTCGACGTGAGTAATACGAGTATCACAACTGCACTGGCTAAAAAACATGAAAATGGCATTGTCGCTACCGATTTAAGAGGCAAACATGGTAATCATATGAAAATTGATCAAGGAATTAAAGACAGTATTACAGAGTTCATAAACAGTATCCCTAGGATTGAGTCCCATTATTTGAGGGCACAAACGTCAAGAGAATTTATTGGCAGTGACAAATCTCTTGCTGATTTATATCGCGACTACGAAGAAGCTCGTGAGCTTAAACAGTTATCTTTCGCCACGAAGTCAACTTTTAATAGAATATTCAATACTGAATTTAATCTCGGTTTTTATATTCCAAAAAAAGATCTGTGTGACCTTTGTGAGGGCTTTAAAAATGCTAATGAAGAAGAAAAAAATAAGTTACGAGAGAATTATGAACAACATCTACTAGAAAAAAATTTAGCAAGGGATCACAAAGAAAAAGACAAGAATAGAAATGATGGTGTTATCGTAGCTGTATATGATTAACAAGCAGTTATGCAAGTTCCAAAGGGTCAGGTTTCATTGTTTTTCTATAAATCTCGGATTAATTGTTTTAATTTCACTATAAGTGATTTAAGAGCGCAAGACGTAATTTGTTTTTTTTTGGGATGAAATAGTAGGTAAAAGGGGTGCTGTGGAAATAGGCTCCTGTGTTTTGCGCTATATTGATACTTTATTACAAAAACATCCAGATAAAGATATTGAGATTATTTTCTATTCTGATAACTGTGGTGGACAGCAAAAAAAATAAATACTTACTGTCTGCCTATGCTTATGCTGTTGTTACTAAAAGAGTAAAATCAATAACACATAAGTTTCTTATACGTGGTCATTCTCAAAATGAGGGTGACAATGTTCATAGTGTCATAGAGAAACAGATCAAAAGACACATAAAATCTGGCCCGATATATACCCCGCAACAGTATTGTACTTTGATTCGGACAGCGAAAAAAACCGGAAGACTTTACCAAGTAGAAGAGATGACACAGGAAAAATTTCACGACACGAAAATGTTGCAAGAAGAGTGGGGGACTAATTTCAATTTAGATGAAGATCGTAAACAAGTCAAATGGCATGATATAAAAATTTTAATGGTAGAAAAGGAGAATCCAGGAGCATTTTTTTATAAAAGCTCATTTTCAGACGAAAACTTTAAAAAAGTGTCTGTGCTCAAACGCCGAACCAAAGACGATCAGATAGTTTTTACGGGTATTAAACAAGCTTACTCTCAAAAAATACCTCTTTCTGAAGCAAAAGTAAAAGATATTAAGGAACTTATAACCAAAAACGCTATCCCACAACAGTATGTAGATTCTTATTTTAAAAATGTTATTGATATTTAGTGATTAATTTTGAAAATTATCTGCTCTTTAAAATAATTCTGACGTGTCTTTTATGTAAGTTCCTATAGCCAGTAAGATTTACTATTATCTGAGAATTTATTTTGGTTGGTTGAAATTATTATAGTTTAGCATTGATTTAAAATATTGTGTTTTGATTGCAAGGGGTAGAGTTTTTTAGTAATTGTTGATCTCAAATATGCCATTCCAATTAGTTCTATAAGAAAAGTAAAAAT
This sequence comes from Melinaea marsaeus rileyi, assembly GCA_918358865.1. Lineage (NCBI taxonomy): Eukaryota > Metazoa > Arthropoda > Insecta > Lepidoptera > Nymphalidae > Melinaea > Melinaea marsaeus. Next base: position 45,143,002 of record OU911083.1, on the reverse strand, counting down.
CTTATTTTTATAGGTACAAATTCGTAAAATTGGTATTATTTGTTAATTTTTTTATTTGTATTTGTAAGATGTGTTTTTTTATTATATTACGAGGCTTATATTAAATATAAGCCTGGTTTGTTTTTTTGACTGATTTTTGTGATTTATAATAAGTTTAATTACATTGGAAGATTTATAATTAATGTGAGGATAAGATTTTTTTTTAAATTATGGGAGGCTATTAATTATCTAATTTTTTGTTAACTTTTAATTTTGGATGTTTCTTTATTAATTAGTGGTAACTCCTAATTAATTTATAAGTGAAGTTTATTACCAATTTGCATGTTTGAGAAATAGTTATTTTCACTCTTAGAACTCTTTTGTTTGAATAGTTGTTTTTTATTTTCCTCGTAGTAAATAAGTATAACTCAAAATGATTCAATAAAACTGATTTAAGTCAAAATGGTTTTAATTTTTTTGCATAGTTATCACACTAAAGTGTAACAATTCAAAAACAGCGATTTTTTATAAAAATCATTGTACTATAGCCCCTACTTTTCAAAAGTATGATTTTAGAAACTAATATATATATAGAATTCAATTAAATTGTATTACTTTTTGAACAAAAACCTCAGTTATACGTTTTTTTCGTTTCCTGAATAATGACCTCTTTTGAGTTGTTACAGTTTTGATCTAGGAGTGCGATATGTTAAATAAAAGAAAAAATAACTTTTGACCTTACAAAAGTTATTTTTTCTTTTATTTTGGGATCATAAATTTTTGGCTTTGGTAAATCCTACAACGGCCAAAATACCATAAATTTGAAATCTGTGATATTTATTTAAAAAGGATTTCATAAACAAGGTTTAACAAAAAACTAAATATTTAGCAAAAAGTAACATACGTTGTCTGATAAGGATCAAGTCATAGGACATTAAAAGACAGAAGGCACATTTTATAAGACCTACAATAACTAGACGGCTAGTTATGAAGTAATTCCCAAAATAGTCAGTATTAGTTTTGTAACCAAGAAATGTTTATTTTGACAACTGTAATACATAATACAGACTTTCCATAAATTTAAAATACGTAGTAGTTAGCAAAATTTTTTTAGTTTTTTGTGGTACTTTAATAATATAGCATTTTTAAGTAAATATTTTACCTTCTTCCTGACAATAGAGTAATGATAGGAACGTAACACTTAAGATGAGGAGGAACAGTTTCTTGATCTCCATTACTGAAGGGGGAGAACTGAAAAAAAATGTATCAAAGATTTTAAATATATATATATATATATATATATATATGTATGTATATATGATATATAAATCAATTTATCAACAATATCAATATCAAATCAATCATCGACTTCTGGGAGACAGTTACATGTTTAAATCGTAAAGACATGTCGGATGTCTTGGGATAAGAGATTGCAATTTTTGTAACCCAGAATCAACTACATCTATAAATCAGTCAATCTGGATCTTTAATTAATAAACAATATATAAAAAAGATATCCAACCTATAAACACTATTTAAAAAAATGTGACGTACAATTTTTATAAGTTCATAAGACGCTACCTTCAGACAACTTTTCATTGGGATACTTTCTGTTGACAAACCTGTCTTTAAAGTAATTTATAATTAATATGTAAAATTTAGAACTACCAACAACAATAAAGCGAATAATAAAAAAAATGTTGATTTGTCAAATCAATATTTTGTTGGAAAAAACAAATTGTACTTATGTCTCGATTTTTTAATGATTTAAATATTGAACACGTCACTGCACATAACTCGGGTTCGATTCGGGCCGGGCCGTGGCAGCAGCGACCTCAACTTGGACACTCGCCAGTGTTTGTGGCGAGTGAGCTTTGTTTCGCGTGGCCGAATATTGTAATCATTCTTACAATAAGAAGTCATACTAATGTGCGTGTGTATATGTGTGTGAGTCCTGTATGTATGTGTGCTATATGTTATAATATTAAGGTCAAAAACCGAAGATTACAAGTTAAAAACTCGTTTTAATTAATTTTCCTTATAATTTTATATTCAAACATATTTTCAAAAATTCATTTGAATTTAATTAAAATTCACGTTAAAGAACTATCCAAGTATTATTTTTTAATTATTTTTAAAGCAGTTTCAAAGTTAATTAGACAACATTCAATCAAATCGAACCTGCTCCCAAAATTTATCAAAATCGGCTTCGGAAAAACGGCCTCTAGGGGAGAGGAATGCGGACATCCGACAGACTTGCCCAAGGTGAAACGGAGACGCGTCACCGTCGCTCGACAAAATAACATTTCAAAATACAAACACAAGTGGCACAAGTGAATGTGCTACAAGTAATAGTGTATAAATGGTCACTGGTATTGATTCAAAGTGGAAAAGATGTAAATATATAAAATAATGAAGTTATCACATCACATTATCATTAATTGTGAGGTTTTGGAAAAATAAAACGGAGATACATACAGATTTAGACTTTTAAATACATTACTGCGATTGAGACGGTTTAAGAGGTGGAGATGACACTAAGAGTATGTTAAAAATATTCTAATTGTATTAATATAAATGCTTATCTCAGACTCGGTAACAATCAAAATAACAATCTCATGTGTGCGTGTGTGTGTGTATTAGTGATGACGTGTGTGTGTGTGAGGACGCATCGAACGCGTGAATTCTAATTATTTAGACGAGTTCTCTCATAAATATGTCTTAATTTAAATCCATTAATGTATTTTTAGATGGAGAATTGTTACATAGGTTAACTCTAATGTTAGCAAATTTCACAAAAATTTTTGACTACTAATTTTAATAGACATCTGGGAAGTGGTTACAGTGAAGTAAGATGTACTGTTAGCAAGTTTATTGTTGTTTGAGTTCCCTGAAGACAACATAGTCCTTATCAAAATAAGCTTTGGATACTAGAACGCGTTCAATGTAAGCATTATTTTCAGTTCCGGGTGCTTGGTTACAGATTTGGGCAATTTATTACAATAACAAACTCCACGGCCACGAAATGATTTGTATAAGAACTTAATTCATTACAGGATCTCAGAAAACACAAGGATCGTGGTTATAAAATTACATTAGATTAGATTAGATTAGATTAGAAATTAATTTTAAAATATCGATTATGAGACAACAGATTCTGTTAAATTCCACCCTGTAAAGGGTTAAAAATTGTATTGATTTTTTTATCTCAGTGACAGCATTTATAAAGTATAATGTTTTCTATATAAAATAGAGAAAATCTGTGTATACATTGAGTCTGGTCCGTTCATATTGAAGACGTTATAAAAAATATGTCTTTCACTATTTAGTGGAAATGGCGATCGACTTACAACGATACCCAATATATATATAATGATATTGTCTTCAAAATTAAATAAGTGCCTTATTTCAGACTAATCGGTGTGCATTAAAGTTCATATACTAGAATTAATTCCCACAGGACACGATCAGGATAACTGATGAGGTTACCTGGATTATTCCTTTTTAATTTTGTTACGTTTCTTATAAGTTGAATAAAGAGTGTATGGTTAGAATCTGCTCCTTTAATAATAGAAAAAGATTTTCAAAGACTAAGTTTCAAATTAATTACTATCATATACATATATCTAAATGTATAAGTATTACAAATAAACTTATTTATATATCTGTGTAGAATTAGACTTTTATCATAAATCCGATACAAACCAACATGTAATCATTTCTAAATGTCAACTGAACTTTCTAAAGATGGCGCTGCTTTTAATGGCGATTAACTTGCAAAAAAATAATATTAATAGTATATTCGTAATCAAACATATAAGAGACGAAGCTTCTTAGCATTCCATGGATTCACCGTGCGGGTGCCGGGTCCATCGTGTTGCAAGAAGAGGAGGTTTTTAGGTTTAGGTTAAAGGGGCCACTTTACTATGCGCATACACGCTCACCTTCACTGTTCATGCTCCCCTCCCTACCTAACAAATATCGTAAGAACCTACTAAGGCCACCTTTGAAATACGTTCCAGAAATGAACTGATGATCCTTCTAGAAAGACCGAGATCCTTAAATAAGTTGTAGAGAGATTTTGCTGTTATACTTCTCGCTCCTACTTCTAAAGCGTACAAATTAACTATAAATTTATTCCTGATCAGTTCGTTATATAGCTCGTAAAACTTGTTAATCTTAAGTGTGTCGTACACTTAAGATTAACAACTTTGGGTTGTTTGTGTCCCAGGGTACAATAAGCTCCACAAGTATAACGCGCCTCAGTTGTTTTGAGTACAGAAATAAGTCCGGCCTAGATGACGAAACACAAATATCCCCGGTGATTTTGTATTGCCTTTCATACGTGTCCAATCAGGAGAGGCGTCCAAGATGGAATAAGGTTTTAGCTTTGATTTTTTGGACGAACCTACCTTTACGAACTCTACTGATATTTTGGTGGTTGTTATACCCTTCTGCGCACTTGCTACAGAAAGACTAACCGCTTCTCGTATGATTTTTACTACTTTATCGAGGCGACGTGAGTATTTACCTCTATTTAAAAGTACCCTACACCCTAGTAGCAAGTGTTTTGCGGTTCCTACTGCCTCCCCACAAGATTTTTCGGTGGCTTTGCCCCATCTTACTAAGTTACTTTGATCTGGGAAAGTCATTTGGAATGCATTAAGAAAAAAATTTAATAATGCTGGGAACCAATCATGAAGCAGGGTGCGCCATCTCATAGCTAGTGTACTACAAAAATCTCCTATGGTCACCCATTCATTTTGCGATTCTAGGCTCATCGCGTGCAACCGGTAATTATCGTTTTCAGCTTGTTGAATAAAGGATTTTATTATTTCTAAGTCTTGTTCTTTCCTACTTGATCCTAGCCCTGCTTTATTTGTTTGAGCACCATAAACCATAAATTGTTTATGGAATTGAAGTCGTGACTCTGCGGCAACTTTATCTTTTGGGAGAGACGTTATAGTATCATCATTCGATTTTGAGATGATATCTTTTGGTCACTCTTGTGTGTTTATAGAGTGTCGATGGTTTCTTTAATTTTAACCCAAAATTGTGTCGGTCTCTAAATAAGGTAGAAGAGTCCGCTGGATGCGCTAACCCCAGCCATGATTTCAATGTCCTTATGACGCTTGCATCTAACTTCAACAAAAGGGTCTTATTTATATCATAAACAAGGAAAGGCCAATTTAGACGTGATGTTAAATAATTATTAATTATTTTTTATTTATATTCTTTATTGCACCCCATACATATCATAAAAACAAGTAAAAAAATATATAACAATAAAAAAAAAAAAAAAAACGATGGAGATACAAAAGGCGGTCTTATCGCCTATAGGCGATTTCTTCCAGACAACCAATATTAATGTTGAAATACTCTTATGATTCAATGAAGCAGTAGGTGGCGTAAATGTACAAAAATAAATAAATCTACTTAAAAATAACTACACACGAATACATAAACATGTTACATAAATAAAATTATTAACAACATATATTAAGATATAAACTAAACAATATCTATAGTATACACACATGATAATTGTCGTCCTAGATATCCTTGGATAAAAAGTAGTCCTTAACAGATTTATCATATATCCATATATCATACTTAATTATCATATATCCAAGGCTTTTTGATGTTACTTATTGGTTGATTGTCTATCTTTTTTAGATCATTCAAAAAGCTATTGACTATTATATCTAACGATGGAGTGCGCCCTTGGTAATCGATTTTTTACCTAAGAATTTGAACGGAGCTGCGTCTCTAGACATAGACTGTACCATTTATTTGGTTTTGTCCTCAATCCGTCCGTCCGAGCACAGAAATCCTCCACAACATTTAAAAGTAGCTGACATTGTTTTGGATTTGGATCAGTGTCGCGAGATCGTCTGCAACTGCTAGTATGGATTCTGTGTATTTATTGTTAAACTTAAATAGATAACCCCATTTCTTTTCGTTTTTAATTAATTTGTCTATTAAAATATTGATGACTATGTTAAATATAAGTGGAGAAATACAACAAATACCTTGAAATAAACCTATGTTGTAATTTAATGGATTGGATTGATCAATCATAAGGACATATACTGGACAGTTATAAGTTTTTTTTATGTTATTTGTAGATATTTTAACAAATAAATGTAATTTAATCTAATTTATTTAAACATCATTAACACAGAACTCTTATCAGTCACTCATATCCAAAACATCACAATATAACTATGTTATCTCGCGTGACCTTGTCATTTTTATTTCAAGTAATTTGGGAAAAGCCAAAAGTAAGCACGTGTTGAGATTAACTTTTAGATGTCATACTTTAAATCATCTCTCTCTTTTATTAATATCCACTGAAACTACGAGAGAGAGAGAGAGTTTACAAGAGACGAGAAAATCTTTACAGAGAGATTTTTTATTATAACATACGTGAATGATTTATTATTCAATTTCGATATTTCTAATAATAGAAGCAATACTTACCTTCATTCACTTCACCAAACAAATTATTTTATGCACTTTATGTTATTTAACAAAATTTACCACAATTACCAATCTCTGCCTCAACTAAATGTAGAGCTCATTCATACTCACTCTACATAACCTGACTAGCTTTGAAGTACTCTGACAGGTGTCATATCAATATAGACAAAAAAGATGACAATTAATATTAATTGAATTAATCATTTAGTTTATCGAATACAAATTAATTAACGATAATTAATACATTTAAAACATATAATTAATTATCAAAATATATTTATTTTTATCCAATATTTTTTGAGAATAAAAAATTAAAAAGGTAAATTATTTTATAAATGTTGCTAGATAACCACCAGATAATTGTAAGTGGGTGATATCAAATATCACTTCTTGACTGCAGAGAGCTGCTCCAACACCGACGGATACTTTTATCACACATCAATATACTATTACTAACCTGAATATATTTTATAACTAATAACTCCATTAAACAGTCGTAATTCTACGAAAGAAATACTCCCGATGAAATAAAAAAAACTAGTTTATTAATAAGCTGTACCGAAACAACTGGTCGTATCTAACACTGTATATTTCACATAAAACTCACACACGAATAACATTTTATTGTAAAAATATAAACTAACCCACTTTTTATTTTTTATAACACATTTTTAACATTTTTACACTTTAATAGTTCAATTTATATGAAGTAAATTATTATAACAATTGACCGCCCGATCTAACCAACACATCGAAGACAACTGAAGAGGAAAACTTTAAATATATATTTGAGCATATTAAATTACTACTACACATAAATATATTACATATATTAAAAGATACATACATATACATACATACATGTATAGGGCGAAAGTAAGACGATGATGTATATATAAAAATAAGGATAATATTATGCCAAAAGATAAATATTGGTGTAGATATCTACGGGTACGCTTTTTGAATATACGTTTATTCGGGGCACATCGAAGCACATCAGGGAGGCCGTTCCGGAGTTTAATAGCGTGTACTGTGAAAGAGTTAGAAAGAAAACCGGTATGGCGTAAAGGTATAAATAAGCTAACATTAGAATCTGACCGAAGATATAAATCGTAAGTTGACGTCAATAGCTGAAATTTACGTTTCAAGTATCGAGGAGAAGCTGGATCATTCAGGATAGAGAATATCTGAAATAAAGTTCTGAATCGTCTTCTTTCGCGGATAGATATATAGGCTAGCGGATAGGTAGCCATTAAAGCTTAGAGCGGTACTGAGAGACGTGGTCAAATTTTCAGAGAAAAATGAAATGAATGAAATTATTATGAAGGCGATCCAATTTATCTAAATTAGATTCCAAGATATTGGAGCAGCATACATCAGCGTAGTCAATGAGTGGAAGGATTATAATACAACTACTTCATGATCCTAACTATACTTGAGCACGAATTATTATTATTATTTTTAATACTATGCCACCTATTGGTTTTAAAATATTTTTAGATTACTCCATCAATCACGAAATCTCAGCTGCAAAAGCTTATAAAGCAGAAGTAAGTTATGGGGTAAGAATTGATTTTGGAATGCGGAGTCTACGGAGATTGGAGTTAATGTTAAGGGATCTTTAATAAAAAATGCATAGCAGTATTTTAATTTTAAAATTTCACATTTAGAGTTTTGGTCAACTTAATAAAATTGAAAATAAATTATCAGTCAGAAAGTAAACATTAACAAAAAAAAGAAATACTGACTTGTGAGGGACAAACATGGGATAGTGTTGTTTGCTGATGATACTTCTCTTATCTTTAAAATAAATAGACAACAATGGACGATGTAAACAATGCTCTCTCTGATATTGTACAATGGTTTAATGCAAATAATCTTTTACTTAATGAAAAGACAAAATGTATTAAATTTACATTATCCAATGTGAAAAAAGTCAAAACCAATGTACAATTAAATAATGAGGAACTGGATTTAGTGAATTCTGCAAAATTGCAATGGGGCCCTCATATCTGTGATTTGTCGAGCAGACTCAGTTCTGCAACTTTCGCGGTTCAAAGAATACGCCGATTGACAAACGTTAAAACAGCTAGAATAGTTTAGCTACTTTCATAGTGTTATGTCATACGGCATACTTTTATGGGGTAATGCATCAGATATAGATACGATCTTTGTATTGCAGAAGAGGGCTGTTAGAGCAATTTACAATATGAGGCCTCGAGAGTCATTAAAAAATAAATTTAAAGAATTAAAAATTATGACTGTGTACAATCAATATATTTATGAAAATTTAGTTTATGTTCACAAAAATATTTCAAAAAACAGTAAAAATTGTGATGTACACAAAATTAATATAAGAAATAAAAATAAACTTGCTATGCCCACCACTAGGCTCCATAAAATAGGTAATTCTTTTATGGTTAATTATATACGTTTTTACCACAAACTCCCCAGTAAAGCCTTAAATTTGTCTCTAAATAAATTCAAAATATTCATTAAAAGGAATTTGATAGAAAAACGACGGTTTCTGATGCTGTTCGTTAATCTCGTTCAATCTACTGGTTGCATCACACCGCTCCCTTAGAAGTCATTATTTGCGGTAGCGATGGGGGCCGGGTTGCCCCCTTCCCTTAATTATGGCGAAGAGGGTGATGGCTGACCCTTGCGTTATGCTCGTGAACGGGTGCTGCTAGCTGTTACTGGTCGTATTGCTAGCCACGGATGTCCCTTTTCTTATTATTAATTATTATTATGACGGCTTATCGAATTGATTGCGATGGTTCCAGTCGTTCGTACATTGCTCACTAAATATATTGACGTTAGTGAAACAGTGATCACAATAAAAAATTAAAAAAAAAACCGGCTGAGTTTGTGGTGTGGTTCTTCTCAGACCAGGGCGCGCTTGGAACCCTCGTAGCCTTATTTTAACTTGGAAAGTGTCTTTTCAGAAGGGCTTATTTTAATACATACGATATCAAAATAGGCCCTCCTGTCACTTCCATTTGACGTACACAAGTGATCACTGGCATGGATTCAAAGTAGAAAATATATAAATAAATAAATAAAATAAAAATAGATCAGTAATAGATCATCGATTATATAAATTTTAGTGTTTTTGTCAGATTAAATAAGCGTGTTAGATATGAGATGTCCAGTAGACATGTTATTAAGAATCAAGTGGGTGCTTGTCGCCGTATTTATAATAATTTAACAGCTACCGGCAGCTAACAGCGGTTATTTGTGGCATCTGGTCATAGCCATGGCTTTAAACATTTCAATAAGTTAAATACTAACAAAATGGTTATTCTGAGCAATACTAAATTCCTAAATCTATTTGTATCAACCATAATCCACACATTTGTGTTTAACATATTAGAGTTTGCAAACATAATAATTTAATATCATAAAGATGGCTTCTACCAATAAGTCTAATCAATAACTTTTACCACTTTAATATAATATATTTAGTAATACCAATTGTTCTAAGTGATTTTAATTCTTATATTTAATTAATATAATAATAATAATAAACACATTATTTATATTACGTAGTTTTACTAGAATCAAATAGTTATATAAACTATGATATTATTGCATTATCCACGTTACAAAATATTATATGATGAAAGTTCAACATATAGGCAATAATCTATATATATATTAGCCATTTACCACTCACTGACTCCTCACGAAATCTCCGAAACTATCTGTCCGATTAACTTAATATTTTACATAGTTACTTCTTTTGTGACGTAGACGTCCACTAACGTACGTATTTTCTTGCATGTTTTGTGTTGGCTGGTAGAAAATGCTTTAGCGTTAAGCCCACCCTTAGTACCTTGTTGTGCAATAAAGAATTTAAATAAATAACTAAATATCATACGCGCATTTAATTTCGATTTAAACTTAATTTAAAAACAGACGTTTTGACCAGTATAGCATTCCTGTTCACGGCAGAATTAGATGCTGGCTTCTCTCGATCAGTAAATCAATTAATTAGTCATCTAGGTAACGAAGGGTCTCTTAGTTTGTGCACAAAGAGTACGATAGAGTTTTTATAGTACAAGATAATGAAGGTATCACAAAAGATGGTTCATCTGATGCCTTACGGTGATATCACCGTAAAAAATATAAATGCTACTTTGAGCTGATCTCGACGAATAGACGATAAATTGATATATAAACATTGCCTTACTTTATAGGGAAAATAATTAATATATTCAAAATTTATGTCTATAAAGGATAAAAAATATATATAATTTATATTTATATTTATTCATAATTTACCCAAAATCGAACCGCAATTGACGACAACTGATGATTCGTCAATATAATGGTTTTAGGTTCCAATTGACACGAGGATAACGAATTTATGAGGCAATACTTTTTGGCACTTAGAAAAGAGCCTCGCCCTTATACAAGAAGAAAAACATAGCATTTATCATTTTAAATAATTTCATTTACCTTAGAACCTGTTATCAGCTTCGTCTACTCGCTTAGAAACAAACAGATAAAAATTACAAAAAAATTTTTTTAATTGACTAGGTTATTTTAACTAGCTCTGTCCGTGGCTCTGCTCATGTACTACGACGTGAGCACATTTGTATTAAGAGCCCGGACTGATTACGAATAGCACAGCAGTATTCTTTGCCACCACACTGTGTCGAACGTATACTGGGATTTTCATGTGTATATCAGTTTGGGTCTGACTCAGACTAAAAAAAAAAAAAAAAAAAAAAAAAAAAAAAAAAAAAAGGTTTTGCTATCATCTAAATCGTTTGCTGCTATCCCCGTTGCGCTAGCTCTTACGGTTACAGAGATAGCTTTTTGAATTCGACTACCTGGCCGAAGGCTGATAAGACCATTCATTCCCTACTCAACTCACCCGGCGTTATCGCCGCAGGCCGATAAGGCCCACCGACACTAATTACTACAGTATTTGTTTATATACATGTTTGTTTTATGCAATAATACCACAAATTAAAATTTATATTTTATTTAAAATCATACTTGATTAAATTATCAATTATTACATCCTAACCAAATAATCTATTTTATATACATTTTTATTTTATGCAATAATTATTACATCATTGTACAGGGTTTCATCTTCATCGAATATCCTAAACATAATCTATACAACCTAACATAACCTAACCAAATATAATCTATACAACCTAACATAACCTAACCAAATAATCTATTTTATATAGATTTTTGTTTTATGAAATAATACCACAAATTAAAATTTTACATTGTATTTAAAATAATACTTGATTAAATTATCAATTATTACATCATTGCACAGGGTTTCATCTTCATCGAATATCCTAAACATAATCTATACAACCTAACATAACCTAACCAAATATAATTAAAATTTTACATTTTATTTAAAATAACACTTGAATAAATTATCAACTATTATATCATTGCACAGGGTTTCATCTTCATCGAATATCCTCACGAAGTTCTGCATGCTCTGACCGTAGAACATATGATGTAGGTATACCAAGCAGTATTCACCACACACCGAAGTCCACTCGTTTTGTATTTTCTTACTATTAAAATACCATATTTTACAGTTTCTATTAAGAAATGCTTTATGGAAGCCTTTCGGTGCTCGGCCAAATGAATCAAAATATTGGCCGATTTTGTTTTTGTCTACATGTATGGCTACCCAGTGAGAACCTGGCTGAGTATCATAATCTAGATTGCTTACTAAAAATGTAGGGGCTTCAATATGTATCGGCAATCTGTTTGCAGGAAATACATTCATTTGTAACAATGGATTAATCCTATTTAAGCATTCCTGAATTTGTAGGGTATTCATATTTTAGAATAGATATGTGTACACGTGCTCTATCATGCATAGACATGTAGTGAATAGTTAGGCATCTTAAAACATGTCTTTATAGTAAGGAGATTATGTACAGCAAGCAATGCATACGCTAAATCGTTGGAATTTATAAACTAGTGACTAACGTTGAAATACCAAAGAAATAGTTTTAAGGAATTTTGAATAGACAAACCATTACTTATCAGGTTTTACTCATAAGTCAACAATGTAAATGTTTCGTTTAGAGTTATCGTTTTACGATAATAGTAAGCACTTACTATCGCTATATAAGTCCAAAACGAAAGAGGACCACCACATAACAATATTCGTCTACGTGCAGTACAGTGTATCCAAGTTACAAGTTATTGTGTGGTTACATTAAATTTCTTTGGGGTCACCATGGAGGTAAGCTAACTATTTTTAAATATTTATTCGTGTTGTATTTCTTTCAATATGTCTTACATGGATCTAATCACTTTTAATCTAGTGCGTGTGTTATGTTTGTGCTTAAAATGAATGTTATTGTTACAGAATAAATTTGAAGAAAATACATTCAAAGATTATTATTACAAAACCCTATCGGATGATAGCAACGATAGTCTTATGATTGCCAGAGATTCGTCAAAACTTAAAGCGAAACGTGGAGAAGAAGACCGGCTTGACGACTTGTTCAAGTTAGCTACTAACAAAAGGAAAAAGCAGTGCTCGTCTGTATCGCGAGCGCAAGCAAATGGAGGCGTAGCATTCATATCAACAAACAGAGAAGATGCGGCCTCATCATCTCACTTGATAAAAATAGAAGTGTATGATATGAAGAAACTTGCCAACGTGCCACAAGAACAACATTGGAAGAATGCAAATATTAGATTGAAATATTTTACCAACGATACTAACCAACACATGGAATCTATCAATAAGATAATTTACAGTATAACGAAAGAAATAACACAAATAGATAATTGTAAAAAAATGTGTTTCAATAATAACAATTAACGATATGAATGTTTAGATTTTTTTACAACACAAAAACTGTTACTTGAATATACTGTTTCAATGTAATAAGGTATTATAAAAAATAAAGGCTTTAAATTCATTTTATCATTTTATTTATAAACAATAGGGACAACTTAACCTAAAATACAATAGAAAATCTTAACTACTATAATCTACGATTACATTGCGATTCTTATCTATTTCAATAACATTATCGAATTCAGCATAAACAATACAGTTTATAGTTTGCGTTAGAGAAGATTCAAAACGAACTTCTAATCTTACACTACCATTCCTTATCAAATTCCAATGACTTGAGGAGTTAGCTGATAAATCAGGTGTTAAGTCAAAAGCTAAAAGACAATAACCATTCGCATATTGTTCTCTAGATATTCCATTGCCCTCATTTAAAAAATGTATTCCTGTTCCAGAGAATAACGAATGGTAAGCTGAAGTGAACATGTTACTTTCAAATGATGGTTGCAATGCTTTAGAAGGTATTTGCTGACCGTCAACGTATAAACAAAATGAACTCATCTGATAGTTCTTGAAATTAAAAGGATTTTTAACAAGAGTACCATTGAACGCTGCATTATTGATAAATCCAACAATACATCTTTTTGGAATTTGGCCAAGAAAGATATTATCCAGAGTTTTTCCTTGAACACCTGAAGGTATAGTTAAAACTTTAACTTCAGCACGGGTAATAGGATACTTTGCTGTTGTAGAGGCTAAAACTTTTTGATGTGCAAGTAATACACTTGGATTAATTCTGGCTCTACGAATTATGAGAGTAGCTTCCGAAATACATACTTTTAACTTTAAATCACTTGAAGATGCCATCAAATTAAAGGTTTCTCTAGATCTTACTAATTTAACAGACATATCAACCCCATTTATCAAAAATTTTTCTTGATTGAATAAATCACCATGTAAATGTCCAATCATTTCAACTTCTTTGCTTTCGGCTATAAGTTCTTGACGTTTTGTAAATCCTTTGTTGGCTTCGTCGGTTGATTCCATCTTTTCAGAAGTATCTTCATACCAGAGACCGCAAGTCAGGTGAGACGTTTTAGCGGCCGGGGCATAATTAAGTAATGTCTCTATATATGAACGGTAAGCATATGTGTTATTAGGAGGTGAAATAAGTTTTTGATTTAAATAGATATCAAGCTGACTGAAAAGTGAATGCAACCAATTATTTACTGGAGCCACAACTGCTGATGAATTAAAATATATTATGCGCTGTCCAAAAGCGGAACCTACAACAGACACATTGGCAAGGGAGCAGTGTGATTTTAAAACATTATTTTTGTGTAAATTACTCTTGGTATGATTTACAAAATATCTTCTATTAACGTAAGTGTTACAAGTTTCACAGAGTACCTTATTCCCATCTTCGGTTGAAGTTGACGGTTCCTGGTGTCGTGGTCTCTTGTCTTGACTGCTGCTTTGTCCGGAGTCGTCCATTAATTTTTTTGCTTCACAACCCGTCTGACATAGTAATAATGGTGGCTGACTGTGGATGAACTATATTGATTACTTTTAATACACCAAAATACATTATTTACACTACTAAACCGATTAGTCACTGATTTCACTAAGCACATACCTCTCAATATCTGACTGTGTTATTTCTTTCGTTATACTGTAAATTATCTTATTGATAGATTCCATGTGTTGGTTAGTATCGTTGGTAAAATATTTCAATCTAATATTTGCATTCTTCCAATGTTGTTCTTGTGGCACGTTGGCAAGTTTCTTCATATCATACACTTCTATTTTTATCAAGTGAGATGATGAGGCCGCATCTTCTCTGTTTGTTGATATGAATGCTACGCCTCCATTTGCTTGCGCTCGCGATACAGACGAGCACTGCTTTTTCCTTTTGTTAGTAGCTAACTTGAACAAGTCGTCAAGCCGGTCTTCTTCTCCACGTTTCGCTTTAAGTTTTGACGAATCTCTGGCAATCATAAGACTATCGTTGCTATCATCCGATAGGGTTTTGTAATAATAATCTTTGAATGTATTTTCTTCAAATTTATTCTGTAACAATAACATTCATTTTAAGCACAAACATAACACACGCACTAGATTAAAAGTGATTAGATCCATGTAAGACATATTGAAAGAAATACAACACGAATAAATATTTAAAAATAGTTAGCTTACCTCCATGGTGACCCCAAAGAAATTTAATGTAACCACACAATAACTTGTAACTTGGATACACTGTACTGCACGTAGACGAATATTGTTATGTGGTGGTCCTCTTTCGTTTTGGACTTATATAGCGATAGTAAGTGCTTACTATTATCGTAAAACGATAACTCTAAACGAAACATTTACATTGTTGACTTATGAGTAAAACCTGATAAGTAATGGTTTGTCTATTCAAAATTCCTTAAAACTATTTCTTTGGTATTTCAACGTTAGTCACTAGTTTATAAATTCCAACGATTTAGCGTATGCATTGCTTGCTGTACATAATCTCCTTACTATAAAGACATGTTTTAAGATGCCTAACTATTCACTACATGTCTATGCATGATAGAGCACGTGTACACATATCTATTCTAAAATATGAATACCCTACAAATTCAGGAATGCTTAAATAGGATTAATCCATTGTTACAAATGAATGTATTTCCTGCAAACAGATTGCCGATACATATTGAAGCCCCTACATTTTTAGTAAGCAATCTAGATTATGATACTCAGCCAGGTTCTCACTGGGTAGCCATACATGTAGACAAAAACAAAATCGGCCAATATTTTGATTCATTTGGCCGAGCACCGAAAGGCTTCCATAAAGCATTTCTTAATAGAAACTGTAAAATATGGTATTTTAATAGTAAGAAAATACAAAACGAGTGGACTTCGGTGTGTGGTGAATACTGCTTGGTATACCTACATCATATGTTCTACGGTCAGAGCATGCAGAACTTCGTGAGGATATTCGATGAAGATGAAACCCTGTGCAATGATATAATAGTTGATAATTTATTCAAGTGTTATTTTAAATAAAATGTAAAATTTTAATTATATTTGGTTAGGTTATGTTAGGTTGTATAGATTATGTTTAGGATATTCGATGAAGATGAAACCCTGTGCAATGATGTAATAATTGATAATTTAATCAAGTATTATTTTAAATACAATGTAAAATTTTAATTTGTGGTATTATTTCATAAAACAAAAATCTATATAAAATAGATTATTTGGTTAGGTTATGTTAGGTTGTATAGATTATATTTGGTTAGGTTATGTTAGGTTGTATAGATTATGTTTAGGATATTCGATGAAGATGAAACCCTGTACAATGATGTAATAATTATTGCATAAAATAAAAATGTATATAAAATAGATTATTTGGTTAGGATGTAATAATTGATAATTTAATCAAGTATGATTTTAAATAAAATATAAATTTTAATTTGTGGTATTATTGCATAAAACAAACATGTATATAAACAAATACTGTAGTAATTAGTGTCGGTGGGCCTTATCGGCCTGCGGCGATAACGCCGGGTGAGTTGAGTAGGGAATGAATGGTCTTATCAGCCTTCGGCCAGGTAGTCGAATTCAAAAAGCTATCTCTGTAACCGTAAGAGCTAGCGCAACGGGGATAGCAGCAAACGATTTAGATGATAGCAAAACCTTTTTTTTTTTTTTTTTTTTTTTTTTTTTTTTTTTTTTTTTAGTCTGAGTCAGACCCAAACTTGAGCGAGACCCCCGCTGAGCCAGAACATCCCCCAATACCAATGAGGCAGAACCCCCGAATACACACTACTAGCAGACGAAGAGAAAATATTAAATTAATGCATTACTCTATAGTTAAGGAAGTGTTTTGTTTTTATCAAAATAAATGTATTTCTATGTCCTTTTAAATTAGGTTTTAAATACTCAGGTTATGGGCATTACTATTTAATCTATGCATATAATAAGGAAAAAAATAAGTAATCTCTACATTAAATCTCACAAACACACGGACAACATGAACACGTTTAGTACTTGATACAGAATACGAAAATTGTTTAATTGTTAGTTCGCGCATACTTTTCTATACGAAGTTTGTATGGTCACCAACCGAAGCAAACAACGGTGTAGATTTTAAGGAAGTCAACCAAAAAGTAATTGACGTATTTGTAAAAAATATTGCACACAGATATACTAAAATTATTTAGGCTATCCGTAAACAAGATACTCTTACATATAACCGGTGTTAGAAAAAAAATTTAAACAATTATGTGACAACTCGTGTGAAATTATCTTTCCCAGGTTCGATCAATTATTCTGAATAAATTTATAATTCTGTTACCAAAGTGGACGGAGTCACGGAAACTAGCTAGTGAATAACATAAAATGCAAGCATTTTATAAAATGTTTCTTGTTAAATATTATGCGTCGTCGATCGTTTTCTAAATACTTCGTTAATGCATTTATTGTGTACCGGTTTTATAGGAATATTAGTAAGAAAGCCTCAGAACATTAAATAATATGACTGTTACTTACAACCACGACTACTATACTAGCGATAGTCTCCGATTTCTCTCTACGAGTCCGCATAGCTAAATAACGAATAGATCTTTACTTTACATCTATCTGTCATTTTATATTAAAATCGTTTATTCTTTAGAAACAAAAGTCTTAAAGGTTATTTAATATCTCTTAATTTGATATGTTTTTTTACTTTTAGTATTTTTTTTTAAAGTTAAAAACGGCATTAAATATTAGAAAAAATATATCAGAAACCAAAAGATTATTTGAGATATTAAAAGTTAATTACTATTTTATAATGAAAATCTCGTCAACTGGCGCTGACATTGCATTTATAAATAAACCACTTAAAACCATTACTGAGTTAATTGATTTAATTTCTTACATTTTCTAAGTAAATAGCAATTAACGATCGTTAGGTATATAATATACATATAATATACAAGCAATGTTATGTTTCTCCATTCATTTGTGATCAGGTAAAGGTTCTTGGCTCATAAAAAACATGATTAAAACCAAATATTTTATTTAGTTGTAAATATTTTTAATTTAACGTATATTTAATGGCATGTAATCCGCCAACCGGCTGTGGAACAGAGTGGTAGGTTAAGGATTAATTACACGTCTATCTGTATATCTCTCTTCTATAATGGACGATGTATTGAGATGCTACTCCTACAAGTAGTGTGTGGTATCTTTAGTTCCTGTAGAGCCTGGTTCAACCAGGTTAATAACATCCGATCACATTAAATCAATAAAAAGAAGCAATTATAAATATTATCCATTCGACGAGTGGGGAGGGGTAAATCAAAACACTTTTCCTTCCTCTTAGTGTCCCGGTCTCCTGCATCCTTTCTCATTCCTTAAGATTGGTTACTGCGGGTTGTTGATGTTCCTGGGTATGGTTAAAATTTAATATCCAATAAAATGTTTGATAGATATCCGAAAAACAACAAAAATAAAAAATATATTTCAAAAATATAACGTTATCACTTTTTATGTCAAAATAATTAAAGAACACCTTTTAACCAAAACAAGCATAAACTCCCTGAAGATATAACATTTAAAGTACTTCTGAACTAATAAAGTCACTTGTTAAGACAAACAGAACAGTTAACTTATCTTTCATTGTTAGCAGTTTAAGTAGTTTAGGAGTAAAGGTTAAAAACATCGTGAGACGTCTCTTAAACTTACAGTAGAGTTATTTGTGATTTGAGCTTTTTTATTACTAGAGGGTAAATCAAGATTATAATAATTTAGACACTATTTCTCTTTGTCACATTAATATCTATTGTTGTTGCAATTTTATAAAATTTATGATTTTTTTTTATTTTTGAACGCATTTTTTTCTAGAAGAGGCTTTATCGACAACCCTTACAGATCAAGATCTTGGTGTTATATTAATTACACCAATCGATGTCAAGGCAACTTTACCTATGTTACTTAAAAGACTAATTTAGTCATTTTGGGTTTGTATGTTCGTAGAAATTCATATAAATATACAATAAATATTTAAAATATACATTTGTAGTAGATGTAGGCTTTACATAAGATTTAAGAGGCCGTTTAGAAGGTAGGATTTTTGTGAAGAACAGTTTTGAAAAGTTGACTAAAACGAAGGTAGATCCGACGCGCTAGAGTTTAGAGTTCTAGAATTTAAAGTGACGAAGTCGCAGGTCACCTCTAGTTATATATAATATTACAATTTGAATATATGTGGACTATGTGTATATCTTTATGACTCACGTTGATATTGATACTGTCAATTGAGGGAAGTTATAATTTTTTTGCTAATATTATAATATTTTATTATTTTTACTATTGTTTTGAAACCACGGGTCACTTCGATTCTTATTTGTTTTTGTATATCAATCAGGTTTGTTACAAACTGATAATAAATGAATAACTTAAAATGGCTTGTTAACTATTGCCTTATTGTCGTACAACTAACAATTTTGGGAAAGTAGCATTTCAAACAGCAGTTAAATTGACTCCTAACATTAAAATGCAGTAATCATTACAAGTTATGTTCATATCAAGTATGGTTTTTATCTTAAACAAAAACCGCTATTTCACAATTGAGTAATCGTTAAATGTATCATGAATAAATAATGATATCATTATTGATGAATCATACAATAAATAGATCAATCCCCAAATATCTGCTTTAAATTGGTGACATGTTTCAATTTATCAGTAATGATGCAGAAAATAAGGTTTATACCGAAAATATTTACTTCGGTATATCTTTAATCTCGATAGATGTCGTTGTCTTAAATAAAAATATAGAGTCAATGTTGTGTACTTTTAGGGAACTTTATTTAATCCAACTGTAATATAATAATGAAATCATACAAATAACTTGAAGTTTGTGAACTCAGCCCCTAAATGGTGTGCGTTACGGAGAGTTTTTGGTTTATGAATACGTACAAATTAAAATATCTCGTAGAAAAATATAAGAATAGAATTTTTGAAATTTGACTATTCTTGAAAAAAACTAATAACTTAAGGAATTGAATTCTGTTCACAATAATTAAAATCATTTTTTTATTTTTTTTCAAATATACCTAAACCTAACCTACCTATACTGTGAGAGACCAACTAATTAATACTTAGCCATTTTATTTTGAACAACTAGAGTCATATACATTGTAACAATATTTCATGAATGTAATGTGAAATAAAACTTTTAAACTGTGACCTTTTGTGTAGTCGATATTTACATGAGGTGATATATACGAGTGTGTCGTTATTATTTGTATTAGAAGGATAAGATGAACACTGATGTTAAACATTTAATACTTTATATATTTATTAATCAACAGAAACACAGACTTCATTTCTGTCACACGATATGGAATATTTGGGACTATATAGTTACTGTTTATGAGATATTGCAATGAGGTATAAACACACATACGCATTCAGAGAATACTATGTACTGAACAGCGGGACGTTAAGAAAAAAAGGTGTGGAGTGATCTTGATGCTAACATTTTAATATCTACAGATTAATAATTAAAAGATGTTGAAAGAGTAACGTGAATTAATGTTATTAAATTGAGTTAAAAAAAACAGTGATGACATTTATTCAGCAAAATTTTAGATTTTAATTCTGATATTGCTGCGCTTCATAAAGAATTACATCAGTATCTTATAACAATAAAAATGGAATCTCTCTTTAAAATTATATTAATAATTCCCTAAATTGCATAAATATATCAAATAATTATAAGTATAATTTATCAATTTCTAAATATTATAACCTGTTATTAGTAAAATATATATTTCAATGTACAATTCCGCTCCACGTGCGCCCTGTCCTGATCCCGCCCGCCCTACTGTTCTTGCTATATAAAGCTAAAACAACCGCCTTCACTGCATTCCGTGTTCGACTCCTGACTGAGGTAAGTCTTACATACATACATACATACGTATATATATATATATATATATAAATATATATTTATTTATAAAAGATAGCACTCAAAAATATAAAGGACCAATTATTCTGTTCTCTTTAACATATTATGTATTTTATCCGTCAAGATTTAATTTTGGTCAGGATTATATACACCTTATTTATACACATACATGTTTTTTACATTAATATATAAAGCTGAAAACAAAATCTGTATATGTTAGTTTTGAACGCGCTAATCTCCGTAACTCAGTGTTAGATGATCTTTCATGTGATATCCAATTTATTTAGCATTATTAGCATTATCGCTCTAACATTCTGTTCAATTCCGACTTCGATGGTTATTTCATTCAGAACTAATAACCAAAAATGCAAAAAGTTTCGGCTGTCAAAAGAAACATCTCAAAATTGTCTTTTCAGCCGTAGATTTAATTCATCACATTTTAACTGATCATTGTTATAGTCATGACAGATTAACAGAAGATGTAATCTTAGAGAAGGATAATTTCTGAGAAGACAAATTAAAAATTAATAAAAATAAATTTTACGTTTAATGGATTTTAAACAAATTTAACACAAAAAAATGACCAAAGTTCAATTTATGTAATGTTTATTAAATACTACATTTAAAATAATATAAGAGATTATTTAATATTTTAATAAATAGTGTCTTCGATTCAAACTGTCTCTGTATAGCTCGTAACCAAAGCGTTACTGCTAGTTATCATAACCATATATATTTTAAAACCTTACCAGGTTATATATTTTTATATCCAAAAAATATCATTCTAATCCAAACGCACAGACAGACGGACAAAGACGTAATTGTTAATCTAAAACTATTATAAAATAAACAAATTGAATAGTTTAATTGTTTTCATAAAAACTATAAAATTAACAATTCAGATGACGAAAAGCTAATTAAGGTCACCGTAATTATTATTCGTAGCGTTCTCACAATTAATAGGAGAGATAATCTCTATAATAATTTGATAGCGATTGTATCTTCATTACTTTAATTGTTTGCGGACGTAACGACTGCGGAATAAATAACACTTCTTATAACAATTGGAACCTTAGCTTAGGAGCAATCATAGATTTTTTTATGTTAATTTTGAAAGAGACATCAGACTCATTACTTGTTACAACTATTATTATTACTCATACTTAATAGTTGTTTTTACTTTTGATTTATTCTTATTTTAAACCTGGAAATATGAAAAAATTCACTGAGTAAAAATGTTTTTTGCACACAATATAATTTGTTAAACGCAGAACTTACAATTATACCAATATGTATCATAGACAAAACCTGAGACACAAATGAAGTTTTACATTTTATTCAATAAACACTAAAAATTTTAAATGAATAACAGCAAAACAACTTTAAAAAAGAAATTAATATTAACTGAGTCCAGAAACAAACATATTTAACTCTGTTTTATACAGTCTGGGCTGGGCTGACTGCGAGCTGACGATGGTTAAATTTTTATTAAACTACTCTCATCCTGATACCGGTATTTATTTAGCTTCATGTTTATAAAATATTTAATGCAGTCCAAATTCAAACATATCAAAATTTGTTTTCACAGTTCGACATCAATAAGTATCTTATATATTTTTTTATATCTTAAATACAAAATAAATTGGTCTGACAGCTTTAATCTTAAAAACTGCTGTATAATTTAGTCCAATGAACAGCGATTCTCAAAACTTGTTTATAATTTGATAAAGATATATATTGTCAAGTAAATTGAAATACCTAACACCGCTGTCGCCGAGTAAAGCCAGTGCGGGTTTCGAGTATATAGAGTACAACTATTCAACTGTTGAATAAACATAATACAGCAAACTGATTGCTTCGGATAGAATTTCCGCATCAAGAAAATAAGTAATAGAGTTATTTTGAAGTGGTTCTAAAATATAGGAAAATGTTTTCCCGGTGACAGTTTCCGCTGATTCTTACACTTGTTTAATTTCCAATCAGATGTCAAAGTAAATATAAAATAATGTAAATGTTTTGCAATAAGCACTTACAATACAAACTTTTACCGCTATTTAAAGTTAATTTCGACATACACGCACATCTCAATTCGATTTGAAACTTTTTTAAACTTCAGGTAAATAGGTTTTATTTGGCTAAGATAAATAAAATGGTTTTATCAGCATGATAGTTTTTATAATTTTTGTTTTTTTTGTCTGTTTATTTATACGAAAAACTACAAAACAATTTGGATCAAATTTAATGTTGCTTTAGCTGATTATCTCGATTAACACCAAGAACTTTTTTACTTCCGAAACTTCTTATATTTCCTTTATTTCTCTGAAAACACTAAAAAATATTTAACTACAATTACAATACAATGCTACTGGAAGACAGAATGTGATGAAACTTTGTATCTTAAATTTAATTATCAGTTTTTATACATTAAAATATACTAAAAAGTATATAATGCGTAAAATTATCTCATGCTCAAGGGAACGTACAAAAATCAACTTGTTTATTTTAATAAAAATGCGTGTGTTTTAAATATATATTAAATAATAGTTATGTAGAATAATTACTATTTAAGTTGTGAGAAACAGAGGTGTATTTAATTGTGACACCCACAGCTAAATTGAGCGCGATGAAATAATACACAAAAAATAAGGATAGTCTAATTCGATGTGGATTACGCACATCACCATAAAGCTGTCACAATTGGGGGAAGGCGCGGTTGTTACTGCATGCCGACTACAATAAACATTTAATACAAATAATCATATAAAGTACGTCACAAATTAGACAACTATCATCTTCTTGAATGAGTTCCATTTTAGAAATATTGTATATTCTTTGAGCTGATGTAGGTTACTTCAGACTGACATTAAGATTCTATAATCAGTGGAATTTAGCTTTTGTTGATATTTATAAAATGAATTGTCCCCACTGTCTGAATGTGTCCCGACTTGACAACGTGTAACAAAACAGCCTAGAAAAATATAATTTTAAACATAATAATTTGAAACTTTAAGGCCATACAAGTACGTCTCTCCCATGTCTAACACGTGTCTCCCACGTGTGAGTTTGTATAAATGCATTCTTAGCGAGGCGGAGTCTGGGGTAAACAACTAGTATATTTGATTGTTTAATATTTTGTTCCATAGTGGATTTTGAATATTTCATTGTTAATACACTACTGTGACAGTTTGGCCTTTTATATCCAAATTTATTTGATTGTAAAGCAGTTAATGATGCTTTTCATTAAATCAAAGATTGTGGGTTTGATTTCCACAAGAAATCTTTACTTGTGTTATCCAAAAATGTTTGGTTAGAGTCTGGATACAGTTTATATCCGTTGTTTTTATACGAGTATGTGGATATTCTGCGAAACAGATATTATTCATAGAGCAGGAGATTTTTTTTAATGAATGTATTTTTTTGAATAAGACGGCTTGGTATTTAAAATTTTTATATTCGTGTCACAAATTTTGTATATTTACCGAAATTTGGACACATTTGTGTAACAATGGGACATTTACAAACGTATACTTTACCATACATATAACATAAACAAAATTAAACGGAGATCAACGCGTTTCGCTGTTCATTTTTCATTATTATTAACGTGTGTACTGGTACGTCAGTGTGTGAAACTCCGGAACGATTTGACCGATATTAACACGTTCAAACAGTACCTTATTTATTTCTTAGAAATAATATTAACTATAAGTAAGTATGGTACCATCCAAAGGGTTTTGGGGTCCATAAGTTATAATAAATCGTATTTCTATTGACCGATAGATATTCAATCTATTATATAAGTTACGAGTACCAAAAGTAAATATAACGAAGTATGGACCTATCAATGACGGAGTAAAACTATTTGTTCAAAAAAGGTAGTAGATAAAATATAAAAAAGAATACTAATAAAAGTAAATGTCTGTTGCTTCAAAGAATAAAGAAACCCAATAGAAAGTGTAAAGTAAAACAAGAGACGAGATAACTTGATTACAAAGTATCGAGCTAGTTGTGGACTTGGAATACACTTAGAAATAATATTTGTCTTGGACCGGTCAGAGAGGTTCGTTATAGTTTTGTTATTCGGCTACCAATACTAAATTCAAATAAATTTTAAGGATATTATTAGTAAGTATACCTATTTAAGGTGCTTGTTGAAAATCTCTGTCGTTTTCGTGAAGCGAAATTTTGCTTCCTCTGAAAACGGAATAACACATTTTTAAATACTACACACACACATTAACACGGCACATTTTAGATCAGAGGTGAGATTATTTAATATTTAAAAATAGCTGGTCATTTTAGTCATACTGTATGTAATTAAAAGAATTGGTCTTCACGAAGATTTACCATTTTAAGTGATTTTCACTAAATCCGTGAAATATTTATCAACAGGTTCTCGCGTAATAGTTTTAACGTTTTCTTTGAGATCTTCAAAATACACGACTTGGCACTTGGGAAAATGTTCTTAAGGGCTTGCTTTAAGTATACTTGAGGATGTTATAGTTTATAAACTGAATCACATAAATAAATGGAAGGAAATTGGTAGAACAATAAAATAATAAAAGACATGTATATATTTTTTTAAAGTCAATTTCTTCCTTTAGCCAACGGGTATAACAATAATAATTAATAAACAGGTTTTTCTTGCTACCAGAGTCCAGAAACTTTATGCAATTGTTGTAGTTTGAACCAAAAAGTATTCAAGGCAAGACCATTTGAATATATCGGGTACTGTGAAGGCTGTTGGTGGTCAGTAACTTTTACCCTTTTAAATACCCCAAATAACTCGATAATGCGTTCCCTCCTCTACGGTAGCACAATTCCCACTTACTTACTTAATTGTCCTAAAACACCGATGTTACTATTGTAACTAATATTGTTTATGCACTTATTGCCTAAATGAATCTACTGATTCTATCAAACTGCCAAAATCATACGATTGTCATATATTAGTCAGAAGATAGTTTTATAAAATTTTCGACGCTTGAAACGTTGAGTTTAGTACGTTATCCTATCTTCAAACGATAGATAGCTTTTCGAGTCAAGTTTATCTACTGTCAGTAATGTTGATAGAAAGGTAAAAGTATAAGGAGATTTTTGACTCATTAGTGCGACAGAGAGTTGATAGGCTGACTTGCAAATTATATTCGAAAGGTAAAAAATCCTTTCAAGATAGATGAGACGTTAACCGAATAATGGCCGGTAACTGGAAAAGTAATTAGAGAAATGAGTTGGGAGCTCTGTCAAGGGTTTCGATTGGATATTTAATACGCCGTTAAGTAATTAAACATTTTTAAAATATAAAGTTTTTAAATAGTTACAACTGACCGACTTATTACGTGATTCAAACTAGGGGCGCCAATTTTGACTCGCTGCGCTCGCAAAATCTCGGGTGCCGTTTGCATATTGAGCGAAGCGAGCGCAGTGTAATGACTCATCGTTTCCCAGTAACTTCAATGGGATATCAGTTTTTTGACGATTGTTCCTCAACATGACATTTTTCATTTTTTTTTAAACCACCACCTAATGTGTGTCTTTTTGATTGCAAAATTTCATAATTTTCCGACAAGTAGTTTTCGAGCCTATTCGTGACAAAGATTGGAAAAGTCTCCAGTAGAGCGCTCCGCTCGCTTCGCTCAATAAAATTTAAATATAGTAGAAATACAGATATGAATATATATGTGCATTGATTAATGAAATTTAGTTTTGATGTCATGTTGTGATAATTTACTCTTTTTCAGATCAAGAAAGCAACAATTTTCAATCCAGAAGTTCCGTCATGTCTCGCGTTTCGTTGCTGCTGGTCGCTCTGCTGTGCTTGGAGTGTTGCTATTCAGCGGCGGTAAGATTATTTATAACGTATACTCGTGCAAAATATATATAATACTATATATTAATTATCTAGTTCACTTACTTGACTTCTGGCATTTATTTAGACAGACATCTGTTTTTTTTATTTATTGATTGTTGTAAAAGTCTTTTTACAAAACCGAAACTTAAATATTAAATAATCATAGAATTCATCAATATTCATACAGAAAACAGAAAACAGAAAATTGGTGTAACTCAGTAGCGTGAGTAAAAGGACACACGTTGATGTCTCCTAGACCTCTCCCGTCCCTCCATATTACTCAAACTCAAAAAATGCACATATCCATAGTCAATACAATTCAATAAAAGTAATTTTGAAGAACTAGCAATATTAATATAATAATACACATTATATTATAATTTAACAAGTTAATAATATTAGTGAAAAATGTAAAAGCAAATAAAGTAAATTATTGTATTTTATTTTCAGATTCCGAGACCATTCGATCCAAGGCTGAGCGATGACGTTATTCTCACACCGAAGAAGAGACCGTTCTGCAACGCTTTCACTGGTGATTGTATAAACGATAATAATAAATTATTTTCATATTAAGTATAATATCTATATACACACTCAAGATTAATATTATATTTGAGAAACGTCTTGCAACCTTTCTCAAACATTCCATAAATTATAGTTAATTTTGAACTGTATACTTTTTATGTGAATAACTTTGACGGAATAGAGTGATATCTTGTGTGCGATAATGGTTTATTCTATTTACATTTACAGGATGCGGTCGCAAAAGGTCTCAGGCCACTCCCGGTATGCCGATGAATGAAGTTGGACGACAGCGACAGGTATGCAAGGTTCCTCATTCAAAGACATCAGATTCTAGTTACATGGTTCCAAATAAATCCATTAATACCCTACAAAGCTAAGAGTCAAACCATTTATGATCAGGCGATATCCCAGTGGCAGTAGACGTATCCCAATATAATGTATTATTACGCTTTTTCTTCCATTTTCAGTTTGTCGATGAAGACACTATTGGATCGCTAATTGACCCCGACAACGCAATCGATGAACTGTCCCGTCAAATACTATCAGAAGCTAAATTATGGGAGGCCATACAAGATGCCAGCGCAGAAATCGCAAGAAGAAAACAAAAAGATATTTACAATTAAACGAAGCATAAACAAAACGAATCGGCTAATTAGTTATCTGCGCGTCGCATTAGCTGTCAATGTCAACATTTGACAGTACTTAAGCGCGACTTTTTATAAATGTGGCGAACATAAGCTGTACTGTTGTTAAATAATTGAAATATTTTTATTAAAGCATTTAGACTAGGAGGTGACATTTTATGTATATAATTTAATATAAATATTTTTTTAATATTATTTATTATAAAAGCAATTGAAATGTAATAAGCCATTAAATGAAGATGGCGCTTTGATGTAATGAACACTCCCTTGGTTCAGGAGCTATATTTGTTACGCATTTATTATAAGGATTTAGTGTGCGGTTCAATTAGTAAGAAAATAAATCAAAATCTTGAAGAGTTTTTTATTGTTTGTTATAAAAAAATATAACTATTCCTTTCATATATGAAGCTTTTTCTCCGCGTATTAAATACACAGAGGACGTTGATGTTAACCGACGCTTACCTTATAAATAAACATTCCGAATCTCAGAGTTCTAGACTTGGCAGTTTTGATTGTGTTTTCATAAGTAATATAAAGGGCAAAAATCCTGTTTTCAAATTACTATGTAAAGCTATTTGTCCGGTGACTAGATATTATTTATAAATAATAATTTACTTCAGTTGCAACTTAACGCAATTACGGAAGTATTTGCAAAAGCCTTTGAGTATTTAAAGAGACGTGCTCTAGCTTCACTGGGAGAGTCCAATAATATTCATAATTTTGAATAATCTTCGATATTTAAAACTCTTTCACTAATATTTATATTACTTCTATAGGTTAGTTATAGGCTATATTATTACTATAAAATTATATATATATATAATACTTTTCTTGCTAATTAATTTGGCGAAATATAAAACGAATACGTCTCTTACGAGCGCTGCACACCTACTGTCCACGCAGACGAAGACGTTAGCAACAGCTAGTCATAAAACATATGTTTTCATAAAAATGAACTGATTTGTGAACGAGGAATTATATAAAACACCATCTTACAATATGCCTTTAAATACATCACTATATCTTTGTAAATATTACGTTTACGTGAACAAATAAAAGCAACTTGTTAAATATACTCACATTTTATTTTTAACAAACGATATTTCATATTAATATTACAATAATGAAAATAATAATATTAATTAACAAGATTCATTTAATATCCTCCCAGCCTCGGACATTAAATAAATCTTTAATTACAACACTCTTGACTAAATGTAACTCTGTAGATGTAATCAGCGGTAAGTTTTTTATTTAAAATATAAACACTTTAATATTTTACATAACTATGTACAGTTTATATAATATTGCAGCCTCTTGAGTCATTTATACATTGTACAAGGCCTGTAACCTATTCTCTAGCGTATCTTCGTAAGGGTAGAATTTAAAATCGTTGGACAACACATTGCTCCAGGCATCGGGAGAGTCATCCGGCATAAGCACAGGAAACTTCGGTTTTTGAATATTTTCGTTTTTTAAGTCACGATTCAGAAAGAGGAACTGCAAATAATAGAAATGACGTAATAAATAAAAAACATTATACTATAATTGTAATAGAAACAGTTTGTGAGAACTACGAGTACTATGTAAGCAATTTAGAAATGTAACTATATTTTTTACTGTTTGACAATACGTCCAAACAAAACAAAAATCTCTTTGAACAAATGACAGTAATCATTTACTATTAAATGGAACCCACTTCTCCTCACTTCCGACTATCCTGTATCTCTCTGCAACTTCCTGCAGCAGTAACGACAAATCATTAGATAAAAAGTCACATATTTACCCTGCCCACATCGGGGCCACGTTTCTTCCTCAGATAGTTGAAGCAGCATGATCGAAAGTGACGAGTGCCGCAAGCAGAAGCGCACTCGCTGCCACAGGAGTCGCAGGAGAGGCTCGCAGCCCACAGCGTACTCCCTGAATATATTTATTGATTACCTACACAGACACTAGGTTCTTCATTTCATCTTACGTCAAAATTATCTATACGTCACATATAAAGTGTATGAGTATGTGACACCGCAACGAAAACGTTAATCTCATCTCTATACCGAAAAAGATAATACTTATCACGAGAACGGTTTAAAATTCTAATACTAGAAGCTCGAGAATCATGTATTAAAAATAGTTAAAATCTTCGGTGTGGTGTCACTTGCACCTCGTAAACAAGAGATGGGATCGACCTACTCAAATTTATCTAATGATATGTCGCAAGTATTAACAATCATGGCTGATTCCTGATAAATTACAAACTACTGTCGAAATCTCAACACCGTCCACCTATTTCTATGGAACATTTATTGACATCCATGCTCACACCGTCATGCAGCTATCCCAAGTCCCTCTACCGGCTAACCTGAGTCAAAGTTGGGTGTCGCTGCTGCTTCCCTTTTATGGCGCCTAGAGTCCGCTTGCGACCAAGTCGCTGCCACAAAACAATTCACGATAAGACGATAAAGTACAGGTTTATTCTTTAATTAGCGTATATTTTATTATTATCGTAACATTTTAAAACACAATGTAATTAAAATACAATCTTACCCAGTCCGTGCCTAGGCTACCAATAATATGCTCTCTACATTGTAGACTCCTAAGTTAACTGATTAAGTTGTGGTTTTTAAAACAACGTGTATATCACAACTATGATTGTCTCACTATGACGCCAACAACCAATCGAGAGAACGGAAACAAATTATTACTATTTTTTTGTTAATTTGTAGTAACCAGATATCAGTATTAAATTTGATTATATTTAAAAATAAAAACTTACCAATAAGCAACAAAGATACAATCGCTGTGAATTTCAGCATGTTGTTGTATGAGTCGATGGCGTCGCTGAAACCCGAATGGGGGTTGAAGAAAACTACCCCTTTTTATATAAACCAAAGTTTGCTCGCCCCGTGGGAAGAACGTGTTCAAAATATTTATTCTGTGGTGTCACTTTACCAACTCTTTACAAACTTAGTATATTTTCCAATAAGAAAAATATATCAATGCGTCTATAACGTCTTTTACTGTTAACTGGTTAATACATGTGTATATATTTTATATTACAACCGAACAGATTGGTTGATTCTCCGAAACAGGTATATTTTCCTTATTACAAATCATAGCAGTCAAAGACTGCGGCTCGTATGCGGGCTGGCTCGATCGAAACACCATCACCACTACGCCACACCACACCACATCACACCACACCACACCACCACTGTATATACTTCATTATGGCTACGATTTATTAGTGAGAGATTCAAAATATATTAAAATATTTTTTATACATAGATGGAAATTTTATTTATATTCAAGATATATATAATTTACGATACAGTTTATAAAATCTTTGAAGATTGATTCAGCTTAAAGTTTTTTAATAAAAATGCAAAAACTTATAAATTTACGTCAAATGAATAAATAAACGTACAGAGTAGGAGTGAGCAGAGACAAAAAATATACTGCGTAATATTTTTAGAGTAGCAAATGCAGTTATAACCCGCATGTGATGATATTAGTCATATGATCTAAATTATTCCCCAAAAAAAAGGTTACGAAATATCAATTGCAAAACCAACGTTCATTAACGTGATTTCATCAAAACTCTTACAAGGTTTGCAAATCTCCTCTATTACTACATTAAAATATTAATTACTAGACATAATTTGCAGAATTTTAGACAAAAAAGATTCTATCAACATCTTTAGTTCAACCAAAGTTTACTTCAAATTGTGAGTTGTTGTATACTAACGACCACTTTTTTATTATATTAATATTGTTCGTTTAACTCCTTACACATTGATTTTTGTTTTATTCTACCATTTATGTGACATCTTTATCTGGATACGTGGCATTTATTTGCCATTACATGCCTACAACTTCCTTGAGGGCTGTCAAATCTTTTTATTCCTCAGATTGTTACATGAATTTGAACGGTGCTTTACCACCAGAACACTCTCGATTGTCTCCCAAGTTCAACTCCTATTTAATTAAAATATGCTCTATACAAGTACTTCTTACATAAATAGTAGTTATACAAACTGTGTGGTTGAGGTTACTTTATTAGCGCTAAGTAACCTTATTTTAATGTTTCTGTTAATATTACTTCATATATTCCGACTTGGTCTTCATTTAGCACTTAAGATTATGTTATGGGAAAAAAAATCTTCAAAATAATTATAAAATATAGATACATAAATATAGTGACATATTGCACACAAAAAACTGGAAACGAAGTGCAAAGGTCGGTCTTATTGCTAAAGCGAACGCGGGATGGTGCAAACTGAAATAGTAGTGTTACTGCTTCAGTAAACAAAAAGTTGTTGTTCTCTTCGGTCCTAAGAATATAAAAACATTATATTGCAATTATATTCGTAGAATGGCCCCGGTGTCTCCTCTCGGAGAGATGATACGAGTAGTCTAAAACACATTGCGTGTTCGTAAACATATGTACTCAAACTAAAAGCAAGCAACTTCAAAAGAGAGCAACAATTGATATACTCGTATACCTCCCCTGTGAGTGTAATGTATGCCTAATTGAAATTAAAAAAAAATACATGACTATACAAGTTATACATTAGAAACAAGTTTACCAAGTTTTTTTATATTTTATCATATTGGAAGTCAAACGAATAAACGAGTGAAATATATTCGCAAAGACCGATACTGGAGGTATAATGAGAAAGAGAGAGAGAGAGATATATAGAGGGAGAAAGAAACCATCGATACAAGAGATAGCAATAGTGGAAGTACTAGTCCATTGACCAGCTCGTATATGGACTGGCTGACGTCGCTCATTAATGCCGCTTTGTAATTTTACCAAACACAATGTATATTTAAAAAATTAAATTGATTTTATGTAAAAAGCGACATTAATGATAAAAATATATGAAATAATCATCAAATTCTAATTCCATAAAACATATTTTTCCATCTGGGCAACAGTATTCGTCACTATAATAAACCAGTATTTGAAAAGAGTCCACTATTGTCATTAATCCTACTGTTGTTGTAAGGAGAAAGGTTTGTAGCGGTAGGAATACAGACCATTAAGGTTAATGACCAAAAACATCAACACGAGATCGGTTCGATGTCAGATGAAATTGTCAAGATCTCACAGATAATAGCAACATTCAATATGGCAGACGAGAGCACCTTATTACCCACCACGCAGCTACTCCGGGTTGTTGGTTACGTGTTATAGAATTTCTTCTTTGATATTCACATTACCTCATGATTTTCTTTCATCTTCTACACTGAGTCAAATATCACATGCTAGGGATTGGCGAGGAGGCGGGGAGGCAAGCGCAGTCTGATATCCAAGAACAAAGAATCAATTGTAACTTGACGTAATGGAATAAAATTACAAAATATATTTATGCAAGAAACAATGATTTTAAAGAAAAAATAACATTAAAAATTCTAATTCTAATAAATGACGTTTTTTGTAATTATAACTATAATTACAAAAAACGAATAACTTAGACCAAAATAACAAATATGCTATAAAGAACAAGGAAAATGCGGTTCAAAACTAGTTTCTCACAAATAAAACATAATTATCATAAGTCGTTACAAGACCGAGGAGGCGGTCGTGCTTGCTTCACATTCACGAATTAAATACTGTAATAATAATAATATAACAGTAATATGTTATAATGTTGAAGATAATTTTTATTTTGTGTGTGTGTGGATTGTTTGTGCCGTCGTTTTGCGAATATGAGATAGGTGAGTCGTTCAACTTGATTTTTAAGTTTGCTCATTTGACATTACGATGAGTGCGGGGACCTTGCGGTCACTCTTATAACAACAAGACTACAAAGTCTCATCTAATTAAAGCCTGGATAAAGATTTTAAATATTTTCATTAAATATATATAAAACAATGTCTTGACTACTTCGTCTAAGAAGCCTGTTTAAATATGATTTTTAAGTTTATTTGAAAGTAATCAACACACAATTGAATTACAGATTGCTCAAATGTTGTAAGATAAGAGATATTCATTTGTGTATTTATATTTTTAACATTATCACTTGTTTGATATGAACCTTCCCCCTGTCTTTATCCACACTGTTGCATTGTTGCAGAAGATATATTTAATGTGTTAATAATATCATAAATTTGAGGGTCTCTAAAACTTTCTAAACTCTTTTCTGTAATATTTTCGAGGATAATCCGTGATATTAGGCATTTTCTTACCGATCAGTCGCAGTCCAAGTTATTTATTTGCTAGACGCTAGATCCGGCAGATCCAGACATTTAAGTAAAGCTATTAATAATTAACTTTACAACTCTTGCTAATTCTTGTAAATACACCTTAAATTGTGGATATATATATCAATATAAAAAAAGAATTATTTTTTTATTACAAGACTAAATTTTACTTGTTACTTATATCAAAAAATATTTATCTTTTGTAAAATGTTAATCAATCCAAGCGACCTTGATTCCTTGATTGAAGACAACTATATTGTCTATTACTTAAAAACAAATCATGTACGTTTTATTTTCTTAATAATATTTGTTTTATCTTTTGCATTACTTTTATTTTTAAATTGCCTGGCTCCATTGGTTAAATTGCCCGAATAAAAAAGAAGCAATTTTTACATTTTCTCGTGAAAAAGTGAGAATTGTTTAAAACCGTATTTCTTAAATTAACAATGCAATAAATTAAATTACAATCTGTCCAATAGGGTGGGTCTACATAATACGCAAATAATCAGACAGACAAACAAATACACTAAAATTACAAAAACGACTACTCAAGTCAATATCTGTGTCTCTTTGTGGCGTAAAAGCTCACAAACAGATTTCGTTGGATTGTTTTTATGTGAAAGGTAAATCGACCGAGTCTCGTTTGCCATTCAAGACAATATATTCAGGGTTTTGTTTTTTTTTCTCAGTGATAAGGCTTCAAAGTTTTTCAGGTGAACCATGCTTTGAAATGAATATAACTGGCGTCTGTAAACCTATCCATGAGTGCCCGTATGCCAGAAAGCTAGTGCAAATAGATCAAGTTCAGGCACCTGTAAGTATCACTTGTATTATTACTTGATTGTATTATAACTATATTATGTATGATACCTACTTGTATTATATCACCTTAACAAAAGTATATTAGATTCGTTAAAATGTTATGATATAGTTAATTATAAAGATTCCGATATTTCCAGGTGTGTCAATATGGTCCACCGGAAATATCCTGCTGCCCTCTGAAAAACTTATTTCACGAAACCGGAGTCTTCAAAGATCATTTTACTGGTTTAACTTCAGGAATATTAAAATCTAAACATATGGTATGTAGATAAAGAAAATTATTTTTATTTATTTATCTTCATGCCATAGCCCTTGCCTTGCCTTGCCTTGGTAGCCAGAGACGCCGGAGCGCCAAACGCTACGGTCCCTGCCTACCTCTTTCGCCTCGGCCACAGACATCAAACTCTTCATAATTGCCCTCCGAGGGGTGCTCAAGCTTTTTACGTGACGTCCCTCCAGTATCATAGATACTGTGTTTTCGATGGTCACTCGAGGCCTCCGGCTGTTTCTCTTACCGCTCACTTTTCCTGTATAAATCTTTTTTATCATTCTTTTAACACTCATTTGTTCGACGTGCCCAAACCACCTGAGCACGTACTTCTTCATTCTTTTTTTTTTTTTATGTAAGAGGAGGGCAAACGAGCTGGCGGGTCACAGATGACTTGTGATCACCGCCGCCCATGAACTCTTTCAATATCTGAGGACTTACAAGAGTGCTGCCGGCCTTGTAGGTAGGAGTAGACGCCTTTTTTGAAGGTACCCATGTCGTACCGATCTGGAAATACCGCCGAAGGGAGTTCGTTCCACAGGCGAGTGGAACGTGGAAAAAAGGTCCTTGAGAACCGCATAGTGGAGGATCGCCACGCATCCAGGTGGTGGGGATGGTAAAGAAGTCGATGGTGCGCTGTGCGGTGATGAAATTCGGCGGCAGGCATCAGATCGAAAAGTTCTTCGGAACACTCCCCGTTTTAAATGCGGTAGAAGACGCACAAAGAAGCCACGTCTCTACGCAATGCCAAAGAGTCCAGCCGTTCGCAGAGCACCGGGTCCCCGACAATCCGAGCGGCTCTCCGTTGTACGCGGTCAAATGGTAGAAGCTGATATTGGGGTGATCCGGACCAGAGATGAGAACAGTACTCCATGTGTGGCCGGACCTGCGCCTTATAGAGCGCAAGTCTTTGGCCAGGTTTGAAATACTGCCTCGCTCTATTAATCACTCCCAATTTCTTCGAGGCCAACTTGGCCTTGCTCTCCAGATGACCACGAAACTGACAATCGCTGGAAATGTCGAGACCCAGTATTCTGATACTTGGCGAGGCAATGAGGGGAGTGCTCTCGAAGAGCGGTGATACGACAAATGGGGTTTTCTTAGTGGTAAACGCGCAAACTTGTGTCTTAAGGGGATTAAACTGAACGTGGTTGAGTTCACCCCACTCAGAGACCATCCCCAAGGAAGTCTCTATAGAAGACACAAGTTTCTTTCGGCACTCGTGGACGTTTTCCCGAGAGAGACCCCCAATTTTGACGACATGTTTGAACTTTGCTCTAGCGATTTGCCGTTTGAAGAATCTGGAGGCACGATTATATTTCCTCTTCAGATTTCTAGAGTTCGGATCCTTAGTGACTAACGCGTTGGCCCAAGCTTGATAAGCCTGCTGTTTGCCAGCTGCTGCAGCCCTGACAGACGCATCAAACCAAGGCCGCGATCTGCCACCAAGTGGTACAACAGAGCTTGGTACAAATAGTTCCATGCCCTGTAGTATCACATCAGCTACAGCCGCAGCGCAGTCACTAGGATCATCGGAAGGGAAACAAATCGGCCCCCATGGGTAGGATGCAAAAAAGGACCGCATTCCATCCCAATCCGCTGACTTGAATGGGCACTACACTCCGTACCAGACAATGATCAGAGGACCCTAACGGAGCCTCGACAGTGACTTGGTACTTTCCGGGATGTGTAGTCAGCAGAAGATCCAACAAAGAGGGCATATGGCTGTCCACGTCCGGTAGACGTGTGTGCGTCTTGACCAATTGGGACAGACCATTTGCCAGAGCAAAGTCAAACACAGATCTCCCCGCGCAGTCGGTTGCACGTGACCCTAGCCAATCGGCATGGTGCGCATTGAAGTCCCCGAGGACTACGACTTCAGCGGAGGGAGTCTATGAAAGCAGATCGTCAATCTTCGCCTGAACATGGCCCAAGATTTGATCCATTTCTGCATTACCACTATGGGACCTGTAGAGGCGCGCATAGACTCTGACATGGTCGCACATGTCCACGCGAAGCCAGAGTACAGACATTCCCGACCTTCAAAAACCTGAAGGCGACGGTAGCAGATATCCTCCCTTACAAACACAGATACCCCGGCGTGTGGTATAAAATGGTGTTCTAGTTTATACCCGGGGTATGACAGGTATGCTGTGTCGCTAGGTTGAGATATCTGCATCTCCATCAGAAACAACAAGGCCGGCTGTGCCGTCTCTAGATGATAATGGACGGCGTTCAAGTTGGAATGAAGTCCCCGGATGTTGCAAAAGTCCACATTTACAGTGGGTCGGGGTGCCGCTGCGTTGACTCGTCGTTTGCCCTCATAAAACACAAAAGGCGATAATTTGCCCGCCCCAGATACAACCGGCAGCCCGAGCAAAATCCGAGAATCATTTCCCCGATTTTGTTCGGGGAGAGGCTTCATCAAAGCCGGTACCCTCCTGGGGTATTTTTCTTCTAGGCATCGCTTTTATGTTTGGGGGGGAGGTTGGGCTTCCGGATTCTCACTCACCGACGGAACATAACCAAATGAATTTGGTTACTACACGTCGGTCTTCTGTGAGAGGGTGGTCCTTCCCCGGACGAGCCAACCCAATACGAGCTGCAGTCAGATAACTACAGCTAGGCTCTACCACCTAAAAATTCTCACCGTGACATCTTCGCTAGTACCTGCCATTCTGTGGATCTCTTCATTGTGGATTTGGTCAGCTAGACTGACTCCGCATATTCTGTGAAGAGATCGCATCTCCACAGCATTCATCTTTCTTACATCCATCTTCTGTATTACCCACGTTTGGCACTGCACTGCATTGTGTACAGCCAAACAAGCAGCTATAGTGACGCTTTGCCATCTCAACAATGCAGCCAAAGCACCATTAACTCTGGCACGTTACTTACGTTACCGGCAGCAATATGCCTTTCCACATCCATTTCGTATCTTTCGTCTCTGCTAAACATACTTCCCAAATATACCACTTCATTCACTTGTTCTATTATCTTACCATTCACGTTGATCTTACATTCTGTTCTTTCTCCATTTCTTTCAAATATCAGAACTTTCGTCTTATATTCATTCAGGTTTAGACCATTATTTTCACACCCATTTTTCAGAGTGGTACCAATGCCTGCAAATCGCATTCTGATGATGCAATGAGCACTGCATCATCAATTGTCCTTAAGGTCACCTACTTTCACTCCAACGTCACTGTCTTTCACACCTTGGAGACAACTATCTAAATACAAATTGAACAACCAAGCTGACATAGTGCAACCTTGCTTAACACCCGATTGGATTGCAAACCATGGCGACATGTCAGCTCCTGTAGTGAGTGTTCTCTGTAAAGGGACTTTACAGCCTGTAACAAGGGTCCGCTCACATTGTATCGGGGCAGTATCTCTCATAATTTTTCTCTCATAATCCTGTCAAACGCCTTTTCCAAACCCACAAAAGCACAGAAAACCTTTTGGTTTAGGGCCAAAAACTTTTCCGTGATCATGCGGAGGGAAAAGGTCTGATCTATACACCCTCTTGCAGGTCTAAAACCTCCTTGGGCCTCCCACATTTCTCTTGCATTTCAGATTTCTCTTGCATTTTTCTCGCTAATGTTTTAGCATAAACTTTACCACCCGAGCTAATTAAACTAAAGCTTGCACAGTCTATCTGTGAACCTTTGGCTTTATACAAAGGTACGATGACTGCACCTCGCCAATCGTCTGGAACCTCCCCTGTTTACCAGCATAAATTGCACAACCAGAACAAGTTCAACATACGTGGCCCGCCATATTTGATCATCTCGGCAGAAACTTCATCTGCTCCCGCAGAATTACCCCATTTCAGACTTCGAATCGCGCTCTACACTTCTTTCAAGCTGATTTCACCATCGGCTTCATTGGAACTCAACATTTCGCTGGTACTCAAGGTTGAGACGTCCTCACATTCATACGTCACATTCATTATAGAATTCCGCCCACCGCTGCAAAACGTGTGCTTGCTCTGTTAAAATTTCACCGCTCTTCGAAAGCACCCCTTTCATTCTACAGGTTACAGAATAATCCCGGGAATGACTAACTTCTCGCCAGAAAAACTTCGTGTTTTCCCGGAAGTTGTTCGTCAACCTTTCATCTCTTTCTCTCTCA
This sequence comes from Melinaea marsaeus rileyi, assembly GCA_918358865.1. NCBI lineage: Eukaryota > Metazoa > Arthropoda > Insecta > Lepidoptera > Nymphalidae > Melinaea > Melinaea marsaeus. The sequence continues at coordinate 45,103,330 of OU911083.1, read as the reverse complement.
GAATCTTCACGCTTCATCTTTATAAGTGCTTTCGTTTTGTACTTTTGCAGCTTGTAGTCTCTTTTTCTTATCACTCTCATACTTTTATCCTTACCAGAAGCTTTATGTTATGCTTTCTTCTTTAACTCTACAGCGTCTTTCACTTGATCATCCCATCATTCATCACGCTTTTTACTAAAACCTCTTCTCCTTTTACCACATACTTCTGTCGCTACTTTCACCATGCCATTTCTAAGGTTCTGCCAGCATACTACAACACTTTCATTTCCAGAATCACAGCTTTCAAACTTCTTGGAAACCCTTTCTTGATATTCCTTTCTAATCGGTGGATCTTGAAACTTCCAGCTTCTTATGCGATAATTCAACTCCAAGCTCGGACACGTCGTGCAGCTGCGCCAACCTACAAACAGTCCTCTTATTCTAGCAACGACTAGATAATGGTCCATTACCAGATCAGCAGCCCCAAACACTCGCATGTCCATAATTTGCCTTTGAATACGCTGATAAACTGGAAATAAATCAATGATACTTCTTTCTTCCGCTTGCTCCCATGTGTACATGTGAATTGGTTTGTGATCAAGCATCGTGTTTGCCACAAACAAATTCCTCTCCTTACATAATTCCAAAATAAGTTTTCCATCCTCATTTACTCTCTTATCGCCGTACTTGCCCAGTACGCTTTCGTCACCACTTCACGCGGTTCCAACCCATCCATTAATATCTCTACATACTATCAACTTTTCAATACTTCTGATACTACTTAGAACATCCCTGACACTCTCCCAAAACAGAAAGCGATCCGGTTGCCAGACAAATCGGTCGTATCATTGCCTTTTCGCTTGGTCTCAGACACACAAATAATATCCAGATCTTTGTCATCCATCACATCTAATAATTCATTCATGTTCCATTCCTCCTAACATTCCACAGAACTATTTGTAGCTCCGTCCTCCACCTACCACCGTTCGGAACTTGGCGTGTTGGTTGGCGGTCCCCAACGCCGCAAGTATTTATTATTTTTAACTATTATTATTATTATTATTATTATTATTTTAACTAGTATTTGCTCCTAACTCCTTGCGGTTGCAATCTAATATAGAACCACTCCATATGACTATATATCATCCCTAATTAGCTACATTGAAAGTAACTCGAAGAAAATGGTATTACCCTTTAAAAAGATGTGATTAAGTACCTAACTGTAATTTACTTCTGTGCCCTTTATTGCTTTCTGTTCTTCGAAGTTAGCAGCACATCAGCATACTGCTGGCCAAAATAGGGCCAAATTACTCGTCTCTCATCTGCTGCACTTTCAATAACAATAATAAAAAAGTGCATACAATTGTCTTCAGACGTGTCGTTACAAGGGGTTCCCGCCACTACTCTGCTGCGAGAACCCAAAAACTGTGGAGTTGCCGCAGGAGGTCGGATGTCCCAAATTAGAAAGGCCTAAACTCAATACTCCTAAGACACATATTGCATGGTCAAGTATGTATATTTTTAATTAATTAATTAATTAATATCAGTCGTCGCCACGTACCTAAAATTCTAAACTAGTTTTAAGTTTCTACTAAAAGTACACTTCCACAATGATATACAATACAGATGTTGGTTGGGTATCTGTCAGTCAGGAGGGCACTCTGCCCTTACATCCCACCATTGTGATACATCATACATACGTGACACATTGTGATACACTTTTAGTATTTTGTACTAATGTCTTGCCAATCACTGCTTAATAATTTCACTAATTATTCAGAATACAGAAAGATGAACACTTATTGAAAAACACTTTCTTCCATGCAGTCTTGCACTCGTAAATACGTTGATACAACATCCACCTGCTGCTATATGAAAGCTAATTACTACAGTAACCATAAAGTGAAGACAATTTGACTTCCGCTAAAAAGTTTTGTCATTAAACGATGATTACAATTAAGTCAATACAAATAGTTCGAAATAAACAGCGTTTAACTAAATGCATATGAAAGTAGACACGGTACTTATATGAAAAATCATTTTTATAATTATTCTCTGTCAGTCAGTTTGTTCCGGCTAATTTCTAAAATGGCGGAACCGATTTTAACAAAACTTTTACTGGCAGATAGCTAATGTTATAAGGAGTAACTTAGGCTATTTTCTATTAAGTCGTGAGCACAGCTAGTAGAAAATAAATTAAGTAGTCCAATTTCTACAACACATAAATTTATTTTTATTCAATCTAATCTTTGTGAATCTCGCTTATATACATAAACAAATACAATTTTATCCGTGTTTCAAAATTTGCAATACCATTAAAATATTCAAATCTAAATAGATGAAAACTTCCTTGATCTTGGTTTTTTGGTGAATATTAAAAAGTATTTTCTCTGACTGAAAATTAATCGAGTATGTGACGTTAAATCAAATGCAAGTTAATTGATTCAAATTTAAATTCAAAATATCTTTTTTCAAGTAAGCATTTACACGCACTTTTGAATCGTCAATTATTACAATTAAAAAGGTCACCATAAGCTACCATCATCATACCATACCATGATAAGCTACCATCGGCTCCGAGTGCTGGTCTGCTGAGAAGAGCCGGCCAAAAAAGGGGTAGTTGCTCTTTTTAAAAGTAATTTAACACAAATTTCGATCAACCAAAAGCTCTTGAATGTTATAATAAGATTTACTTAATAATCCACTTTTGATTTTAGATTTAATACAAAGAAAATGAAGTTCTGAGATGTCTTGTGTAACTTTATTATATCGGGTGGGCCAAGAATTCGTTAACATTTAAATGTAACTTACCACGCAAACTATTGCCGCGCCGGGGCGCGGGCGCGGGCGGGGGCAATAGCTCGCTTCTTGGAAATTTAGTAGCAATGGATCGCTTCACGGGGCCACAACGTGCTTACTGTGTGAAACAGTTTTATTTAAACAACTTTTCGCTCATTACTGTGAGACGCTTCTTTCGCGTTGAATATGATTTACACGACTTAAGTCAGTGTCCAAGTGCTCCTTTAATAAAGAAATGGGTGAAGAAGTTCGAAGAGACGAGATCTACACTAAATGTGAAACAAACCGTCGGCCCGCGGACTTCTCGAAGCGAAGAGAACGTGCAGCAAGTTTCCGCTTCTTTTCGACGTGACCCAGATTTATCGACGCGCAAACGTTCGGCTGAATTAGGATTATCCCGCACATCATTACGCCGTATTTTGAAATTAGATTTGAAATTACATCCATATAAGATCCAGATAGTGCAAGAACTAAACCCTAATGATTTAAATTTGCGTAAGTCAAATGCCGAAACAATGTTGACTCGATTCAGTAATTTTGACAACATCTTATTCTCTGACGAAGCCCATTTCCACCTAAATGGACATGTAAACAAACAGAATTGCAGGTATTGGAGTAGCGAAAATCCCAAAGCTAAACATGAAAGGCCACTTCACTCTCCTAAGGTAACTGTATGGGCTGCAATTTCAGCAAAAGGAATCATCGGACCTTACTTTTTTGAAGATTCTCGAGGCCGTTCAGTTACTGTTAATTCTGCCGAGTATGTGAAAATGTTACGGGAGTTTTTAGCACCGATGCTACTGGAATTTGCTGGCTATAATCGTAACACATGGTATCAACAAGATGGAGCCACGTGTCACACATCGAACGAGTCCTTGCCGGTGGTCAAAGAAATGTTTCTGGAAAAGCTGATTTCCAGACGAGGTGACATCCCATGGCCGCCCAGAAGTCTAGATCTATCCCCAGCAGACTTCTTTTTATGGAGTTATTTAAAGAGTCGTGTCTACAATGATAAACCGAATACACTCCGTCAACTTAAAGAAAAAATCATCGAAGAGATGTCGGCGATCTCGCGGTCTCTTTGCAGAAGAGTATTCGAAAACTTCAGGACTCGCTTAGATGAGTGCAAAAACCGCAACGGTGGTCATTTAGACGAAATAATTTTTAAAAAATAAATTACAACTAATTAGCTTTCTCCTAAATAAACTATTTCTAAAATATGTTAAATGGTTTTTTTTATACGATTTTTTCAAATGTTAACTAATTCATGGCCCACCCTGTATATGCGTACACTCAAGCCCATGAAGGATTTGTTAACTTTTCGAAGACGTAATTTAGACGTTACAAATTTGTTTTTATTTCTTGTATTTATCGTGTGCCTGCCACTTTTTTATAAATAATTTAAAATTTGGCGTAGAAATATTATGTCTTCAAATGTCTAATGAGCAGTGATTGTAAGAATACCAATTTCTTTAAAAACATCTTAAAACACTTTAGGGAATCTCTAGCTTTTAAGTTATAAATAGTCCGCACAGCTCTTTTTTGTAAAATAAATGTAGAATTAATTTCCGCAAGACGGCCCCATAATAAAATAGCATAATAATCAAGTCGAGCCGAATTAACGTCCGTTAATTGTCTAACATTTCTAATTAAAAGACGGCCAAACTGAGTTTGCTTGGGAGTGTTGAGAGATGTTAAGAGAAGGTTCCACTGGAGCTTTTGATATAAAGTTAAACCTAAGAGAATTGTCAAGTCAGTCAATTCTAACATTTCATTGTGAAGGAGCAAGTTAACATTTTTACTTTTTACATTAAGAAGTGTAATGTGTGCATTTAGTTTTCTTCGCATTTAAGTCTAAATTATTAATTTCGAAGGACACATGACAAAGTACTGATTACTTCGTGATAATTAATCCTAACAAGATCAACTCAAAAAATAAATGAGGTGTTATCAGCAAAAAGAATGTCTTAAAAATCTTTTAAAAAGAAGGACAAGTAATAAAAAGGGGCTAAGGATAGACCCTTGTGGAACATCCATCTTTAGGTCAGAACCAATCGATTTAGAATTATTTACATCAACCATCTGGACTCTGATTATATAATGCAATTGATTATGTGATGTTACTTCTAAGCGATGTTGTTAATTATGAAAAAGAACCCCACATTCACCATAATTCTAATGAGAAGAGCTGATCAAGTGTTTGTAAATCAAAAGGTTGAGACGATTTCCTTTATTGATACTAACCAGTATCGATCTTCCAAAAATATAACTCAATGAATTGCTTCGTCAACATATAACTCATGTATCAATTACCACTTTATTTATGCATCAATGATTAAAACTATCCATGAATTCAACAATTAAATCTTCCAATTGCAGAATGTCTAGACTACCAACGCTACTTTAATCAATGCATTTCGACGGGGTCCTTACAAAACCCATACAAAGAACGTCGATACAGTTGCGGGATCCCTCGGTATGACTTGAGAATCGCTGTTGGTAGACCAGCAACTTCAAGGGAATTTCCGCACATGGTGAGATTCGTTGCCAGAATTGAAAGTGATATAACAAATCTGGGTGAAGTTTGATTTCTGATTATGAAGTTGGGTGAAAGTAAATCATGCAGATCCTCTTAAATATAACAAAAATAATGTTAATACATGATAGAAGAAACATTAAAATTATTAGCACAACCAAAGAATTATACAATACACAACAAACTCAGTCGGGTTTCTTTATATTGTGATAACTGTTTCACAAACCGCAACATATTTTGTGAACAATGTACGAACAACTAGAATAATCTGGCCTAATGATTAGTTAATAATAAGAAAAATATATTCGTGGCTAGCGAGTGGACAAGTCACCGCAAGCTACACCCGTTCACGAGCATAACGCCAGGATCAGCCATCACCATATTTGAGGGATACATTTTCAAAATGTAACAAAAATTAGAATTTTTGGGGTTTTGTTTGAGAATATGCTGCTGTATACGAAATTCTAATAGATAATATAATATAGTATGTTTCCAGGCATCGATCGGATGCCGCAACGCAAACCCCAATGACACCGATATCATATGGGTCGGTGCTGGGTCTCTGATAAGTGAGAAGTTTATTTTAACCGCTGCCCACATTTTGATAGAACCGACCCAGTGAGTATATTATTAGTATATTATTCAGCAAATGGTTAGCGTCAATATTGATCCGTCTTTATGTTATTTAAATCACTAAAGATTGAATTACTTTAATATCATGCAACAAATAAAAATTACTAAATTTTCCTTTTTTTTCAGCGGCCTGGTGAGATACGCCCTGATCGGAGCACTGAACAAGACAGACACACTATCCGGACTGCTCTTCAACATTATTAATACAAAACCTCATACTTTATACGAGTACGGCGTGCATTCACACGACCTGGCGCTGCTCGAACTGGACAGACAGTGGGCATTATTTAATCTAGACTAATATTTTATTGTTTGTTTGTATCGAGTAGACTCCAACTATTGGACAATTTTTCCACTAATATTTTAGAAAGCTACATTGCCAGAAGCTATAGCTATTACAACATATGCTATTTATTATTTATTTCTAAAAAACTTAGACGTTTCCAAAAAAACAATTTATGTTAACCAAGATATTGAAAATCGACTCAAAAATCTTTGTTCACTTGCGGTGCTTAAAAGATGAAAAATAAAACGAAAGAATGTACTAAAGAACTATAAGACTGAAAAAGACCTAAAAAGAACTGCCCGCGGTGGTACGTCCATCTGTAACAGCTAAGTTTTTGTGTATTTTAAAAATTATTAATTTATTAATATAAATCCTTATGAAATCAGACTATTTCACCATCAAGATAATATTACAATATATGTATTTATTTAATAAATATAATTATTTTATCAATAATTCTAATTATTTATAAAATAAATGTAAATCTCACTTGATAGATTTACATAATAGTAAATAAAATATAACTATTTTTAGGGTATTCTTCAATGAATTCGTTCGTCCGGTGTGTCTGCCGGTTCCAGGATTACAAATCAAAAAAGATTATATAGTGGCGGGCTGGGGGGCGACTAAATTTGGAGGTGGTGGGAGTGACATTCTGTTAACTGTAAGTTGTGTCGCTTTTTAATAGATGAAAAAAGCTTTTTGGCGTCGACAAACAGACTCGCTCGACCCGGGTAGAATCACCGTCTCCCAAAACTCGGTGAAGAAGTTATTTCACCAAAATTTAGTGCGGTGAAGGAGTGCAATTCCCAAAACCTTTTCTCCCTCGCTCTCATCCTCGTCTACTCTCTTCCTAATTATTCCGCGGTGAGATTTATTTTGGTATTTTGCAATTTGCCATGCCATCGCCAACTAATAAAACTTGACTTCAGACAAATGTGCTTCCTTCCAACGAGTGTAAAGGGAGAACAATGTTAACAAACTTCACTTGGTCCGATGAAACTCTGATATGTGGTAAAGGTGTACCAAGCGGCCTCGTCAACCCGGACACCTGTCAGGTAACGCACAACTGACTCACTCTTTGACATTATTCGACATTGAGACCCACGAATTTGAAGAAGTTTCAAGAACTTATTTCATAATTAGTTGAAACATTTCAAACAGGTTTCTTTTTATTTATTCGTATAAACCAATAATATTTCTTTTTTTCCAGGGTGACAGCGGCGGTCCCTTGATGTCGGAGATCACAAGTATAAATTGTTCTTATTCTATAGAAGGTGTGGTGAGTTTCGGACCCAACTGTGGGCTGGGCTCCCCCGGCGTGTACACCAAAGTATCGTACTACCTCGACTGGATCGTTGACAACGTGTGGCCAGCAGATGAATAAATTAATATTAAATTCAACGTTCTTTTATTTCGCTTATGAAACGTCAAAGAACGCGATGCACAAAGAAACCAGCAAAAAACATAATGAAATTCTCTGGAAATAGCAGTCGAATTCATAACGCTAATCTGTGTATTAAGATAAATTTATAGTACAATGTCTAGAAATGAGAAGATTTACGTGTATGGTCTCGCATAGCGTATAGCGTAGAGGCTAAGGACCCTTAAAGTGAAAGAAAGAGACTAGACGAAAGCGGGGACAAAAGATTTGTTCGAGGTGGCTCAAGGAATCAAACGATTCGTTCTATATACTAAAAAAAATATAGTGAATAATACTATTTTATAATATATTTATGTCTACGACGGTACTATGTCTTATGTTTTAACGTAGTTAAGACACTATTATTCATTTTCACTCACAAACAAAACCATTTATTAAATTCAATAAAACAGTCGGACAGGTGCCGGGGTAAAACAAACTAAATGATTGAAACAGAGTCTTTAAACAAAATAATTTATTAAATAGATAACAAAATTCAAATGTGCCCGAGGAAGTCGTTCTTTTTCTTCTTATCCTTGTCGTGTTTCTTGGAGTGGAGCACCATCTTGGACCTGGTCAGGAACCTCTTGCCGCAGACCCCGCACTGGTGGGGCTTGTCCCCGATGTGCATCTTGAGGTGCATGACCAGGTTGTTCTTCTGCGTGAAGCTCTTGGGGCACAACTCGCACTGGAAGGGCTTCTCCCCGGTGTGTATCTTCTCGTGGCGGTCCAGGTCCGCCTTCCGGTAGAACGACGACCCGCACTCGTTGCAGTTGAAATTCTTTATTCCTGTAACCAATTGAACTAATGACCTACTGAGTGAGATCAACATGAGTTACAATGTTTTGTTTCATTATTAATTAAATATATTCAATTAGATAATCATTTCAAGGTTATTATATTCTATTTTTTTTTGTTAAATTGTTTTTATATATATATATATATATATATATATATATATACATATTCTTTAAGTACAGTATCTAGTGTCTAGAGAGCGTCATATCAAATAAGGTGTGAGTGCACCGAGTCTATCTTGAGCATCCAACTGAGATGCTCCTGAGGATTCTATGAAGAGTTTAAAACCTATAAAGATACAGACAACCATACATGTATAGCCTGGCAAAAATCAAAAGATATATAGAATTCTGGCAATCAACAAATATTATAATTCGTAATATAGGTATATTAAGTGTATAAGTGTGTGTGTGTTCACAATCTCGTCAGCAACATACCTTTATGTGACAAGCTGTGTATGCTCAAGTGCCCGAGCTGTGTGTATGTCTTGCCGCATGTGGTGCACATGTAGGGACGTTCCCCGGTGTGTGTGCGTTTGTGTTTCTTTAACTCATAACCAGTCTGAAATACTTTGCTACATATATCACAGGGTTGCGGCTCCTTTGATGTCACTCTTTTTCTCCGTTTTCTGTAAATTTCAAATATATATCTTTTATTGGAGTTGTTTCGAGATCATGCCACTGTAAATAATCTGTTTTTATACTTTAGGTTTAGGCGTTGAGATGAAGACAATGTCCCTATATCATACAATATTCAAAATCAATTTTATATGTGTATACAAGCTACAAACAAAAATTAACAAGGAACACACATGACACGTATACACCACAAAATACTTGATGTTGTGGATCGGGCAACTTTAGCAATATTTGTTTTTTTTATTTTTATTTTCTATTATAATAAGTTATACGTTAATCAGATCCCAAATATAAATTGTCACAACCAATTCCTGCTCAAACACCACTAAAACATATTATTTCATAGTTAATTATTTGTTAACTAACTTTTTAGTCTCTGATGATTCTTCTTCATCTGATATCTCGATCACTTCGCATTTAATTATGATTTCTTCTGAAGGCTGATCTACTACATCTGCCATATTAATCTGAACTGAAATTATATTCAAAAAGAAAATTTTATATTGAAATTACTACTATAATATATTACGTATCTATTTTTTCAGATAATTAAATAAATTGAATATATTTATAGTCTTATAATTTTATTCAAAACACCCTATTTATATTTCTTTAACTTTTAAAACAGAATTAATTTAAAATATAACAACAAATTAAAACTTTAATCAACATACATATACAATTACAAATAATGTACCTCCAAACTTGTTTGACAAGTTATTTAACGCTATAACAATATATCCGTATATTTAACCACCATCTTTTTTAAAGATTAATCCACTTCTTTCCAATCTTTTTATAATTTAATATATTATTACTTGTTTTTATGATATTAATATTAATTAATGTTTTGAAGATTTTGTTTACTCGGGAAAGAAAAATTCAATATTATTTTTCTGTCAATTTGATTGACATTTATAATGTTTCATAAACTATTGCCATGCTTTAGGTTCTAGCTTATCTTTTCTGCAATATGCATTTGTAATAAAAAAAAGATACATATTTTAAACATAATAAAATTATCATTATTAATTTATGTTTTAATGTATAATAAGCAATAAAAATTGCAAGTTCTAAATCTAAAAATAAAGTGATAAGTGATAATTGGTAAATAGTTTGATAAATTTATTTTTTATAAAAATCATATAAGGTAATACATAATAAATAAAATAGTTTTAATTACGTTAATAAGATAGAAATAGAAAACAATATTTGAAAAAAAACAATGAATAATCTTTTTAGAATTTCGTTACCAGTTAAAAATTAAACAAAGTAGGTAAATCGATAAAAAATTATCAAACAACAAAAATGAATGCGCTCCGCGACCTTAATGTACAATCCGACCAAATTGAATGGTACATACATCCATCGTATAACGAAACGAATGTTTATATCTTTCCAGCAAGACAGGGTTATCGATAATCAGGTCAGGATGATGTCATACGGTTATAGCAGCTTATTTTAAATGTGACGTAGTCTTTTACCTATTTCCACATTTGAATCCGCATGCGAATCGACGCTGGAGCGTTCTTTATTCGCGAGTTTATTTAATCGATAAATATTAAAGTGTTAACATGTCATATTACCCGTACCGAACAGCCGGTGAGTTACCTACATTTCGTTTTTATTATTATACGATTTGTGTATTATGTATATAAATGTAAGATCTTTTTACTTATTGGCTGTAAGCCGGTCAATATTTTTTATAACTTCTAATGCAACTAGATCAATATCATTCACCCCTAGTTGGAAAGTAATTGTAAAATATCGAAGATGATTTCAATGATGATTGTACAATAGTAAGTTAATACCGTCATTTTCTGTTAATTGATGTATAAATAAGGCCTTAAAAAAATATAAATACAAAACAGCTGTTTTTAATGATGTCACCCAGCGTTTAGTTATTGCACTGATCACATTAAATCTACACGCATTCAAACAGATCATATTAAATATATTCATTGAAAACGTACATTAACGAATTGAATTAAAAATGAAACTAAAACTTTGTAACAATTAATTTCAAAATAAATGAATCCCGTGAGATTCGGTCAAACTCGTGGTTTTGTAGAAAAATCTAATAATTTAAATTATAAAAATCTACCGGTGACATTTTATCGTATCATAAATGTGATAATTAACTTATAAAAGTGTTTATATCTATTTATATAAATTTAAGTATTTGCGTATTTATGCAAACTCTGCATATTTACTACTGTTGTATGTAATTTAGTCAAACAAAAAAATAACTTCATTTCCCGATGTTTCAGCCCCCATGGTCCATTGCACAACCGGCGGTCGAATCGTACTAAAGTATATAAAATACTAAATCGTGTTGTATCTTATAAATCCCTCTTTATATAAATGTTAATGTTGTTTTTCGCACTTGCCAAGGTTTCAACACAACCATTTCACAATGTGTCGCGACTCGCGAGTTCACGGGTAGCTCTGTGATCTGTGCTCTGTGCTCTGTATAGTGTATCGTCATGACTCACGATGCAGCGCTGGGTAACAGTTACATAATAAAATCACAATCAACTAATGCAAATAAAAATTATCTTATAACGTTATATTTAATAGTTTATCTAAAAAACTACATTCCGTTATCAATTACTTTACTTCAGAGATCTTTAGAGTTTTTATTTTAAGTTTTATAATTCTAACAGGCGTGGAAACATTTGTGTAGGGGTACCATTATTAAAACGTCCGAAAAAAGAGGCAAATTAAGAAACGAATAATAAAAATATCTTTCATGTAATCAATATTAATTTTATAAAGAGATAGTTTGTGAGTTATATAAATTCTCTCTCTCTTTCGTTCTCTCTCGTCGTTACTCGTGAACACGATTATTGTTAATATAATATAGTAGATTCTATTTATAAACTTAAAAATTATTCTAATTAAATAATAAATAAATCGAAATGAAGAATAATCAGATTATTTTAGTTTTATCTGTGTTGATAGTTATAAGGTAGGTCGGTTGAAGCAGTTACTTCCCTTGACACTATTGCATTGTGTCTGTGCGTCGGCTGGTTTTTTATTTACGAATTTCGATTGTGAACTCGTGTGTTATCGAAATATACCTTAATGTTGGAACAAGTTATACTAAAAACTATTTTGACTGCGCTTTTTTAACTACAGCTATATAACGGCACTTTTGAACTCGATTTTTACTCAATTTTAACGGTCAAGTAAATTCAACACTGTAATTTCAAGTACGAATGAAAATACCTCAATAATAATAATAAAGTAAATCCACGTATCGAATAAAATTAGTAAAAAAATATAATTTATACCGAGATGGTTACTTCAGAATAGTAACATTATTTTTTGCCAATCATTTCATTTTTATTCTTACTTTTAAAGTTATTAGTTTGGTTGGCTATTTTTAATTATTGTTACTTTGTCTATTAATCATTTAAAATAGTATGTTATTGTAAAATAAATAATAATAAAAAAAAATAATACTGTAATGTGGTCTTTTATTTTTGAGTTAATATATCCGTTAGGTAAAAACTCAAGCGCTTTGCATTTAATTGATGAATCTCTCATATGTGGTCGATTACTTAATGCGAATACTTAATTTATTGTGCATGATGCAACCATCACTCCATCACTCAATTATGACATCATTACATTGTCAAAGAGCAGCTGTCACTTGACATTGACATTTTTGACAGTATACATGTTGGAGCCATAGTTGTTAAATATGTTTTAAAAAATATTGTGGGTTGGGAAAAAAAATCTATTAAGGGATTCGTTTGTGAATTGAGCTGTAAAATGCAATTTCTTGTTAGAATGGAAGGTCTCTCTTCCGAGCCACCCTGAAAGTTAAATGGGTCATTTTGGGAATTTAAAAATATTTACGACTTTAGTACAAATGAGGAAATGAAAAGGAAAACTATCACAACTAAGTAGACTTTACAAGTGTACGAGTAACAGTTTACGTAGGGTACGTTTACCTGTCCATCACGGGCACCATGGAACCTTGCTTTGGGCGTAACCCGACACTCTTGGGCGGGTTTTTTAATTACCGTCTGTAATCTATCAAATCGAATAAAATAATAAGACATCAATAGTATTGCTTCGATAGATATTGAAATTAAATAAAAAAACAAAATAATTCTGTGGAGAATAAAAAAAATACAAAACAATTTATTTTATAAATGTGGTTTGAAAAATGCTAGGATTTATAGAAATTTATAGAAATAATAGGTAATAGGCCGTGTTGATGTATTTTAGACCGAATAAAGGCTTTTTACCTTAAATATCTCCAAAGATGAAACTTCATTAATACAAAAATTCTACAATATTCTTGTCATTGTTATAGTTATCTCGGTAGACACGTACTCGTAGATCGCGACACACTGATGCCGATATTAACTATTAATAAAGTGCAAATAAGTCTTAATAACTAAATATAAATAATTAATTTTGCTTTCCTAACCTATCCTAATTTATTAGTTAGTCCTACTTGAACATTGTATCGATAAATATACATAAATACTACGTTTTAAGTAAACATGCTAAATTGTCATATTTGTCGATTTTATCAGTCTGTCAGACATGCCGCCGTCTTGAATCTAAAATCCAAATAATTGTTGATCCATGGATCCGTCCATCCTGGTTCTCTATTACAAAAAAGTTTCCTTTACATTACAGGGGCGTCCTCCCCCCCGCCCCTAACGGACAAGGTTCGCTTGTACCATGTAGACATGAACCCCTACGGCCACAGGGTGCTGTTGATCCTTGAGGCCAAGAACGCGAAGTACGAGGTCTACCGACTGGATCCCTTGAACTTGCCTCCTTGGTTCAAAGAGAAGAACCCCAGACGTAAGAATTCCTTAATCGTTATAATATAATCAAATCTATTTTTAAACTATTATTAGTTATTTTGTAATAATTTTATTGTTTTGCTTTAATTTATAATAAGTATATAATGTGAATGGAAATAATGTTTTATACTCAGAATTACTTTTATTATTAACAACCAAAACAAAAGGAAACCTAATAGATTACATAGATTCATTGAGGCGTTAGTGGCACGATGTCTCAGTCGACATACGGCGCATCTTCCCAAAAGTCGCAAGTTTGATTTCTGCTCGTGTTAATATAATTTATTTTTTTTTTCAGTAAAAATACCAGTATTAGAAATTCCCACTCAGCATGGAGATAAATATTTATACGAGAGTGTAGTTATTTGTGACTACTTGGACGAGAAGTACCCGCGGAACCAACTGCACTGTCGGGACCCCTACGGCAAGGCTCAGGACAGGCTACTTATTGAAAGATTTAATGAGGTGCGTTGTGTTTTATACATTTTTTCAGAATAAAATACATGTATTTTGGAAGTGTTTTTTTTTAAAACACTATATTAGTTCAGTTTAGTTTAAGAATAGTGTAATAGTGTACATATATGTAAAGATATAATTAAGAAGTAGTATCTGTTTTCGGAGTTTAAATTTAGTACATTTTAAGAGCACTCGAAAACTAAGTAGAGAGATATATTTTTAAAAATAATGTGAAAGACATTTCACATAATTTGCTTAAAAAATATGGACATAAAATTTTACCTAAATCATTAAAAAAAAGTTGCCTAAATACTACCGTTAAAAGTTTTCAGAGATTTTTCGCTAAAAGTATCAATTTTTAGATATTGAATGTAAGTCTGTAAATATGTTTCAGTTAATAAAAGGCAGCCTGGAATGTTTCGACACAAACTTCGCTTTCGGCAGCGAGCAGATCATTCAGACATTAGATATATTTGAGAAGGAGCTGGCGCGGAGACGTGAGTGTCACTTGTGTCTTAGTGTGAGGAACACCTGACAGTTGATACTTCATTTAACATAAAATAACAACAATCTCTTTCTTCCTAATTACCTTGTTGGTCATAACAGTTTAAACATTTTTGGCACTCCATAACTTTGTTGATAGCAACATCTACAACTATAACTAAGGTCAGATCACTAAAAGAAATATCTAATTTGCATATCAAACTTCTCAGGTACAATTTACTTCGGTGGTTATAACCCCGGGATGCTGGACTACATGATCTGGCCCTGGGTGGAGAGGCTGTACCTCTTGAGATGCGTACACGAGAGGAAATTTGACGAGAAAAGATCCCTCTTCCCTTATATGGTAAGTGTGGTCCAACTGGAATGATCTACAAACGTATTATTGCTAAATGAGTGGGTCACCATCACACCATCACACCCGCCGCAGGTTATGTACTTGTTGATTATTTTTGAGAAATGTCATCTTGTTATTTCATCATTCAACTTATGGTAGCCTTTTATCAAGTTAATTTTGATCTGTCAAAGTTATTAGAATTCTGACGACCTTTGAACTCTAAATCAGGTTTCAAAATATTATTTTAATCTGTAGAATTTACATGTGTCCTAAACTGTAAAGTGAAAAACGTTGATAAAGATTTTCAAAATAATCTTACCAGATGTGGCTTAACGAATTCATCACAACAAGTAACGACGCAATAGCTCAGTTGTTAGAGCGACCATAACGGGCTTAAAATGGTCGCAGGTTCAAATGTGTTTAATAAATTTGGTTAACTAATACTTGGAAAAAATATTACTTCTAATATACTTATAAAATCTGGTCTACTAAATCAATGCAGTACACTCTCTCCCTTAACATCTTAACTAACTAATAACTGTTATCCAGGCAAAGTGGGGAGATCACATGCAACTCGACAACGTCGTGAAGAAGCATTCCAGCTCACCCTCAGAGTACTTCGACTACTACAGGAACGCCAGAACTCACTCGATGGGGTACTACCTCTGAGTGAGGGATTTGTTGAGATATATATTTGATGAATAATATACACAAGACATTGTCTTATTTCAGTCGGTCTGAAGACAAATTAGGAAAAAAATATAATGTCAAAATATTAACCAATCAGGATTTGACAGCAATTTTTTAAATCTATCTTTAAAAGACCAGAAGACTTTACACTGAAAACACTGCATTATATTATATTTATTATTATTTAGTTGATGTAACATGTAAGGTTACAAGTATTATCAGAATAAATTATTCTGTTTATAAACAAGATGGATACATCCATACATCCATCAGTATTTGTATTTCACAATACACTCTCTTTACATGTTATGAGGTGCCTTCGACGACGAGGTGCTGATGAAGAAGATCATTAATAATTACTAACTTTTTGTAATCAGCTCATCAAGCGTCTGCTAAACTCAACTCAACCTCAAATTATAATTTCTAATGAATTATAATTTCAGGTTGTATCAATATCCGACTTTGTTGTATATTTCAATCTCTAAAGATGCACAAGTTAAGGGTTTTGTTAAAATCAACTATTAATTGTAGAAGATTTTGTCAAAATCCCACGTATTGTAATTTATATAAGAAAATAGAGATGCACAAATAAAGGATTTTGACAAAATCGACGACTAAAACCCTTAAAATTGATAGTGATAACTTGAATTGGTCAGACATAGTCATAGCTCACGGTAAGTATATCTTAGTTTAATGTTTTCTATTTCGTTATATTTATAATATAATGTTCTGAAGGTGCGTGCGCTGCAGCGCGCGATGAGGTGTTCAAAATATTAAATTGTTTACAAGTTCTAGAATGAAAGATATCAGTAATATTCAAAAATAAGATTTGTCACTATACTAACAGTTGATCGCGGTCCCGTCTGCATTTTTAGTGATTACGCTAAATAATACAATTCTTGAGTTATAAGCGCACAAACAGACTGACGTTTTGTATGTTGTGTTTGTTCACTGGTCGATAGTTGTAATGCACGTACACACAGAACGATTCAACCTGTACAATGAACTAAATATAAATTTATAAATTTTTATTACATTATTATTTTAATTAATAATGGCTTCTTGGCGTCTATTCGAATTAAGTGATATTTTTCATTCTATCTCTTTTATAATATTATAAATGTAATGTTTGTCATGTTAAAATTTAACTCTGATTTGTTTAAAAGGGATATTTTTTCCCTTTTATTAATTTTTGTTTTTGTTAACCGCAACGCAGATACTATAAGGCTTACTTTTCTTTAATATTTAAACTGTGGAACTCGGTACCATCGCGATTAAGTATTTAGTTTCATATGGTAAGTAATTGTATAGGGTGTGGGATTCGATTCCGTCTGTGGATATTAATATGAACTGTGTGTGTGTTTGATCAACTTTATGTACATTATTTTATGATATGTAAACATATTTTTATTGAATTATTTTATTTATATATTTTTTGTTATTAATCTTAGTCTTGTACTTAATATGTTATCTGAAAGACGTTTTCGAACAAAATATTTCTCATTTATATATTTTTTGTTGTATTTAATCTCAGTCGTTCTGTGATTTTTTTGTTACACCACAAATAAACTTTGAAATGAAATAAACAATCTTGTTTTTTTAAGATGATCTTCATTGTCAGGTGACAATGACCCCGCACCGGTGTTAACACCTCTTGAAATTTGTAATGTTGTACTTTTTTTGAATAATAATAATTAATGGGTCATTAAAATCTCTCAATGCATTGCTCTATCAAACTATAAAACACTCAACTTATAGAAGAGAAGATCGAGGATAGATTTCTTAGCTTTGTTTCAAACGGTGAGTATGAGAACCGGTAGAAAGAGTATAACCTAGTACAATAATCTCCCCTATAATACGGTAGATGAATTTCACGTTATAGGAATATTCTCTTATAACGCGCTCGTATTACCCCATATAACGTGTTATGTACAAATGGCTCACGTTTAACTTAACGATTCCCCATGGGTGTATATGGGTATTATCAAGTGGATTCGATTTTTTGTCAATTGCCAATGCAATAAAATACGCATCAAACATTTGATCATACATTTCACAATCGTTTACTAAATGTTAATATGCAAAATTATCACTTGTTTTTGAAAAATAAGACCGGTACAGTTCTAGTAAAAATAACTTCTATATGTACAAAAATTCTTCTTTCAATTTGTTTCTCTAGAATTGTTGTCTGAATTCGATCGGCCTTAGATAATGGTAAGTGATTTTCTCATATATACATTATAACAGTATACATTCTATGAATTTTAATCTACCGCTGTCAAGTGTCAGCTGTCATAGTAATTTACAATTAGTGACACAAGCTACATTATTTAAACTGACAAATTACAATGGTGTTATAAACATCTCAAGAAAACTATTTATTTCTGTATAAATAACATAAAAAAGCTTCAAAAATGCCTCTAATGCGTTCTGCCAGTTACAATTTATTCATTGAGATTTTATTACGGATCGTTTTGCTCTCCGTTTTTTGGTAAGACTAAACCATATGTGCACTGAATAAAGTAACAAATTAATGGAAATAATATTAATAAATTAGCAATTATGATTATTATTTAGTAACCGAATTCAAATTTTTATACTACGTAAGTTATTGAATTGTCATAAACGATGACGATAGCAACAATATATACTTATAATATTTTAATTAAAATGTCTGCTAGAGTGAAATAACTACAGGTTTTTATAATTTCTAGAGGATTACAAAATAATATTTAAATGTAATGGTAATGAAACTGTTTATGTTGTTGTTTGGAAGTAATAGTAAAATATTAGTTATTGCATACCACTAACATAAAAAATACAATGCAGAAAAAAATATATGAAGGCTATGGTTGTGTATACTATAAGGCTACGAATACGCTTACGCTAAGAATTAATTGGGATGATATTCAAAATGAATCATGGATATAGAATTAAATTTTTCAGTTACATGGAATCTATGACACCCTTTATCAGAGTTATACAGCCGGGGGAGCTGGAGAATAACTGTAAATACCCTCGGCATGAGTCCTATGTGCCAAGTGGAATGCTATGGTCAATCGTGCTGTCGGTGCCATGTATATTGTCATTTATTGCCTGGGCTATTTGTAATGACTGCAATGACGCGATGGAGGTAAGTTAGCAAGTGGATTTTATTTATAACTCACTTCTGAATAAAAGGTTTATTAATTCTCTCTGGATATATCAATATTGCACTGTGGGGGCCCCCACCTCATACCTAATATATAAATTAAGCTTATAGGTTTTAATTATTATAATTATAAGTAATTTGTAACTTCTGCTAGATCTCTGAATATACTAAAATCCTCACCACATTTAATACTTAAGTACATATATTTTTAAAGGCACTTTAATACTGGTTTTAGGAGTCATATTACTTAACACATCAAATACAAGACAGTTTTAAATGTTTCCTTTTCCAACTATTAACTACTTCATTGATACACAATAAACTGCTCTTTGTGTTCATACTGTATGTAACTGCACTGCACTTTCTGTTTCCAGTTTCTGCTAGCTTGGTCTCTGTCCCTCGGTATAACTGGTGTGATGACGGACTCCGTCAAACTTATAGTGGGTACGGAATCTATTAGGAGTATAAAAATAGATTTCTAGTAACTAATTCTTTTTTACTTGTCCATGTAGCTTGCAGTGTCTTCTCGTGTTTTATTACTTCAGAGGATGTTTCAAATACATTAATAATATAATTATGTGTGTAAAGTATTATTACTATATAAGTATAACAATTATAATTTATATTCAAACTAACTCTGTTAAAAATTTAAAATTAAATTATAAATTAAAAACGAAATATATAAAAAATATTTAACTCAATAATTTAATTTAATATTTTAACATTTATACACCAAAATGAGACATTTATTGAATAGTGGGACATCCATATAGTATATTTGACAGTTGTCTAATAGGAGACCTGGTCTAATAGTTTGACATTCTTATTTCCAGGCCGTCCAAGACCAGACTTCTTCTACCGTTGTTTCCCGGACGGAGCTCCCACAGCCGACCTGCAGTGCACTGGAGATCTCACCGACATCATGGAGGGAAGGAAGTCATTTCCCAGCGGACATAGCAGCCGTAAGCTCATTCATTAATATAACAACAGTAGCTTAATCCATAATATAGAATTATACTGTACATGTCTCCATATATCCTACTGCTGGCTTAGGCTTCCCTTCCGATTATGGACTAAAACAGTTTAACCCACTATTCTGCTCCACAGTAAGAATTAGGTAGAAAGTATTAAATTTGTTCATTTTGTCATATATTAAACCTCATCAGTGTCGTTCTGCTCGCTGGGCATGGCCAGTGTGTGGGCGTGCGGACGGCTAGGCACACTCTCCCGGCGCCGCGGCTCCGGCCTCAGGGTGCTCCTGTGCCTAGCGCCCCTAATGCTAGCGGGTTGTATCGCGCTGTCTCGTACTTGTGATTACCATCACCATTGGCAAGGTTAGTAGCGCTTCTCATTAACAGGAGAAGCTTCGAGTTTTTAATTATTTTTAAATCACAGTTTTTATCTGGCTATTCCATTCAGTTCAGTTCGGTTTTTCAATGACGTAGTGCCCTCACAAAAAACAAGTCCTTTGCCAGTAACAAGTGTGGCCGGTGTGACCTTATAGAAGATATATATCACACATATTTTACAATATTTGTCTATCAAAACAAGGTAACCATGTAATTATTTTTTATTCTGATAATAAATTTGTAAAATGGTTTAGTCTGTTAAAACTAACCTAATACTTAATATTTTTTAGTCGAATAACTTTAGTTCTTTTCCAGACGTCCTCGTGGGGTCGGTGCTGGGTCTCTCGGTGTCCGTGTTCTGCTACCGTCAGTACTACAACCCGCTGTCGTCGGAGTCCTCGGGCGTCCCGTACATTGTGTCCAAAACGAACATCAAGTACTTCGCGGGCAAACCGGACAGTCCGATAAAAGACGTCAAAGAGGAGGCGACGCCATTACTAAACGGCGGGAAAAAAGAAGATAAATGGATCTAACTTTATCTGTTTTATTTTTTATATAGTTGGTTTTTTATTTTTTATTTTAATTTGTTTTTTTATCAAGTTTTATATTTTTTTACTATTGCTTAAATCATGACACCGCATACAATTATTTGTATAATATTTTGTATATAATTAATTGACTGCTTAATTAATAAGTCTCCATATCTCTCTTAAATATATATTTTTCTCCGTCTTAGAAAGAGATAATAATATTAAATAGGTATTGTACTTAAGTGAGACTAAAATATATTTTATTATGTTTATTGTTAATAGTTGGTGTTAAATCGTGTTGTGATTTAGAAAAATCTTACTTATGTTTTTTTTTACATTCCTGAATTGTGATATTTTATTATTGTTACCGATTTTACGAATTTATGTCACTATCTATTTACTTTATTATTTTATATATTAAAAAAATACATATTTGGCTAGAGATAAGATTTTTATATGGACGTCTTAGAGCATAATATAATTATATAATATAATGATTAACATAGACGACACTCAATATCATTAGATGATATCATAACCAAAATTATACTTAACTAAATGTCTAAGAAATAATAATAAATATTTTTCGACCACGTCGTCTTTCTTATCATCATCACATTCAGTTACAACTCAGTATTAGTCAATTATTTCTTACAAAAACAAAACAACTCAAATACATATTAAAAATATATATTAAACTAAAATAAAAGACTGGTTATCTACAAATTGCATTGAAATCTGTTCAGTGGTTAAGATTTACGCAATCAAACATTACGGGATATCTACACATATGTAGTTATGAAAGGGAGAGTCCGTAGTCAGTTGTTACATCGGAACTCACTTCTGCAAAGATAATACTAATAATAAATATATGAGGTGCGTGTAATACTTAAATGAATACAACATGCAGATAGAATCAAAATTTATTTTACACTTAAATATTTCATTAATTCACCAAATTATTCTTTGCACGTAACTAAAATCACTCCAAATTATTTCTTTAGTAAAAAATACATAAAACGTTACCGCATTCAATGCTACGTACCACACGCATTCGAGTAACACCGCCTCAAACGACGGCCTCGCAAACCTTAGCCTCAGTATTATGTAAGGAATCAGAAAGTAACGGATCTCTACGAGTCGTTGCAAACCCACCACTAAAAACAAGCTTATGCTGTATGGAAGCAAAAAGGAAATACAATTTTGATCTTTTAAATTATCATATAAACTAAACAGCAAGAAGATATATACAGGTATCGTTGCATATGGTGCATAATCATATTTGCCAAACCAACGATTCCATATATAAAATGTGTAATGGCGGTTATCGGCAAGCAGATAGGGATGGACTATTGTGTTATAATGCACCATTGCAGCCAATACGCCAACTAATAACAGACAATTGAGCTTATTACTTAGTATTAGTTTAATAGTTGATACCAACTTAACGAGAACATATGGCAATCCAAATACACCATAAAAGAGTAAGAAATACAGCAACTGCGGCAGATGTAACGTTATGTGATGAGCGTCCTTGTCGCCCACAACTATTGAACCATTGAAGTACAGGAATACGGCAAACAATATTATAACTGTCAATTGTTGGATCAAAACAAACCAATCAGATAATGTAATGAACTGCACGGCCGTTGTGAACAAAGTTGATAAATGATATTTCAAGGCTATAAAGACATCCGACATTCCATAATAGCGTTTCAACTTTGAAGCATCTACGTCACGAGCGATAAGCAACCGTTTACTGAGAGTTGTGTTTGTTAAATAACGATTACCAAAAACACGTGAACTCTTTATCAATATATCGAGCATTTTATGACCGAAAACCATTGCAATCCACACAACATTGGTCTGCCTCATCACAACACTGAACACACCAAAAATAAAAATTAACCATTTTGACTTATTAATAAAACATAGAGCCGAAAACATCAACAGGAACAGTAAAGACAACGTGTCTGTGTAATACACGTGGGAAAAGAAATACAGAGGAGGTAGTATGGCCAAGTTGAATGCTTGCAGAACAATTTTGAATTGACTCTTATTCTGGCTACCGTATATGAATTTCAATATAGATGAAAAGAGTATGAGATTTATGCATGATGCTATTAAATTGACAAATCGCAGATTATATGTGTTACATGGTAAAAAAATGCCTACAAAAGCCGCTGACACGAGATAGAGTCCGGGGAGGGTAGTTATCTTCGGATCCCAGTAGCTAAAGTTTCCATTGCAACAGGATAACCCTTGAGGGATGTGGAATAACTCATCTATGACAATCTTCGAGGTTTCATTCACTTTATCGAATATAGTTTTCGAGGCAACAAAGTAGACAGCCACTGATAATGTTAGAAGTATGTAGTACTTTCTTGATGGCTTCATTATTTGTGTAAGATCTGCAAAAATATATACTTAATACATTGATTATAATAAACAATATTTGAAGTAATTTAATTGAAAAAGAACAACATTCATACAATTTATGTCTATTTACACGTTAAAAGTCAATTTAACGAACTTGCTAATCAGGAAAGAATAAAGGTTGAATTACCTGAATTAATGGTGCAAAAACATGGCCAGAGGAAAGTTTGGTTTAATTCAATTCTATATTTATCAGTTTAATGTTTTATTTATTGTAATATCAATTCTAAATTTACAACCTTTATCATTATATTGAAGAATTAGCGGCTTTTCTGACATTTCGATAGCTATCCAATAGTTTTTTTTTTGTCTTTGCCCGAGGGAAAGGCTAACGTTGTAAGCAATACTGCCAAGTCTTTCAATATGTATTCAATTCCATTGACATATTATTTTGCAATACTATGTTTTGGGAAGATGTACACTATCGATAATTTTCTACAAATATAAGTAACATATTTACAAATATATTTTTGATAATACTGGAAAAAAAAAAATTGTTTTGCAATGTTGAATTGAATTTTTGAAATGTTGCTAGTAATAAAATGACAGTAAACAGACAAGTATCATAACTCAAACTTCTTAACGGTTTACAATTATTCAAACATATGTGCCACTTTCATTCATTAAAGTTAATAATGTATTAAGTGTCTTTATAAATATAATTTTTGTAATGCAATGGAGGCGAATAATTTCATTGCAAAGTTAAAAGCTAGTGATTCGGATAAAAACAACAGTGACTTGAAAGACGCATTGGAGAGGTTTAAAGTGATATTATTTAGTTTGCCTGCGAAGGATAAGGGCTCGTTTGCTTTGAACGTTTTGTGTATATTGTGCAGGTAAGTTATAATGAAAAACTTTGTATTAAATTTACCATATACAATGAACAATTTAACATAGTTAAATATCAGTTAAAGAGTAAAATTTCATATTGTTCTAAATGTAGATTGTGACCCATAAAGTTACTCTCAATAACATTGAAATTATTTAATCATAATTTGGAATCGCCATTCCTTTCCCATATTTTTAAAACCCTATTAAAATGTATAAAAATAAATCCTATATATATATAATGTTACTGTGCATTAATTAAAATTTCAATTTCCAGGAATCTCGAAAAAGTTCCCTCATGGCGTTTAGCAATCAACAATACAGATCTCACTGCGTTTTGTATAGAATGTGTGAGACACACCCGCTCTCTACCTCAAGCAGACCTCGTGAAGACACTGGCATGTGTGTATCACTCGCATAAACACATTATAAGACAGGTATATAATATATATTGTTAATATTAATGTTCGTAGAGATTATAATTGGGTTATACATTTATTTGGACAATTTATGAACAAAAGAAATATAATTTTATGTTAATTGAACATGAATAATACATAGCCTTACTCATGACACTAGTTTACCGACGGTTGTCTGTTACGTTGAAAGGCTGTAGTTTGGTTAATATAACAATATGTAATAATATATACTTATATCCTTGTATTTCAGAATTCAAATATACCACCTGAGTTGGTTTTGAAGTTGTCGTTCATGCCATTTGAGTGTGAGGAAGAGAGGCTACTTTCCGACTATTATAAAACATACTGGAGCATTCTAGCGGACAGACTTACATATATTGAAAAATTAAAAACAATGAGATTACCAGTCACCAAATTATTACCCAAGTTCATAGAGGACGTTATAAAAGTGATCAAAATGTATGACGCTGTGCAATTTTGTACAAACTTAATCACATACCTCGTTAAGAAAATAAATTCTATTTACAACGACCTTACAAATGTTAACGGATACATTGAGAAGATTTTTGAATGTGTATCAAGAAAGGATTTACAGCCATTGAGAGCTCTCTGTGACGAAGACGTGTTGGATATATATACTAAATTTAACGATTGTCTGTTTGTTATATCAGATAATTGTTTAAAAAACAATGATTCTGCACTCAATAGTATTTCACGAATCTGCATAACCATACTTGGGCATAGACCGGACATGTTTCACTGCCTACAGATGGTGTATTCAAATGCTTTTTGCTGTATCGTTAATGATAAAACCAATGTTAATCTCATAGACAATGTTTTAAAATGTCTCGTAAATTCCTGTGAATTGACTGAGAAATTAGGCTATGATAGGACATTGCTCACAACTTATCCGTATATTAGCCAGCTATTGAGACTCTTTATAGAAAATATTGTAAATAATATAGAAATAACCAAATATTTCAGTGAAGCAATACAAAGTAATTGTCTTAAACTGATACTATACTTAATACCAAAGTTAAAGAGAACAAATCAGTTGTTAAAGTGTGAGAACTGCACCATCAAGAGTGGTCTGCACGATGCCTTGCGTCTGACGTTCCTTGTGAAAAGTTTTATAACTGTATCAACAAACAACGGGCACAGCCTGCACCAAAATCTACCGTTGTGTTACCAAATAATTGAACTTCAATACAGTTTATTACGGGAACTGAACAGCCTGGGCTGCGGGAACTACAGGAAGTGTTTAACAAAACTCCAAACGGACACACACAACTCGGCAATATTATTGAATAAATCTAAATATTATGAATATTCAATAAAATTATTTGAAATCTACCTCCAGAATGAATTTAAGAATGGTAAAGATGTAGAGATGAAGAACATCAGCCGGGCGCTTTACAACAGGAGTATTTGTGAATTGGATAACCAACTGTACACGGACTCGTTGAAGAATGCATTCTTGAGTCTGATATTCTCGTTGCCGGAAGCACTGAACAACGAGAAGCACATGAGTCTGGTGATGGATATCAAGGCGAAGGCAGCCAAGAATAGCACAGACAATGACGTACAGACACTCTCCGTGCTGGACGCCTGTAGCATATTGATTTGTGACCATTTGTATGGGAATCTGGAGATTTTTATTAAGAATTTAGAATTTAGGTAAGATTTTTAAGAACTTCTCAAAACCCTACCTCAGGGAAATATTTTTGCCTATAAAATAACACAAACTGCGGTGAAGTAAAATTATCATCAAAATCAATCAAGCTTTCACTGATTTATTATATAAAACATTTCAGCGAGCTCCTGAAACACGAGTTCACAATGTACGTCAAGCTGTGGCCCTCAATCACCCCCATCGCTGGGGTTTGGAAGTCCATGCACGACTTGACAATGAAGAAAGTGGAATGGGTCAAAGGTAAGTGTCCAGAAAATTTATTAATAATATTTTTAAACATTATCAGTTCTTACTACAGGTAGGAGGGGGGGGGGATATAATTTATTTAAGATTTGTAATAGTAGGGTAACAATTCATACTTTAAAAGAATATTTTCTGAGTCTTTTTTTAGACATTCATTTCTTATCGAATTAGCTTATCAAAGCCATTTGTTTAAATATTACAAGTTAGGGAGCCATTGCCAATAGGGGAGGGAGTGGGTCAAATTAGCTTCTAGAAGGCTTTATGCATTTTTGAAGGGCCCCTAACACCTATTAAATTTTTATTATATCTGATATAACAATAAAAATGAAACATATTATGTTCAAACTTCAACCCGTGACCTCCGAAGTAACGTGCTGACACTTTTTCCTCTGAGCCATATGATTATTATTTTATATAAGTATCACATAGATTTTTCCCGCTAACACATCACACGAGATAAACCTTACTTCGTAATATTTAACCGAACAAACCATTTGTATGAAGTGGTTCTAAAAAGTAATTTATATCTTAACAGAAGAAGACCAGAGCCATTTACTGTGGAGTCTGTACGAAATAGTGGTGGAGACTCCGTCGGCGGTCCGCTCCATACACGACCACACCTACCGCCGCATCGTCTACGAGATACTGGAACTGTTCGAACTCAACCCGGTACGATTAATGACTATAATATTAACTAAATGAGTGTTGTTTATTATATTACTTCTTATAATTTTTTGTAATACTGATAATTATGTTTTCAGCCAAAATTGACGAAAGAAAAAGTTGTATATGCAACTTTGCTGTGTCTGAAGTCCGAGTATGAATTCACGGAGGCCAGCTTGAAGTACGGCTGGAAGAATTGTGAAGTGAGTCTAAATACATTAAATATAACCGTTTCTATTTTAAATACAATTTATGCTAAATGAGTCTTTTGGGAAAAAATAATATAACTAAATAATATATAATCATAGACAGATCCGGATGCTCCGGGCGCGTGCGTCCTCCACGAGCACGCGGCCGCGACTGCCGCGCGGCGGGCGGTGCGCGCGCTGATTGGAGTGGGGGGAGGGGGTGAGTGTGTATAAGAACGTCGCATTAGAGGACACCGTGGAGAACACTTACATACCGCGCTTCGGGCAGTCGGACTGAATACATGTCCCGCCTACCTGCTCCCGTGTACCTGTGTATCTACGCTGCCCGTTTGGACCCCACCTGTAGTCATTAAAACCCATTGTGTTTACAAGAGTACAAATGACAAAGTGAAGGAACTCGTCAAGATACCTATCAACGTATCTGCGCTTTATGGAGGTCCAAAAGTCCGGCGTCGTCGTAGTTAAGATACGATACTCGATCCAAGCCTTCGTCATATAGTCTGTGTCGAGTAATCGATAGGGCGTTAGGCACAAACCTCCGTCACCTACAGACGGAGACACAGTAGGCACCCATTTCCAGTTGACAATCCTTCCTGCCGATCCATCCGGGGTCTCCCAGTGGCGATCCCAACTGAAAGGATTTTCGAGGGCCTTAAGTCCCAATCGCTATCATATAACTCCGTCATATCGGTACACTGAATGTACCGACTGACGACTAGGGTCTCATTCGAGCTCGGGCTCGTTCAGCTTGAGCTTTCCACGGACAGGAAGCAAATATTTAACATTAAGAACTCTAGAATCGTAAACACTAGAGCACGTCTCCTTGATAGACTATGTAACACGCCTGGATTCAATTTCGAGACCACAACTCCTTTGAGCTCCACGCGATATATTGACTCGGACTTCCGACACGACAGACCCGACGTGCTCGACTTAACGCTCTTGAAAGAAGTGACCTTCCAGTTGCGATCCATCGAGACGCTATCTCAGCTAGACTCCGACCATCGACCAATCCTAATCTAGCTAGGTCCCCTCCTCCCTACGGCACCCGCGATGAAAACTATAGTCAACTGGAGAAGGTCAGAGGAGCAATTTTCCCGCCTCAGCACACCTCGACGAAATAAATACCTGACCAGCTTGCAACGGTCGAGGACGCTGAAATAGCCAAGACGAATTCCACAAACCACCTGACAGACATTATAGCAACGTCCTCGAAGGAGACCCGCCGCAACCTTCTAAGGACTCCCGTCGCCAGGCACAGATAGGATAGGATAGGCATTCAATTAGTCTTCTTAGGTCCTTAGGGAAAATCTATAAGAGGATTATCCTCAGTAGACTAAAGTCAGAAGTCGTGAGACTGAACATCATCCCAAATGAGCAGTTCGGCTTTCGAGCCAAGCTTTCTAGTACTCATCAAGTGCAACGCCTCACGGAGCACATCCCTTTAGAGGCCACTATGGGCTGCAAGGTAGATAGGACAGAAGCTTTTTTCCTCGATGTAATGTAAGGCATTAGACAAGGCCTGGCACAATGGACTGGTGTACAAGCTATACCAGTTCAAGGTGTCGGACAGGTTCGTACTAATCATACGGGACTTCCTGTCGAATCGCTCCTGCGCTACAGAGTGGAAGGCATGATGTCATCCCCCCGCTCCATAAGGGCGGGCGTCCCTGGGCGCCTTTATTAGGCAAGTGAAGTTAAATGTCGATTAGAAATAAGCTGACACTTTATAAAGTCTCCGTCCGCTCCGTCATGTCCTATGCAAGAGTTGTCTTCGCTTACCCAAATCTGAAGTCCTTCAGGTGCTCCAGAACAGATTCACGCGGCTGGCCACTGGGGCACCGTGGTTTACGCGTAATATTGGCTTGCACAGAAACCTAGACCTACCGACGATCCCACAGTATTTCAACATTTCATTTCATTTCATTTCAAGGGGCTTTCCAAAACCTGTTTCACAATGCTGTGGGACAGCCAAATCCGCTAGTGGTTAAGGTCACAGGAATGCACGGGCCGTCACACTCCTAAAGTCAGAAAGAGAAGACCCAAGTCGGTACTCTTCGTCCCCGATGACACGTTTACGTCAGGGAACGCTACGTAAAAGCGGCAGAGCGAACATAAACATCGCACAAACACACACACAACGTCTTCGCCGGCGAAGACGAGGACCCCACTCAAGCACGATGCTCCGGCGTTCTGCCGTCGGGGGATAACTCAACCCACATCCAACCCTCGCTTCCCAACTAACGGCGTCCCGAAGCGTGATCCGAGCCTCACGGGAGGCACCCTAGGAACGCTTCCCTTTTTCAACGGCGGGTCTCTGTAACCCGTCCTCTCCACCGGTTATGCTATTATGGAAAGTAGGGCTCACAGTAGAGACATACACATAAAAAAGGACACCGAGTACAGCGTTCCCTCTCCACTTGTGCAAGTGGAGTGACGTCTTGGCGTATCATTACAATTTATTTAATTTAATTACTATGACATGAATACAACTTTCACAAATGTATATAATGACAGACAAATGAACCTCGATGGTGTTGTTATGTTTTTTCTTATCTGTTTTATAAACATAGACCCATCTGCTATAATATAATAAAAATACAATATGATAATAAGAAACAAATATTTAACTAAAATAATATGTACTCTACTCCTGTAACTTCTTTACTTCGGACAAATTAAGGGAGACTAAAAATGTTGACACTTCATGGACGAACGTTCCTCTCTGATTCTTTATTATATATTTCAAAAATGGGATCTTTATCATAATATCTACGTATTTTAAACAATTGGGTAATTTCAGACGTACCTCCCCCGCTGCTGCGTGGCAGCGTGCGCGTGCTGCAGGTGTGCGTGGTGCGGCTGCTGCAGCTGTGCGAGTGCGTGGGCGCGCTGCAGCTGGCCGCCACCTGCTGCCGGCTGGCCGAGGAGCTGGGAGACACGTGAGACAATATTAATATACGAAATATGTTAAAAGTATTTTACTTAAACTTTATAATAATATATTAATCGACGTTGTTTCAGAGTGAGTTTCGTCCGCGGCGCCGGCGTGCTGGTGAGCCACGCGCACGGGCAGCACGACCACGTACAGAGTATTATAAATAAATCTGGCAAATACTGCAAGGAGTTATTAAACGATCCACAACACTTGGACGACGCTTTAAACTTCATCTGTGAAGTCGCGGTGAGTGCTGCGGTCACTCAACTAATGTATAATGAAGAGTCGTCAAAGCTAGATACACAGAGGTCCCAGGTTCGGGACCCCATTGATAAATTTGACACTTTTTATTTATTTTGAAGTTTAGTTAACTTGCCTTCGAAAAATATAATAAAATGTGTATTTTAATTCTATCACAGATATACTACTCCAAATGTGGCAAGTCGTCGGTGAGCAGCAGGCTGGTGCGGTCGGTGCAGGCGCAGATACTTAGTGCATACGACGGACACACGGACATCAACTGTGAGTACATATGTATATATAAATTTATATTTATTTTACTTTGTGCACCTAAAGGTCTAGAAGTTGCTGTTATTGGAGATTGACATTGTCAGCCCCTGGCTTGGGTTGCAGAATGGTTTCCGCCATGGTCCTCACCTGGCTGTAGAAAGTAAGGGAGATGGCGTGCAGTTAATTTGGATAGAAAAAAAAATCTTCGATCGTGTATAGCACGAGGCGCTTCTCTCGACGCTTCCTACTTCTTCTTCTGGTCGCCCCGGGAGGTGGTGCAAGTGTGTGTGCATCAGCTTTCTCATCGGGCGAAACTTACAGGTTATTGTTGGGTTTATCTCAGGCTCGGAAAAACAATAATGAGTACTCGTGAGAACGACTGAGCCAGCCGCGATGGTATCGGGAGTGATCGACAGAGCGAGGCCTCAACACATGGAGTGGACATTCTATCCCGGGGAGTGTTCCGAAGAGCTATTTGATCGGATTCCTGCGGCCGTGAAGTACCAGGGAACTGGGAACGTTCTACTAACAAGATGTGAAACGAACTCCCCTTTTTACCTTCTTTTATTATAAAAAATATTAACAACAAAAAAAAATATTTTGACTGACAACTGAAGAAAAACAAAGAATATAATAATAATTTTACCATCGGGTGACAGTTGGTTTTATATGTGTTTTATATTTATACTTATATAACAAATTAAAAGAATTAAGCTCTTGTTTCGGGGACTGTGGGGACTGAGTCCTCGCAAACATCAAAGACGAGAATAACGCCGTCTCCTTCCGGACGCGATCATCACTGTTCAATTGACGTTTAAAACATATAAGAACCTGTAGCCGCGGTTCAATCGGCCGAGTACAACTAATGTACATATAATTTTCAGTGAATCTCTCGCTGGGTCGTCTGATGGAGGCTCAGGCTCAGCTGTGCTCAGACCTGCAGCCGGCCCGCCCGAGCACGCTCAGCGCCCTCAACGCCGTCCACAGACACTATTTGGCTCTGGCCAGTAGCGGTGAGCTAATGCGTCTCGTGTGAATCGGCTCAGTGCCGTCAATAATTAATTAATTGTTTTTCTTTTAATTTTTTCAATTCCAGAGTCCCGCTGGTGCAGCCGGCGCCTGTCGTCGCTGACTATAAAACTCCGCGCGTCGGTGTGCGGAGCCCAATGTGTACGCCTTGGGCGCGCGCTGAGAGTGGGGCGGCGCGCGCGGTGCAGCGCGGCGGGCGTGCGGGGCGGGGCGGCGCGCCGGGCCGGGGCGTGCGCGGACGTGGTGGCCGCGGGGTGCGCAGACGCACAGGTGACCACCAGATTAAGTGTAAAGTCAATGTAAACGTGGATCACTAATGACAAACACTTTTAAACAAAAAAAATTCCGTGCCCGCAGGAGGACACGCGTGGGTAGACCTCGTGTGTAACTCGTTTAAAATATAACTCACTACCTAAGAATAACACCCCTTGCGAGAATAAACTGTGATAATTATATTTGTCTTAGTCAAAGGAGTACCTAGTGCGTTGCTTTAAATTTAGAGTAAAAAATAAACTTTCTATTAAGAATAATTGTGAAGTAAGAATGTTTACCAGAAAAAAGATATGAATTTTTTTACCCCCACCCCTAAGTTATTGAAGTTAGGTTTTCGGTTTATCTACATTAGTTATAGGTATTCATCAATGACATCATATCATATGAACGCGTTTGATCTACTTTGTATAGGGAAAAAGTTATGGTCGAAAAACTGAAATCAGAAAAAGTGAGGCCCTAGCGCAACCCGTGGCCGGATTTCTCTGGTTAACGAACTTGACCTTTATGTTTGGATGGCTGATTTTTATGCAAAGTTTGAAAGCGATCCGAGCGAAACTGCGGCCGCTATCGTGCTGACAAAAGTCGAATCTGGACGCACGCACGCATATATATTTATAAACTTTTTGACAAATGGTCATTTCGGACTCAGGGGGTCATAAGAAGACCTCCTGTGAAGAAATTTTTCCAAAATTCGAAAGTCTGGTACAAATGAATGGGCAGATCGAATTCTTCGAGGTCTACCCAAAACTACTTTACTGTTTTTATCAAATCTGGGAATATACCGGTTACGATACATTTTTAGCTATAAGAGATAATTGCGGGGCGATATCATTTATAATAGTGCTCAGTAAATTATTAACTAATATACCCCAGAAGTCACCGGTATTCTTCGGATTTAAGGTTCTAAATGTTTTAACTATTTCATCTGAAATAGGGTTAAAAGCAAAACATTTACTACTGACTAACGTTTTCCATTCGTCGATTGCGTCTGATGATGAAGGAAATGACTTCCGCACCAATTGACAATTAAACAAGGGTTTGTAAAAAGCTAGTGATTTAATTTGACGTCACCCTCTACTGCAATACTCACATACAGTATCCCTCCGCGGGAAGAGTCATACCCGTAGACTATATTCTTCGAGCACTCTCCATACCGCGACATAATTCATCAATATGTCTGTTAGTTTTGGGATAGTTTAATAAATACTTATATGATAATTGTTATACTGATCCCTTATCAGTATCGGTCGTTGAATCGTTCTGTCTCTCGCTCGCAATTGTTATAGTATATTTCAAAGTATAATAATAATTATACACTACTCCTGAATATAATAATTAAACTTATAATAACCGATGTTACTCTCTTTACAGATAAAAATCGACAATTGCCTGAAGTACGCCCTCGGCCTGGAACATTCCTCCCCAAATCCAGTAAATCAGACCAAAAGTGCACAACCGGAACTCTTCACTCCGAAACAGACTAACCTAGAAACCATGAGAGACTGCCTGCTGAAGAAGACTCAAGTGAGTCCCTCCGTTCCCTGCATCACGGTTCCGGGTTTCCAGATCCCCAAATTCCTCCTGCATGCGGGGGGGTGCACGTGCCACGCGTGCGAGCTGCCCGCGTGCACGGTCCTCGCATGCGTGATATGCTACCTGGAGGCGTCCGCGTACTACCGCGCCAAGGAAACGGAGATAGCGAGGAACTACTTTAATGGAGCGTCGAAAGCCTTCGAACTAGCCGAAGTCAAACTGAGAAATGCCTTCGAAGGATACAAGACGATGTCTTTCAAAGAATTCATCGTGGATCTCGAGAGGGAGAAAACTTTGGACGAGCTTAAAAACGTTCAGTTGGAGTTTTTGATTGAAAAAGCGTATTTTGAACTGAGTCTGCGCGACTTTCAGACATCCGACGAGTGCGTGGTCAGGATCCACGAAGTCATGGCCGAGTTGAGGACGGTGGATCCGTACTTGTGCAACGAGGTGTACAATCTCATGATAGCGTCGGCGGAGTTGAGGAAATCTATAAAGAAACCCAAAGAAACGGGACTGGAGGTGGAGTTGGAGAATCTTAAACTGAGTCCCGCCAAAGATAACGAATTACAGAAAACACCAGAAACCAAAGCGACGTTACCGAGGATGGAGACGGTTAAAGTAGTCAAGGATGAGGATATTCCCAAAAAGCGTAAAGTTATTAAACTCAACCTGGACGAGGCCGCCGAGGACGAGAAGGTGGAGGAAAAGGTGACCCGCAGTAGGAGTAGGAGGCCTCAGTTCAAAGTCCCGGAGCCGGTGACGTCGAAGCCGGTTCTGGAAAACATGACGCCGCGACCGCGCTCCGGACCGACCGTTGTCATCCGGCAGCCGTCTTCGGATGGCATCTTTACTCCTAAATCCTCTGCATCGGAATTCTTCACGCCCTGTCAATCCACTCCCGGAGAGCAGTTCTTCACTCCGATGACGTCCCTGAAGACGTATTCCAAACGCATCATCAAGAACCTCGAGGAAGAATTCTCGACTCCGCAAGGAAAAGAAAATAATTTAAAGGATAAAAATGCGAAGTCCAAAGCGGAGAGAGGGTCGGCTTTAAAAGACAAAAAGGTGCTGAAAAGAGCCACCAGTCCGGGGAAGCTGGCGCCCGAGAGGTGTTCCGCCAGACCCAGAAGAATCAGACAACCAATTTTAGATAAATAAAATTATTATTTATTTCATCTTTTTAATTTTCTTTTAGTGTTTTTAACAATATAGACTCTCTTTAGTTTATTTTCAGACCATTGGCTATCCTCTTATATTTTTAATTTTCTAATTTAACGAAAATAAATAATTTTGTACCATATTTTTTGTTTTATTTACGAGTTTTGCTATCATAGTAATGTTTAGGAATTTTAGCGTTTAGCGACCTTCCATCCTCCTCTACTTGAGTAAACAATCTTATATAAAATTCTTCGCATATTTTTAAAGGAAACCGACAGACATGAAGTTTCATGTAAGCGATGGCTCAGTCGTTCTTTCCAAATGGTTTGCGGTGAATAATCTTTTTCTTAACCACAGAAAATGTGTCCAGTTTTCTGTAAGTGTTATCCCCCAAACAGGCCTGTAATTCTTAAGAACAACGTAATCGAGGTAAAGAAAGCTAATTGAAGTCGCCAGAGCTAGCTAAAATTCAAATTATCTTTATTCAAGTAGGCATTTACACGCACTTTTGAATCGTCAATTATTACAATAAAAAAGGTCAGGGTAGTCAGTCCGTGAGTAAGCTACCACCGGCTCGGAATGCTGCTCTGTTGAGAAGAGCCGGCCAGAAACTCAACAGTTGCTGTTTTAAAATAAATTTAACAATGTTTGACATATACATTATATCAACCCTGCACATGAGTCAACAGTTCCACACATTTGGATCAACTAAATCTTGAACGTTATAATAATATTTATTTAATAATTAACTTTTAATTGAAGATTTAAAACTAAGAAAAGGAAGGTCTGCGTATGCGTATATTCAAGCCCATGAAGGATTTGATAACTTTGGCATTACAAGTTTATTTTTAGTTACTTCGTTTATTTTACAACCTTCAAAGTGGTCTATATTGCGGTATGTCTCTAGGGATTATCGGAAGATGTAAAATCTACATTTTTTCAAAAGAACGCTGTTCGTATTATTTATAATCCGAGTCCTTGGAATTCCATTAAAACATTTTTTTTTGTGAAAGTATAATGTACGTCCGAAAATAATTGCAAACATTGAATGTGAAAGCGCCTTTTCTAACATAGAGGTACTCACAAAAACAGATTTTAATTAACTTGTCTTGTCTAATAATAAATTTAAACAAAATACCACAAAATTAGAACTAGTAGCGGCTCGATGAGCTACTCCAGACTTCATTTAGATCTACGCTTCACTTCAATTCTAAATTGTTCTCACGTATTAATAACTATGATTGTAACTTAATAATCAGTACTATAAAAAATAATTTAATACAAAGTAATAATATCCTCTGAGTTTCTGAGATCAGCTTCGACGTATGTATTTAAAATAAAAACTGGCTTTGAATACTAATTAAATTGTTACTTCTGAGGCAAACCTTGTTTTTTATTATAAATTGAACACAACACACACTTTTGAAACATGTCTAGAAATAAAAGTACAAATGTTATTTTGTTTATGATTTATTTAACGTAATTATCGTTTATTAAAATTTATTTTTAAAAAATGACATCGTGGAGATGTGCTCCGTCTCGTCGTTGGCACTCCTGCAATCGACTACGTAAACTTTGGAAAACTCGTTGACACATGCTGCGAGGAATCGCGGCTAACTCCTCGTGGATGTTTTCTTTTAATTGGGATATGGTCGTCGGTTTATTAAGGTATACTCGACTCTTCAGATATCCCCACAAGAAAAAATCGCAAGGTGTAAGGTCCGGGCTTCTGGGAGGCCATGGGATATCACCTCTGCGAGAAATCAATTTGTTAGGAAACATTTCTTTGACCACCGGTAAAGTCACGTTTGATGTATGGCATGTTGCTCCATCTTGTTGCATCCAAGTCCGGCTATTGTATCCTTCAAATTCATGCAACTGTGGTGTCAAAAACTCTCGCAACATTTTCACGTATTCCACTGAGTTCACAGTTACGTTATTTCCTTGATTATTTTCAAAGAAGTATGGACCGATTATGCCCTTTGGCAGCCCACACTGTCATTTTTGGTGAATGAAGAGGCTTTTGGTGTTTAAAGTGAGGGTTTTCCGTGCTCCAATATCGACAATTATGTTTATTTAGGTGACCATTAATGTGAAAATGGGCCTCGTCCGTAAACAATACATTCTCAATGCTAGAGAATCGCTCCAGTATAGTGTCAGCAAATAACTTGCGTTGAATGTAATCGTCTGGTTTCATCTCCTGTACAATTGGAAGCTTATATGCGTGCAGTTTAAGGTCCAAATGCAAGATTCGCCGCAGACTAGTTCTTGGTATAGCAAGAGCCGCCAACCGCTTACGCGTAGATGATTCTGGATCGTCCCTTACAGAAATTTCAACCTCCCGAATGTTCTCTTCGCTTCTTCTTGAACGTGGTCGCCCAGTTTGTGTTTATTAAGAGATCATTTATTATTTTGTCTGTTTATTAAGAGATCATTTATTATTTTGTTAAAAACAATTATCAGCTCAGGCCTGCACCTGGAGATCTTGAAGATCCGACCGCGAATTAACAATTATTATAATGTATTTTAAATTAAAAAATCAATGACTAGAATGTCTAATAATTAGATACTCCTCTAGTTACGACCAAACAAACACAGGCGGTCTGTCTTGTGATATATTTCTTAAATACAATGTTGCGGGTTATCTCTCGTGTACGTAACACTACATCATGGTTCTCGTGGTGTATAATTATTTGAATTTTCTTCTAATTTTTGTAAAAAAAGCAGAGGATCTCAAGCGTGACCCGCAGCCGGTGAGGAGGTCACGTCTCAAAATGTAATGCACAATTTATTAAAAGATCTCTTAACTTCACTTTAATAAATAAAACAAAAATGACATTTATAAATAATTTATTATCAACGTCTACACGATTACGACCGCTCACGCCTCCTGCGCCATCTGCGACACCTGCACCACCGGCACCACCGGCACCACCGGCCCGCAGACGGCGCGGGGCTCCTCGGCTTCAGCTCTCAGTCGCGTTACAATTAATTCAGCGATTTACATTTTAACGATGATTTTATAATCAAAATTAAATAACTTCTTACGCGCTACGCTACGTGTACTAACTATTACGTCCGTCCGTATCTAGATATAAAACTGTAACTCCGATTGCTGCTCCGGACCAAACACTCCAACAGCCTTCATCATCAAATAAAATCTATTAACTATAGTTATATATATATATATATATATGTACGTATGTATGTAAATAAATATATTTTCTATAACACGTAGAGATTTCGTTTCAATACTTTAATATATTTAAGTATCGTGTTTAATAAAAACAATGTTAATGTTGACCGGACCAACTGATTTGTTCAAATTATATTTTAATTACGGATACCTCGAATATTACACACTCCACCGACTCACTCCTGGCAGTGGTCTGAGCTACTTCAATGGAAATCACGTCAGTCGGCACAAACTATCTATCAGTTATCCCACATGCTGTAATGTTACTGCTTATTGCGATTACCTTATTGTTAACTACCGACGAGCACGAGCACAGTCCGCTCGCACACCGATTACACAATTTGTTCAAGTAACATCAAATCAAGGATACATTACTTCTTAATTACACATAGACTATGTTCACTACAACTACCA
This sequence comes from Melinaea marsaeus rileyi, assembly GCA_918358865.1. Taxonomy (NCBI): domain Eukaryota; kingdom Metazoa; phylum Arthropoda; class Insecta; order Lepidoptera; family Nymphalidae; genus Melinaea; species Melinaea marsaeus. The sequence goes on along the minus strand of OU911083.1, from coordinate 45,064,844 downwards.
CAAACAAACACTACAACGTTACCTCTCTGTACACGTCTTATATACATTTTATTAACATGTTATACACTTATACACTCAGTGGTGTAAATGTTGAAGGGGACAAATCAATTCTTGATATATTTAATACAATATAAATGTATAATTAGGTGATTTAATATTAATACTATGTACATACACATACGTCTAGGTATTAAAATATATATATGTATATGTGATATAAATGTCACTTCAAAAGTCATTTTGTCCCAGCACTGATAGTACTTCACCGCACCGTCACCTCGCACTTGTTACTAACTGATTATTAACATTTTAATTGAATGGATCCGGATTATTCACTTTGTATTTGGAAACATTTAAACTGAAGTTGCTTTCTTTCTCATGTAGTTGCTGAGTGACGGGTCATCTGAAAACAAGACATGTGAAGATTAAAAGAATACCACATCAGTTATAAGAAGATGCACTTGGCAAGTTAATATAACATGAATTTTTTTTTTAGAGTTTTAATGATTCATGTATATTGAAAATAGAGCCATTGCAGGTTAACAGATGATGTGTGCGTCTGTCCGTACCAGCGCTGGGTGTGTTGTCGCGCTCAATGCAGCGCGGCCCCCGCGGCCAGGTCGACGCACAGCACGGCGGCGGGGGCGGCGCGCCCTCAGCTGCGCCGGTGCCGGCCGCCGCGACGGCGACGCTCCCGCCGGGTCTAGGGACATACACGGTACATACAATACGTATCACTGCAGTTATGCTGCGAGCGTAGATTGTATAAGAATACACACGCTGATGGTTCCTTCGCCCTCGGCCCACCGCTCGTAGGCCCGCTCCCGCTTCAGCCACTCCTGGTACTTGTACCACCACTCCTCCCACTTCACGTAGTCGCCGAGCGTTAGACCTGACACATCACATACTTATAAGCTTCTAGAATAATTTTCAGTTTCGTTCAGAATTGTCAACTTAGGAAGAAAACTGCATTGTAAATAGATTATCACGTACAATACAACATCGGATACATCAGTAACTACCAAAGATTAAGGCATTCAAAGGAACCAACGATTTAGAAATAGTTAACATTAGTATAGATTACTGAAGACAATTATTGAATGACCCATCAACACTAACCTCTAAGGTATCCTCTCTTCTTGTAGTAGTCGTAGCGAACTCTCACGTCGTCCCATGAAGGTAGGCCTCCGGGGGCTGCGGCCAGCAGCTCCTCGGGGTAACTACCCACGGGGGCTGGATCTAGACCGCTGGGGGTAAAAAGGGGAATATTTTTACATTATTTTAACAACAAATTACAATACAGTCACCACATCCTGTCAGACTTTAAACAACTCTGTGTAGCCATTAAACCATCAAACCCACGAGTGTCCGGTCAGTCCGGTCAGGGTCACTCCAACTGGTCAACACGCCCATGGTATGATTTTTAGTATCATTTTGACCAGAACTTTAATCTTAATTTATGAAATATTACTTGTAGATATTTTCGTTGCATTTTATATACTTTATGCACTTATAAATGTTTATGATATTATTGTAATATTAATATGATTTATTCTATCCCACTGCACTCAAACTGATAATGTTTTTTATATATATTTAAATCTATAATGCAGATTATGAAATCTATCTATCTATCTATATATATAATTTTTGTCTTTTAACATGTTAGACATTGTCGCTACTAGGGTTGGACAATATAATTCGATACTCACGGGTACTCCTCCGGCCCGTCCCGCGGAGGCCGGGGCTCCCTCGCCTCTCCCTCCTCCCGCTCGATGTGCACGTACAGAGTGCTCTCTCGCCTCGTGATCCTCATGTTCTCGAGTCTCGCACACCTCGCGGCCGACCACTGCGCCATCTTGCCGAACCGCTCCGACAGAGTCAGTCTGCTAACAATTATTTATTATAGCGTTATAAGTTGTGTTATTTGAATGAAGTCAATATAAGGTTGATTATTACTCTACTTTCAATTTACGATTTCTAACAATCTGTTTCCAGAGAGCAACTATTTAAATTCAAACAGTGATGCAAATAATTCATTCAATTGATACTTAATACCAATTATAACACTTTTTTTTTCTATCTGTATAAGTTATAAATAGAAAAGTATATTTTTTATGAAACAATTCCAATAGGTATAGCGACGGGAACAGCATACAACAATGTCCAATGCGATAATAATGATCTGTACATAGATATTGAAAACAGATAGCAAAGAACTGGTAAGCTTTAAAGAGACGAGATGTACTTGTCGTTTAAAAGGAAATATTAATACGATGGTTAAATTTAAATAATATAAGAGGGGCAAGAGACCTCTGCGGCGCGGGCTCCGAGCTGGCGTCGCTCTCGCTGTCGCTGTCGGAGTCCGCAAGCGCGGCCGCGATGGCCGCCGGGGACACGCCCCGTTCGGGGCGGCGCGGACGGCGCTCCCCCTCGCGCTTTATGTGCGCCGCGGGGATGGCGGGGAGGGCGGGGAGGGGGGCTCGCACCGCCAGCTGCGAACGCTGCCACTCCAACACCTGCGAACCAATGTACGGTTTTAGTAACATTTTCAATTATTATTTCTTTTGAACGCACTAGTTTCATCGAGAACGGCTATAGGATATACGATATTACAGATTGACCCTGACACATCAGAGAGACCTTCAGATTTAAAGCAAAAAATATACAAATAATTGAATTTGTTGTGGGATATTAATCACTACTTCCTACAGTTTAGTCGGTCTGTAATACACCTGGTACTAAGAGGGTCAATAATGCCAATTATAAATAATTATAATAATAATATTGTAATGGCACACTACCAAGTGCCAGAATTAATAATTATTATTTACATATTACATTATGCTACAATTATATTTACTGGGTACATAGCATCTTTTGAAAGATAGTCAATAGAGCGATCACTAGAGGTCGGTAAATGTAAAGTAATGTGTAAATGAACTCCCACTACTCAATCTCACGTCACCTTCTCCTCGCGACTCCTCTTGCTGCTCTCCCGTGCCTGCAGCAGCTCCCTGGTGGGCTGCACGGCGCGGGGCGGAGCGCGTTTGGGAGAGGGAGACTTGCGCGACCTGATCAATGAATTGTGGAATTGAGTTTAGGTAGTATGTAATCGGGAGTAATATTGTTATATTTCTTTAAAGTCTGTTATTTAATATTCCATTGATAATATTTATAAAACAACGCCGATACGACGAGCCATATTGGAATTTTAAGATTTGCATCTGACTGAACTTAGGCTTTAGTCTTTTGGTCTTCATGTAAATTATAATCATTCAAATAAACAAATTTTACATTTTACATTAGTGACCTAAAATTGTGATGCAAATAGTTTGTTACGCTTTTATGAGAACCAACTACGGCCTAGTTGTTAATGTATCTTATCTGAACTGTAACATTACATTTATAAAAGTAGTGAAGTCAAAGCACGCGTCCGTCACGATACTGTTAGTATATTGTTTTCATTTAAATAAGTACTACTTTAAAGAAATATATACACAATAACAGTTAACAGTCAGAGTGACTGAGTGAGTGTCTGTCACACTGATTACTGAACAGACCAAAGCCTTAACGGGGTGACCTAGATTTCTTTAGTTAAAATTAAAAGATATTATAGTAGTAGTAGTCTAAATATTTAACAATTTTGTTTTAAAAAATTCTATTAGCATACCCCGGCTTGACGGCCTTTGCGGGGGGCGCGGTCTTCTTGTTTTTGGCGGAGCACACCGAGCAGGACTCGTCTGAACAACTGCTGGCCGACGATCCCGATGGTGAAGACTGCAAAATATTGAACATTTCAGTTGGTACATTCAATTTCTCAAATAAGAAAATTATTCATTGGTTAAACTTGATTTCAATCTATTATTATTATACAATTTGTAATAAGAAAATATAACCTTCTCACCAACATGCAACATGTCAATAAACAACAATTCTTAATAATATTGACCTTTCTAGGCGCCGGCGGGCTGGGAGGCCGCGCGCCCCGGGGCGGGGGCGGAGGCCGAGTGCGGCGCGGACGAGGGCTCGGGCTGCGACGACGACGTACAGGGCTGCGCCTGGTGTGAACGATTGATTTAGCGTTTTTCTATCATTTTCATATATAAGAAAGAACTAACGAAATATGATTTTACTCTGTTTTAGAATTTCAAACTTAACTAAACTAAAATATATTTTTGCGATCAATTTATATATTAAATTAAAAAATCAAACAATTTCACAAAAATAGTGTACAAATATTAAAAAATCATCAACAGTAGCAATCAATTACCTGATAGGGCTCCGCCGAGGACTCCGTCTAGGACTTCTTCTCAAGCTTCTGGAACGCGATTTGCGTGGGGAGCGATGTGCTATAGGCGAGCGGGACCGGCGCCCCACGGGAGACCGAGAGCGGCGTCCTATGGGACTGCGGGAACGTCGGCCCGGTACTGGAGATCTGAAGCAAATAAAATAGAAATTAATAACATACTACAATCTTTTGATTTTAAAACAAACTAATGATGAACAAAAAAAATGTGTAAAATAGTTATGGGTTCATTTATTCATTTAAAAAAATGTCCAAATACCGATATACTTATAGTCCAATGGTCGTTATATATTTTAATCAAGTGGAAGGAAGGATTACAGTTACTAAAGTTACTAAATTTGTAGAAAGAGCTCTCGGTTGATAATAGAATCATACATAATATAAAACACAAAAGGATACTACTTTAACTAAAATGTATATTACAAAGTGTAGGTTATAACTACGTTACCCCGCGACTTTGCCCGCACGGACATACAGTTCTACACATTTGTAATAAACCAGGATTATCTAACACCCTCACTCATATTTAAGGCCATATTTTGAAGTAGCAAGACTCAAAGTGTGATATTATATAATATATATATATAATTATTTTTTTTATTAGTAAAAGGTTTTTTATTATCAAAAACATATTTTCATCTTCTTCATTACTACAGATAAGTTTTCAATAAAGAACTTTAGCTCTATAGTACATATATTAAAATATTAGTTTTTTGGCACTAACTAAAATATACTTATTTAAAATATGACAGATTAAGTATTTATTTTGGAGAGAGTAATACAGTTATGGGATCAATTATCAAGCTGCTTAAACATAAGAAAATATATTGCCTGTGTTCAATCAGTAACTGTCGAATTGTTTTGCCCGTCCCATATACTCAGGGACTGTGTAGTTTGCGAGGAATAGATTTTTTTTTGCTTAGCAGTTAAATTATTTATTTTATTTTATAATAAAGTGTAATTAATATTCGAGTTCAGTCAACTCATCACAATCATACAACAAATGGAACATTTGTAACCCAGACCGGGCCATCATTGAACTAGTACTAATATCTTCTAACTCTTTGTACTTATTGAAGTTATAAAAATGTAAAACAGGCCACGTTCAGGTTAAGGTACTTTTGATATATACATACATATCTAGAAAACTATGTAATAGACAGACAGACCTAGACCTCATCCCGGGGGAGCGCGAGCGCCGTGGCGAAGCACCCTCGAGGTACATTTGCTTGTACCCACTGTGACGCCATCTAAAACCACACCCGCTGTTAGGTATCACCGACGTTTAGTGAATGTATAGTTGTTGTTCTCTTACCAACGGAGAGCTTCAATTCTTACAACTGTTATACTCATTAACATAGTGTGTGTACAAGCAGATTGAAAACAAAATTACATCAGGATAGATTATTAATTGCGGGCACTATTCTATACTCCTATCCTACCTATTGGGATCCTTCTCCTCGACCTCCAGCAGCTTCCTATCCCAGCTTCCCGGAGAGGCCTGACGTGCCCGTTTCATGACATTGTCGATTTCTTTCCTGCGACCGGCCGGGTTTGATGGATCTGGTAACAAAATTGAGATTAAATATTATACACATAGGTGGTAGTTTCGTTGTAGTCACTACCAATGTCTCCCAGAAGACTGGGATGAAATAGTTTAGTTTCATACACAGAGTGAGTGCTGGATGATAAAATTTCCCCCTTAACCTCTCCCGGCTTCCTTAATCATTGGCATTCCTTCTCTTTTCTCGAGTCATGCATTATCATCATGAAGTGATAAAAATGTATAACTAGGTGATTATCACATGTCAATTACTTTATATGACGAGTGCACTCAAATGGTTTCGTAAGTAAATATTAGCTTATCTTAAATATAAAGTCAGTACCACCACCACCGTACCATTGATTCTCGAATGTTGAGGATTACGATCCATGTGCAGCCTGTTCTTGGAGGCGGCCTCCGCGGCGCGCGAGACGGACCCGTTGCGACGGGACGACATTCTACAAGCAAATATACTATTGACCCGCTGTCTTTTTACATGTCATATCAGTTTTTCCATACTATCATATAGAGAATAATTTTGTTTGTATCCGATGATATTCCGCTGAACCTATTTTAATAATGTTTTCACCATTAAAAGCTACATTATCTTTGATAATCACGTGAGACAGTATTGCTGCCTGTTTCTTTGGCGTCACAGTTAATTAGTTTATTTGTCTATAAATAAAATATTTAAAAAATATTATAAAACGTAAAACCTGTATCCAAAGTACTAGTCTGTCTTATAATTCATCCAGACGGTACTGCAGACAGAGTGAGCATGTGGACATTATATTTTCGTGTAATTAAATAACAAATGAAAACCTGGAGTAACTAACAATGTTACCAACTTACTAATTTTTGTAACTTTTAAAAAGGCCTTTTTTTTTATAATAAAACAGTAAAAATGTGTAATTTAATGTAATGTCTGTCTGTTAGTAACCCCTATATTCTCAATCCAACCAATGTGTCCTGGAAAACATTCCAGATATGTAGCACAGAATTATATAATTTATCAAAGCTTCTCAAAGTTCAAATTAATAAATATTAATTATACAATTATTGTTTGGCATTATTAAATATACTATCAATATTTAAAATATTTATTTGGAGCTATGAAAAAGCTATTATTTTTCAGAACAAATATTTTTAATTTAAATTTTTCACATAGTAATATTTTATTTTACTATTATCTTATTCTATTTACACTCAGCACTTCAATGAGTCATAACGAGTCAGTCATCTTGCATATATAACTTTATATTTTAAGAATTTATCATTAAAATAATAGTCAATGTATATTTACACATTTAATTTAATAAATGTATGAAGGAGGCATATTATAAGGACTATGACTGTATTTTGATATCTAAAAAAAGTCAAAACAACTTCTTTAGAGTATACAAAAGACATGTTTATCAAGTAAATACTTTGTTAATATCAGAGTCAGCAGGTCTGAGTTCTGGCATTGGTGTCTTGGTGTCCGTCTCATTCTATATATGGGAAATGTTTAAACCATTTACTCACTACCTAATGACAATGGTAACAATTTAGCTGTTAGTGTTATTTTTGCAGAACATAGTGTATGAAATTACTAAATTCTCTTATGAAGAAGCTATGGTGTCTTTTTATAACATTTACCCTTATAATATCAAGGGATAAAATTATTATTTAGGAAGTAGGCTGAGTTTTATTAGGATACCATTAATTGGGTCCACATGTAACCATTATAACATAAACTTCACATTAAAGCTTGTAAGGAAAGATCAATAGAATGATATAAAATACTACATTTTACATGAAACAGGAAAAGAGATGTATGTGTTTTATTGCTTGTTTTTGAGAAGGGAGAAATATAAGAAAGAATGCTTACCGAATTAAGAATAGTTAAATTTAAGGACATTAAAACATCAACAGTAGGATATTTTCACGGATGTTGGTGAGTTTTATCAATTAATAAATTTGTACTTAGTCTTAGCACTTAATATGCTTTAGTAAACTAAAAAGCATACTTGAAAGTATGTTCACACATTTTGGTGAGTTTTGAATATGGCATTAGATACAAGATTTTGAGAAAAGTAAATATACTATGTAATTACAAATATTTTAAGAGTTAAGATAGTAACAAGTACTAATCATTGAATTGTATATTGACGAAATGTAATATACACCAGGTTGAAAAGATGGATGTCACTAATAAAATAAATCTTACAGTGATAATTATTAATTGAAACTTCTTACACCTACTCAGAACCCAATCTATTTTTACTTTCACAAAATGGCGGACATTTATTGATTTTCCGGCAGCCACTCACCTGACGTGATTTTCAAAAGCTTACCTCTATTACACCGATTTGTACTCAGGAGCGAGGGCTCCAAACGCGCGCGGCGTGACGCGAGGGGCGAGGCCCCAGGGCGGCGCGGGCTCCGGTGCCGCGGGACTCGATGTCCACCGACGCCGCTGTAACCCAACCGACATACTTAACATCTCGGTATTCGCGGCGCGACGAATGCGCGGATTTCGCGAAAATGCGGTCGCGCGACCGGTATATGCCCACGTCAGGCGAACATGCAGCCTTCGGGCTAACGCGACGGCGGCCTCGCGATATAGGCCAACACATACGCATCTGGTCACCTCCATGGCTGCTTCCATCCTTTGTCATTAAATCCTTACGAGATCCAGAATACAAAACATCAATCATACTAAATCCACCTTAATTAATCACAAAACAAAGTTACGAACCAGTATAGAACACGTAAACTTTCACTGAAGTTCGATGCAGAATATTACTCAATAATAATTCCGCGACACACCTTTCTCGAAGCATCGGCCATTTTGATTTGCATTTTGCACTTGAGAAATGAGAATTGTGAAGTCTCAAGTCACTAGTCAGAAGTTTTGTTTTGACAGATCATGAAGGGGAGTTTTTCGATTAAGCTGCGTTTAGTTTCTAGATTGTGCATATATGATTTGGATTTATTCACTTAAAAAAAATAAAATTTTAAAAAGCAGAAGATTAAAATATAATGTGATTTTGATGCAAAACTTTCTCTTAAACCATAATATTTACACAATTTGTTATAAACATGGCAACATTTCTTGTCAGGTTTTTGACAATAGATACCTACTAGAAAAGTAGAAACTAGAAAGATTTAAGATAGTAGTGAAATGTCATTAAACGGTTAACGTTCATTTCAAATTAATATCGAAAAAGTGTTCAAAAAAAGGAGATATAAGATCAATCTAATCAATATTTTGAGTTAATTTATAATTAGCAAATTACTTAAATATCCAGCGAAGAGATAGAAGATGATCAAATCGGTCTTGGATTAGATTTAATCTTCAATTCGTTTAAAGAAAGTACGGAAGAAAGGCAAGTTGTTTTTTTTTATTTGCTTTTATTTTTCATGTTGGTAATAAAACATAGTGTTACCTAACTTGTCTACTTTTTTTTAGAAGATTTATGAAGTTTTGTTTATTATACTCGGTTTTCCTTTTTTTTTATTTCTTTTTGATGCTTAATTGCTTCTTAGATAACGTCTTTTAAAAGTAATCCATTGTGATGTAAACTTAACATAAATAATTATATACATTCAAACAACGAAATCAATTTAATATTATGTTTTATTTATATAAAAATAAGAAACGAATTTTAATAACAAAAAACTCTAAATTTTTATTCTGTTTGAGATTTTCTAAACCTTACAGTAATTGAGGTTCATAATATTAGGAGGACTTACATTAACCAAAATCAAATATTTTTAAAATGCTAAACAAATAGTATTTTTCTGTGAACGTGATGAGTTATGATTCCGATTATTTTTAGTATGCTTCTTATCGTCTTCAGTCTGACAAGCTTCCGCCCTTTTCGTTCAAATTAATATTTGTTTTGTCCCATGATGTCCAAGCAGGTATAATTTTTTCATTCTTAATAATAGCATCAAAAGGTTTGTATATTTATGGAAATATTTAAGACTAGAATGTGTTTAATATTTATTTAATAAAACACTCAGATACTTTCCATCCTCCATACCTCCCACGCCATCTATTTAAATAGAAAGTTATGATACAAGTACAGAAGAACGACAACTGAAGTCTTTATAGTGCATAATATGTATATATACGAGTTACTTAATAGACCATAGACGGACAATAGTTTGACATATATATTTTTATGTAGTGATGTGCCGCAATTTAGATGTCGATATTGTTAAAATAACAAAAAAAAACCGTCAGACGTTTTTAGGTATCGTGTTAAAAGTTTGTTTTTCCGAAACACCTCGAAATTAGTATATTTTTTTAGGGTCTGTCCACGTGAAACTCATAAAATTTCGTCATGTCCGTGCGTTCTTCCGCAGCCTAGCTTTCAAGACTTATTACATATGAGAACATATATATATTAACCACGCCAAGAAATTGTTAGAATATTTTTTTTATATTCTTTTTTCGAGTACCCCATGATGTGAGGTATCGTTAGTAAGGTCTTTAAAAATATGGTGGGTTTGCACAAACCAATCTTTAATGAAGAGATTCGTCTGTGAAATATTAAGCATTAAATTATTTTTTTTGTTAGTTTCAAGTGTCATCATCCCTGCAGCTAAATGGTTGATTCTGGAGGTGTAACTAACTAACTTACATAAAACTAACTTAAAAGGAAAACTATCACGACTGAGTTGGTTTTACATTTTTACGAGTAATGATCTGTTAACTAAATATATATTTTAAACTTATATTGTGAAAGCTGCCTAAATCTTGGATAGGTCTAAATAATGTACTTTAGAAATGTATATAAAAAAAGTCCCCGCGTGTATACGTCTTTTGTGTATCTGTATTTATCCCTTACGGGTAACTACAGAACCCCACATTACGTGACATGACACGCACTTGGCCGGATTATTATTAATATATTGAAATCAACAGATCGTTTGCAGCGAGCAGGTAAAATATAAAACATATATTGAATTCAAAACTATATTTATTTATAAATTGTAAATGTTTCTTTGGTATTATTAACTTTATTACACAATTATATCAATATATTGTATTTGATATCAAAATTCGACTTTAAGTTTCGAAATAATATTCCCACTCGTAAATCACTGTAAGATTTCAATTTAACTCTATTCCATTCATTGAATATTAAATGACATAATTTATAAGACATTAATAATAGTTGTAGTTGCTGGTATTTCCTGTGATGCGGGCCGCTCCTGCGCTGACGGACGCCATCACTTTCTTTACATCTAGGTTAAATGTAACGATGTAACTCTAATCACACACCTTGTTAAAATAAATATTATATCAATATTTCACTTATTTATAATGTATTTTTTGTTGTTTTATATAAGTTCTGTCGTGGTGGATCCTGAATGAAATCAAGTGTCTTTAAAAAAATGGCACTTTAATTATGTATATGAGACATTTTTGATAATTTAAACACGGTAGTAGATTGAAATGAATATAATAAAATTAGCCGAAGGTCACCAACTCTGGACGCCCTGGACGACCTCTACCGGTTTATCAATTAATCGATGTCCATGCGGCCGAGCCGTGCAGGTGTTGCCAGGGAGACTGTCCGTACGATTTGTGTGTATTTCTTGTTTCTATACAAAAATAAGAAAAATAATATATTTGAGGAGTGTTATTATTTGAATATTTTCAATCTCTCATTTATATAATGTTGACTGAGAGATGGATATACCCAATATCCATCTCTTTCCCTCCCTATTTCGTAATCCTTAATCCGTTTCAGGGATAGCAACACATCAAATAAGTAGCTCTCATAATCTATAATACTAAATACACTCATAACTCGTTATTACACACACACAGTCGACGTGTAAGCCGTTACTAAATACATTATCTAACAACAGATTAATAAGGTGCTTTTGATTTTAATTTATCCTTTCGTAAGTGGTCTTTAAACTCGTGTGAAGTAGAAAGTTGTTTGTGAAGTAATAAGAGGCAGCTATTGTATTGTTCTGTTATTTATTAATTGTTTCGTTTACATTTTGATTTTTAAGATGCAGCTTGATGAATGGCAAGATCCTCTGTGCACTGTAGTCTTACAAGAAAGTTGTCTTACAAGATATTTCAACACAAAATATTTTCCCAGCGGTAACGTGTCCAGGGTCTGATTTGGATGTCTGGAAGCCTCAGGGCAAGAAAGGAGTTGATGTCCTCTATTATTATTTTCCAAATTCATCATCCCTCTGCCCTTATCCCACGTTTAGGGTCGGCGCAGTAAGTTATTTTCTTACATACTCTCCTGTTACCCCTCATCTCATCCATCTTTTCTTCGGCCGTTCTCTACCTCTCCATCCCTCCACTACCATACCCAAATTACAATAAAGTATTTTCACTGAAATGTTCGATCAGATTATAAATAGACAGTAAAAGGAAAATTATAATGAAGGCTCTCTGCTATATAGATAACGATATTATCACGTCTGTGCGAGTGTTCTTAGTAAAAATGCAATAAAATGGTTAGGAGGAAAACTAACTTGGTGATTAAAGTTGCTAACTCGTCAAAATTTGGATATTTTTAAATATTTTTCCTCTTTGATATCAGAAAATAATCTTCAATTTTATTTCTACGTCTCTAAGGTTGAAAATCATATGGAAATATTGAATTTAATGTTTCGTTGACATCAGGTATTATAACCTGAGTTTAATTATTTTTATTAATTCTCACATAAAATAATATTTTAAATAAGAAAATTAAAATATCTTAAATAGATAAGATGACACTTTATAAATGTATAATTTATACAATAAATGTATATTTCTTATGAGATCGTCGTAAAATAATATAATAATTCTAAAAATCTGTTTTCTAGACTGAGTATTTTTGGTTTGTCACAGTCAGTTGGACAAACAATTAATATATATATATATAACGGGTGAAGTTGGGATAGATTAAAATAAACACACACATTGACATGTTATTTTTGTTATAAAGAGTGTGCTTAAATAACATTAGTCCGAGTCGATACACCAATATCTGTTATGAGGTGAGGTTATCATCAATATTCAGTACAATTAATGTGTTTATTTAATAACTATCGATACTATAGGTAAAATAAAATAAATGACATTTAAAACATCGATAGAAATAATTGCATATCCCCATGTATCATAGACGAGGAGTTTCTTTAAGGGTTCTTCTTATGTTTGTTATATAGTGTTATTAATATTAAATATTATATATTATTTTTGTGCCCCCGCCCCTCCCCCCCAATGATTTTAATTAATTATCAATAGAAGATATTCATATAATATTTTTGTCACCGTTCCCCGATCACGTAACGTCCTGCTCTGGAATAAGGAAAGAGAAACACGGTCGTTCTGCTCGGGGTCCTGACATAAGATATTCATTTCTCAGTATCTAATAAATCAACTACTATATTTATCTTATCAGACTTGTTAGAAATGCCATTGTACTAAACCATTAATTAATTAACAACCATCCGTCTAGAATAGTTACGTGTTATAAATGTTTTGACATTTGTTTGTTTTTAATTGACATTGACAATAAAAGTATTAAACACGATACGAACCTTCCATTAAACAAAATGTAGGTGTTATTAAAACTATGAGATGCTGTGTGTATTGTGTAATGAAACATAACATAATAATTGTTAATATATATATTAACAATTATTAGATGTCAATCGCCGCTGTGTTAGTATTGCTAGTTTTAACACTTTAATTTTCCCACATATTTTGGTATTTTTTGGTAAAATTTTGTTCGAATAAGATTATTTTTCTCCTGATATATAATAACTTAAATTGGTATCAGTTTAGAATTTTTTAATGGCGGCTGATCTTAACAGTAAAGCAGACCTTAAGAGCTTAAAATAAAACGGAGCCATTACAGACCATTTCCAAAGGGACTCATAAATAATATTAATATGCTCGTAATGGTTAGATAAATCATATTCTTGTATCACGCAACCGGAACGTGCCTCGTATCGAAATAGACGGCCCTAATCCCACGCGTTCCCGCGCCTCACCTGACAGCTGCTAAGCCACAGATAATGAATTACTATCGGAAATGAGATTTTATATTCATGGAGTTATTTATTATTATTATTATTAACTAATATTTTATGTATTTATTGCTTATTTATTTCGTCTTTAATTTCTTAATGAATATTATATTAGCAAAATTTCAAACAAGTCAGTCGTGTCTTTTTGTTTCTAATTGTCATTTGGCGACACTTGTCAAATGATAAAGTTGAACTTGAAATGTGAACAGCTGTTTTATTGCAAAATATTTACTAAACTTTTATCTTATCTTCACGTATTTTTTTAATCATTTACTTGATATGCTTTCCCTCTTCCATAACTCTTTATCACATAATATGTATCGTACATAAAGATTTATAATAATAACATAAAGACTTAGTTGTTTTTCATTTGTTGTAGATACTACATGAAACTTAATTATAATCTGTCAAATATGTAGTGTTTGATAGAATTTAATGAGTGGACGAACAAATAAAACTTTTAAAACCATTCTTTCTCTGTTATAAATTCCTTCATATTTGACTTAGATACTGTTTTATTAAATATTTAAACATACAAGTTGAGTCCGCGGCTTCGTCCGCTCGGAGTATGTCTTTGAAAATAAAGTAACCGAAATAGTAACTGTAACAATTAACAGAATAAGCTACTCTTTAAAAGTCCCGTTGAAATCGATTTATCCGTTTTAGAAGTTAGACGGAACAAACAGACAGACAGAAAACAAATAAAATGAAGTCAGTGCTGTGTATTATTAGAAATATTAGTATATTTTGATAAACGTTCGCGAAGTTCAGGAACATTTCGTCTTCATTCATTTGGAGTCACGCAACATGTTTCCATCTCACAAGAAGCAGCGCATCTCTTCAATGAACATAGCAATTTACATTATTTATGTGTTTTTATCAAAATAACCCTTTAATACTAAAATGAAGAATGTATTTTTATATTTTCAGTTACATTGAAGTAGGAAGGAAGGTATTAACAAAAAACACACATACCTACAATATTAATTGTGTTTATTACACGACATCAAGAGGGTGTGTTTGTTGGCACACACGTACAGACCCAGATATATATATATATATATATATATATATATATATATATATATATATATATATATATATATATATATATATATATATATATACATGTATATGTGTGTGTAAATAAACTTAGTAAGAAAGTGTATCTTGTCGTCGGGTTGTTTATCTCGGGTCAATATATTTGTGTTTCAAGTGAACGCTTAATTTATCATAATTACTAATTAAACTACATGTCTGACCTGCGATTGATTGACGGCCGAGATTAATAATCGATCTTCAATCCGATCTTCAAATAAGATGGCTACGAAACATTTGATGAAATAAGTAACAAAAATGGGATCAGGATTAATTACTAATAAAGTTAGTAAAGATGCTAAATTAGAATTAATTGTGAACAAATAATTAAATCTACTATAGTACTTTGTTGTAAATCCCACCCATCTTGGAAGTATCATCAAAATCTGTTCAATAGTATTTTTGCCATGATTACATAAATATATAATATATACTTGACAAACAAATATTTAGAGACGAATACTCATAAAAAATTCTCGAGAATGAGATTTAACAGCCTGCCTCTAATTAATATACAAATCAATTAATTTGTTGTCAAATTCCGTGGATCGGTCCTTCCTGATTGGTCGATGGAAAGCTTGGATGGATGGATGGATGGTCAACAACCGATCGCCACTCTTGTTAAAGCTGTCATATATTTTAAATTCAATCATTCTTCTAAAAACAGTTACTTCATGTGTAAAAGGAATTATATATATGATCATTATCTCGCCTCTTATCACAATTCTATTTTAAGAACAGACACGCCACAGACGGACGGTGAGACAGACTGTTAGTGTTGCCTTCACAAGAAATTACCCAATTTTTGTGTAGTTTAAACCAAGTGCAAAATTAAGTATTGTTTAATTAGTAGGTGAATAGAGTTAAATAAAAACCATTATTATTATTTATAGAAATGATTTAGACGTATTTTCTGACAGAGTGAGTTTGTAAAAGTCAAATGTGTTTTTGTTTCGCACTAAACGGATTTTGATGAAATTTGTTGCTTTTATAACATAATTTCAAGTCAACATGATAAGAATTATCTAAAATTTCGTATTGAATTATTTTCACGACATAAACTGGTTAGGAGAATAAAATTAGAAATGTACCTTTTTTATAGTGTTAAGATTATTATAGCTTATAATTCTAAGGAGGCGAAAGCAAGTGGAACCGCGTGTAAAGTTAGTATTAAATTATAAACGCTGATTGTATTTGTAGTTATAGTTGAAAAGTCATGCGATACGAAGAAAACGCCGACCACAGTTATGTTTAACTCGATACGCGACCGTCCGACGCCGCCGTTATGTATCAGTAACTAGTAACTACTGGCGACCTTCGCTCCTCCGGGACACACTTGCACAGCTAATACTATTATTTATTTATTTTATTTATCTTCACGCCATATCCCTTGCGGGGTAGCCAGAGACGACGGAGCGCCAAACGCTACGGTCCCTGCATACCTCTTTCGCCTCGGCCACAGACATAAACCTCTTCATGCATGCCCAAATATAGGTTATTGTTGCTAATACTAAGTTATTGTTAAATTAAAATAACGCCATATACAATATATAGCCATATAAGTAGTTCTCACTATTCACTACTCCCCGACTCATTGAAGTCAGCGCAGCTCGTCCTTCTTCAATATTAATTGTTCAACTTATAGTAATATCATATTACTTACTGTGTTTTTAATAAACAAAAATTTCTAGAAAGTAGCGAGCGACATGTTTATTACTTTATACGAAAGTAAACCTTTTGTTCTAAACATAGGGCTTATTTTCAAGTGTAACACCAAGCATTGCACTGATAAAGCAAAATGTAGTTTGTGCTGCAATTGGCGCGTGAATGCTTATTACGGGCGCCATTTTTATTAAGATATATTGAAATCAAATAATATGTAACTATAGTTTACGATGCCATCCTCTTATTCAATTTGTTCCAATATTTATCCCATTTTTAGGGTTCCGTTGTCCACTATGAACCCTCATACTCTTATTTTCGTCCTGTTTGTCCATCCGCAGTCTAACCCTACTCTAGTACTAGAAACCTGTGCAATTTTTTATTAGATCAAGTTTCAGTCCTGACAGTTAAATAGTTATTTCGTGAGGTGTGATAAATTAACGATATTAGTACGTATAATAAATTTAAAAAGGAAAACTATTACAACGAAGTAGGCTTTACAAGTTTAAGAGTCATTACTCTTATATATAATATAATAAAGTCAAAGCACCATCCCTAAATAATCTAAAATGGCGCCACTCGCTCGATAAGAAATGCTTAAACAACAAACACTCAAGGTCATAACTCACAGGCGACTTTCTTTTAGATTATGCTTCATGTAAATATAAATATTCATTAATAAGCGTCTTTAATATCAAATAAAGCTAATAACCAATCGATTGTGTGAAGGTCAAAGGCCGATCGACATAATTACCAAAAAATAAAATAATAACATAAGCATGCTCGCGGCACGCCGTCCTCATGAGCGTTATCACACTAGTAATAAGTAATTATTAATTATTTCCGTAACAGATAATACTAGCTGTGAATTGTGAATATTCCTTGAAATATTTATTGAGCGAAGCGAGCGGAGCGCTCTACTGGAGACTTTTTCACATTCTTTGTCACGAATTGGCTCGATAACTACTTCATGGAAAATTATGAAATTTTGCAATAAAAAAGACACACATTAGGTGATGGTTTAAAAAAATTGAAAAATGTCATGTCGTTGAGGAATAATCGTCAAAAAAACTGATATCCCATTGAAGGCAATGGGAAACGATGAGTCATTACACTGGGCTCGCTTTGCTCAATATGCAAACGGCACCCGAGATTTCACGATCGCAGCGAGTCGAAATCAAGGGTCTGTTGGCACCCTTAGTATTTATTAAGTTAGAGGAATAATTTAACTATACTAAAGTTCGGCCTTGAGTCTCAAATATGCTTCATAGTATTTTATTTACTACTAAAAGTGTCTGTAAAATTCTGCTACACAAATGTTAGGACAAACACGCAGTTCTAGTTTAAATATGATGATGGCGTAATGACATAGATAAGGTAAGACTGCAGAGGTCAGGAGAGAAAACAGCACTATTTATATAACGAGGGTTATCAGAACGATCTACACTTTTACACGAGTAGACCCGGAGCTATATATATATTGTATTAATATATTTTTAATAACTTTTAGACCTTATGTTAGTTTTGGTCCCCTTTCCCAGGCCTCCTATTCGCTTCTGCTTCGTAACCGCCCAGCTATCTGGGTGTATTATAGAAAATATATATTGTTTTTACAAAAAAATATCAACCTGGAAGGAAACCCCTTTGAAAAAACTAACTCGATATCTCGCATCTCGGTAAAATATTTATATATTTATAAATTAAATATTTATTACTGAAGCTTAGGTATTGTGAACTGGTTTGTTTTACGGGTGTGAGGTTTGGAGACGAGGTTTGAGGGTTGTCAGAGGTGAGTCGACTGATAGGACTCCGACTGGTTACCACGACTAAATTTTATCTATAAATTATCTTTTATCTTACTATTTGGCCACTACTTACTTATTAATTGAATATAAAAACGCAATTCAATCGGATCGAAGCGTAAAGTAGAGATCTGTTTTCATTACGAACCCAAATTTTAGAAATATTCGACCGAAACAATTGTCTGATATATGTTTCATAGTTTTTAACGTAAACACAACACATCAAATGTAATATCTCTTGTTGTTGCGAAGCCATCCATCAGTCTTCACAGTGACGGTCCATCTCAGTAACAGAAGGTGTCGGTGCTTAGTTCGTTAGACTAAACTAAAATGGCGTCGTGGGGACGATCTATGAAGAACCTGGATTAAAGTATAAAGATTATTTTCATATTTTTTAAATACATTATTATATTAATTATAATATAACATAGAATGTCAATTCACATACACGTCAAATGTTACATGTATTTTCTTTCACATAAATATATAATTTAATTTATTCAGAACGAAGTAACCGGCTTGTTTTTCAATGTGGAACTTCTTTCGGTCTTTTACATCGGGTGAATGTTACTGAAACTACAGGGAGGGGTCCGAAAAGAATTGATAGAAGACCTCGCAATCACTATGCAGTGCTATTGCTGTTGTGTGTGTGTGTATTGCTATTGTGGCACTAACAAGTGATATGACCTCTTACTATTTGGTCTCTCGACGTTGCTTCGTAAAGTAATCGTTTAAGATTAATACTTATAAAGAAAAATACATTTATGAAGAAGTGTCTATTTAGTTTGTTAGGATTTGCCTTCTAAAGATTTTTCGTGCCGGCTCTCAGAATTTTTGTTAGTTAAGGTGATTTAACACAAACTATTGGTTCAGAGAGTGCTAATACAATGCATAAATACATTTTCAAGTGTTCTGACGGCGGGAAATGTTGAATATAAAACTATTGAAGAGTAACAGTAACAGTAACAGTAACACGAGTACACTCGTTGTGAATGCGCACAATATTAGGCAGTGTGTACATGTTTGGTAAAATGGTTACTGGAAGTGTTTTATATATAGAAATTTATTTTAATAAAATAATTTTATATTGAGATTATGTTAATAAAAGAATATTTTTATTTCCCATACCTATCTTTAAATGAAGATTACAATATCTTATAATATGTTACAAAAAGATTTAAAAGCAAGTGCTGTTATAGATGTTTCTGATGTGACCTGTTATCAACTCATGTGTAATAAGCCTTATGAGTTACGCTGGTATATTTTTTGTCGCTTTCCAACAATAATGAAATAATTAAGCGATAAATCAGTGTTGTGCGTTCTGTAGTGTTGTGTTGTGTAAGGAATACGAGCTTCATATGTGCACGAGAGCTGAGCGCTGTCTGGAATAAATTATATTGGTTTTATAATCTATGTCTGAGTAATAAAGAAAAATAAAGGCGGTTTAGTTGTAGAAAGTTAAAAATATTAATTTAACAATAGTTCAACGGCAGGCCCCCGGCTACGCAGTTTTTAGGGGCTCCTATAAAAAAATATATATAAATAAAATATAAATATATAAAAAATCCTGTGACAAAGAAAGATATAGACAGACGTATTTTAATGTTCACACCTTTATTATATATATCGTGATACATTTCACGCACGAGTTAAAACAAAATGGCAAGTTTAGAAATATTGCGATATATTAATAAATGCGGTATAATTTATATATGTATAGATAAAAGTAGATAAAACTATCCACTTAATCTAGAAAACGTATTAAATGCAACCTTGACACTGCTTTAAATTTGGAATGTGAGATAGCGGAAGGTCGTTGACCTGGTGATTGTATTATCAATTTCGGCGCTGTCACCAAGCACACGTATATCTAAATTTAGATAATCATATGTTGGAGTAAATAAGTACGAATAATGGACTCGGTGTCATTGAAGCAGGCAGTGACGTGCGCGAACACTCCGTACTCAGCAAACACATTATTTAACCATACATTGTATCGGCTAATGAAGTCATTTCTGTTTTTAGTTTAACACCAAATATATATCGTATTTTTTTCTGTACTTGCTCATTGATTGAGCCTTATCTTAAAACGTGGTACTGCACGTGGACGTATACATATAAATAATATTACAATAAAAATAATTAATATAAATAAAATCCCACAACTTCAATGGCGCCCCGCTCCTGTAACTCGAACTGTCGGATCCCTTATCACAAGTAATTAGTTATTACCGTGTTGTTTATAAGCACTAACTAATTAATTTATTGATCTAATTGATTGCATCATATTTTAATAAAATAAAGATAATATTATATTATTTTCCTTGTTTCGCATCGATAATTTTATAATCTTTCTGTAACAGTCAAAATTATCAATAATCAGAATAAATACGGTGCAGGTCTCCGCTGC
The DNA here is from genome assembly GCA_918358865.1 of Melinaea marsaeus rileyi. NCBI lineage: Eukaryota > Metazoa > Arthropoda > Insecta > Lepidoptera > Nymphalidae > Melinaea > Melinaea marsaeus. The sequence goes on along the minus strand of OU911083.1, from coordinate 45,043,971 downwards.
GTGATAGATATCTTAATATTAAGTATAATTCATCAATATCTTCAGACACAACCTAGTTTATTATACATTTTACAATATTCAAATGTCAATGCGTATTATCTGATGCACATTTCAAAGATATCTTTACATTTTTCGTTTGTTCGTTCACAGTTCACACGTTTTGGTAGCACATTATGGTAGCGGTTTCTGAGTCAAATTATAGTGTACGTATCATTTAGTATTTTAATGCACACTATTATTTATATATATCTTATATATAAACAGATGATGTAAAACAGTATATTATTGCTTGAGCGTGGGGAAAGCGTGCAAAATAGTTATCAGTTAATAATAAAAATACATATAATTGTTACACAAGTAGATATAAACAAATTTATTCTGTGTAATGTCTTACACATGTCAAGTTAGTCTCAAAATGGCCGCCGATGTCTATTAAAACCACAACTACGGTGACATTGTTGTAAGATGGCGTGACCGCTTGGCGGCGTGACAAATGTCGTAAAATATATGCATGTTATCTCGACTGTTCTCACATTTCTTTGGAATAAGAATTTAACATATTAATTAGTTAGCTTCCTCACATATTCTCCTTGAGTATTAAAATAAAGACATAAAATGTACAAATGCCCATAAATTTATTATATTTGTCAAGCAATACCTGTTCTGTTTTTCATGTAAGTTGGTATCTTATAAAATCAAAGTTGGTATCTTATAAAAGTATGCAATGTGTTATGCTGCAATAAAACTCAGTTTAAAGTTTATGCTCTTGTCAATAATTTAATAAAATATTAATAACTATTGTTCACGTATGTGACGTGTGACACGCCATTAATGAGGTACGCTTATATTATGATTTGATTAATAAAAATTTAGAAGAAAATTACAACTCGTATTCAAATAAAATTGTCAAAATGTAAAATTTATTCTGAAGTCATTTTTTGTTATAGTTATTGGCAAGTAATAAAATGATTTCATGTAAAAATATAATCCATAATTCATTCATTATTCAGTTCATTCATTCAGTTGAAGTACTTTGGTGACTAACTAATGTGGATACTGAATTATAATCTATTTTTATTTAACGCGACTGCCGGTCATTTAGTAAACCACTGCTAAATACTTTCAAATTATTATACAATACTCCGAGCATAATTAAAAATACAAGGGAAAATGTTCGCAAACGGCAAATATTTGATTATGTAAATTAAAAATATTCCACAGACGTACATAAAACGGCATTTACAATAATGCATTAAACGTTCGAAGCACAAATAGGAGGATCACGCGCGGCCGGCGGCGGCGGGAGTGCTAGCGGCGTGCGCGAAGGGTCGCCATGACGCGCCCGCAACACGGAATAATATTATTATTATTTTATTAGTTTATTATTTTGTCATGTGTTCTCTACACATGTTTAATATTTTAATGTAAAATATCGCATTTCTGTTGTTTCTCCTTTATTAAGACTCGTTTTAATTATTTAATATTTCAAATAATTTGTTTATTTTTAATGTTGTCAACTAATATCAAAAGTTTTATTGTTATTATCGTGTGTTTTGTAATGTTTTAAAAATAATATATTACATTGTGACAAAATCTTTATTTCTTATCAGTACTTACATAATGAAAGCGCAGTTGCTTTTGAAGATAAGAATCACAGAGCGGGGAATAATTTTTATTGCTTAGATATAGAACAATTAATTGAATAACCTTCATATATTGCATTAATAATAACCTTATCTGTTTGTTAAATATACATAGGTGGCACCACATCAAAATAACTTAGGATTCCCTGGACAACATTCGCGCACAGATAACACTTACAGATTACGGCTCTGCCAATGACCCCGTCATGAAAATGTTTATATGAAAATCATCAAGTTAAATCGTGACATATAGCCCTGGCTTACATTACTTATTACTTCGTAATTTATTGAAAAAAAAACATTTTCATATTTTGATATTTTCCAATATTATATTGATTTAAGATTAACATAAATGACAATTTGTAACTATTGCATTTTATATTGGTCTCCATGAAATACCTTATTATTTTATTGGGATTATGTTTACCTTGTAGCGTTACTTGCCGGTATTGTAAAGTATATATTATTGACAATTTAACACTTTTAGATATAGCTTTTATACAGTATATACTATAAAATATCAACACATTATTGTAAGGAGTATGCTTAAACTTATAAAAATATTGTGTTTACCCCAACCTACTTCATTTCCACAATCCTTATCAAAATAGTATTTTATAATATATGGATACACTACTAGAATTGATATATCGATGCGTGGCCGGCGCTTGCGCATCTATAAAAGTGAGCGGAGTGTGTGATTCCGTTTAGTTCATCGCCACGCGCGACCATAAACACTCGTATTTTTCGTTACAGAGTCGCGATGTGCGCTGCGATAGACATGCTCGCGTCTGAGCAAATGTTTTACGGGCACAGTCCTCCGGCAGGTTTCCTAACAGACTACACGTCACAAGTAAGGAGACCATCGAAACTGACATCGAGAGGGTATTCGGCACCGTGTCTGGCGCTCCTCAAACCCGTGCAGCTCTCATTGAAATCCGCCCAAAGGTCCTGCATCAGAATACCTACAGATAAAAAGAAAAAACGAGTCGTTTTCGCCGACGACAGGGGGTACGCACTGGAACAGGTGAAGTTTATGACGGAGCCGTCGCACGTACCCCCGTATTGGGCGTTGAAAATTATCTCCAGTCCGCCGGTAGAAAGAAAGCAATCCCCAAAAAGTGTCGTGGATATATGGGAACCGAGGTTCCCCCAACCGGCGTCCAATTATTTAGAATTTAGACGTTGTATTACCGAAAATTGTGTTTGTTTAGAGAACGTTATAATCAAACAAGCCGAGTGTGCAGTGGACGGCACTGTTAAGGTTAAGAATATAGATTTTAATAAAGAAGTATTTGTGAGGTCGACTTTAGACGGCTGGAGGACGCACGAGGATACGTCCTGTGAGTTCGTTGAGTCCGGACCGCTAAGTCAAAATGGTGTTTCTACTTACGACACTTTTGGCTTCCGGTTGCAGCTACCTATCCATTCCAGACGGCTTGACTTCTGTGTGAGCTTCAGGTGCAAGGGAAACGAATATTGGGACAATAATAGCGGTGAAAATTATACCATAGAAAAGTCATCAGTTAGAAAAATGCCGGCGATCGCGTGTGCCAGAATTAATTATGGAAATTCTTGGACGGACAGAGCCAGCCACAACGGCAACACGCCGTACTGGTGAAAGGTGTTAAAAATAGAATCTGTGTCTATCTTTGGTTTGTTCCATTGTGATTTTGTGCCATACTGTGCCTCGAGAGGATGGAGACGGGTGTCTTAGAGACTGGTTTTGGTAATGTTTTATGTTGCTCATTTAGTCGGTACTAGGAAGATCAGCGAGTTGATTTGTTACGCCCTCAAATGATCTTTACAGAGTAGTAGTAGTAGATTAGGTGATTTTACGATAAAAATTAGAATTGGTGAGATGAATGATCTCAGACAGTCCTCTGAAGTTAAAATTAAGTACTGTGAACGGTAGCTTTCTATTTTCATTAAGAATATTATTGAGAGTTCCTTGCCTATTTTTTTATAATTAAATATATTAATTTATTAAATATTTTTAAGAGTTTTATGAGTTATACATTTAACTGATTTAAATAATTTAATAAACGTTTATTATTTTATTATCTAATTATTTATTAAATTTATTGCATATTTTAAGAGTTGTTTGAAGTTACTTAGCGAGTAATTAGCGAACATCAGACACACAAATAAATAAAAGATAACGGCTGTCACATTAATGATATCAATAAACAGGAACAATACTTCCCGCTTATTTGTTAATATATATATAAATAAAGTTATACTATATGTGGGTGTATGTAAGTAACATATTATATATTCTATAATTATTAGATGTTAAAAATAATTGAATAATTAAAGTCATTCAAAGGTCGAACGGAAGTATAAGTAGTACGCCTTGATTTAAATCTCATACAATGTCACTTCATGGTCAACCTACTTTGTAAGGGCCCCAACAGAGCGACAACTCTTACTGCTGCTGCACTGAGCACAACATAAATACCTTTGGGAAGCGATTGTTAGTGAAAATCGTAATAGAAATCCCCTTATTCGTTTTAGAAGTGAAACTCGAAATATAATTGTCACATATTTCATTAATAAATATCAATATTGTTGTAAACTTCAAAATGGCTTTTGTCAATGACATTCCATTATATAAAAACTAAAATGGCCACCATAACAATATATCTGTTCTGATTTTAAGTCGAGTGAGGTTCATAAAACGAAACTTAATTTTCGTATCGATTATTATTTAGAAATTTAGTTTATGAGAAAATATTATTGTTCAATCGTTACGTCTTGAGAATATTTATTTAAAAAATGTTTGTGTTATAATAAAACGAAAGTTCGGTTATCTGTACATAAATGTTGCCATGACTGAAACTGTTTACTTAAAATAGGCGGTTTTTTAATTATTATGTATTTTTATCTTATTTAATATAATTAATTGTCAAATAAATATCGATTGTGAGGTTAATTCTATGAGCATGTCGATTTTTTTTATTTTTGTATAATTTATTACTTTATATTAAAATAAAGAACCAAATGAATTAAAAATCATATATAATTTTGTAAAGCAAAGTTTTAATATGATTTCGGAGATTAGAATCTCATATTCCTACTAAACAAAATACAGCTAAATAAATATAATAAAAAAACATAATGTTTTACAAATAGGAAATTGATTATCTGTATTTTGTTGCCATTGTAATAAAATAACGACTAAAATCGGGAGAAATGGGTGTATTTATATTGTAATTAGTGTAATTCATTGTATGCATAATCCAAAAGAACTGATTATTGTTAGATGTAATATTTTTATATGTTAATAAATGATTATGACTATTTGTGGTAAATTTAATTTATTATTAAAATAACGTTTTTTATTAGACACCTTTCACAACAAGGAATCATCATATTTGTTAATTTTTTACATTGAAAATATTATTTGATAGTAATTTTACATAATTGAATATTTCGCCTGGAAACTTATGTTTTTTCTATATTCTATATCAAAATGGATATTTTTAAATCGTGTAATATAGATAATTAATTTTTAACTGATGTCAAGATAATTAAAGGTAAGATAATCTAGCTCGTGCTCGTGCCAGCGCGCGGCCGTTATCGTCATGTTAATAATTACGATAAGTGACACAAATCTGTTTCTTTGCATCTCATTTGTTATTTCTTTAATGGATTTCAAAATACATAACATATATCTATAGTCTTTGTAGCTGCTAAAGCTATTATAGCTCAATTTAAATTTCAAATATTTCAAAGGAAATACACCTTTAATCTATTAGTGAACATTCCATTGTAAATCACATAAATTATTGGACTTAATTTATCTGTCGTATAGTCGTATTATGTGTAAGAAAAAGTCTATACTAAAAATTAACCTACGCAATTAATTAATTAATTATTATATGTATTTCGTGATATAGTAGCCTATAGCCTATAAACAGGGCCAGTTAATAAATCTTATCAGAATCTAAAGTAACGGTTGTTTCCTTACCTTGTAAGATTAGTTAAGAGGAAACTGGTAACACGGGTTTGATTTTCTCATTGAGTGGTTAGACCACTGATTGTTAGGTTGGCTCGCTTAAATTATAATAGTTAAAAGAAAAGAAAATATTTTGATTTTAATGATGTTTAAAATAGAGTTTTCTGCTTACAAAGAGAATGCTCAGTTTTTTTTCATAGCTGGCACAATACAAAAAAAATAGTTTAGAACATAATTATTTTTATTTTAAATTCGTGAAAAGATTTTTTATATATTACATTCACTTAAGTTATAAATGTAAATGACATTTTATAATTATATCAATTATATTTGTTGTTTCTAATTATTAGAAGAGAAATGATTGTATATGGAATATTGCTTGGCAACATTGAATATTTATTGTAGAAGGTAGAAATCAATAACCAATGAAATTGTTTGACAGTGTCAAAATAAACATAGACATTTTAAAATAGCAAAATTTAAAATAATAAAAAAGTGACAGTAGATTAGATAAAAATAATAATGAAAGCTCCCATTACGTACACGGCCCGGGAATATACGAATATGTTACTATGTTACGGCGCGGCGAACTGTATAACTTCAAGAGCGAAGGCCATATATCGAGCGAAATATCCAAACAATCATGTACCACCTCTGTCGATGTTTGTTAAAACATTCCAACGCATCCTGGAGAATGAACCCATTCGGCCGAACAGCAGAGTTAAGGTTAGAGACGTGATTGACTCCAAAGTACTGGCGGGAAAAATAAAGAAGATGCCAAGGAAGGAACATCACGCCTTCTACTGTAGGTGGTTGGTGATAAATTTGGGACGTAGATTCATGCAGCCAAGACTAACGGAGCACCAGTACGCGAGCACTCCAGACGTAATTGCAGCATTTGTGAGACTGAAATCCAAATGCCAGCAGGACAAAACTTTCCTGATCATTATTTACATGAAGATTTTAAAAACTGTCCTGTCCTGCGTCCGAGAAGAACCAGAATTCTACGACACCCGTTTCAATTAAAGCGAATGTATTTCCATATTTAATATGTACTTACTATTTATTCTTGACTGAAAGCTGTAGATATAAGATGTAACCTATACCAAAGTTTAATTAAATTATGTAGATTGTATTTAAGTTTTTTAATTTAAAATTCTGAAATGAAATAAAAATATGGCTATGGCAATTTCTTTTCCTTGGCATAAATTTATTCTGAATTTAAATTTTATATGTATCATTTTAAAACATTTTTCCAGAAGAGCGACAAGTGAATTGTTGGCACATAATTTTTTCTACTAAAAATAAAAAACAAAAATATAATTCCAACTTATTTGTTAAAAAATAACTAAATCCTACAAGTACAAGTTACAAGAGAGAATGTATTGAAATTTATGCAATTCTACATTTACAAGTGTGTAGTTATTTGGTAATATTGTATGAAATAAACAATTAAAAACAATACATTTCCCAAAGCACAAATATAAGTTATAATATTTTATAAGTGTTTGTAGCTGTGTTATCCGATGTTGATGTTAATTTTAAAACTTATCTTTATTAGTAGCATTGTGCTGAATGAGACGGTGGTGATACACCAAATTGATAATTATTATGTATTAAATGTTTTCATGTATTAAAATTTAAACAGTATTGTCTTTAATGGGTGAAAGAGAAAAAATAAAAATATTTTTATTGAAGAACTCTTACTTTTCAAAACTCTTAAGAATTCTGTAATAATAATATGTTTTAATTTTCACATCTTGCAGCTAAGTGATATTTTTTTTTGAAGATGCTAATGAAGAGCTTAGTTAAAATACATTTTTTTAATTACATGGTAGTGAAGAGGATCAAAAACATTAGATAACTAAACTTAATTATCAACCTATTATTTTTCGAGAATTACATAAAATATATGTGTGTAAATAATCTTTACAGTTACTTTGCGCTTATAATATTATGAGACAGTATAATTCAGTTGAGCTAAAAAAATTGTTGCTAAAAAAGAAAGTACTGAGGTAATGTTTGCTAATTTTTAAATGAAATTAATATTGAGGATAAGTATGTATTAAAAATTACGTACAATAATAAAATACATCATATTTTTTATTAGACCTCCGGCAATAAAATTCAAAACCACATTTAATTTCGTGTATCAAATGTTGCAGAACGCGTCTATTAAAGGAGGAAAAGAAAGACAAATCACAGTAAATAAATGTATTCATTTACAAAATATAACTCCATCGATTTGCATACAAATAAATATATATTAGAGATTCATAACAGACAAAGCACATCATTGGGGTACAAACATTTTAGACCATAGATATAGATATACCACAAAATATACATAGATATTAGTCATTGAGAGATGCAGATTAGATTACTTTATTAAACATTGTGAATTAAACAAAAGTATCAACTTCAATAAAAATATAATATTATCCAGTTACTTAACACGTAATCTTTGATTTGAAGATATATAGGCAGCAATTTATTTATTCTATTTCTATTGTCTTTTTACAGAAAGTAACTAAAAATATAATATTTATGTAAATGTCGATAAGTTGGCGAGAATAGTGGCGCAAAAGCAAAATTATTATTATTTACAAATTCACGAAATCACGATTGGCATTATTTAAAAATGTCAAACATGTTTCAACGAATATGTATCGCCATTTTATTTAATAACATCTATATGAATTATTATTTTTTAACTTGACAGTGGCGACAGAAGAATACATAAATAAAAATACGCTAAAATAATTAACTAAGAAACAACGAAAAAATATATATGCAAATAATTCAATAAAATTAAATTATTCTTTAAATATACATAACTTTGAAGTAATAAAATAAATAGGTTTTATTTTTTCTTAAATTTAAGAGGTTAGTATAAAATCTGTAGATAATTTATTGTTAATATAAATTCAACTTGCTATAAATATGTTTTATATATTAATTTAAAACACTAATACTTTTCTATATTTTCTATTATTACATTATTAAACACTAAATACAATAATTATTAAAAATCTCACTATTTGCTCTCGAAAGTGACGAGAAGTTTATTTTTTTATAATTTGTCTTGTTTAAGTTTTTAAACGACTTTTTTACCATATGTCGTTACGTGAAAATATTGATTGTTAAAAAGAAAAAAATGTTAAAGTATATTTTTCCACTACTGCATTTGAAGTTTTTTATTGTAAAGATATTTCTTTTTATTTTAAAATGATTTAAATATCAATTATCTTTTATAGATATGTTGTATGATTTGATTTTTTTAAAGATATGAAGATAAGTGGTCCGATGTATGTTATAATTTAAAACAACTGTGATGCGACAAAATATGTCTTTCTAATAGAGTTGGCACTGAAAAATTATTAACCTTATCTTCTTTAAAAACAACTGAGCAGTATTTACAATACCAAGTATTGTGAATTTAAAGCTTGATACAATAGTTATTAGCGTTGGAAAGATAGAAAAGGTTTACATACATGCATACAGGTTTACCATTTGTAAATAATATTTTGTTGTAGAAATAATGTCACTGTAATATTAATCTGACATTTTAGGTCTGGTACTATATTCATTTTTAAAATCAGGGTTAGTTTTTTTTGTCTTATTAATATGTATAATATTAATAATAATAATTTATTCCTCCGAACCTCCAATTAAACTCTCGGTTTTTTCCATATCTCGTTCGGTTTTGTCATTGTCTTCCAGAAGATCTTCAACGTCGTCCAGGCTGGCTTGACCCACCTTGTATTCTGCACTTTTAACGGCTTCTACTTTCGGACTTTTGATCTTTTCAAGCTCTTCCATACTCTCGTCAATAATTTCTAAACGGGATCGGGAGAAAAAGCGATGCAATGATTCCAATTTATCCAAAGCTCGATCGTTTCTTTCTGAGCTGGAGGACAGTGTCGTGTTGTCTGTCATGCACGCAGAGTCCATCCTCTTTGACCATTCCGATATTGAATCTGATATTTCAGTCGTTGACGTAGATTTGTCCACCCTAAGTACTCTCGGCTTAATAATCATGCTGGGTGGTAGTTCAGGTATATTTCGTAAATCCACAAGACTTATCGACTTTTGGCTTGGACTCAAATCAAATTCCCTGCTGTATTCTTCTGTGGATGGTCCTGAACTGTCGTCAAATTGATAATTACGTACTTTTTCTTCTATATATTTGATTAATTCTTCAGCACATTCTCGTACAAGACTTATTCTATCTCTGTCTAAACCTCTAGAGGATGGTTCATCCTCCTCCATGATGTCTGATAGTTCGACGCTAAAAGGCATACTGTATTGCACTTGCGGTGGTTTCGTATATGTGTTGAAATTTTCCATATCCTCTTGTTCACTCATCGTATCGTCTTCAAACATCATATTCAATTCACAGACACGCAGAACAGCTTCTTCGAATATACCTTCCAGATCAGATTTAATATAGCTTAAATCTATCACCGTTTCGGAAATCCTTCTCGGTCTTTCTTCAGTATCTATAACAGTATCTTGAGTGTGTGTTAGCGTGGAGTCCGACTTTGTTTTACTTATATCGCTGAACGTTTCAAACTTACTGATTGTCATGTCTGATTTTGATTTCTCTGATAAGGACGGCGTCACGGACAAACTCTTCGGAGTTTCTTTTTCTTTGACGCCGTAATCGTCCATGTATTTCAAAAGCATCTCAACCAACGTTTCATTTCCTTCATCTCCCGGTGTTTCATCAATAAACGTCAAATTCTTGACATTAACGTTAGATTCGGATAAGCTTATTCCTTTCGTATTTATTTCAATCACCGGTTTTTCATATTTCCTGTCATCCGAACCAAACAGGAATTCCATGAGAGTTATCTTCTTGTCCTCTTTCTCATCTTTTTCAACACAACCTGATGTCGCTAGAAATTCTATTAATGTTTCCATCTTTTCTTCCAACTCTGTGTTAACTTTAGTTGGCACATATGCACTAACCTCTTCAGGACTGGCACTTTTGAAGCAACTTCCACCACTGCTTTTTCTCTCTTCTTTTTGGCTTTTGACAATTGTGAAAAAAAAGTCTATTAAATTCGCAATTCGTCGTTCTGTACCGTCTTCTTCATCCGAGCTCAAGTCAGACTCCTCTTTTACCAGGGGACACCGTTTTTCTTCAAATTTCTTGGAGAACACGGTCTCTTGGATTACTTGGAAGAGATCCCTCGCCAATTTTGCCGGTGACTTAGTTTCTACGGGGTCGATAGTGTGCGGGGTGGACCGCCGTCTTTCCCTGTCGATTCTAAAGAAGTCCCACAAAGAACCTAGGTCTGAAGAGAGAGAAGCCCTGTGGTTCGCCAGGCTCGTGCCAAGCCGGCGGAAGACCTGCATAGATATATATTTCCTTTAAATAAACCAACCATTTTATGATAAGTGCTGATATAAATATACTAGAGGTAACTAGAAACCTATCTTTAAGAAAAAAAGTGTTCGAATCACAGTTTCACTGCTAATATTTATAAAGACTTTGAATTGATAAATATAATAGACGAAGAAAGGCAAATAGGAAAGGGGTAAATTGTATCGTGTCGGTTTTTTTCTGTAGAATAATGCAACTACTGCAAGTGACGTTGAAAAGGAAATCATAACATGTAAAATTAATCCACCTGCCACACTCAGGAGCGCCAGGCCCGTAGTTTCCGGAGCGACACCCTCTTGAAGCGAGCCACCTGCGCCGCCAGCGCCTCCGCCCCCAGGGAGCCCCCCGCCTCGCCCTCCGACTGCACCTGCACACAAATATGGCTTACTTATTTAAAAATAAAATTGCTATGTTTTAGTCTGCGTCACGCTCGGATGTCAAATCAATTCCGGGGTCTTATATAATACACTTACATCTCTTGAACCCGATCGTCTCTGCGTGTAAGCCCTTATGTCTTTGTCCGAGTGACCCTTAGCGCGGCCTATTCCCTTACCCAGAGGGGCCGAGGACACTCTCCTGTGAATAAGAATGTAATTCAAAATATTTAGAATACGTTACCCCTTATAAAAGTTGGTTATAGGTATAGGCAATATTTGAACTCACTCCATATACATCAATTTACTTCTTGCATTTGTACAGATATATTAAAAATTGTAATGATAATGAAATAGTCTCTGTACCTGCAATGCGTGGGGTCGCTGTAGGCAGTCTGGACGGGCGTCTTGCCTTCACTGACGTTCTCGTTTGACAAGATGCCTCCCAACGGAAAACCACCTGCACCTACAAATTATTATATATATTACATCTATATAGATCATAACTACATTAAAGTCAATATTATTTTGAAAGAGCAATTTTTATCTACTTTTATTAACCTCTGACGATAAGCGAAGGATATTGTAACTTTAAGAGATGTATAGAAACGGTAACCTCAAGATTAACATTAAGATCCAGTTATCGGTCAATGATATTATACAAAAGTGTTTGATATTCAAACCATTGTAATTATTTAACTAACAAATTTGGATTTAACATCATTCTGCTGCATTATGGTCTGTACGGTAAGGTTTTTCTTAGTTGTATGTTTTTGCTCCAAAAATTACAAAAGAAGTAAGTTTTTTCTGGTCAGACTCGTGTAGATATATTTTTAAATTTACATTCCAATAATCATGTAAGCATAACATGCTTAACATGTTTATAGACAATTCTGCTAAGAATTATTTTGGTTTTTAATGTACCCGTAATGGCCCCTCGAGTCATGCTGAGTCCTCGTTGTATCCGCTGGATGCAGGCGCGGTGGCGGGGCAAAGGCGCCGAGCTGCCGCGCTCCTGCAGCACGAACCTACCCAGGGTCTTCCAACTCGCCTGTTCAGATAATAAATGAGCAAAGATAATGCTTTCCTTTCCCCGAAAAAAAAAAACAATTTGATTTTTATCATTTTTAAAGGACACTCCATTCAAGAAGGCAGTATATATATTGTCACCTGAGCCGCGTAGACGACCTCGTCGTCGGCGAGGGCTCGCTGCTGAGCTCCCGCGCCCGCCCTCCCGCCCCACTCCAGCTCCTCCACCAATACGAAGCTGACACAGGATTCAACATGTCACTTCAGTATCTTATACATACATCCGATCTCACAATACTAATGCCCATCTACTAGACTTATGCATGGTGTGATAGAAAAACATATATATGCATTGATTGTGTACCTGAGGCATACAATTTTATGTATATTAGTAATATTATATTCTTTTTTATTTAATAACACTGAATCTCGTGAATGTTTACCAAACAAAACAACAATGGTCATCAAACCGAGAACAAAAGGTAAGGAACTGTTTACCTAATTACATATTAATATGTCTAGTTATATATTAATGTCTAGTTATGTGAGATATTTCTATGTAGTAGGTATACTTGTTATATATCAATCAAGATCCTTTAACGATACAAGATAATGATGATTAATGGTGATTAATGGGTTAGTGGTAGATCCCAATCTCACCGCTTCGGATCGTCGTGACAGCGCGCTTTCGTTAACGCTTGATAAATAACGTAAGACGCCGATGCACTTAGCGGTACCTGCGAACGAGACAATATATCATTTTTACATAAATTATTATTTTTAAATAGATAATCATCCACCTGTAGGACTGTAGCTAACTGGACAAGTGCAAGTTGGACACGCCTAATGAGGTAATAAATTAGTAAAGAAAAATAGTTCTGGAATTGAGTCTCTAGCCATTTTTGAAGCTTAGTTTCCAAAACGGTATTCTTGTAATATTTTTCGTAATAAATAAGAAATTATGGGTTGTAAGATATATATATATATATATATATATATATATATATATATATATATATATATATATATATATATATATATGTATATATGTAAATATGTATATATTTTGAAATATCCAGCGCTAGTTACAAATTCCAACCAACCTTCAAAATGGCGTATGGTATCTCGTGGCACACGTTGTGCACACAGACAAGGAAGCTATCAGGTTTCCGTGGCTCCTCATGGGACTCCTCATCCGAGGGTACTGTCTCCCGGGTGCGGTCCGTGGATGTTGATCTGACAGAGGATTTTTTTGTTATTATTACATGGATGTGTCCAGTAAATATTTTGTTTATCTTATTGCCTACTACACCTATATTTACAGTTTTCAAAATGCAATTGAATTCAATTTAAGATGATTGCTAACACGAGATTGGATAATAAACAAGTACATTTTTATATCAATTAATATTTAAGAAACCGGGTCTTTTTGTTTTAGATCTAAGGGCAGATAAGTTGATGAGTTAATTTTTTACATTGTTTTAATAAATATTTTTTTAAACAACTCCTACACTATGTAAAAAACCAGAGGATCTCGTATAAACGGATAGATAGTAAACCAAGACTACCAACAAAAACATGTGGATCACATTAAGAGTAGTCCCGATTGGGAATCGAATCCGTCACCTTGGGATACGTAGTAAAGACCTCAGACTATCTTCTCTCTTACATACCTGATGCTAGTTAACCAAGCTCTACTACTCGGATCATCACCAACTCTCTTCAGCAGCAGCTTGGCCCCGGGCCTGGATGTTGTTTTCAGGACCCTCTCGTGAGGAGCCAGGACTCTCTGCGTAGGCGCTCGCGATGGAATTTCCTCAACCAACACGTAGCTACCTCGCGCCGATTTGCAGACACCCGCTTTTGTTAAACATTGGGCTATTGCCTACAACATTGTGTAATAATTATATTTGAATATTAGTTTAAATTAGCATACACTATATCATATGGTGGATTAACATATCTATTATATCTCTAATTGTTTATGTACCATACGACATCCCTAACAGGGATGTTAGGGATTGAGGATCATACTGTATGACAAGAACAATAAAATAAATATATTGAAGTCCTAACTTAAAGTAGGACACTCCTAGTCTAACATTTTGTTTAATCACTAGGAGATTAATATGTCTGCTGTTGAAATCTGGAAAAATTAGTAGTCGATGATGCATTGCTACACTTGAGGAACAGGAAGGAATAGAAGATAAAGGAGCATGTTACCACTTACTTCATCAGTGGTGGTGTCCTGTGTGATCTTGAGGATGGAGTAGGGTTCGTGCAGCAGCACGGCGTGCACCACCACGAAGTGTATCTTGTTGTTGGCCGCGGGGGGTCCGGCCGCTTCTTCAGACGTGCGGGAGAACACCAGTAACGACGCCATGTTTAACGGCTGGTTGGTGGGAGATCTGGGGATAGATAAGGTGTTGTGTTGTTGTGGTGTAATACCGTTGTGGTATGGTTTTACTTCAACGCTCCTTTATATTCAAATGTATTTGACTAAAAACAGTTAAACATTTCATAATTGCATGTATGTTAATACTAGGGGCGCCAACAAACCCTCAATTTCGATTCGCTGAGCTCGCGAAATCTCGGGTGCCGTTTGCATATTGAGCGAAGCGAGCCCAGTGTATTGACTCATTGTTTCCCATTGACTTCAATGGGATATCAGTTTTTTGAAATGACATTAAAAAAAAAATTTTTTTTTACATTTTTCAATTTTTTTTTTAAAAACCATCACCTAATATGTGTCTTTTTGTTTGCAAAGTTACATAATTTTCCGTCAAGTAGTTTTTGAGCCAATTCGTGACAAAGAATGTAAAAAGTCTCCAGTAAAACGCTCCGCTCACTTCGTTCGCTTCCCTCAATTAAATATTTTTTTTTTTTTATATAAAGATTATATCTAAAAATATATTTTATTGTCTTTAAAAATTGTTTTATCAGAGACAAGACCTAATGAGAAAAAAACACGTCTAAAATATTATTTTATCTGAATACAAACTATACTAATTTCAATTATTAACAATTGGATTTGAAAGTATTTTCTGCCCACAAAAATTCATTGACAAGTTACATATGACAATGTGGGTTTGAGACGGCTTTTCTGTGTTCGTTTAGCAGGTCTGCATTAATGTTTCGAATATGTGACACTCTTCTAAAGCTTACATGACAGAGTCGCGAGTAACAGTTAGTTATATTTTTACTTAACAACAACTCACCGTAACCGGACGTGCCTGTAGCCCGGCCTCAGGCATTGCAATGGTATCACTCTCTGAGACAACATGTAGTTCGTATCCGCATCGTACACTTCGAAACGAATAAACGCTAACTCCGGGAAATTTATCTGTTTGAGGTAGAATTTACTTTAATATATAATTAAAAACCTTATTATATAAATAAGTTATACAACATAGTGTATATATTTTGGTTTAATTTTTTCAGAAAATACGTACATGATATATGCTTCTGAAAAAGTATTTCACAAGATTGTGTACATATAAAAAAAAACATTTTCTTATTAATATATCCTACCTTAAAATTAAAAGTCTCATTCCAAATCGGGTTTAAAGCATTCCGCCTCGCTACTCTCGTTTTGATCTTCTTACAATCGGCTGGAACTCCCAGTATCTCGACCTCCACGTAGGCGTTGTAGAAGGAGTACACATTCTCCGCCACGTATTGACCTGATATGACGGCCAGGGTGAGGTGCGCCGCGTGGATGCCGTCAAACTCTTTATCCATTGGATTTAATCTAGACATTGTAAAAAAGTTGCCGTCGTAGTACTTTTTCGTTTGAATAAGATCATTAATGAAAAACAAATGTAACTGACCTTCGATACGCGATGTGACCTGAATCCCACATGACCTTAGGCTTTCTCACGAATCCCACACACCCGTTGCTCTCGAACATGGCCGCGTTCACCGCCATCGCTGCATCCTCTGTCTGATAGTTGAGAGCCACCAGCTGCACCCCGCACGACCAGAAGATCACCGGGTCGAAGTTTGATGAGTCTATTCTTAGGCTAGAATGAGAAGAGGAGAACTACTGAGAACCGGAGTCCTTTATAAAATATATTTTAGGTTAGGTTAGGTTTAAGCAATATTTTTTTTTGTATTTTTATAAAGATTTAATTTAAAATGAAACTCTTTTAATGAAATTATTTCTAAATCTAAGAATGACCTTAAAAATGTATTGTATTAAAGTTACCCGGCGGGATAGGTCCTGACAAGTTGTGTCTCCGTGTGTGCGATGAGTGCTAGGGGATGCTTCCGGCAGATCTTCTTGGCGATGGCCTCGTTGACGGAGGAGCAGCGGTAGCAGGGGTGGTGGATGGCCGGAGCGTTCAGACAGCGACCTCGGGCCACGGCGAGCTGGAGCAGTCAAAGTCAACAGTTTATGGATATTAAATACATAATTAACATTTTTGGTATGCTGCAGTCCTTGGCCAAAGATCTGTAAGGATCTGTATTCGAAATTAAAATGTATTATTTACCATTGTTTATATATTTAGTACCAATGACATCATTGCTTAGGTCAAAATAAGAGGTCAACTTTGTACCTGTAATTTAATTATTTTATTTTTCAAGGCTACTTGTCTACGGAAATAATGAAAGTTAGACTTACAGTACTCTGCGCGCTGTCGCTGCTCTCGGAGGACTCGAAGCTGGCGGCGGCGGAGGGCTCCTTGGGCGGAGCTCGGAGGGAGCTGCGCGGGGACAGAGGAGTCAGACCGCGGAACTTTATCGCCTGAGGACCACACAGCTTATAAAATATGTATCTATATATATATATATATATATATATTGAAAAGATTAGTTTACTGAAATAAGAAAATCGTGATATATGTTTCTAATAATTAGACCTCTTACTTGTACGTAAGTCACCATATCGCTTAATTCTCTAGCTATCTGGTTGCTTCTTTTCCTATTGGCTGCGTGTTTCATAGCGGCTACCGTTTCTCCCTCTCCCTCACCCCGCCGGAAGCTGTGGTAGAGCGAGAGGGAGGTCCGACCCAATTTCTCTTCTAATGAGTTGAGGATCTTATGTAGTTCTTTTTCTTAAAGATATATAGAAAAATCGTTAGTTAGCATTTGTCGCACATCCATAAAATGAAATATTTTTCGAAGCCACAATATTCATGGTTTAACTAATCATTCACCAACCGTCAATCTCATCATCTTCATCATAATCCTCATCAGAGAAGTACTCGGTGAGTGAGGAGCCAGCAGACTGGTTAGACATTATCGAGCTCGTCCTGTTGCTGGCGTCCGGGAGAGAAGAACTCGTGTGCCGAATGCCGTTGGCCCTGGTATATATACATATATAAATGTATAAGGTGTACATTAAACAATCCCGTATTGTGTATGTCGTCGTTAAGCGCCGAAAAGATTGAATCGATTTCAATGAATTTTGGTATATAATTCTTGTTTGTCCCACTTAAAAGATAGCTAGTATTTACCTTGATTAAAAATCTTTAATTATTTTTATTGCCACTTTGTGGTTTTATACATAAAGAATTAAATCACTTCTAAGTTCTATAAGTTTCCAATAGATTGTTGATAAAATAGTTTTGAAGAAACAGACGAAGTCACTCGCAACAGCTAGTAAAGTGTATATATTGGACCAAAATTTTATAACTACCGAAGTTGCTGTGTAAATAATATCTTAAAGTTGTCTACAACCAAGTGTAAGCATACCTAAACGCTGTGGACAGCACGCCGCCGTAGCCTTGGGCCGAGCTGGCTCCAGTTATCCCCACAGTTGGACTTGACTCCACTGGGAGCATCTTTTTGTTTTTTATTAGGACCTGATAGAAAAATAATGGATCGTTAAAAACCACGTGCTTTTACTAGACGATTAAAATGAATATGCACTCTGAGAATTCTGACCGATTGACATTTTAGTGACCTAAGATAACAAACTGTTATAATCGTTTGAAGGCTTCAGAGAAAAGTTATATATACTCTCTACAAACCTTCGATTACCTACACCTAATTATTATAAACTTTGTGTAAAGGTGCTGCTTCACTTTACGAGTCTAAAATCCATTTCTGAATCCATAATGCTTTGAATACTTCGGTTACCTTATATTTAAGTTGGTCCGGGCTCGGCAAGCGCGGCTCGTCCGTGTAATCAACTTCGAACAGAAATGACGTCACCAGTTGCTCTCCAAACACTGCCTGAATGAAAATATATCTAGTAATGCTAAAGAATAGACTAGTCTAATACATTTCTTTATTCTATGGTTATTTAAGCAATCTATTTAAAAAATGTCTTTCAAGATTTAGGTAAAATCTAATCGGTTTCTTTTAAATACTGAACCGCTGCTTCTATCACTCCAGTATGGCTGTATTGATATATAAATAATAATCCTAAAAAATTACCGACCTCAAAGGTGCTGGCCATAACTTGCTGCTGAGGCAAGCTACAGTGATTCTCGATGCTGAGGATCAGTGGGTACGGAGACGTCACGAAGGCACTTCTACAATGTGCATTTTTTGTTTTTTAATGTTACTGTATCAATAAATTGGTAATTTGAAGGTTGTTTATATACCTTGCAATAGTTTCTACAACTCTCCGAAATGGTATTTTAGTCGTAAACGTGTGTCCGTGGTAGATGACAGGGTTGCCGTCGTCGCCGTCCCAGCAATCGAGTTCTACGCAGCGACAGCCGGTTAACAGCACCTGGTCATGGATGGCGTGTAGCTTAGTATCTGCATGTCCGCTCAGATAGAGAAAGAAATTAAACAGCAGCGATGTGTGAGGAAAATTTAAACAATCTAAAGTCAAGATATCATTAAAAAGTTAAGGATTTTATGTCAATAACAGTACGTAATTTTCAAATAAAATCACTATAATATAGACGATGCCTTATCATAAAGATATGAAAATGATACTAATATATTTGTTGGTATTTATAATCAAATTTTTATTGTCCCAAAAAAATATACAATTAAGGATTTAATGCTAAGAGTATTCTCTACCAGTCGACCCGAGAGTACAGTACAAGATAGAGTAGAGGTATTGACACTTCGATTCCAAACTCGAAATATTTCACGGACTTGAAGTCCCGAGTTTGGTTCCCATCTTGAAGGTAATGTGATAAAAGCATTCTGTATATATGCATATAATGTATTTATTAAATTTTTGACGAAAGATTTGGAATGCCCTAACCGGCAAATTTTGTATATATTTGTATATTATGGATATTTTACAGATGGGTTGCAGTTAATTTTATTGAGAGCCCTACCCAACATACCGCAGTACACTGTAGTGTATATAAGCTGACATTACACCAGTTTGTAAACTCCGTCCAGTATTTGCTTACAAATGCTAATGTAAATAAATGTAACAATAAATCGAAACAACGGAATCGGTTAAAATTGTTTCAATTGCACATGTGTACTAGAATTCTTAATAAACAAAGATGCGTGAATTATTATTATTATTGTAGACATTTTTACTTTATGGCTTATGCTATAAAATACGTATCAGTTAAATATAATTTTAAATGGTATTAGAAACTAAATAAATTGATCTTTATTCTGTTTATTTTAACCCTTATTGTTTAAAGTATTGATTTGTGATGGGCGTGATGGAGACAAGTTTGCATCAAGCACTGTATTGATTTTCACAGACTACAAATGAAACAGCGTTGCTAAGCCGCCATTTTTCATAGAAAATGATGCACATTATAAAATAAAGAACCGTTTCAAAAGTACGTCAGGAGGCTGTATAATCTAAAGGTCTTTGCCTCTCCCCTTGGGAAGAATTTGATAACAAAGTTCCGTCAACTGTCAAGTGTCATACCATTGATAAATAGTAACTAAAATTCGAATGTTGTTTTGATCTAAAACAACATTAATTTTGCCGGTTTTGTGTAAATTACCACGATTTTGTAAGAAACGGAAGACACAATGAAGGAAACTCCGACTGTTGATGTTGATACAAGAAACGTAGTTAAGAATAGGGAACTATTATATCGAATGATAATAAGGTAAATTGGAAATTGTTTACTGCTGGAAGTTGTTAGTTATTTGTTCTAATAACTAAAATTTTAAATAAATCAATATTCTGATAAAGTACATATTATTTAATAATTACAAAGCTACGCTTTGTATTCCGTAGTTAAGTTATTTGGAATGCTTAAATTATTGAGGTTATAAGTTTTTAATAATATTGATGATTTTTGATTATATCTTATTTTAAATTAAAAGCTCTGTACTTATAGCAAAGTATTTTATGAAACAACACATTTTGTGTTATACAATACATAAAAATCAATTTGTTTCTGCAATAATATGTCTATTGAATTATGGCTTTTAGTATCCATAAGTCTCTCGAATGGACCTGTTTATAATACTTCTACTAAACTCTACTCTAAAATTGATAAACAAAGCATAATATATTATTACTCTTTGTAAGCTTCAAGGTTCAAGCTTGAACATTGTTACCTGTATGGGAATAGTTTAAATGTTTTTATAATTATCTCTAGAGGGTTATAGCTATAGATATTGTCAAATTTTATTTCACATTTAAAATTTTCATAAACATAATTTTCAGTATGTATTGATGAATTACTTGCTTGTAATGTCTCATATACATTTTCCTATTTAAATCCTGTTAGCTACATCTTTTGAAGAAGTTACTCTGTTAATAGTGTTGTGTTAGTGTAGTTTAAGTGTGTTTATGGTATTTGAGCCATACTTGTTATTTTTCTTGTGACCATATATCACACACTATCAATTTACCCATTTTAGTGTTAGGTACATAGTATTTTGTGTATTGTATTATAATTAAATAATATTTTGTTTTATTTGTAGCCAACTGCACTATGATGGGTTCCAACCTATAGCGGCCACACTGGCCGCCGCTGTGCATGCAGACCCACCGTGTCCACCCAGTGACAGGTGAACGCTTAACTAGTTAACAGAGCAGAGGACCAGATAGTGGTTGCCCAATTAAATATGTAGATGTGACATGAACATCAGACAGATATTCAATAACAGAACAGGAGGGGCAAAACACCATGGGGCACACAACAAATCAATTGCTGCTTAGGGAATGCATGGTTATTAATAGTATTTATATAAGAAATAAAATATTCCATTCCAGACTCATAAATCTAATGATGGTGGGTCTCCAGCACGAGCCTGATAGGAAGGATCGACTGGCGGCTTCCAGTGGCGCCGAGCATTTACTTGGAACTACTGGATTTGGTGAGACATTTTATTTAATAATTAAGGCATTCCAATGCGTGCTTCATTATAAATAGCTCAACCAATCAAAATTCTGTGTTGTGATCTGGTTTCTCTTCATACTACTTTGATCACATGTTATTAATTTTTTTGCAAACAAACATTCACTTAAGAGGTTTAAGTGATTTAAGGACAACTTTATATATTTAAAAAAAACGGACGATGTAAGTTCAAGTCGACGGTTGTGACAGACTTAGAGTTCGAGATGGACGCGTCCTCGCTGGCCCCGGAGCCCGCCACGTACGAGACGGCTTACGTGACGTCACACAAGATGTCGTGCCGCGCCGGGGCCTTCAGCGCCTGCGGACAACTCGTGGCCACCGGCAGCGTGGACGCCAGCATTAAGGTAGGGATAGGAGTTTGTTAGATTCGGCTTTTATTTTCGGGATGGTGGTTCTTGGGCAAAATTTAAAATAATATTGGGATAAGATCCTGTAAGGGACGGTTAATTACTTCTCGGGGGTTTTGATTAATATGGTATGATTGATGGGGCTGTATCCAAGATTTTCATATCGACATTTCGAGGATGGGTGATTTATTTGAGGCACTAAATTAGTATATTGTGGGATAGGGAAGGCTTTTATGGGATACTCTTTGGGGCATATTTGATAAATTTTTATGTGATTGTGTTTATTTGCTTACAATATTATATTGGTATAGTTCACGTTGATAAATTTACTAACTTTGCATATTGTAAATGTTAGTATTTGTATAATAAAATATGTTTTGGTCGCGGTAATAAAAGTTATTATTTAATAAATATATTTTAAGATTCTAGATGTTGAACGTATGTTGGCGAAATCTGCTCCAGAAGAAGTTGATCCAGGAAGAGAACAACAGGGACACCCGGTTATACGTACCTTGTATGTATTCAATAAATTATCTTATTTAAAACCGGGGCAGTATGAATTATATTTTAAAACATCTTTAAATTCCAGGTACGACCACACAGATGAGATTACGGCCCTCGATTTCCATCCCCGGGAGCAGATCCTGGTCTCCGCGTCGAGGGACTGCTGCATCAAGCTGTTTGACATCACCAAAGCTTCAGCTAAAAAAGCCTATAAGTCCATAACAGTGTGTTTATTAATTTTTTATTATTAAGATCTTGATGTATGATCTTTTTAATCAAATTGCCCCAACGACATTAACAAATCGTAATTTTAAAAATAGTTTTGTGAGATCAGTCAAGTTCCCGATAAAGGTTGCTGTTAATTGATAGTGGCCAAATAATCGTATATCAATAAATGTATAATACCCAAAATATAACCCAAATAAGTTTGACACACTTTTAAGGATGCTGAACAAGTTCTGTGTGTGGCGTTCCACCCTCTGGGAGACCACATCATTGCGTCCACCACCCACCCCGTGATACGCCTCTACGACGTCACCACCAGCCAGTGCTTCGTCTGCCCCATACCCTCCCACCACCACAAGCAACAAGTGCACTCCATCAAGTATGGGGTTGAATTATTCATATTGCCCCACTTTTATAGTATAACTTTACTGTTAATCACATAGCCCCATCAGTTTTATTAAATTAAAATGTAGTTAATTTATCATTTACTGGTTTAATAATGATTATTATTAGTAATATCAATTTCCGATTGTCTAAATCATAATTGATTAGGTTTTCACCGAACGGCAAGTACTTCGCCTCGGGCAGCGCCGACGGCAGCGTCAAGCTGTGGGACACGGTGTCCCATCGCTGCTTCAACACATTCACCAACGCACACGACGGCGCCGAAGTGTGCTCTGTGGCTTTCACGAGAAATAGCAAGGTGTGTCATCGCAGAGAATACAAAATAACAAATGAAATATATTGTATTAAGTAGTAAAGGTTTCAAAATGTATTTGTACATATTTGGTTACAGTATCTGCTCACTTCGGGGATGGATTCCTCGATCAAGTTATGGGAGCTGGCGAGCAGTCGGTGCCTCATACAGTACACGGGCGCGGGGACTACCGGTATATAACGAATACTCACTGAGCACCTCGTGAATAATTCATTATGGGAAAAGACAATTTTGACTACATTTTGATGTCAATAACAAAATCTCCATTATATATATCTCACATTTCACAAGTTACCTTAATAAAATAAGAAATATCGAATTCATAAGTGATTATACCGAAAAAAGGTATTGATACGATTTCGCCCCGAAAGCAAATTAATCAATTCAATTTATTCTCACTTTGCCCCAAAAGAAATGTCTCCTAATTTTCCCACTTTGCCCCACAAGGTAAACAGGAGCACCACGCCCAGGCCATCTTCAACCACACGGAGGACTACGTGATGTTCCCGGACGAGGCGACCACCTCTCTCTGCACTTGGCACTCGCGCTCCGCCAGCCGCTGCCAGCTTATGTCCCTGGGACACAACGGGGCTGTGAGGTCTGTACCTAGCGCTACCCGGCACTCAATTCCTTTTGCACCCAGTTGAGGTTATTAACCGTACCGTGCACCACGTTGCCACGTTGTTTGCAGGTTCATCGTGCACTCGGGCACGGCGCCCGCGTTCCTGACCTGCAGCGACGACTACAGAGCGAGGTTTTGGTACAGACGCAATACGCATTAATTATAATAAACCATTTTTTAAGTAATCTGTGTGTTTTTTCATGATTGTGTGTTTGGGGCAATTCGGTATAAATGATATTTGACAAACGTCCCCGAGAACTTTGGGGCAATCAAATATAATTGAGACCTTGCTAAGAAAGAAAATATAAATGTTTTTTGTTTGAATAG
The DNA here is from genome assembly GCA_918358865.1 of Melinaea marsaeus rileyi. Taxonomy (NCBI): domain Eukaryota; kingdom Metazoa; phylum Arthropoda; class Insecta; order Lepidoptera; family Nymphalidae; genus Melinaea; species Melinaea marsaeus. The sequence continues at coordinate 45,019,569 of OU911083.1, read as the reverse complement.
GTCGTGTTCTTGACGAATAAATAAATACATTTTAAATGTGAATGTTGTTTTTGTTAAGTTTATTCCTATAATATAATGTCTCTGTATCTATAAAAGGACAAGATTATGTTAAAAAAAAAAATATTTTTTTTAGTCAGTAAGTTATTAGGTATTTTTGTCCAGATACAAATTAGACCACATACCTGGCTGTAGAGCTCCACAGAGGACTCTCCCTTGAGCTGGTGTCCCGTGAGGTAGGTGTTGTGACTGCTGGCGATGTAGTACTCGCTCAACGGACCCGACATGTCCTTGAGCTCCTTCTCGTCCGAGGCGGCCTTGTTGAAGGTGCTGCTTGGAAATAATTAAAGAATTGTAATGATTTTTACGTAATATGTCGACCTTCAAAGGTTTTATGAGTATTAGTGAGATAAGTCAAATAAATATAATAAGATGAGATAAATTATTTTGTTTTTTGACTCAGAAATGATAATTATATGGCTGTCGGCAACATTATCTAGTTTGGGTGAGACTTGAGGCTTGATCAAGTAAACTTGTTCACCTTGTCAATTGGTACGGCCAGTATAATTGACGACATCAGTGTACTCACCATACGTTAGCTCTTCTCTGTTCCGGAACAAAGGCATAGTTGTCCTTGTCAGTGAGGAATCTGACGAAACCCTCGAACGATAAACAGTTTTCGGCTCTTAATAATGGGTCTGGTTCATGTCTCTACGAGGATAACAAAGAAAAAATATTAAAAACATGTTTTCAATAATAAAATAAGGCTGGAATCTGTTCTAAGGTTTGTTTTTAGATTTAAAAGAAATTAAATTGTCCATAATATAAAATGATATAAAAAATATATAAAAGATGTGGTTTTATTTAAAATTTCGCTGATTCATTTTTGATACGCACGTGAATAATATCTTTCAATTTCTGTTCAGTCTTGGGTTCGTTTTGTCTGGTTTCGCAGAATTTCCCTAAAGTCGGTAGCGTCAGCACTCTGCCGCTGACGTCAGGGCTCGTGCCTGGAGAACAGACTAGAATTACATATATGTTCTGATGTTGGGCAAAACTTTACTAAAATTAATGAGTGCGGTGCTTCAGACACCAGCTCCACTGTAGGTGATCCATATCATAGAATTTCTACTAAAATATAAAAATTTATTCACTGTTATCTTTATCGACCAATACTAAGAAAAAATAAGTATATATTATACCAAGTATTTCCAAGTATTAGTATTATAGGATAATAATCCCGGGGATTAAATCCGGGACCCTAGGTTATTATTTAATCCCGCTTTTAAATAGGTACACATTGTATTTCTTTTGTTTTTAGTCAGTTCATCAGTTTAAGAAAACAGCTATAAGGAGATATGCATTAATCTATTAAAAATTATAAATATAGCGTGCAATCAATTAGTAGTATTATCTATTTTATAATTGATTATTATTTATCTGTTTTTTACCTTAAAAATATTGTTTTTGTTTTGTTTGTTTATGTAAACATATTATTAATTGTTTTAATTCTATTCTAACGACTAGCTGTACCTGGTAACGCTGCAGCAGCGAGAATATCGAAGGCTTTCTTCCTGCCGGCCTTGTCACTCGGAGGTTCGAGATCCAATGAGCCGTTTCTAGTCAGTAAACCTGTAATATTATATCCTTTATTTCCTAAACTCTTTAAACTGATATTTCTACTAATATACTAAATTGTCTAAAAACAATTGTAATAATAAAACGCCCTCTAATGCCCTCACCACCACTCACCGCTTCTTACCCCCGTCCGGCTGAACAGTTCAGGGGAGCTGCGGCTCTTCTCCGCCAGGAGCGACACCCCGCGCGACCGTGGCACCGCCAGCTGAGAGAACACCTCGCGCAGCTCAGACCGCATTACTAGACTATTGAAGGATTACATGGACAGTAGCAGACTCGGGCAATATAGTTTTGGATAAAATCACATTAAGTCGACTCACCTAAAACTTCTAAATAGAGAAACAAAGTCCATAAAGTCCAGCTGCGTGTCGTAGCCGACCGATCCGGTCCGCAAATGCTTTAGATTTTCCCAGAATCTTTCACTAGTTTCCAGTCTTCTTAAACTGAGAGGAAATGGGCAGATATTAATAAATACATTTCAATTATGTTATATTCTCTTAGATCTGATTTTACCTGCTCCTATTAGGCGAGCTGGAAATAAGGCTGGCGGTGAGGCTGCTGTGACGAGCGCTCGATGCAGCAGAGTACGAACTGATCAAAGAATAATCACAAATTCAGTTGTAAAAACATAATCTGCATTATCTACTAAGATTCAATTTGTTAAGGCTTTTTCCTTTATGGGCTTTGATGAGGACTGAAGTTGGAAATGAAATGAACACATTGTGATTTAACGGCAAAAAGGATTTCGATATGGATAATAAAGATTAAATAGTTTTACAAAGGTATAATTTAATTGGAATTATAATTTCATTAATTAAAGGACTGCTTTGATTTGAATAATATTTTAGATATACCTATGTCTTGGAGAAGCTTGAACCTCATCCTCACTCCTCGTTCCGGAGGCGTGGGATCCATAACTCTTGGGAGAGCTCTTCAGCTCCGAAGTGGATTTGTTCTTTTTGAACTTTATACCACTACTCCTGCTGGAGTCTGTGTGCGATTCTGTATATCTGACCGGTGTGGATTGCGATGAACTGCCTCCAACTGATTCTCGACCACCGAATATCTAAAATAGTGTACTCTTTTATTTAAAGTAATACTTTTGGAGACTTACTTATGATACACTTGATAAAATAGTTTTTAAATCGATTTATTAAAATTTAATTGTTTACATTGCAACGTACCCGTATGGCGTCAGACACCAGCGGTTCACAACAGCATCCATCTTCGTAATACAAAGCAATGTATTTATTTTTAAGCCAAGCCAGACTCCTGTCTGCCAGCTTTGTTTGACTGATAAGGGCCTTGACTACCGCGTGGAGACCAACTGCCCAGACTCTAGAAATAATTAGAAATGAGATTATATTTATAATTTATTATCAAAACTACCAGATCCGACAGTTAATGACAGGTCTGAGAAGAGTTGGGGGACAGAAAATCAACATACCTTCTCTTTATTATTATTATCTACTGTTAATTTTGGCTATTTTTTAAATTTCTAATAAAAGTTGATATTCTTTTATTTGCCAGAAATTCAAACAAAGCAATATTTTATTTTAATAAAAACAAAAAATAACCGGTCTTCACAGCAAACTCACCGAAAAGAATAAGGCGGCAAGACAAAATGCACAGTTCGGTTATCACTTAACGTCTTGCCGTAGACCAGTGTGATGATGTGCGGTCGCTGGCTGCACGTCTCCAGGCCGTGCCGCCTGGCGCTGGCGCAGAGCTCTGATATCTCACGAGGCTCCAGCAATTTACCACATAAACGTAAATCTTTGACACATTGTAAATCCACGAAGCTGCAATGCAATATAAAACAATGTCGTTAAAGGTATAATACACTGGCTAATTAATTAAATTAAAATAAATACCCTTCATCACCAACGACGCCGGCTTCGTTTTCGTGAACTAAATTCCCTGAGTATTTCAGAGGTATAACTTCTTCAGGATTGTACGATAAACTAATTTCAGGTTGTTGTACATTTTCTGATACTGTTTCACCTGTAGATCAATATAATTAAAAGTTTTTTAGGATTTCAGTACTAATAAATTGTTTCCGTTCCATGTATAGAAGGTTTATTAGCATGGAAAAAATAAATAAAAAACAAGGTATTATTAGACCAAAGAATCTCGAGAAACAAATCTGAGGTGATTGTACACTTGGCGTGATGATACTTATTTCATTATCCACTAATTCTTGTTCGAACAATCACTTAGGGTCCACTGATAGCTATCACACTATCCACGCTTCTTCTCTCTTTTTTAAAGGTTTACGTCTTTTTTGTATTCCATCTATATATCATAAATTTTTACGATTACTGGTGTCACTTTCATACTACATTTTACATATATTACGCTCACACATATTCCTTAACATTCTCAACTCCGCTACATCCAAATACATTTCATTCATTTCCTTTGTGGCGCAACACAAGACAGGTTTTATATTTTTGTATTTTTGGTGATATATAATAATCTAACTGACTTAATAAAACAATTATACAAAGTTACCATGGCAGGCGTGTGGTCTGTGCGCCGTCCTGCTCCAAGTGAGAAGCGCGGAGGACCGCTCCAGCCTCAGATGCGCCAGCGCGCCCCCCCATTCCGTCTCCCCCACCACACATGACGTACCATGCTGCATTATCTGTACAAGTTTTTTTTATATAATGATTTTTCTTCTCCTTTTATATTGTAATCTCAAAAAATTTTAATCCTTCTAGTACTTATAATTTATTTGCACTGCGAGAATCTTTAAATATTTATATTATATTTGTTTTAGATTTATTATTTTATGAACGAACACATTTGTTCATTTTGTAAAATATGCTGTCTGCCTGTTTGTTGATAACTCAACAACGTAAATGCAATATTCACGAGTTTTTCTTTTCTATAAAAATATGTTATCTGATCAACATCAGTAAGCATTTGGTAATAAAATGTAAGCTCGGGTGCGGTTAAAAATTGAAGCAAAATACCTGTAAAACGTGCCTATCCATTCTCTCCCCATTCTGTGGTGCCAAAGGAAACATTGTCACCCCGTGGTCATGAGGCAGAGGCTGCACTGGTGTGTATCCTCCCCCGTCCAGCTCGTAGAGTGCCTCGTTCTCGAAGTCCGGTCCAGTAGATTTTTGGGCAGGTTGCACGAATACCGGTTCCTCGCACGATGCTATAGCTGTTCTGGAAAGATATAGGGTATATCAGTACAGTAGACGTGACAAGTTACCCGCGTATGGGACAACTTGGATTTCGACAATGAAATGGGATTTAAACTTGACTATGAACTTAATTATTTAATACTATGATTTCAGTATTTGAGAAAAATGCTAAAAATTTATATAGTCAGATAAGATGAGACAGATATACATTATTTTTAAATTAAAAATGGAACCCTAACGTATCCTAGAAAAATAATATCTTTACAACGAGCAAATGACGTGTTTTCAAAAATTTAAGAAGAATATTCAGCAATTATAATAAATTCGGATTTATTCAATCATCAGATAATGAAAATCACTTTGATATAGAAGGTTAAATTGATCAGGGTTAGTAACGAGGCGGTGGCGTAGTTTGCAGAGCGACAACACCGACCTCTACAGTTCGCAGGTTCGAGTCCTGAGGATCTGAGAAAGTGGTGTTGAGTGTTTATTTTATCCAGATATATTTTAAATATATATTTTTCTTAACTGGTACATATAGATTCATATTCCAATTCTCTTCTTTAGAGTTATTTTTGTTATTCAATGGTTTGGTAATGTTCGTTCTTTCACGAGTTGATACAGACCTTAATAAATGTATACAGTAGGCATAAAAATTAATTACACCCTTGATACCGATCGTTTTCATTAAAACAATAGACTAAGTTATTTTAATTAATACTTCAGTCATAAAAAGTTGAGTAATGGGCGGATGAAAGCATTCTTCAATTATTTAAAAAATATCGAAACATTTTCTTTCGCGTTATAAAATTCGATAATGTATATTTTTTCATAACAACTCTTTTGATCTTTTAATTTAAGATATATATATATATATATATATATATATATATATATATATATATATATATATATATGTATGTATTTTATAATGATCTTAAATCATAATAGATGTTTAAAATTGTTATGGATTTCCTTGAGAACTTAGATTTAAAGAAATTATTTATTTTTGTTTATATTTAGAAAATCATTTTTGAGTAAAATCGTAAGTTTAATATGCGTGAAACCCTAAAAGCTATGATAAAATAAATATAATTTTGTGTAAGAAGAGTTGCTAAGTTACAAACTGTCCCAAAACGTTTTATTGAATGGAATATATACAAAGTATATAAATATATCAGTGACCTATTCCCAACAACAAAGACAGAAAGGAATCAAGACCAAACTGACATTCAGACTTCTTTCGACCTAGATAACTAATTCGACCTCTTTTGACTAGAGGTCAAATATTTTAGTGGATATTGATTGATTGATAATTTGATTTAAAACTTCACCACCTTAAATAGTCTCCAAAGAGCGGAGAAGTGGTCCTGGCGAGACTGTATCTGTGTTGATGGAAGCTGGCTATGTGATCCATCACGGCTTGGGTCCGGTACACCTTCTCGAGGTTCACCAGGCCTTCGGGACCAACTCGTCGGAACTGTTCGCCCTCTTCGTCAAAAGATGCTATGTACTGGAATTTGGCAGTTATTTAATATATATAGCCTTAGCCCATATTGTTTCCTGGAAGGATGATTAAAGTGAAATAGGCTTGAGAACACTGTCGACAGTTCTGATTGTTTAGCACAATATTATTAAATTTGAATCAGCAAACGATGTACTAGCAAGTTCGTTTGTAGGTAATGTAGTATTATTAATTATAAAAATATATGTAGAACATTTACCTTCAATTGTATTCGAAAAAATGTATAATGGAATTGTTTCCGAAATCAGAATTAAACGTTATATTCATTTAGATTGAAGCGCGTCGATTAGCTTCGCCGGCAAATAAAGTGAATGAACGAATGAAATGAATGAATGATAATGATCTCGATCTCGATTTAATCTTATATTAAGATTCGCTATTATCTCAATTTGTATTTTTTTCCTGTTACAAAAGGGACTTGTCTTTACTTTGTTGAAGAGAAATTACGTTTTAGTCCATTAAAGAACCATTTCACATAAAATGTAATTTCCTCTTAAAAAAGAGTTCATCCCGAAAACCTTTAAAGCCTTAGTTTTGCTATCGACGTCTTTGGTATGTTTGAATACCTTTCAAAGTCATTTTTTAATTTCTAATGAGCATACATTGCAATTATGAACATTCGTACTCTAGTTGCAAATGGTACATCCATGGAAAAACCGGCTAGATGTTCCATGGATCCTTTTGTGATGATTGTCTGTTTCAATGTTTCCACAGGGTGTCGTTAAATTAAACGGAACCGAGTTTCAATACTGTTCTGACAATGCGTGTTGTCTTGATGTTGATGTGATTAATGATGGGCAAACCTAATCTAATCTATCTTTCAAGCAGGACACTAAAGTCCATCTTTAATTTGAGCATATTCCTTATTTTCATTAATTTATATTTCTTTTTCCAACTTTTCATATTAATTTTGTTTTTTAACGTCGGTACACACATGGGATAACATTAATTAAAGTTATAAAAGTTACTGAGGTTAAATAAATAAAACTCAGAATGTAAGTGTCTCATTTCTTTGCACAGACCTTCTTTTTATTTGGCCCAGTTCTACAGAATTATCTACTGTCAGCGGGTTAATAAATAAACAATGTATACATATAACAGTTGGTTTGTCTTTGTCGTATGATTTCTGTATGATTTGGGTCGCACAATACGTTTGGTTATGAAACAGAACAATGTATAATTTGACAATGGATAAGTTTACTACCTACATTTACTTCAGCCTGGTTTTGTGATATGATTCGTATTCGACTTTCACTCACCACTTGTCTACTTGGTTCACTGAAGCGCTGGTCTCTCTTGCAACTCTCGCGAGGACTGCCTTGGTCTCCTCTTTTTGAGTCTCTTCTTGCATCTCTTTTTGTTGAAGATCTGAAAGCAAACAGAGTTTATAGAATATATTAATGTAATATTGTAATTCAAACAGCGGCGTCTATTTAGAAATGCAAAATACGCAGTGTCAAAAGCAAATTGTAAAATCTTTTTAGTAAAAATTCGTGAAATCTAAATGACGGTTCAAACGGTGTTTACAAAATGTCTGAAGAAAGCAAAAAATTGTAACCTACATTTGACTCTCGAGGAAATGAATACGATTACACGCGTATATACAATGTTAAATTGTTGGTTTGGGAAAAAAATACTGAAAAACTGCCAATTATTTTTAATGAATTGAATTTTGTATATCATTTTTATAAGTATAATATAACTCCAATTAAATGTTAAATTAAACCTAAAAAGCCTTATAACAACAGGAGGAAATAGAAACGTTGCTTTATGATGTGGTCGAAGCGCATTCGATAAGCAGTAAATAACATAATCACTTATTGACGATAACGAAGTTAAAACATTTTTTGATTTAATGACCATTCAAGATAAACATATGTTTTGACCGCGTGATGCCTCCTGCTCTCGACGTGAGAAGTGTTGCGGCCAAAAGTTGGTTAATTATACGTGTCCGCTTAATGATAAATACTGAAAATTAGTAATTCTGTTCCTGAACAGTAATTAATTACCAAACCGCCAACCAGCAGATATGGTGGGGATGAAGTCTTATCTATACCTTTCTTTGGAAAAAGGGTCAACGTCGAAACCAATATACTCGTACTTCTAACAATAACGAAAAAAGTGGTTTCTAAAGCCAATATATTCGAGTCTACATATCTTGAGAATTATTCACATTGTCGGTTACAATGCTAGTAACAAAAGTAAAAGAAGTGGCCCGACGTTGCCAAACCACTTCAAATATGACTTTACGAGAGTTCTGCTCAGTTTTGGGCCAAGAATTAATTGGCATTACTCCAAATATTTCTTATATACTTGAATTTTTACCGCAATATCATAATAAATCTGTCTGAATTTATGATGTCTGTTGCTAACATTGATAAATGTGTTGTTCTCATTTACATAAATCAGAAAAACTGAGTTTTGAAGGTCGTGTCGGGGTCGGGACCTTCAGGCATATTGTTTTATATAAGAAAGCTACTTAATAATAGTGTACACTCTAACAGTTACTTTAATGACACTAATAGTATGAATGAAACTAGCTAAGACTCCATAAAAGCAATGCAGACAACAACTCAAAGTGTGATTGATAAGATTATTAACGCGTCGTGGATTTGAATTCAAATTGAAACAGTCAGATAAGTGCATAATTAATTATACCTTTCATCTTTTGTAGAATCTCTTTTGAAGTCTCGTCTGTGTGTAGGAGTGGCCGCCACTGAGTGACTGGTTAACGACGGAGTCGCTGCCAGGATCTCTCTGAAAGGAAAATTATATATTAGGGGCGCCAACAGACCCTCGATTTCGACTCGCTGCGCTCGCGAAATTTCGGGTGCCGTTTGCATATTGAGCGAAGCGAGCCCAGTGTAATGAGTCATCACGACAATTAGGATTGAATCAATGCAGCGGCTTAGCGTTATGTTTCTTCCCATTGACTTAAATGGGATATCAGTTTTTTGACGATTATTCCTCAACGATATGAATTTTTTTTTAAACCATTACCTAATGTGTGTCTTTTTGATTGCAAGATTTCGTAATTTTCTGTCAAGTAGTTTTCGAGCCAATTCGTGACAAAGAATGTGAAAAAGTCTCCAGCAGAGCGCTCCGCTGGTTTCGCTCGACAACACTCTGTTATGATGTTGTTATACGCTATGTATATATAAATAAATTGCCGAATTGCTGAATCAGATTTTTTTAATTTTGGATGTTAGTAATTTTTATATATATAGTTTTTTAAATATACCTAATAATATTACAATAATAAAACTTAATTTATTTTCGCCATAAATAAATAACCTGAACAAAGTCGGTTCAAGTCGCTAGTTAGAAATATCTTCAACTACGAAAAGTTTTTGCAAATGCTTTGTGTAGTTATAAGTTTACACAACGAGTTAAGAACTGCATAACTTAAGCTGTAGTCGAATATAATGATATACATTAAAAGTGCGGTGAAGAGAAGCATTAAAAATAATTAATAAGAAGGATGGAACGAACACAATATTATTCCAGTGGAGTTGAAATAACTTAAATATTAGCATATGCATTACACCTAACAAATCGTTATGCAAGAGGATTTGTCCTAGTTATGTAGTTCATACTGTGTGTGTGTGTGTGTGTGTGTGTGTGTGTGTTCTGAATGATTGAACTATTGACGTTCAGCCCAATTGGGATTGATAAAATGCCATTTCTAGCTAATGATTATTCTTTTTCAATGAATAGACCGAAACAAAGACTGTTTAGTATATGATAAAAAAATTATAAATACATATATCTTAAGTTTATGGAAAAATAAATCTTAGACGAAACTGGAACAAAACAGCTAGCTAGTGTTAGTATAAAAACTGTTTCACTACGGTTTACTGGAAAGCAATTTAGTCTAATAACAAAAAACAGTATATTATACATCCATCATCATTACAGTACATAATTGCCTCAATAGGGGATGAATACTATTCATAGTTTAACTAAACTGTGGTAATTAAACAATAACACACGCGCGCGGCCGCTGAAGCGCGCGTAGGAGAGTGATTAATATTGACACGGAGCGGTTACAACGCCGTAAGCAGCAATGTTCATAATTATCTGTCTTTCCATGGCTCGGTCTTTGAAGCGGATCGTAAACTACTATGTTAAATGGCTGAGTAAGGTCTTTGGCTGTTTTATTTATTTTTATTTATTTATTTATATCTTTTCCACTTTGAATCATTATCAGTGATCACTTGTGTACGTCAAAATGGAAGTGTCAGGAGGGCCTATTTCGATACCAGATTTATCGTAATAAGCCCTTCTGTAAAAGCACTGTCCAACTTAATGTTAAAGCTATGAGGGTTCCAAACGCGTCCTAGTCTGAGAAGAACCACACAACAAACTCAGCCGGATATATATATTTTTTTATTGTGATCACTGTTTCACAAATGTCAATCTTAAAAGCTATTTTGGAACAACTAGAACCGTCGCAATATAATGAAGAAAAAAAAAAAAATAATAGCAAAAAAAAAAAAAATTGATTGATAATAATAATAAAAAATAAAAATCGGCCTGCTACACAACCAGTCACCGCAAGCAGCACCCGTTCACGAGCATAACGCAAGAGCCAGCCATCACCCCTTCGCCATATTTGAGGGAGGAGCGCAACCCGACTCCCGACGCTACCGCAAGTAATGACTTCTAAAAATTTTTCTCGACCTTAGTCGGGCTTCTGATAAATTACAACTTGTTATGGTATAAATGTGCCATGGCCTGATATTATTTCTATCTTAAAGCTCTCAAGGTAACTTTTTCAGATGGGTAAGTCAGCTGATCGAGGAGCTTTGCAAGGCCGATTTAGGTTGCTATATAGATATTATCTAGATAACCTTAACGACGTGGTCTTGCTGAACCTCTCGGTCAGTGGACTGAGCTCTCGGCGATGTGTGAACCATGCAACTACATTTATAATGAAAGTAAATTCCGCGTTGTCAGATAAGTTCTGATTGGTCGTTTCAAAATTCGTCTGTTATTAAACATAACAAATGTGTATAAAAGTAGGCGTATTTAGTATTATTGTGTTATGGATTATATTTAATAATGTAATATTTTTCCTTTGTTGGCTAAGACAGCTCCATGTCAATCTAATGGGTAACACAAATACATCTATACATTTCACAAGTGTGCATGTTAAATGAGATCATATTTAACTTTCAAACGTTTAATTAATCACTTAGAAATATACACATTATATGTGTGTGTGTGTGTGTGTGTGCATTGTGCAGGTGGATGTTGATACATCTTTTTTTATTAATAAAAGTTGCAAGAGAAATTTTTTTAGGTCACGGAACAGCGACTCTAGTTTTTATTTTTTGTTGTTTCAGATTAAGCGTATATTATTATGAAAATATAACGTTAAGTAAGGAAATGTAAACGTGACTTTAACTAAATATGTATAGAATTATTAATAATTTAATTTGCTTGGATACTCAGTAAATTTTTGCTTTAATCAAAATACACCAATTAATAATATGACATTTTGAAAATTTTAAAATAAGGATAAAATAAAGAGTATAAACTATAATAAAATAAGTTTTAAATCTCAATAATATACTAGAAAAAAATATGGAAAATTTAGCATAAGTTACTTAACCAAAATAAGCTAAATATTCCCAAGTTTTAATTTTCGATCATTATTAAGGTACTTTATATATTAAATTATATAACAAAAAGGTTTCTACGACGTTAGTTTCTCAGCCCAAAAGTATAAAAGTATAGTAACTTTAGCTTAAAACATGATCCAGCGTCAAACGGCAGCTTCAGACAAAAGTCGAAAACTCTGAACGAAATGTGCCAAGGTCCCCCACCCCCCTGATCTTGGCCCAGATCTCGGAGTACGTGGCACACAGTTCTGTCGCCCCAGTTACATTTTAAGGATTTTATCATTCCATATATTAAATGGGTTCTTTGGAAAGTTGGTAATGCATATTTATGTTATATACGTAACGTAACGTAGCAGGCTTAGATTACGAATGTATCTGCAAAGTTCCGACGCAATACAGATTTCTTTCTTTCGATTCTTAATATTAGTTATATTTATTATTTGTTTAGCTTCACGCCATATCCCTTGCGGGGTAGCCAGAGACGACGGAGCGCCAAACGCTACGGTTTGTAGCTCCGTCATCCGCCTCCCGCCGTACGGAACATGGCGCGTTGGCTGGCGGTCCCCAACGCCGCATATTAGTAATATTAAAATTATTATTGCCATTGTCACTTTTAAGTATTGTTATGTTTAAAATAACAATAATTTTCTAATTTGATATACCTATATATTAATTGATCGAAAAAAATTATAAATACTCATTTAACTAAAAAGTTTACGAAGTTACTTCATTTTTTATGTTCAATATTACGAAGATAAAAATACATGAAAAGTCCAATAAACTGATAAAATCTACTAATATATATTTTTTACCTAAGTTCTCTTAGAAAAGCACCGAAGAATGGTATGAGTCGGCATTCCGGCATCATCAGAGCTCTACCGAGTGCTCGTTCGTACTCAGCAGACAGCAGCGCGGCCGAGAGGAAGTCCAGGGTCGGAAGCGGCTCCTCAGATATGCTGAGCCAGAAGGATTTTAGTTTGTGTGACCTGAAACAAAGTAAATGTTGAATTATTCGGTAGTGACACGGTAGCTTAGTTATTTGAGTATTTACATTTTTACATGAAAATATATGAATTAGTTAATACATTTATAAAATACTTATAGTGACATACGTTTCATAAATATTATTTCATGTTTTATAAAATGTATCATAACGATCCAATAAACGGAACAGAACAACACATATCTGTTTGAAACTCAATAAAATACAATCTAAAGTGAAATAAGAAACCAAAATGAAAAGACTGTCTCGTGTGGGATCGCTTTTCACTCAAACAAAAGTAGTTCTACCAAGAAATTGGAACAAGGAGTCTTTGGTTTTCTGTAAATTGCTTTTTAAAATGATAATATTTTAATGAACTCTTGATAAAATTGAAAATAATGTAGTATTTATTTATTTTTTACATTAAATTATTTCATAAAAATTATTTACATCAAAATCAGGTAAGTTGGGAATGGACATTCCATTTTTTATATATATTTATAATAAATGTAAGAGTAACAATTGTAATAAAAAATAATGTGTCTTATTAGGACAGTGTCAAATGATATTGGAAACTTAGAATTAAGGGAACGGTAAATCAGATTAAAGGAGTGCCAATTATAACTTTGTTATAAAAAATGGGAAAATTATAAATCCCAAGAGAAATTGAGGTCCATTAGCAAACTTCTCAGTTCGTGTCTCACGAAATTATTGGTCGATTCCTTTCCATTTACAAGTTTTGGAACCATGCATTCAACTTGACATCGGAATGTGCGCCATTTTGAAATAAAAAACTTTGTATGCTCTTTGTTTTAAGTCAGTAAGTAATCTTTTATTGACTTTTTCCTTAACATTGTTACCATATTAATTGTTTAATCTAAATGTTAAGCAATGTTTCTCTGTCTCTAACAATTAATCAGAATGTCACAAAACATCATACTACATGTATTACAAGTTATTACAACTATTTTACCGTTATCTATGTTAAAAAAATTCAAAGTAAAATATTTCATTTCTTATTTTAACGCAAACCAGTTGAAAGGAAATTAATTATAAATACATCAGCATATAATGTTGAAGACCAAATAAATTTAAACCACAGGATTGTACAAAGATATATAATATGTATGTGATATAATATGTTATTTGTTATAAAGAAATTTTGCTCGATTTATTGAATATTATAAAAGCTTATCCCTTATCATTAAGAATATCCATCTGTGTCTATTGTACGCTAGCCTTATAGCGTGAGGATGGAATGTTTCAATTTTTTTGGGTGTAATAATAATTTAGGATTAATTAACTGAAAATAAACATTTAATCGTACGGTCGCGGCTTACAACAGGGTGTCGAGTGTCATAACGAATTAAGTGGAAAAAAAGTGTATACCATTTCACACCACTTTTAATTATTTTTATTTTATATTTACTTACTTATTTATACTTTTTTACTTTGAATCAATACCAGGTATTACTTGTGTACATCAAATGGAAGTGTCGGGAGAACTTATTTTGATAACATAGTTAGCGAAATAAGCACGCAAAGACACTGTCCAGCTTAAAATTGAGGCTACGAGGGTTCCAAATACACTCTGGTATTAGAAGAACCACACAGCGAACTCGGCTGTTCACTGTTTCACAACAAAAGAAATACATTTTGAGCAATTTACGAACAACTATAGTAATAAATTTAATGGGAAGGTCTAAAGATTATTGAATAATATAAAAAAGAAATCCGCTGCTAGCACTAGCACTTATCTGAAAGTTGGCGAAAATCCCACCAACAGCAACTCCAATGGGGTTGACGCCTGGCTGGCGGCATTTCCGACAACCTCGCGCCAAATCTCTTGTAATATGCTACACATATTGAGCTGACTCCAAATAGTTACAGGCAATTTGACATATTTATAGTCTACTCAAAATATCTCGTGATAATTCACATTTACGTAAACAGCAAATATAGTCAAAACTTTATAATTTACCTTTAAAGCATAATTATATATTTAAAAAAAAATGTTTAATGTAAAACTTTCTATATATGCTGGCAATAATTAATCATGTTATAAAAATATATAGAATTCTTCTTATAATTCGTAAAACATACAATAATATATCTAATAATAAAAATAATAGTTGCATATAGTATATTAAACTCAAAAACACGTACAACATACAACACACATAAAATGAGCATATCCCATCGATTTTCTTATTGTTGAGACTTAAAACATATTCCTCAAGCAAAATATATGTATATTTTTCACGATGATTTTTGATAACAAAATTCCATCGACATCATATCGATGTCTCCGACAGCACATTTAGTGATTGATTTATGTATAGGATAAAGTTTTAACCCTCGACTATATATATATCTTCACACTCTCCCTTGCGCCGTAGGAAGAGAGGATCGAGCACCAAAATCCGATATATAATTCTCACTTTTCCAATAACTCAGATTTTTTTTTCTTATATGTAGGCATTTTAAATTCCTTACAGAGGGAGGATTCCTAGCAATCACAATTTTGAGGAAGATCATATAAAAATAATTATACATTGTGTATTTATTTAAAATTTAGATATCTCTTGGTATAGGAACACTGAGAGAGGGTATTTTAGGACATCGGCGCTTGTTAGGACGGGAACGTAGCAAAATCACGCTAAGTGGATTAAACCGGAAATAAAAGTTTATACGACAGTTTTTCTTTTTCGCAGTGAGAAACATAAAATTGTAAATTGAGAGTTTATTACAATTCAAGTATAAGTATATAATCAATCAGCTGAAGTACTGTACAGATATTTCAATAGATTAGTAACTTTTGTCAAACAGATAAATAATATAGAAAAGTTAAAAATATAAAAATATGACATAAATAACAAAAATATGGATCTAAGTTTATCCAATAAAAATTGGAGCTCATTGTTTTTGGTTAAGATCTCGCAAATACTCTCAAATTTTTATAATGTATGTATTCAGTTGAAGCACACTTCGTATCTTTAAGTCAGTCAGTCAGTCAGTCAGTGCTCGGGAAATGAATAAAAAAATACGAAATAACAAGATAAATAAACTACTTAATGTTTGCGTGAAGCAGAGTAATAATATTTTACTAGCTTTTGCAACGGCGTTACCCGGCAATAGTTAATTAAAATCAGACCGCAGCGCTAATAACCTAAACAAATTATTGAGATTTTTCTTGTTTCCCAAAACAAAATAGTGTGTATAAATCTGATTTATTAAATGTATTTGAGAATATAATAAAAGTCAATAATAATATTGTATTGGTCGAAGGTTTAGCAGACAAAGATGATTAATGAAGGGTAGCAGAGATGAGGCTTCTAAGTAGCTATTTAAGTTCCATTTCGGACTGAAAGTCAATATATTGTTGCCTATATACCATAGACATCAAGTCAATACAAAGAACAGATAAGCCTTCAGACTCCAGTTCTCGGTTCATAAAAAATATGATCAAAAACAGACAAGACACTCTATGAATACCATTAATTGTAAAATAATAGTTCACTTCGATTTACTTAGATAATTTAGCTTAAGTATCGTTTAACGGGTTTCGGAACCGCAGCGCATCATCTGATCAGATTAGGAAGACTATTCAAATTAATTCATTCTAATGTAATAATTAGAATTAAATTTATGAAAATGTTAGTCCTTATTAAATATTTACTCCAGTGAATGACAAACGTATGAATGTGATGACAATAGAAATTGAAATAAACTATTTTATTTTGTCAGTTTCGTCAGAATTATTTCTACACTAACTAAAGGTATCCTTTACCATGTGTCCACTCTGACTCACATAAAGTCAAATCAGATTCCATCAAAATAAGTGCCGTTGATTTTGCGTCCTAAGCGACTAAGAAAGTATAACAATTAAAAAAATTATTTTAAAAATATTTAATATATAGTTTATACCTCGTCATTCTTATCATTATTCTATTTTCCGGTTCAAAATTTTGTAAAAATATTATTAAACTGTAAGGTAAATTCAATGTATTTTAATAAGATTTTTCATGTAATCGGTCGATTGAAGATCGTTTTTGAGACGGTTTTTTGTGCCTGAAAAGAGACAGATCTTCAAGGTTTGCTTGCTATAATACAATTTGTTTCTGTCCGAAGGGTCCAGTAGACCTTTGTAATAATTCAATAGAAGGACAGATAACAACATACTTAGAACAACACAACATTCCTAGAACAACACAATTAAAAACAATATTGGATTCATCTGCATTTTCACAATTTACTAATGACGTTAATGATCATCTAAATAACCGTAAACAGGTAGTTGCAGTATTCTATGATTTTAAATAAGCGCTCGATACACTTGACCACGACGGTTTAATGAGAGTAATGAATGAATGGTTTAGAGAACACTTAAATGATAGTC
Source organism: Melinaea marsaeus rileyi (assembly GCA_918358865.1). Lineage (NCBI taxonomy): Eukaryota > Metazoa > Arthropoda > Insecta > Lepidoptera > Nymphalidae > Melinaea > Melinaea marsaeus. The sequence goes on along the minus strand of OU911083.1, from coordinate 45,002,243 downwards.
ATATGAGGGTAATGATTGATAAGTGTTATAGTGATAAGGAAATTATAAAATACGGAGTTCCCACTGTACCTGTATGATCCAATTAGATATATAATGCTACATGAATTACTCGTGTCATCAAACACAGTAACTGTTACACATATGTATGCAGATAATATGTGCTTCTTGTACGGAGATTAACCTCAATATAAACAGAAAAATACATGACCATTTTGTTTATTTATTTGGCAACATAACGAGTTGAAAAAAAAACAATTATAATAGACCTATGTATAGGATGAATTTATCTTTATACAGAGATTTCCTTCAGATACCATTCGGAGTGTTGGACAGAAGGTTTTATAGGGCATTGAAAGTACACAGATATTTTACTTCTTATTTAATATAAAATATAACACATAAATATTCATTTATATCTACATAAATTAAGAAGTGCATATAATAATAACATATATAAATACATACGTATGTATATATACATTATAATTTATTCCCGTGACAGATACTAGTGCTTAAATTTTCGCCAAATACCATGATAGAACGGTTGGATGGTATATTGGTTTGTAAAGAATTTCATAACCGCGCTGCTTGTGTAATAAAATTTCGAATAAAAGTTCGATTTATAAGAGGAAGTGTCAAAGGGTTTTACTAAAACACAGAAGCGTTTAGGGCCACTACAAGGTAATGAAAGATGGAATATCTACATGATATAGAGATCTGAGTTGGGGAAGAGGTTGTACAGCGCAATTAGGATGTGCATATTCTGCGAAAGTGGATGGGGAGCCGTCTAAGTTGACGTCAGAAAACTAAAATATGGTCAATCAGTGTGTAGTCCGAAAATAAAGCGGATACACATGTTTTCAAGGCGATCTAATTTATTAAGCAGCTCGTCAGATGGCCAACGTCAGCATAGTCGAGAAGGGGTAATGAAAGAGATTGCGCTAGGAGGATTTTAGAATGTGCTTGCTGGTATCGTTAACATGCGGCGTCCACAATCCTAAGTTTTTAACTTCATCAGAAAATGGTATAATTAATTTATCGTATTAGTAAGGTCGTTAATAATAATCTTATTTCAAAAATGTCTACCGCCTATTATAATGATTTTTCGGGACTCATAAGCAGCTCATAAGACTCAGTTTATTCTTTTACATACTTGGGTTATGATTTATCTGATGTTTAGATCTTCAAATGTTAAATGTCTATAAAGTTGCAAATCGTGAGCGTAGAGATGTTAAGGACATGAAAGGACTCTTGTGACTCCATTATTAAAAATGGAGAAAAGTTGAGGAGATAAAACGCCACCCTGACGTATGCCAGAGCAGAGAAATCAGACCGTTCTGATGTCTATAGAACGGTCTGATTTCTCAGAACATCAGAACAGGTAATCTGTCGACGTCCATGCAGGTAAGTACGAAACCAGTTAATTACGGATGAAGATATGTTAAGACTGATGCCTAGCAATACATCAAAATTCACTGTATTTATATTGTATTGAACAACGGTTTTGATAATATAGTGAAGTGGGCACATGATAACGAGAATAATATGGATAAGATGAAAATGATATGCTTACGTTCCCCTTACGATAAAAAGGCAAAAAATAGTATACATACAATTGGCCATTCATTTACTTGTCTGCATGAAAATGGACGTTACTATAAATGTAATAATTTGGAAGACCTAATCATATAAAATACCTAGGCCTTACAATAGATGCTGGGGCGCCACGGTGAGTGCGCAAGCGATCCCATGGCGTCCCATTAAGGCGCTGAGGGCATTCGTTGGTTTTTTAGTGGGTAGCCTTAAAAATGGCAGCGTGCTCGATGCTGCCGGGCAGTCCCAAATAACCCTCCGACCATCACCTTCTTGGTCGGCGGGTATCCGTAACGGATTTTTCTAACGATATATAAAAAAAAAAAAAAGGCCTTACAATAGATAACAACTTTTCATTGAAAACTCATATACAAAATATTTACAATAAATTAAAAGTTGTACTTGTAAAATTTTATCAACTAATATCATCAAAATATCAAATGGTTATACAAGACGTACCAGAATGGTAAGTAAGTGCCTACATTAGTTTATGTCCTACAAGAAGGTTTTGAGAAATATGTTACAAAGACTAAATAGAAAAAGGCATTAAAGGATTTAATAATGTAATAAGCTAATCGTGTGTATTATTTGATATGTACGTGTGTGTATAAGTAACTGACATATATAGTGTCTGATTGTACACTCTTGTGTGTGTGTCTTGATGTGTTCTTTTCCATAATTATAAAAAGTTATAATAATTTGACAATAGATCCCATTGCAGTCTAGCATCTGAATAATATTTTAGAAATGTAATGTAATACAGCTTAAATTACGAGTAGCCATATATTAATAATCTTTACGTAAACTAAATTAATTAAGGAAATATACGGAGAAGGCGTTCAGAAAACTAGTATTCTATTTAAAAATTCATTGCAAATACAATTAAATAAAGAAAATATTACACACTCTACTATCAGATTCAGATTGCCTACGTTTACTTGTCAATGTCAGTCAGTGTCGAAGGGTTGATTGTCACCTGATGTAATAGTAGAAAAAACAATTTCATATATTTGAAGCGGAGTATTGTTGTCCAAGCCCTCAAAAACATTGTCGTTTAAAATTAAGGACGAATTTTGCCCACTGAACGACCTTTACTATTTATAAAATACGTTTATTAATTCTGCCTGCCATTAAAAAGAGGGAATGTATTTATTAATATATCTTATTGTGTATATTTCCCAAACCCCTATTGTCTTTACAAGGACTTAACATCTTTGTCTCGAAATAATGAATTTACGTCAAAATATCCCTCCAACTTTTTATTAAAATAATCCTAACGATATTACAGACTATTTTGATGAATCATAATCACGATAGGTCTAATTAGGTTGGTTAGTTAGTTGAACAAAAAATAATAACTTCAAATTTGTGTCATCAGCTCTCCTCACGTCTATAGAAAATAACTTGTCGATTATAGTTCTTATGGTGAAAATATTAGATTTTTTTTAATGACAAAAAGCGGTTTTCCTTCGTAGTAGTTTACTTCAGTCGACTATGTCGAGGTTTATTTTTCACAGTTTTGCGTTCGTTATAAGTTGATCATCATCATTATTCCACGCACTAACAAATTGTCGAGACATTTTAAACAATCGAGCAACTTCTGCTAAGTACTTCCAGTTTGTACGGCGAGTATCACAGCATTTTAAAAATCATTTGAATATTCTTTAGTCTTGGGCATGATTAATAACTTATTACTTCAAACAAAGTTCTGATTACAGTGCGAGCTGTACCGCTGACAATCAGGACAGCACTATGGTCAAAACACTTGTGAGCGCAAATCTGAACGTGTTTTCGTGTTTACGCAAAAGCAAAGAAACAGGTTCCAATCTGTACCTCACAGTAGTTAAATAACAGAGAAATAATCATACCTGTAAATGTCACATACATGTACACATATACACATACATGTCGTAATATGAGCACTGAAAAAAGATAATAACAAAATGAGCCTTGTCAAAATACTTTTGGGCGCTGCTGTGCGAGTATGTATCAATTGAGTGACGTTTTAAAACGTTTTATGTTTTAAAACGTCGCGCTGTGATCACTCTCTATTTGTGGTAGTCGTATGTTTTTATTAGTAAGAAATGTCTCGGACAGCTCACTTAACGCCTTAAATATTATTTACGTAAGCTATTACTGTTATGTGAGAAATTTTGATTTATTATGTTTAATCTTAAAATCATTTTGTGTATATTTTTTATATATTTTTTAATAATCTATACTACCAAATTACTTTGTAGTATTATCCATTTCATGACTCACTGGGATATTTTATTATTTTTTAAATTTTATTCATTCGTCTGCATGTTCTTACGTAATTTAAAACCGACTTCACCTATTTTGATAAAAATGAGTATACAACAAAAATATATTTTAGGATATATTATACATTATATTTTATATCGATTGTAAATTCTATTTTTCCTGGTACATAAATATATATAATATATAATATAAATATAATAACAGTTTTTGAATACGATAATTTTAGCAAAGCTAATTTTTATTTAATTGTATAATTTATTTAATATAAAAAATAATAGTTTTTTTCGTATTATTAAAAAAGTATTTTGTTATGTTTTTGGGGACAATCTTATTTATTTATTGATTTACTTATATATTTTCCATTTTGAATCAATACCAGTGATCACTTGTGTACGTCAAATGGAAGAGACTGGAGAGTCTATTTTGATATCGTATATATCTATATAAGCCCTTCTGTAAAGACACTTTTCAACTTAAAATAAGGCTACGAGAGTTCCAAGCGCGCCCTGGTCTGAGAAGTACCACACAACAAACTCAGCCGGCTTTTTTTATTCTGATCACTGTTTCACAAACATCATTATATTAGTGAGTAATGTACGAATGACTAGAACCATCGCAATCAATTCGATAAGCCGTCCTAATGATAAATAATAATAAGAAAAAGGAAATCCTCTTTATTAAATATTTTATAAGACATGTAACAGATATGTAAAGTAAATTTATTGTAATATAATTTTAACAAAGTAAAATATACAACAAAAATCTATGGGTACAAGTTTTTTTTCTTTTTCTCTCTTTCTGTCTTTTTTTTCAAATCTTGTCTCATTCTTTTATATTTCTGTGTAATTCCTGTCTGAAGAACTCCAACCATTAAACAAACGTTGTAACTGTATGTACGTTACATATAAGGCAAATAATAACATCAAAATGTAATTATTTGCCTTATATGTAACGTTCTCATGAGCTTCTTGTTAAGTAACATTTTAGCAATGTTTAAAAGTAAAATTGTAACAAAATACATAAAAAAATACATAAATTGTCTACGTTGACACAACATAAAAACATGTTTGCAAATTACTATAAAAGCTTTTGTTATGGCTTCGTGGGAAACTTTATCAAAGCTCTTTTGAGCCCGTTTTTCAAAAACTATGTCATTAGCCGTATGACTTTTTATTTAACAGCTTGAATGTAAGTAATATTCGTGCTTTATACCTATTTTCGGTATCATATAAAAATGTTGTATTTTTTATTTAAACGGGGTGGTAAACAATAAAAGAGGTAAGTAATCGTCACCTAAAACTCGACATAAGTAGGAACGAGAGGGAGTAGAAAGTGGAAAGTGGGCATCTGGAGGGTAAAATAACATCATTTATTCGCTGAGCAAAGGCGATCTTTGTAGTTACGAAAATGAAAAAATTGATTTACCTCACTGATTTAACAGGGGCTGTCAAATAACACGTCGATTGACGCGGTCAGTATCAGTTTGACCATGGTCTCGTGAAAGGAGAAATCACGAATGCTTTCTAGAAACTGTCTAAATCAACTAATTTTATATGATTGATTGTATTAACGATTGAGATCAGCGTATGATAGCTAGCTGAAGTTCTTATGATAAAAGAAAACTAAGGAGAGAAGAACTTGGAACTAGCCTACTAAATTCTTCCTCTCTCTATTCTTCATATCTCCTTTTCTCAATATTACTCTCTTCTTAGTGGTGGTAGCGTTCTGGCCAATTATTATTATAATTGTGTTTGCAAATATATTTAACCGACGGTAATCATATCATCAGGTGGTCAAATGATTTAAATATTCTAAATGTATATTTTCCTGCTTTGTCTTGCAGGATCGCATCAGACAGGGAGGATCGAGCACCGAGAGTCGAGGCCCTGATATAACATTGTTGCTTTTTATTATTATACTTTGCCTTATATATAGGCATTTAATCCATAACTCAGTCAGCTGAGGGGTGGAGGTGGATTCCCAGCAGTCACAGATTTGGGGAAGGTCATTTAAATAAAATTTTAAATTCCGTATTTATAAAAATTTAAATGTATCTCTTAGTTGTATGCGGAGGTTTTTATTTATTACCTCATGCCTCTCCAGACAGGATTTTATCAAATTTAAGGAAAGTGGATCAAATCAGAGATGAGAGTTTGTAAGGCGTTTACCCCTACCTATCTACAAGGCCGGCAACACTCTTATAAATCCTCGGATGTTGCAGGAGTTCATGGGAGGCGGTGATCACATTCATCCGTGATCCGCCAGCTCGTTTGTCCTCCTCTTACATATAAAAAAGAGACCGTTTCTTTTTTTCGCAGTAAGAAACATTAAAATTTAAATAGCGACTTTTATTAATATTTAATTATAGGTACATACATAACGAAAACAAAATATGCATCCTAGTTAATCTTATCCAACACAAATTCGAGCAAAATGTTTTGGATTAAGATGTCGTAAAAATTTTCAGATTTTTATAATGCATGTTGTAGTTGAAGTACACTCTGTATTTTCAAATCCTTATCCCGGGAAATGAATCGAAAAACACGAGATAACAAGATAAATGTAACGGCGACTTAATGTTTGCTTGAAGTAGAATACTTTACTAGCTTTCGCAATGGTTTTATCCAGCACGGTTATTAAAAACCAGACCACAGATCCAACAATCTAATCAAATTATAATGATTTCTCTTGTGACCAAAACCAACATATTTAGAATAAGACTTATTTGTATGCTCTTGAATAGATGATCAAGACCTGACAAGAAACTATGAATACCTTCAGTTATTAGTATTTCAGTAGGTATGTTCAAAATACTGGGTCAATAAATGATGGAGTACTGAGGCAAACAACTTTGTCACCTTCAAACAAAATAAACTAATTGATGAGCGCATTTTTATTATTATGATAAGTTTAATTAGAAGTGACTTACTTATGAGCATACTAATCTTCTTTGTGGATAAAAGTTTTATAATTTGACAATAGATCGCACTGCAGTCTAACATTGGAAAAATATTTTAGAAATGTGTTAATGTCAATATTTTATTGAATCGAATTGACACTAAATAAACAAAGAACTCTGAAATTTGGTAAAGCTAAAGTTTATATAAAGGGTATAGAAACTAATATTTTATATAAAAATGCAATCGAAATATAGTCAATTATAAAACGGAAATATTTCGCTACAGTAAGATTTAGATTCATTGCCTACGTTTACTAGTTAATATCAGTCAGTGTCGAACGGTTAATTGTCGCTTGATGTAACAGAATAAAAATAAATATAATATATATATATATATATATATATATATAAAGGTGTATTGTTGTCCAAACCCTCGTAAGCATTCATATTTAAATTTCTGTTGAATTTCTGCGTCTAGGCTACCTCTAGTATTTATAAAATACATTTATTAAATCTGTCTGCGCTTACGAGCAGTGTATGTGTTTATGTACCTTAATTATTGTATTTCCCAAACCTTTCCATTTACAAAGATCCTCTTTTACCTCTGTCCCGAAATAATGAATTTACTCAAGATATTGTTTACATCAATTTGTATTGTATTATTAAAATAATTGTTATTAATTTTGATCAATCATAATTATGATAAGTCTAGCTTGGTTAGTTTGTTATTTTAACTAAAGAAATTCAGTCCAACTTTCCACCAGCAAAACTTTCTTCTCAGGTCAGGTAAATAATTTTCCAAAAAAAATCATCTTCAATGTGATTTTTTTTTTTGGAATACTTACTATTTTTTTTTAGATTTAATTTGTTTTAAAATAAGTAAAGTATACATTTCACCATACTTAAATAGCCTGCAGCCTGTAAGTAAGTATTAAGTACATAAGTCGTGTTTGTTCGTGCATCACGCTGACATTGACGTACTAATAAATTAATTTTAGATAAAATGTCTATAAAATAAACAGTAATTGTGGGTAAGCTATGATATCAACCTATTTGAAAATTAATAGTTATACCAAAAGTGTTTTTTTTTATTATAATAAATCAATATTATCGAAAGACGACGAATTAACTTCTTACAACGAAATGTCTTCATTTCCAAGGTAAATAAGAAAAACAAAGTTGAGCAAAAATCAAAAGAAAGCGAAAACTACATGGAAGATGTCAAATTACAAGGTGATAATAGTTGATAACTGGATTCAATATATTAGAATTAAATTAACATATCATCTGTCTGTCTGTCTGTTGTGCCTAATCTCTGGAACGGATGGGTTGATTTAAACAGGACTGTCACTGGCGGATAGCTGATATAAGGAGTAACTTATGTTACTTTTGTTTAAAAAAACATATTCCGCGTGAACAAAGTCGTGGACACATAATTATTAATAAATAAAATAATAATAAATAAATAATAAAAGTCTACTTTCAGAACTGTTAAACAAAGCTAGTTCATTCTATATATATTTATTAATAACAGTGACGATTCAAAAACTTTTGTATTTTAAAACATCGCGCTGTGATCAGTCTCAGTTAGTCGCAGTCGTGTGTTCTTAGTAACAGAGGTCTCGGACGACTCACTTAACGTCTTAAATATTATTTACTACTGTTGTTATGTTTGACATTTTGATTTATTATGTTTGGAATTTTAACGATTTACTTTTATAAACGGAAAAAAATTACTTGTGTTTGTTACTAAATCTATAGATTGTATTTTTAAATTATGAGATAATTATTATTTTCATGACTCACTGAAATATTTTATTATTTTCTTAATATTTGTGTATTCGTCTGCATGTTCTAAGTATCTCAACATCGGGTTAACTGGTTTTGGTGTAATTTAGTACAAAACATTAACGAGGAATTGCAAAAATGCTACGCTATATATAATAGCTTTTGAGTACAGTAAGCATTTAGCGAAAGCAATTGTTTTATTTAAAACTTATTATATAATATGAATAATTTAATAAATATCTAAAATAATTCATTTTAATTTAATTTAAAAATATTATTAATGTTCAAATTCATAGTATTTATGTGTTTTGGAGATAATCTTTATTAATTATTCTATAAAATATTTCACCGTATTCTAATAAAGTAATATTATATATAACTTAAGAAATTATGAGTACGATATTTATTTTTTTCCAACCTCTCTTTCTTTCTCTGTCTCTATCTTTCACTTTGCTTCATCCTAATTAATTCTTGTCTTATTCCCTTCTGGGAACTAATACGCATTTTCAATAATAGGACAATACTCGTAATAATAAAAACAAAATGTTATTTCTAATGTGTTAAGTAATATTAAAGCATTATTTGAGAGTTAAAATTTAAACGAAATACATACACTATTTCCATTGAAACAACATAAAAAACATGTTTTTGCAAATACTATAAAAGCTTTTGTTACTTGGTTATGGCTTCGCGGGAAACTTTATCAAAGCTCTTTTGAACGTGTTCTTTGTAGTCTGTTTTTCGAAAATTATGTCATTCGCTGTACGGCTTTTTATTTAACAATCTTTTACTTACATTTAGTAAGTAATATTTTTGGAGTCTACAATGTTGTTCATTATTTATTATAACTTAATACAAGGGGTGAGTAATCGTCACCTATATATATTGCAATCTAAGGGGAATTGCAAATTAGTTACGACTCGAAACACGTAGGAACGGAAAGGAGTAGGAAGTAGAAAGGGATGGGAAGGAATCCGGAGGGTAAAATTGACAGCATATAAATAGTCACTAAGCAAAGGCGATCCTTGCAGTAACGATAATGATATGGAAATTAAGTTACCTCGCTGACTTAATAGGGGTTGTTAAATAACAAATAGATCAACACGGTCAGCGTCTGTTTGACCATGATCTTTTGGAAGGAGATATCACAATTTCTTAATAGTCTCTAGATATCAATCAAACATGTTTGACTGATTTTACTAATGATTGAGGTCGCGAGATAAACTAAAATACTTGTTTAGACAATTTTTTCGCTTACAGCAGAACATTTATTATTTTGTTCTTAAAAACCAGAACACAGATCGAATAATCTAATCAAATTATTGAGATTTAAAACCAATTTTTTTTTTTTTAAACTTTTTTGTAGTTAAATATATGAGGATATAATAAGAGTCAATAATAATATTGTATTGATCTAAGTATAAGGAGACAAAGGTGATTAATGAAGGTTATAGCAGAGATGATTTTGTAGCCTAAGGTTAATAAGGTTGTTTTCAATTTCGGATTGGAAGTTAATATATTGTTACCTACTGCATAATATATGTAATATATAAAAATACGCATTAATGTCACCGACGATATCTGCACGTTAACGAAACTTTAGACTCCAGTTGTAAGCTTCCAGAGGATAGAAGATCATGATTTGATAAGAAACTGTAAATACCATTAGTTATAAAATAATTGTTCACTTACATTTTATTTTACCGTGTTTAACGGGTTTCGGAAACAGCGCATAATCTGATCAGCTTATGAAGACTGAAGGGAATATTAAAAATGTTTTCATGTCATTACGAGTACATTTGAATTGAATTTCTGAAAAATATTAGTCCTTATTAAATATTCACTGCAGTGACTAATTCACAGACACATGAATGTGATGACAATAGAATATTTTATAATAAGTCTCGCGATGCCGTAAAAAGTTATGAAATCCAAACTAAATTGAGTTGGTTAACTAAGAATTCCCATCTACAGGAGCAGTTATACAACCATTTTGTCATAAGTGATACCTTACTAGTTTACTCAACATCTTCTTGCCTTATCCCTATTTTGTGGTCGGCGCAGTAAGTTTTTTCCTTCTATACTCTTATATTACGTGTCATCTCGGTACATAGTGCCTTCTTCTCCATATCGCCTTTCACGCAATCCATCCATATTTTCTTCGGCCGTCCTCTACCTCACCACCCCTCCACTACCATACCCATACCCAGCACTCTTTTGGTTACATGCTTATTAGTTTAGTAACGACATTTTATTGTAATTATATTAATTTTAGTAGTAGATGAAAAAGAAGTTTGTGAAGCTACAAGAGACTAGACCATTAATATTATAAATGAAGACTACATACACTATCAATTGAATACCTCTATCCGTCAGTTATCCATTCAACCTACCTAAAGCCTTGAAAGGATTTTAATGTAATTTGGTATTGACATTTTGTATATCCTGTATATCCACTCTAACTCAGATAACAAACTAACCAGATTCCATAAAAATTCGTGCAGTCCATTTTGTAAGCGACCAAACAAACAGAAAACTATTAAAAATGGTTTTTAGGAGTTTTTCTATTATACCTAAACTGTAGAATATTTAAAAAAATATATTTAATATACAAAATTTACATTCATTTTATTAATATACACTAAATTCATACAAATATAATTAAATTGCAAGATCTAATCGGTCGATTGCAGGTCGTTATTGAGACGGTCTTTTGTCTCCTACTGGAGATAGATCGTCAAGGTTTCCTTGTAGTAATTCAATTTGTTTGTATCCAAAGGGTCCAATAGTTTTGCTTAAAACACTAGGTCAATATATGACAGAAGTACTTAGACTCATGATACCTAAATATATAAACATATATATATATATATATTGTAGACTATAGAGAAATGTAGAAAATTTTTATTTTATATAAAAATGTAATAGATATTAAATGTATTCAATTAAATAAAGAAAATATTACACACTCTACCATCAGATTCAGATTCATTGCCTACGTTTACTTGTCAATGTCAGTCAGTGTCGAAGGGTTGATAGAAGAATAACCAATTTCATATATTTGAAGAGGAGTATTGTGCTCCAAACCCTCGTAAACCTTCACGGATGAATTTGTGTCCGCCCGTTGGCCAGAATTTGTCCTTAATTTTAATCTAATTTATAAAATACATATATTAATTCTGTCCGCCTTTAATAGGAGTGTACGTATTTATGTATATATCTTATTGAGTATATAATATTTTTCAATCTGAACACACTTTTACTACAAAAGAAAATACCGGAAACTTTTTGTCACCTGCCTTTCTCAAGTCTATGGAAAATAACTTTTCCATTACAGTTTTGATAATGAACAAAATTCTTTAGAAAACTGACTTTCAATATGGATTAATTTTGTTTTAAAATACCAAAAAAAGAGAAATCTGGACCCGATAAGGTTATGTTTGTGTCTATACATGTATATTATAGGTACTCTGTACATTAAGTAGAAGAAGAACAATAAATAAACGTATAGACTATAGTGCGTATATAATATCAGATTGTCCATTAGACAATTAGAATTTAACACAATAACGTGAGTGTGGAAGCAGCGAAGTCTTGTCTAAGTTTATATATATTTGATACTTTTCAATATAGATTTTTTTAATTGGTGTGGGCTAAAACTAGTGGAACGATTTTACTTGCTTTGTAATAGTTTGTCGTTTGATTAAAGAAATTATAATAAAAAACAGTTAACGCAAAAAAAAACTAAATTGTGTAATGTTCTAAAGAAAACGAAAACTATATAGGAGAAACGAGATAAAAGTTGGCAACTGGATTCAATATATTAGAATTTAATTAACGTATCGCCGTTAATATAACAATGCAGTTTGTGTTGGCGCGGGCTGTTGTATGGAGCTGTCAAATTGGTGAATTATTTTTGGCTGATAAAATGTTTAACATCCTACTATGACCTCTACGAGCAGCGTTGAAGAATATTTTAGAAAATACATCAAAGTATTGAGAATGTCTTTTATAAAACCAATAACCAGTGTGGTTAAATAGTATTTATTGTTGTAATCTATCACTTTGAACGAATGCTTCGAACGTGTCAGCCTTCAGCCGAGATGACTGAATGGTTTGAACGAACTAATTATTAATAAATGTCTATTCCCAGAACCGTGCAACAAAACGAGTTGATCCTGTATATATATATATATATATATATATATATATATATATTAATTGCAGTGACGTTTTAATGTTTTGTATTTTAAAACGTCGCGCTGTGATCAGTCTCAGTTTGTTGCAGTCGTGTGTTCTTATTAAGTAACAGAGGTCTCGGACAACTCACTCAACGTCTTAAATATTATTTACGTAAGCTATTGTTGTTATGTTTGTCATTTTGATTTATTGTCATGGATTTGAACATTAATAAAGAATATTATTAATGTTCAAATTCATATTATTATGTTATGTATTTGAAGATAATCTTTATTAATTATTTTAATAACTATGTAACAGATGTCTGAATTTAATTAACAGAAATGAAATTTAAATAAAGTAAAATATATAACTGAAAAAATTTCACTTTTTTGCTTTCATTCCTTCCTTTCTCTCTGTCTTGAACCTTTTCTCATTCTTCTATATTCCTGTCTAATTTCTTTCTGAAGAATGCCACTATGAAATCATAAATATTTTTGAAATATGTATACATTTTTAATAATTGGAAAATGATAATAATAACAACAAAATGTAATTTATAATGAGCTTTTTTATCAATATTCAAAAGTTAAAATTTAAACGTAATACATTAACTTTCTAAATACTATAAAGCTTTTGTTACTCGGTTATGGCTTCGTGAGAAACTTTATCAAAGCTCTTTTTAGCTCGTGTGAACGATTTTCTTTGTAGCCCGTTTTTCAAAAACTACGTCGCTTGCTGTATGGCTTTATATGTAACAGTCTGAGTGTAAGTAATATTCGTACTTTGAAACATATTTTCACAATCTAAAATTTAGTTTTTTAAATCTTGTAATAATCAATAAACGCGGTAGTTATTGGTCATTGGAATAAGGAGAATTGCAAATGAGTTGCCACTCGCGATACGTAGGAACGGGAAGGAGAAGGAAATGGAAAGGAAGGAATCTGGAGGGTAAAATAACAGCATATAAATAGTCGCTGAGCAAAGGCGATCTTTGCAGTTATGACAATGATATGGAAATTAACTTACCTCTTCACTATTAAGTCCTCTCTGTAATTTGAGAGTTCCTAGGGGGACCTCTGAGTGACTGTCAAATTACATTTAGATTAACACGGTCAATGTCTATTCATGACCTTTGAAATGAGAAATCACCATTATTTAATACTCTGTAGATATTGTTAATATTATATGACTGATTGTATCAAAGATTGAGATCGGCGTAAGATAGCTAGCTGAACCTTTTTATGAGAAAACTATAATAAGAAGAAGAGAAGAACTAACAACTAGCCCTAATCTCTTCCTCTCTCTACCCCTTATATCTCCGTTTCTATAAATAATTGTTATAAGTGGTAATTGTTGCCAATTACTGTTAATATTCTGTTTGCAGATATCCTTTGTAGAAGCTAAATCTATCAGCAGGTAGTAAAATGATTAAAATATTCTAAATGTATTTTCATGCCTTGTCTTGCAAAGCAGGCAGGGTCGAGCACCGAGAATAGACGCCCTGATATATCACTCTTACTTTTTCCACTAACACTGTCTTATACGAGTATAAAGGCATTTTAAAGTAATTATAGAATAAAACTGAACCAAAACTTTTAGAACCAATAGGGCCTTATGTAATACAATCGATGCCATTCAGTCAGCTCAGGGGTGGAGGTGGATTCCCAGAAGTCACAGATTTGGAGAAAATCATCTAAATGAAATGTTATATTGGGTAGTGTAAATGCAGAGATTTTTAACACGATATCAGTGTCCACTAGAAAGGGATTTTGCCATAATCAAGTTGAGTGAATGAAACCAGAGATGAAAGTTTGTACGACAGTTAAACAATATATATACATAACGAAAACAAAATATGTATGCAAGTTAATCATATCCAATATAAATTCGAGTTCAATATTTTTGGTTGAGATCTCGCAGATGATTATAATGTTAGTATGCAGTTGAAGCATGTTTCGTATTTTTAAGATCTTATTTCGGGAAATTAAACAAAAACTACGAAATTACAAGGTAAATCTAACAACGATTAACGTTTCCTTGAAGAATAGAATACTTATTATTTTGCCACGGTTTTCCGGCAAAGTTATTAAAAACCAGTCCACAGCTCTAACAATCTAATCAAGTTATTGAGATTTCTCTTGCGTCCACTATCAACATGTTATGAATAAATTTTATTTATTTTCAGTTAAATATATATGAGATTATAAAAGAAGTAAATAACTATATGTATTGATCTAAGTTCTAGGAGACAAAGATGATTAATGAAGGGTAGCAGAGATGAGGCTTCTAAGTAGCTATTTAAGCTGGTTTCTATTTCGGATGAAAAGGCAGAATATTATTATCTACTACATGATAAATGTAATACATACATAACCATAGAAATGAAGTCCGTCAAATACCATTTAAAGTATAATTTAGTATCATTTAAAGCCAGTGTTAAGTAAACACATGTAAAGAATAGTATATTTCGCACTCGCTGACTCGCTTTTAAATTTCGGACTTAATAGTGTACGGACGAACGGTTAAGACATATTTAAAATATATAAGAAATTTACAAATAACACTGATCAAGTTCGTAGTTAGTATAAAAGATAAAAAAAGATGCAACTGAGATTATGATAGGCTTTTTCATGCATGCAAAGTATTGACAGTAGATGAAAAGGTCGAATATAGGATTGGAATATTATTACAAGGACGAACATAAAATATTAGTTAAAAATAATTGTCATACGCGAAGAGTAACATTGACAAAAAATTATTTCAGCCAAAAGTAAATCTAACAAACATCTAAATATATGGTACCAAAATTATTCAATAGAATTATTATGCTAAGACAGAAAAATGAAATAAGCAGAAAATTGTTAAAGTTAAAGCTAAGGGATTTTTTTCACGATGTTAAAAAATATCATCATCAAGAAAAAAACCTGCAATGGAGTGAGGTGATATTTGTAATTTAATTTTTATGTGAAGTGCATGTTGTTGGTTGCCGGTGTTAAAAACACATTTTTTGTAATAACCGTTACCGATACCGTTAAGCATAACAGCTTGGCGAGAATGTTTTTAAAATCGTTTTTTAAATAAATAAATAAAAAAAAAGTCATTAAAAGTAACCGACAGTATCTGCTATTTCCAAAGTATGTATAGCACTTGTGAACCGTCACCCTCCAAGGTTCCAAAAAAAAAAAAAGGATCAAGAACTTGCAAGAATCTCTATGAATACTATTGTTTTTGAAATAATTTTTCACTTATGTTAAGATAATCTAGCTTAAGTATCGTCTTCGGGTTTCGGAAACACAGCGCATTATCTGATCAGATTATGAAGACTGAGGGGAATTAAAACTCTTTTATGTTATTACATTAGACGTAGCTTTATGAAAATATCAGTCCTTATTAAATATTCACTCCAGTGACATTCCTTAACGTATGAATGTCATGTCATTAGAATTTTTAAATAAAATGTTCTATTATATCAGTTTCCACAGATTTATTTCTGCACCAACTATAAGTATGCTTTATATAAAAACCAAATCAGAATCCATCTAAAAGAGTGCACTCGATTTTGCGCCGCGCTGTAAGCTACAAGTTTTAAACAAGCAAGGAGTTTTTAAGAGTACTTAAACAGTAATAATTTATATTAAAAAATATTTTATATATTGTTCTTCACCTTGTTGTTTTTATTATTATAGAGGATACTGTTTTCACTTATAAGGTACATAAATATACACTAATTTACTAAAAAAATATTTAAATTACAAGATATATTCAACATATTTAAATAAGAATATTCATTCATAATCGTTCGTTTGAAGGTCGTTATTGAGACGGTCTTTTGTCTCCTACTGGAGAGAGATAGTCAAGGTTTCCTTGTAATAATTCAATTTATTTGTATCCGAAAGGTTCGATAGTTTTGCTTAAAATACTGGGTCAGTAATTGATTGAAGTACTTATGGCTGTCTCCGATAAATACATTTTAATGGAAAGAAAATATTTATTATTAAAAGTTATCTACGTGAAAAAATAGTTTTAAATAATTTAACCACGAAGCCCAATGCAGCCTAGCATTTGAATAATATTTTAGAAATGCATTAATACCAATATTCTTTAAATTATATCTGTATATTATATTTATTAAGCGTGAAACAAACAATTTAAATCCCTTTTTGCCTCAACTAAATTAACTGAGGAATTATGTAATTTGGCAAAGTTAAACTTTATGTAGAGAAATGCAGAAAACTAATGTTTTAAATTAAAAATGAATTGAAGTACAATGAATTAAAAAAATATGTAACACTTGTCACTGTGATATTCAGATTCGTTGCCGACGTTTACTTGTCAATGTCAGTGACGAAGGGTTGATTGTCGCCCGATGTAAAAAAAAGAATAGCCAATTTCATATATTGTGGTCTAAACCCTCGTAAACATTCACGTTTAAAATTAATCAAATTTTGGCATTTGGATGACCTCTACTATTTGTAAAATGTATTCATTAAATTTGCCCGTCATTAAAAGCAGTGTTTGTATTTTTGTACATATCTTATTTTATATACGAGTACTTGTTAAATCCCCTTGTCTTTAAAATGATTTACGTCTTAGACAGACCTCTGCCCGGAAATAATGATATTACATAAAGATTTCCTTAGCACCAAAGTTTTATTATTAAAATAATTCTAACAATATTTCATATTAATTTGGAACAATGATTATCACGATAGGTCTAGGTTTCGTCAAGAGAAGTGGGAAAGCGATCCCGTGGCGTCCCATTAAGGTGATGAGGGTGAACCTTAAAATGCCAGTGCTTTAGGCTGCCGGGCAGTCTCACATAACCCCCGGTCATCACCTTCTTGGCCTGCGGGTATCTGTAATGGATTTTGCTAAGGCAAATAAAAAAAAAAGTCGAGCTAGGTTGGTAAGTTAATTTTTAGTAAGATAAGTTTTTCATCTAGCTCTTCTCAGTTCTATAGAAAATAAGTTTTTGACATGAGTTGTCAAAGTGATTTTTTTTTATAAAAACAGTAAGTTTTTATAAAAGAAATTCAATACAGTTTTTTTAATACAAAATAAATAGAACATTTTGGATCAGATAGATGGCATTATGTCTGTTTCCTATACACATAAAATAGTGGGCGGTCTGAACATTCAGCATTAAAATAATTCTAAGTATTAGGTATATAATACAGACATGTAAACTGGAATTCCTGAACAAGTACCTGTTTGTTCATGCATCACACAAATTTGTGGTTTTACCTAACCGTGGAACAGTTACATATATAATATCTTTTACAATAAACAATTTGGAATAAACACTAAAGCGGACTTGATTAAAATTGCAATAAATATGTAATTTTTGATGAGTTTTTTTGACATTTGGTGTGGGAGAAGCTGACTCTTGTCTGAGTCAGCATATTTGACACTTCAAGTATAGAAAAAATATTTTTACGGATAAATATTAAAACTGGTATAAATCGTTATTTATTATAATAATTTTGATGACGTGTTTTGACATAAACTGTCACTTGATTAAAAAAACTTGTTATGGCGGATTTTTTTAATTCCCAAGGTATCCAAATAATAATAATATTTAGCTTCACGCCATATCCCTTACGGGGTAGCCAGAGACGACGGAACGCCAAACGCTACGGTCCTTGCATACCTCTTTTGCCTCGGCCACAGACATCAACCTCTTCATACATGCCCTCCGAGGGGTCCTCATACTTTTTACGTGACCTTTCTCTAGTAACATAGATACTGTGTTTTCGAAGGTCACTCGAGGCCACCCCCTGTCTCTCTTACTTTACTTTACTTTACCGCTACTTACTTTTCCTTTATAAATCTTTTTTACCATTCCTTCATCACTCATTTGTTCGACGTGCCCAAACCACCTGAGCTCGTTCTTCTTCATTCTCACCGTGACATCTTCGGTAGTACCTGCCATTCTGTGAATCTTTTCATTGCGAATTCGATCATCTAGACTGATTCCGCATATTCTGCGAAGAGATCGCATCTCCACAGCATTCATCTTTCTTACATTCTTCTTCTGTGTTACCCACGTTTGGCTGCCGTATAGCAGCGCGGTAGCAAAACTGCATTGTGTGCAGCCAAACGTGCAGCTATGCTGACGTTTTGCCGTCTCAAAAATGCAGTCAAAGCACCGTTAACTCTGTTACCGGCAGCAATACGCCTTTCCACATCCATTTCGTATCTTCCGTCTCTGCTAAACATACTTCCCAAATATACCACTTCATTCACTTGTTCTATTATCTTACCATTCACGTTGATCTTACAATCTGTTCTTTCTTCATTTCTTTCAAATATCAGAACCTTCGTCTTATCTACATTCAAGGTTTAGACCATTAATTTCACACACATCTTTCAGAGTGGTGACCAATGCCTGCAAATTGCACTCTGATGATGCAATGAGTACTGCATCATCTGCATATAGCAAGCAATTGACCTTAAGGTCACCTACTTTCACTCCCATGTCACTGTCTTTCACGCCTTGGAGACAACTATCCAAATACAAATTGAACAACCAAGCTGACATAGCGCAACCTTGCTTAACACCCGATTGGATGTCAAACCAGGGCGACATGCCAGTTCTTACTCGCACATAGGCTGAGTGATCTCTGTAAAGAGACTTTACAGCCTGTAGCATAAATTGAAGAAGAATCAAAGGAAACGAAAACTTCATTAATGTTGTAAAATTTTATGTGAAAATAGTTGACAATTAATTCAATACATTAGAATTAAATTAATACATGTTCATTAATATAATAAACTTGTCTTTTTTTGGCGCGTTCGTACGTTCAATGGAACTGTCAAATTGAATATTTTTGGATTACTTATTTATTGACAAAATATATAACCTAAAACGACCTTTAAGACGAGTATTGAAAAATGATTTTAAAAACGTATCAAATTATTGGAAATGTCTTTTATGAAACCAAATGACAAATTGGTTATTACTTTTCCTAATCGATCAGTAATAACGATACGACTAAAACTCCGAGCATGTAATGCCTTTAGCCTAGACGGATGAGTCGCGGGCAAGAAGAAATTTATTAATATAAATAGAATTAAAGTGTCTGCTTGTAATTTTAAATATACAGCTTTTCTCTAAATGGATATACAGTATTTACATTTTAAAAAATTGTCTGTCTGTCTGCCGGTTTGTTCTGGAAACGCCTGGACTGCTTTTAACAGGAATTTTACTGGTGGATACCTAATGTTATAAGGAGTAACTTAGCCCAAGTTTTAATTAAAAAGATAATGAATATCTAATGAAATCTAGGACACAGTTAGTTATCACTTAATGCCTATTTTCAGAACTGTGCAATAAAGCCAGTTATGTTATATATATATATTATTATTAATTACAGTGACGTTCTAAAACGTCGCGCTGTGATCAGTCTCAATTTGCGGTAGTCGTATGTTTTTATTAAGTAACAAAGCACGAGGACATCTCACTTAACATTTTAAACATTATTTACGTAACTTATTATGGTGATTAATCTTAGCTATTTGTTGAGGTTTTTAAAAAATTGGCTCTACATTTTTATATTGTGGGATAATTATACTTTCATGAGTCACTGATATATTTCATTAATATTCCAATAATTTGGATGTTTTTAAGTAACTTTAAACCTAATAGATTTTGTTAAAAATAATACAATGTTTAAACATGGGATTGTAAAAATGGTATGATAGAAATGTTGTATGTGATATCAGTTTTTAGTTCACTAAGTATTTTACGAACGCATATTTTTATTATAAAGCTAATTATATTATATAAATTGTTTTATACATATATAAGTATTGTTAAAAAAATTATTAACGTTTAAATTAATAATATTTTGTTATGTTTTTGGAGAAAATTATAAATTATTTTATAAGACAGATGTCTGAAGTTAGTTTAATGAAATGAAATTTCAATAAAGTAACATATGTAACAAAAAAATATATGGTTACAATTATTTTTTTTCCTTTCGCCTCTTTCTATCTCTTTGTCTCCAACTTTGTCTCATTCTGCTATATTTTTGTCTAAAGAATCCGAACTGCCAAACAACTGTCGTAACTATATGTATATATACATTTTAATGATAGGAATATGATAATAATAACATCAAAATGTAATTTATATTGAGTTCCTTGTTAAGTAATGTTTCAGCAATGTCTAAAAGTTAAAATTGTAACGTAATACATAAACTTTCCCCATTGAAACAACATAAAAAACATGTTTTTGCAAATTACTATAAAAGCTTTTGTTACTTGGTTATGGCTTCGCGGGAAACTTTATCAAAGCTCTTTTGAACGTGTTCTTTGAAGCCCGTTTTTCAAAAACTATGTCATTTGCTGTATGGCTTTTTATTTAACAGTTTGAGTGCAAGTAATATTCGTGCTTTCGTGCTTTAAAACATATTTTTAGAATTTTAAATGTTAGTTTTTTTTTAAACTGGTAAACAATAAAAGAGTAACATAGGAAAATGGAACATAAAAAGAATTGCAAAAGAGTTACCACTCGAGATAAGTAGGAACGGGAAGGAGTAAGAAATGGAAATGGATGGGACGGACTCCGGAGGGTAAAATAACAGCATATAAATAGTCCCTGAGCAAAGCCGATTTTTATATTTTGAGAACCCCTATTATGGGATTGTCAAATTACATATAGATTAACACGATCAGTGTCTGTCTGATTATGACTTTTTGAAAGGAGAATTCACAATTACTAAATACTCTCTCGATACTGTCAATCTTATATGACTGATTGTACCAACGATTGAGATCAGCGTGTGATAGGTAGCTGAACTTCTTAAATGAATGAGAAAACCAAAAAGAAGAGAAAAACTGTGAACTAGCCCTAATTTCTTTCTCTCTCTGTTCTTTATATCTGCAATTCTTTAAATTACTTTCTTCTTTTCTTTTCTTTATACGTAAAGTTTTTGCAAATTATTATTGTGATTGTGTTTTGCAAATATGCTTAGCTGACGTTAATTATTTCATCAGACGGACTTTCTACTCATCAATCTCCGTTAATAAGTATAAAATATTAAAGTTTGAGTTCTTCCGTTCGCTTCTCTTTATTGCTGTAGACGGGTAGTGACGTCAGCAAGTAGTTTCCGCCGGCCTACAGTCTTGGAACAGCTGAAGGCCGAAAGAAACCCCTACTAAAATCACGCACCAACTTCTTTTTCTTTCTCTTCTGTCCCAATCTTCTTGTTTCCTTAATGATTGTCTTTTGTTAGTTATAATTCATAAAATCGGCCAAGAACTTGTCGGGTCACGCGCAATATAAATTTTTCCATAGTTATATAGAACATTATTTTGATCTATCTTCAAAGATTTAGCTAAGACTGCAATATAAGACCATTACTCGTGAACTTGTAAGCCTACTTAGTTGTGACAGTTTTCTGTTCGCAGTTTCTTTAAGACGCAGTTTCTTTTAGCCAAACTTGAATCTAATAAAAATTTGTGCTCTAAAGCATAAATATTGACTCACAAACATATCTCATATATATATATCATATAAAAATACAACCTCACTACATGTACAAAGCTATCCTAAAAAAATATTTTAAAAATTGTTGTCTACTTTGACAGAACAGACTGAAGACAAAAATTGTCGGCATTACAGATTTTGTATGTTTATGAAAAGCAATAATTTGTTAATACTTTTTAAAATCAAGAGTCTCTAAGCTAAGCTGCGGACAGACGACATAACAAAACTATAAGGGTTTCTACTGGTCTACGGAGACCTAAAAAACCATGTAAGGAACTTGAAAGTTATGTTTACAGTTCTAAGGATAAACAGTTAATAGTAAAAAAATGAAAGTTCAAATATGATTGAAATTCAACCCTCATAATGTACAAACCAATAAATGAAAGTCTATCATGTTACGCCTTCAGTTAATATAAATATATTTATGTTTTTGATATTCCACTCTAACGTCAACAGGAACAGTAGCGTGAAATCCCTAAAGAATAGAATTATACTTTGATAAAATATCAATACTGAAAACTAAAATCCATCCAGTTATCCAGTAATGTTACCAGTCCGGGTTTCAATATCGAGATCGGATCGTGAATAAGTAAAAGAATCCAATCTGTGTATATTCTCTGGTGGATCAGAACCATCTTATTCATATTTTTTGTCTAATATCTAAATTGAAAGTTACTTTTGTTCCGTTTTTTAATAAATCAATAAATTATTTATTTCTATGATATTATAAGAAAGTAAAATTGAATTGGATTAAAGTATATCTATGTAGTCAAGAGATTATCTTCTGATAGCAGTCTTTTAAAAGTGTGATTTTGGTATGTCTAAAAATGATTTATCAGGGGGCAATGATTGTCACGACGCGATGATGTTGCCAACCCTGGCCATTGCATGGGATTTGATATATTTATACAGAATTTTGTGCAATATCTCTGCCACCGATTTGCCTGTTTCTTCATGGTAACTAAATTCAAATCAAAATATTTTTATTCAAGTTCAGGTTCAAGAATCGTCAATTATTACAATAAAAAGGTCAGTGTAGTCAATTCGTGAGTAAACTAATACCGGATCGGAATGCTGAGCGGAGCCGGCGACTCAACAGTTTAAAAGATATTTAACAATGCGTATATATGCGTAAATTCAAGGCCATGAAACATTTGTTAACTTTTTGAAGGCGAAATTTAGGCCTTACGAGTTTATTTTTATTTCTCGTATTTATCTTGTATCTGTAACTGTTTTATATATAATTTATATATATAAACTTACTATGTTTTATTATTTTCACAAAAGTATGAAAAACTATAACTTACTTTAATCCTGCAACTATTTCCATGGCGCCGTTAAAATTTCCTATGTTCCAGCATGTTAGAGCCACTCGGAGTATGCAGGCCAGGGTCACCTTCCGCTCCTCGGTGGACACTTGACTCAGCACGAGCTCTGTCACCCACGCGGACACCTGAATACCACGAAATAAATATTTAATTTCGAAGGTTGAAGCGGTATTTATTGTGAGTAAATGAATTAATAAATTTTTTCTTTTTTGGAAAATAGGCCATTATTTTTGCAACTTTTATGAATATATTTACTGTTCCTTTTTTCTTTTGTTGTTTGTTGATTCGGCCATCACTCTGAACAATATTTAAAATTCAAATTGAAATAAACCTCAAATTAAAATAATAAAAATAACAATATCTAAAGAATATAAAATAAAAATAAAGATATCTTGTACGAGTAAGCTTAGAATAATATATGAAAGTAATATAACTACATTTTATATTAAATAGAAAATGTATGCTTTTTAAGATAAAGCGACTTTCTTACAAACTCCTCTTACAGCTAGTTTATATACATATAAACATTATATTCTATTTTATGTTTCGTCAACATTTTTAAACAAGAAACCGACGCAATGATGGTTTTTGTATCTTGTAAACAAATTATTATTTTCTTTAATTCATATATTATTATTTAATTTATTTATATGTATATATAACAATGTTCTTATTTCTTTAGTCCTTTGTGAATCGTTGCCTTCCTCAGTGGCAGTGTTACAACGATACCAAATGTATTTAAAAATATAGCTCTATATAAAAAATATTATTTACTTTTGGTATTTAGATTATTGTTCGATTATGTTAATAATTTTTAATTACGTGAAGAAGTTATTAATAATATATGTCCATAAATATGTTGCACATTTTAGGTTAACTTTCAATTGTAAGACGAAGACGCGGGCAATCTGTAGTATTAAAAATATGTGTACTATTTAAGTAACAACGCCATATGATATTGTTTCCCGTGTAACAGTTTTAATGGTCATTAAAACTAAACGTCTTCTTCGCTTAGTTTTTAATGGAATGTACAAGCGGTGTTTAAGAATTCAATTTCTTTAAGGCCTTGACTATTATGAGGAAACTAAATGTTGTTACGCGATCTTTATCTTTCCTTTCAAAAGGTTTTTTTGGTTGCAAAGAAAGCACTTAGAGATTACTGCTTATATGTACTATCTTTTAAAATATTCATTTTCGGTGTCTTTTTATTAATGCGTCTTCAACAGATGTTGATGATGATGAAGCTTTAAGTATTTTTTAAGTACAGTATGAAATTGACGTTATTATTAAAATATATTATTTTTATTAACAACTTTTAATTTTTGACTTTTAGTTTTTGATTTAAAATATTTCATAACTAAAAATCTATCAGAGTGAGTACGGTGTAAAATCCAATTATTGTAGGTTATTGAATGGAGGACGAAGGGGCCGTCCATGTGGTAAGTGATAAGTGGTAAACGACGCCCGCGGGCACCTTAAGGAAAAGGAATGGTGAGTTGCTTCTTCACGGAAAAAGAAAAGTATTCAAATATAAAAGATTTATTCCTCCTTTTAGGACGAATTATATGTTTTGTGAGGTCAATCCTTTCCAACATTGTTTATCGATGTAGTTAGTTTAAAAATATAGTTCTTATTATATCTTAGAATATCTTTACAAACAACAGTTTGGAAAGTTAATAACAACAAACAAACTTAATAAAATTTTAGTTCATAAACGAGTTGGTGAAATGATTAGTAGTATTTTTTATTTGTCAAAGGCATTAGTACCGCTCTATTTGTTGATATCATCAAAGGTATATAATTAATATCAACAGGTTGTATTCATAACTATCTTTTATGAAACATCAAATAAAAAGATAAGAGACCCTTACAATATACTTACAAAGTAGAAAGATATTTTTATTTTTAAAGGCTGTATCCTTCGTATGTTATCCCTCAGAGGCCACTCCAAGATTCGGGTATCACTGTTACAATGGAAATTAAATTTTCAATTCATTTATAACAGAATATAATATATTTATAATAAATAAAAACGAAATATATATTCAATCACAGTGTATATTTTTAAGGATCTAAAATATACTAATTGGGTAAACATACGCGGATACATTTATTGTTAAAATTGGATGTAATGAAATAAAGCCGAGTTAAATATTTTACTGGTGGGAGAGGGTGAGGGGGAGGGGTGGTGGAGTGGGGGGTATTGGTATTTAAGTGGAGATTTCGGTTAAAATATCTGTTATGGAACTTTGATTTATGACTCTATATCAGGGACACTTCACGGCTCTTATGTTTTAAAAGTTATGTAAATGTGTATTTATATAGATTATATCTGTATATAAACCATTTGTATATAACTGCCATTTATACTTTATATTATCTATTAGATAACTTAATGTTAAATATTAAGTTAACTATTTTTATGTCCTCCTTTCATATTCAACATTTTACACTTTACACTATTCTTAAAAGGAATCTTAATGTCACTTTAGTTTCAGAACTTGCAATATCCAGATTTTCATGTATTATTTTCTAGACTCGGTTAAAGCCCGGGAATATGAATTTATTATTAACATTACCTTCCAAAGATGCTAAGTTTACATAATGGTTTGATATAACCATAGTTTAGATATAAAAGATACATCATAAAGATTTTGTTTGTTTGTTTAAAAATAGATTTTGTATATTTAGAACGTGTCACATCCTACTCGTATGTAAACCATGCGGATAGAGTCACCGGCAACTGCTAGTTAATATGAAATACTTTAGTAACAAATTTAATTTAGGTATAAAAATGAAGTTTTAAGTCCTTTCCATATTATCAAAGTTTCCGAAGTCCCGCAGACACAGCACAGCACCACCTTAACATCTATTATTACTTACACCAAGAGTTTTAGTACAAAAGTTTTGTTATATGAACGAAATATCAATATTATAATGGAATTAAGTTATTAGTTAGTACAGTGATTAACTGTTAAACTGCTTCAACGATTTTGATAACAATTCTTCTTCCAATAAACATTTGGAATTAAATAAAGTATATACTGTTTTAAAACTATATATTTATTTTAATCACACATACACACATACACAAACGCAACTACGCGCGCACTCACGTACGCACTCACACACACATACACACACACAGAAGATACAAACTTTTCAGTTACTTTTTTCTTTTTACAAGAAATATTTTTTTAGGGTCGCAAACGAGCTAACTGTCCAAATATTGTGGAATGCAAATGAGTCGCCACCCTCCAGAGATGTAGAGGAATTCACGAAACTAGGGCGCACTGTTTTTAAACCACCCAAAATGAGGGTAATTAGTGGAATAATAAGAGTTTTGATAGAACTCATACATTTAAATAATTAATGCAGTATTTATCTTTAATTAAAATTAAAGAATTTTATCGCAATTAGAATACTGAATTTTTTAACATATTGTTAATATTTAAATAAAGAAAGGAGAAACTATAATGAGTGAAAAGTGTTTTTAGGTTTACTAAGATGAGCATTTTATAATATTATTTATTTTAAAATATGCTGCAGAGAGTGCTGGGTCACCACGCCAACTTTGTTCAAGGAATTATGTTTTTTTAATAAATATGAACAAACTTAGATTACTTTTATTATTCAACGCGAGCGCGGCGTCCTATAGAAAAAGGATCTAAAACATAGCTGCTTAGTAGTCGTTACGCCTGTCTCACACGTATACTTTTATTCTCCTCTAGTTCCTGCCCGTGACTACGTCTGCGCCACTACAGGTCACAGGTCTTTACTTTAGTAACTGGACCGCTATCCCTCTTCTACGGGCAAACTCACGGGGAATGCTAGTCAAAATAAAAAAAATATGGAGTTTCTTTATCAAAACGCACTGTTATTGGATTAGCTCAGAGTTGCTGTTTTGAAAAAAATACAAATAAAATCAATTCATAATTGAATGATTTTCGTTTCAAACATTCGTCCTTTGAATGTATGAATGAAGACCTTATTAAGGATCAATCCTTATGTAATAACCTGTCTCACTCTAATGCGATTATCTGGACCCTTCTCACGTCTGGGTTATATTGAATATTTATATAGAATACTTTTAAGAGTTAAGCTACACGATTTTTTGGAAATCATGATAATGTGGTTTATACTTAAAGAGGTAACCTGTATTAAAAGCGAAAAAAATATTGCAGTATTTAAATATTTAAATCGAACCCGGACTTACATAAAAGGAAAATATTGATACCACTACGCCATAGGGATCTGTAATATTAATTTTCTTATTATTACCTGTATTTATAATACAATTTACTTTCAACCTCAATAAGTTCTACATATTATGTAACAAGAGAGTCGAATTTTGGACTTCTAGTACATTTTATTGGTTAATTCATAAGCGGCTGTCTGTGGCGGACGGTGACCTACATGGCGTAGACGTACATGATCCGATTATTGACAACTTTTGATCCTGGGAGGCTGTGATCGGATTGATGTTCTTGAATTTTATCAAATTTTCTTCTTAATACTTAATGTAATAAAGATAAAGAGTTTTTTTGTTGGAAACCCGATAATATCGGCAACTGAAAGTAGGACACGCTTACAACTTTGAAAGTATTTTTTATTAAAATATAGCAAAGTATTGCAGTGCATTATAAAAAAGAAGTAAATTTCTAATAATCATTTTCTTGACCCATCAGTGGATCTGTAGTATTACTTCAAAGGTGCCACGTAACACATATTTTGACGATTTTTTTTATTTATTTATTACGTAGGTCACTAGATAAGTTCTGCAATACAGAGTTTTTATAAATAACAACTCATATTTAGTAGATAGCCATATAATAAATCATTTCATTTCTTTGCATTACAAAATTATACGTTTTTGAAAAGTGTGAAAAATAACTGAGTGATCGAGAGACGAGTTACGCGTAATTATTCGCTACAATTTTATGCGTGGCCTGTCTATAGATAAATACTTTAAGGAAATGAGAACTGTACTCCAAGAAAAGTGTCCTTACCGCACAACTCTTTGCCGGTATTTTAATTAAGAATTTAATACGAACGTGGTAACTTCAGTTTTAGTGATGCTCCAAAATCAGGTCGTAGAAGTAACTACTCTGGAAAACGAGACATAGATTCAGGCAGATCGTCATATTACCTATATACAGATAGAGGAGGTCTTACAGATAAGTGCACCAAGTGTTCATAGAATTTTACATGATATCCTTGAAGTGAGAAAAGTTTGTACACTGTGGGTACCCCACGACCTTTAGCCAGAACAAAAACATGTGAGAGTATATTTGTATAATTTTTTTTAAAGATTTATGATAATGTGACTCCGATTCATATCAGTGACATCGTTACGGGCGACGAAACCTGGCTTTACAATTTTGATGTACCGTTAAAAAATAACAACAAAGTATGGTTGTTCGCAAGTGAGGAAACGCAGCTTGCGTTTCCTCGTAAATCACGGTCAGTGAAAAAAAAACGATAGCTGTATTTTTTACTAGACGAGGAATGTAGAAAAGAGTTGTTTTGGATAGTCAGCGTACAGTCACGCACTCTTGGTATATCAATGGATGTTTGCCTAAAGTTATACAGAAACTCAAAGAAATTCATTCAAACTCAAGTCAAGGCATTTTCACACCTGTGCATCGTGCTCATGCGACAGTATCCTGCCTGCAGTCCAGATCTTGATCCCGGTGACTGCGTTGTTTCCAATTATGAAGGATCTGGTCAAGGGAGGAAGTTTGCGAGCGACTCTAAGTTATTAGCAGCGTAGGACGTATGTTTAGTGACTAGTATAATTATAATATATTGATAGAATTATTGAAAATCGATATTACTATAATTTTATAATAATCTGACACATAGACAGAATTAAAAAAGATTGTCTTTAAAATGTTAAAATAATCAAATTTAACTATAAGATACAGTATTAGAATAAAATAACCCTACTAAAGATAGGTCAAGGAAAAAGTTGTTTTATGATCAAAAGATGTTATCTCTTTGTAATATGAACCTTGAAACAATTTTCCACTTAAATATTCTTCGAAACATTCATCTTGGACCCATGTTAAAATTTGATCCTTTAATTAATTTTATTTGGTCATATATCAATAGGGTATTTTTTTAGACTTCATATTTTTTTTATAAATATGTTAGCCATATCTCTGCTACTTGTAAAACTGCAAAATAAACTACTCGTATATCTCTGATAAATACCAGTTCCTGTGTTAAACTTTAAAAGCTTTAAACAACGAATATATTTTAAATTACCTTGTCTGTTTGTCTGTCCCCCTTTTCGGTCATTACACAATATATTGAACTGATTGCAAAATCAAACCTAAGTTATTATCTTACACCTAAATTCAATATATAAATTGAAGGATTAGGAATTAATTCTATGCCTCTCGACACTACTGCATAATTGATGCACTGGAAAACAAAGTATGCAGTCTATGCGAATACATTTTTATAGTAGATATCCATCGAGAGAACTACCATAAGAGTATTATGTAACTATACTAATATAACAATTACTAATCTTAAAATTAAAATGCAATTATTTATAAAACATCCGTTTTTATTATAAGAACGATATGATAAAAGATGTTGGTTTGAGACTAAATGTCGTGAATGTATCCATTATATTTATTGCTGGATCTATCGGACTTAATAATAAAAAGCCAAGCGGTAGTAAAGAGTTTGTCATAGTGTCAATATTCTCTGCTTCAAGTTCTGTGATCCCAATAAGCCGTTAATGAATAGTCAGAGATAGACGCTATAAGTAAGTAAAATGAGAGTATAATTATACTGTAAACGGAGATCCTAAATAGTGATGTGAAGATATCGATAGAAATATATACATGTTTTTAATTTAATACAATAAATTAAAAATCTATACAATATTGGCAATTGGGATTTTGTACTGAAAAGTTATGGATAAATATATTTTTTCATGAATTAATAAGTAATTTAAAATAATTTTCGTGGATTTTTTTGTCTTAATTTTAACATCTTTTTTCGGATCCCGAAAAGCATAATTTAACGTTTTTAAGTGCAATGTATTTAATTAAAAATGTCTTTGAACTTTGAAAAGGATTGAAGCTTAATCCACCATGCTGCTCCACTGTGGGTGAGCGAGTTACACAGCGTCCTCTGTAATATCCAGATTTTAAGACGATGTTTTACGACCGACTCGAAGAGTTATAAATGTATAATATGTTAGGACTTAAAAGTTTTTATTTTACCTTAATAATAAAATAAGACTGGACTTAACTAGATTTTCATAATTACAACATTTTATTTATATTAAATAAAGCATCGATATAGAACCATCCCATCACTACTCATCACTACACATCACTACACATCACGTACCAACCCTCACAGCGTCACGTGTAACTAACGAATGGGGTAAAGATACCACTAACTTAACAAGAGTTCGTTTTATTTTTTTAGCGGAAAAAATGTACACGATTTTTCCTTTCATTTTTTATTCAACTCCTTATTTTAAGAATTTGGTAGATTATATTTTTTATATAAAGTTTTATATAACAGAACATGCCTCTTCCGATTATTCAACCCTGTCTCTGATTACTAGGTATATACTACATAGCTGTGCCCACGACTTCGTTTGTGCGGAATATGTTTTTAAAATAAAAGAAGCCTGAGTTAGTTCTTATAACATCAACTATCCACCTGTGAAAGCACTGTGATAATCGTATCAGAGGTTAGCCGGAACAAACAGACAGCAAAAAATTTTATAAATATATATTTTTTAATGTAAGTACCCTACATACTCGTACGTATCATCATAAGCATTTAGCTTATTTATGTTAATTTGGATAAATGGCTGCCCCGCCAGGGATATGACATGAAGCAAAATAAATAAATAAATAATTTGGAATTACAAACACCGTTCAATTAAATTTATGTGTATAGATGTACGTTAAGTGTTCTACTCGTTTGGTACAAAACCCTAAAAATGTAGTCAGATATATCTTTATGGAGTTAGTGCAATCGAGTGATGGAGGACAGGGAGGAGATGCAAGCATAGAAGCGGTCGCAGCTAGTTATCTAATAAATCTTTAGCGGTCCATCAAAACTACTTTTATTGCGTTATAAAGAGGCATTAATAGGAAAATGACGTTATAAACGCGATAATGTCACCGACGCTCCGACACAGATGGGAGACAGCGGAAGTCTAATAACGCGGAGATATTCTGTGTTAGTAAGTTATAAGACTAGTAGGGGATAAAGTACAAAAATATCAACTAAATACAATATTTACTAATAAAGTGTGTTATATATATACCTGGTAGGAATATAGTATTAATATTCTACAAACATTCAATCGTCTTCATTGTATTAACTTAAGTTATAAATATGTTTATTGTCTTCCAATATCTTTACTCTGTGGCTTGTCACGTGGAAGTATAATAAGACCGTTCCAGTTCATACCACTTTGATAACGAATTCCTAATTCTTCAATATACAGATTATAATTAATAAAAGCTATATAATTAATTTAAGGGATTGAATTTTTAAATAGTTGATGTGAAAATGAAAAATCTCGTCCGCGTGGAATATTGACAAGAATGTTGGCGCATTTTCTCTTTTAATAGCAACGTCTCTTTTTTAAACGAAATGTCAATCCTTTGGCACCAGAGGAAGCATTTAAAAATTATTCCTTGCTTATTAAATTTTAAGAACATAGTATTAATATTACAAACAATAATAATTATCATCCTGTTCCTATCCCAAATATATGGTATCGATACTATCTTAGTGAAAATTTTCAGTGGAAAAGTTTTGAGAAGAGAATCGGGAATGCATGTTAGTGCGATTATTGTCACTGATTCGATAAGTGCTGAAATATAGTATCCGCTTCTAATTCATCTCTTTAACGTTGCTTCGGGACGATAGTATAATTAATC
Organism: Melinaea marsaeus rileyi; assembly: GCA_918358865.1. Lineage (NCBI taxonomy): Eukaryota > Metazoa > Arthropoda > Insecta > Lepidoptera > Nymphalidae > Melinaea > Melinaea marsaeus. The sequence goes on along the minus strand of OU911083.1, from coordinate 44,969,762 downwards.
AGACAATGAGATACAAAGTTCTTATCACATCTGTTTACTCGTTTCAATCGCAAAAACTAAGCACATTTTCATGTAATTTTTATCAATCAATAGAGTGATAAAAAAAGATCATTTAAAGTATAATTTACGAAGGTTCTGTGTAAATTTGCTAATCTCTAACTATATATTTTAAGTTTCATTTATGACAGAGCATTTAGTCATATATTTAATTCTACCCTTGGAAACTACTCGGACGTTGTATATAAGACAACCAAGAGGGAGTACTGGTATTCTAAGAAGAATTCACTTGTGGTAGCGGTAACAATACCTACTTGCATTTATTGTATATGTTCTATTGTTACATGTGAACCTCAAATCCCAAGTGAGGAAGTGTGGTGGGTAAAGCTCTAAGCTCTGCATAATTAGAAAGTCTGTGCCCAACGGGTCATTCATAGACCAGCTCATGTAGCATTAACTATACTCTCTTTTAATTCATATATTTCTGTTATTATTATTGTCGTAGCACCGTAGCATTTTCGTAGCAACGTACAATAACTTCACAGCGTCGCTGCGACGTCGCATAATATAAGATTTATTGCTATTCAAAATAAAATTATCCATAATATTAGTATTTACGACTCCAATGTCATCGCTTACAATCAATACTAGTGATTTATGTAATACAAATATAATTATAAGGTTGATCCATCTTTCCGTCAGATTCAACAACCTCCGACACAATCAATCAGGGGAAGGAAGTTTCACATTAACCGGGGTCTTTGTTTTTGTTATAATTACAACTTGCCCTTCGAATGGCCCGTTGGGCTTTCTTTTGAGGAACACTCGCAACGGACACATCTCTACATTTCAAAAGGATTGGTTACGATTGGGAACTAAACAAGGGTCGGGTCCATTGTTGAGAACTTGCGATAAGACAAAAACAATTATGTAAATATACATATTGTAACACTGGACCTTTCTAGAATACGATAACTATACAGTATCTGAATGTAATTTCATTATAACTGATAAATCAGAACAACTGTTTTAACTTTCCATCCGATGTGATGATATCCGGGGAAAATATCCATTATATTCCACATATAATAATACGCTCCATTTGCTTTTGTATAAAAAGAAATTAAGAGAATAATTGAGATGTTTTAGTTGACTTTATAATATAACTTTTACCCGCAGTTTTCCTCACTAAATGCTTCAAGATTTATTATATTATAAATATACATACTTTCACGTTTATAATAACGATTTGGTACAGCAAATTAAGGTAGAAATGTAAAAATTAATAAATTACTAAGGAACGAACGGCCATTAAAGTTTATTTGCAATTCATAGATCTTTGTCGTTATTGCGAGTCGACAGAAGCTTTCCTGTAATTACTTAATCAAAATCAAATGGATAAAAGGCTAAACTGAAATAGGTTGAATAATATTTTTTAATGGAATTATCCATTGTGTATAATCTGAGTTTTAATCTAATTGCTTTTTGATGTTCAAAATCTAGATTATATCAGATTTCATTCACTTTGAAATCTGTGTTGAATGATGAATTATTATTTATTTTAATGAGTAATTAAAGCTATAGTTAAAGATGAATAAGGCTTGTAGGCTGCATCATAGGAATTTGAGTTAATTGTACTAATTAATGATGAAAGTGGTTATGTCTCTGCATGTATGCGTCGTCACCATGAGTGGAGTTGTAAAGTCAGTATAATTGAGCAATTGAGGATTCAAGTGCAGTCGATCTACGCGAAGAATAGTATAATATATATAGCTTTTTGTGTTAAAGAACCATTTCGTATACGAGCTGCAGTCAGTTGCTTTACTTAATTTTAACAGCTTAGCGTATGCTAAGCTGTAATATTTTGGACTTCTCATACCTCGTTGAACCTTCGTATTAAGGTTCTGACGTTGCTCCTGGATTGGGGAGAGTGAGTTGGTGGTGCCCTCCGTATCATATGACGATCGCTGACAGTTCCCAGGATGCCTTCTCCTCCAAGGTCCAAGGTGACCTGGCGAAGGTAGTCGATTGGTGGCACCTGAAAAAATATTTATTGAGTAAGATTCGCCAAAATGAATATTGTGACAGTGTATCTTCGTTTGCTATTTATGCTTAAATAAAACTTCATATTTCTTTCATAGTATATGTTTTAAAATGTATAATATTTCTTTTACTTTCATAACTTGGATCCAGACAGACCAAATAGTATAAATGCGTTTAAAAAGTAAACCCTGAATTATAGAATAGAATTGTTATTTTAAGTTGTCTATGAACATGTTAACCATGTTTATAGACTCGTATATCTTTCAAGAAATGAAGAATTACAAATTCAAAGGTCGCAGGTTCAAGTCTGCACGTGTTGATGAATTTTTAATAACAAATTTATTTGAAGTGTTTCTTATTATTGGTGACGATTAAACATAACTAAGCGACACATATCTCGTCTTCCTCAAAAGATATCAAGATTTCAAAACTTCATCTTCAATAAATCAATGACTTTATATACAACACAAAAATAGTAAGATTAGTGAAACCAAAAGCTTTCCTTCAAGTTGATTAAGACGCAATATCCGAAATAATCTTTACACTTCGATTGATTTTCCCGATAAAGTAAGAAACAATAACATACTTAAGTGACTTTCCCCAAACCATCAATGCGTGACCCCGAGTTCAAAGGTCACGCATGGTACATTAGCGAGATAACTCCATCTCGCTAAGGTCGTTAGGGTTGTGCGGTGTTTACTTTGGTGACTAGTGATGGGATATTGATAAATGTTTTTCAAATATGATTTAATATTATTGAAAAGGCTTTTAAAATTGAAAACTAAGTTTCAATTAAATTTTGGTTAATGAAAATCTTCTTGTAGAGAGAGATTCCATTTATTGAAACTAATCATGTCATACAGACAGATAGACGCAAGAAGAAGAGTGACAACCTGAGTGTGGACCACAGATTTGAATATTTAAATTATTACCTTTGCCATTTCAATGTATGAAATTAAAACTATTAAACAATCAATATTTTGTCAGTCAAGTCACTTTTCAAGATATATTTGTTTTTAAATATAACTTTTACTTGAATATCGACTTGTGTTTAATTTAACGGGTGTCACTACAAATCTGATATTATATTGAGAGGGTCTATCGATATCTTTTGTTGAAAAGGCGTCCTATCATCATTTATTTAATATCTTAGATAAACACTATGAAGTGGTTGCAAAGTAATCGAGTTTGGAATTATTTATATCTCAAAGAGCTATTTTAAATGTTCTGTTGTAGGAAATTAAGATTCTTAGTCGTTTTATCGTCTCATCGGCGTCCGCTGACAGCATGTCACTGAGGCACAGATATTAAAGCTACTCGTAATTATTTAGCCAGAGTATAAGCAACTCTTAAAATAAAAACAGGGACAACTAAAATATATAGATTTTAAAGCGATCTCTAGGATAGAATTTACCAACTGAGCTTTTCGTCTTTCTGTATCTTATTTTATATATGATTATTTATTTCATAAAGCTTTTTAAAATATAATTATACGTATATTTTTTTGAATTGGCTTTTATAACTTGCCCAGAATTCTCTGAACTACCATTTGTGTCAAAAACAAAGCTTTGAAATAATAAACCCTTTGAGACTCGATCTTGTTTACCTTTGAAACGTTTTTAGACTTAAAACCAAATAAATTTATAATTTTTATTATTTTATTAAAAATAATAATACTCTCTTTTTACTAAATCTCCACTTATGCCTGTCTCTTCAAATCCTTTTCTTTTGATTAAAAATGAATGAATACCACATCATTTATTAAAATTTCCAGCGAAAAACAACATCAAAATTTCTGTCTTTCTCTGTGGATTTACTAATTACTTTGACATTTTGAGATAAAAAAGTTTAGCGGATCTTTATAAAATATAAATGTCTTGGGGATAACGCAAATCTTATTTATGGACGGTTAGTGATAACAGACACACCGTATTATTATTATTCTTTATAATAACGTCACGACAATATTAGCTGGCGGGGAATTAGATTAGGAATACTACACACCTAACGGTTTTTAACTGTTTTTTCTTTTATGACATATTGTGACTTCACCATTTTTGCTCTTTTTATCAGCTTATCATAACCTGTTTTCGAGTGTATAAAAATAAAACGTACCTCACGAATTTCAAGGGCTACTAGACTACGATTGTGAGGGGTCCATTTTTGTATAATTAGGAATACTTTGAGGTAAAATTTGAATAGTTTAAATAAGGAGAAAGTTTGGTAGTTTTTTTTTTCGAACAATATACATTATATAACAGTAATAAAGTTAATATCAGTAAAAAATATTATTTTAGTTCAAAGGTAATTGTTATTTCATAATTATCTTTGGAATAGGATTTATTAATTTTATATATTATTTATTTTATTTATTTACTTATTTTTTAGCTTCACGCCATTCCCTTGCGGGGTAGCCAGTGACGACGGAGCGCCAAACGCTACGGTCCCTGCATACCTCTTTCGCCTCGGCCACAGACATAAACCTATTCATACATGCCTTCCGGGGGCCCTCATGCTTGATCTATTTACGTGATCCTTCTATCCTTCCTCCAGTATCATAGCTACTGTGTTTTCGAAGGTCACTAGAGGCCTCCCCCTGTCTCACTCACTCTTTACTTCACTTTACCGCTACTTACTTTTCCTTTATAAATCTTTTTTACAATTCCTTCATCACTTATTCGTTCAATGTGCCCAAACCACCTGAGCACGTTCTTCTTAATTCTCATCGGACATCAACGCTAGTACCTGCTATTCTGTGGATCTCTTCATTGAAGAGATCGCATCTCCACAACATTCATCTTTCTTACATTCTTCTTCTGTGTTACCCACGTTTGGCTGCCGTATAACAGCGTCGTTAGCAAAACCGCATTGTGTACAGCCAAACGTGCAGCTATGCTGACGTTTCGCCGTCTCAACAATGCAGTCAACGCACCGTTAACTCTGTTACCGGACGCAATACGCCTTTCCACATCCATTTCATATTTTCCGTCTCTGCTAAACATACTTCCCAAATATTATTTTATTTTCACACCCATCTTTCAGAGTGATGACCACTGCCTGCAAATCGCATTCTGATGATGCAATGAGCACTGTATCATCTGCACATAGCAAGCAATTGACCTTAATGTCACCTACTTTCATTCCCATGTCACTTCCTTCACGCCTTGGAGACAACTATCCAAATACAAAACTATTTTATATTTAAAAATAATTTGAATATGTACATAATTATTTTCATACTATTATGTCCAGAATATTAAAAAGTCACTTATTTTATTAAAATTCATATATATTTATTAAATAGATTATAGTAAGACTCTGGTATGATATAATTTTGCTCGGAACGACGCTTGACGACCTCCAGACCTCTAAGTACTAAAGTTTTAAAAAAAACAACATAATATATATTTGTAGCATCATAAAATAGAGTGTTATTTTTAATTAAAATTTGTTTTTGTTAGATTAAGTAAGGTACATAAAAATGGAAAGTATATTTAAGAGAACATCAAAACTCTTCGTGTGTAAGCGCCCTTAAAATAATTTCAAGTAAATTATAATATTACATTGACTCGAGGCAACGTTGGCTTTTGGCTTTTGAATAACTTCAAAGTCTCTGTCTATACACGGAGCGGGAGGCGGCCGTGATGTTATTGAACTTATAAAAATAGTAACTAATTCATAATGTTAGTTTCTCGTGTATACCAAATTGTTTAATTTGAAAATATAACATATATTTTTTACATACTTAATTTTAAAACCGTCAACAAAAATAGAAAACTAAACATTTGTAGGGACGGTTAAGATGAGGTGTATGTGTTGTATGTTGTATTATTGTAGTACATAATTAATAAGATATTTTAAATATTTATAATCAACGCTCGGTTGTCAGTTAATTTGTCAATTACGTGCAACAGACGGCCACGCTTCCTGACTCCTGCGAGTTCTCTAAGTGGGTATAACATTGAATTAATTATTACGGACCTAAATTTCTTGCTATTAGAGAGAGCTAACAAAGCTTCGGGATAATATTATTATACATATAATATTTCTATTAATAAGTGTTTATTAAACACTAGCAATTTATACTATATTTGTAAACCTAGTTTATCAATTTGTAATGTTTTTGTATTTGTTTAATACTAGTTGCTGCCTGTGATCCCGTCCGTGGTTTAGGACAGAAGCGTTGCTTTATATCACATATTCGCTTTTATTACATAATAAATACTTTTTGACTATTATTTAAATTATAAGTTTAACATAGACTTAAAAATTTAAACCAGTTGTATACTACACTACTAAAACTATTTTGATAAAACTCTTTTCAAATTGTAATCAATAATCGGTTCAGAAGTTTACGAGGTATGCGAGTATGTATAATCATTCATATTTTTTAAGTCGGTTAAAAATACATTAAGAGCTCATATAATTATTACGCCGAAAAATCGAATATGAAATGTAACCGTGTGTGAAAACACACGAAAAATTATTGAGGCGTAAATTTATTTAGATAGAATTTGAATATTTATACGGGTTGGGAAATTGTATAAATTGTTACATTATATTTATAGTATAATATGAGAAAATGATTTATTCAAACACGTATTACACACACATAAACTAACATATAGTTTTAAGATCCAGAGTTTTTTTTATTAACGGTCAGAAGTTAACATTGTAACTAATATCACATATGGAAAGGTGAGTTTTGTTTGTAATGCTTTCACGCCTTCACCAGGACACAGTCACTTCACTCACTTCTCCCGAGGGATAGAAAAATAAACTTTTGACTATCGTCCGATATAACAACACTTATTTTTTCTTTAATATAGAAAGCAGAAGAGACCTCAGGTAGAGTATTAAATAGTTTATCTTACAAGTTTGATTTAATGATCATGATGATCATTTTAACAATAATCAAATATTTTTTTTTTGCAAATACCTTTCCCTTGTGCCATAAATCTAGTAATATATTTAAAAGTAACTGAATATTAGTCATTACGTCAAGTTTTGTTTCGAAAAGTAATTTCTAGGTTTAAATAATGCTCCTGTAACTGGTAATTGTGATTGAAACACAACCATATTAATTATTAACAATATAATTATTGTTTTTAAGTTGTTTCAACAAACAACAATATAAATAAATAGTTATTAATATATGATACACTTGTGTCCTCTATCACTTCACAGTGTCATCGCGGTACTCGCTCCACCCACACACATTATAACAATTAATTAATTATTAATATCTCCATCACAACGCCACCTAACTTTTAATACAATAGCGTCGGTCGCGCCTTGTCCCCGAACACAAGTCCTATTAAATATCATGTTCCTCACTCGTTCATTTAGAACGAATAATGGAAATGTCATCCTCCATGTCACGGGACAGGTTTGGTTTCCACAAAGCCCTTAAACACCTTCCTCGGTTTCCAAAACAGAAAGCTGTAAATTTTGACCTTAAAAAATGTATTGAGATCATAAAAATCAAAAAGAACTGGTAAAAATTGCATATTACAATAAATATGACAGAATGTCAGTCAGTCAGAAAAACGGTTGTTTTTGCATATAGTTAGATAAAGATCGTAATGATGACTACGAATATATATTATTTATTAATACAATATTTCACAACAATACTTAGATTAGTATCATTTTGTTTTATTTAAATAATAACTAACCATAATAATTCCAAAACGCGCCCTACAAAGGGTCGTGCGGACAAACACACGCTACAACAGTTTTAGTGTTTATTTAACAGCCTCGGGTAGTTTTATTTAATCTCAGCTCACCTCGTTTCTAAATAATATTCTTAATGCAAAAGTCACATAAGCTCATCTCACTCTCACTCGGGAGAGTGATAGAGAAGAAGATTTATTTCACTGTATCGAATTATATTCCCTATTTCCTTAACCTAGAGAATGTATTTCTACTAACGTCGACCGTGGACCTTGTGTTTTTCAAATGGCTGTCGTTACAAAGGAATATATACTTTAATGCGGGGCTCAAAAGTGTATATTTCTTTAATAGTTAACATTTGGTCACATTAAGATCATTTTGAGTTATTATATTTTGCCTTGTGCTAATTTAATCATATCTAGATGAGAGGAAAAAGACGGGCCACTTCTGCAAAAAGGGAAATGTTGTATTTTTTATAGTTACGTATGTCAATGTGTTACAAAAATAATTTTCTCCCTTATACAGAATCTATGTAACATTATACAAAACTAGCGGAAGTGATAATTTTCTATCAGTATAATTTTTATGTCATTATCTGGTCTGTTTAGTATACCTTATTAGTGACAACAGCACTTGAACTACAGTCCACTCTCCCTTTTAACATCAGAGGAATCCCTAGAGTGCAGCCATCGAGTGTGTTTGTAAGTGAAGTCTAAAAGGTAATGAAGTGAGTTTCTAGTTCTTCTAATTCCTCAAAAACCTAAAACTCAACGAACTGAAGTGCTTTTAGCAAGAGTGTATAAAATCTATCAAATATATTCAAATATATAATAATAACATTTACACACTTACATATCCTGCTTTGTTTATTGTACAAATACAAATTTATTTCATATTACATAAAGGTCTGTGTATACAAAGCTTTACTTGTCACCATTATTTGGTACATAACCTAGATGTCGCGGTGTACCTGGATGTATTGACAGATGTGATAAATTATCTGAGCTGTATCTAAAAACGATGTTTTTAAATTATTAATAAACATTACAAGATCATTCGTGTTTCTTGCCCTTCTTCTCTCTTTTCTTTATTGGAATAAAGGAAGTAGAGTGTTACGGATCATAAGGGCAATAATTACCTAATAATTACTAGAAATATATATGGTTTACTTAGATTGTTTACGAATGATTAACACATTCGCTGTTATGTGAAACAAAGCAAAATTGACACAATATTTGTCAGTTTATTGACTACCACAAAATAGTTTTTGAGCCGGACGCACGCTGGGATCCGAGTAGGATGTACTGCTACTACAGGCCTGCTTCACGCGGATCCCTAAGCAGTGAATATGTTAATATATATATATATATATATAGTATATTGGAGGAAGAATCAGACTTCTGACATTACTACTGATCATCTATTATGTAATTAAAGTGATGAAATTGTCTTACAAAGACTATTCGCTACGATTTTCTGTACAATGGTGGAAAGGCCTTTGCAATAATAATGACTTAATAAAAAAATACAAAAGGAATATTTTAACATATTTCAAGTTACGATAAAATCAAGAAATACAGAAATATAATAAAATTGACACAAGTTCTGCCAGAGATAATTAATACTAAATTCGGAAATAAATATTTTTGGTGTATTTCGGTTTTGTAGAATTAAAGATATACTTTGTGTCTTTTTAAATCAATGGGATATTTACAATGGGAGTATGATTTGACATGTTTTTTAATATATATTTATATGGATATATATAATGTTATTTAACATATATTTTTTAATTTGAAATAGTTTAAGAGTGCAGAAATCATAAATACTACCCAGACACAAACTTGTGACCCTGCAAATGATAAAATTTGTACCAAAATGTTGTTAGGTTTTCCATAACCTACTAAATTCATAAACATATGACTATTTTGTAACCATGGGGAATCGCAACCAAGACTCCCACAATATATTGTACTTTCGTGACTAGTTATTCATTGGTCTTTAAAATACTTTAGATAAACAAAGTCACGTGCAACAGCTAGATAATATTATTGAATACAATTTCGTAATTGGACAAGTAATTTAGACAAATGTGAGAGTTATTCCAATTTAAACAATGTTTCCAATTCTCCTAAAACTGTGCGCCGGCCTACAATATAATATCGATTTGACTATTTTAAACTCAGTTGTTGTGTGGAATATTAGGGTGATTACAAACTATGAATGTCTATTTAAGATAGTGTTTTGTGAGCATATAAGCATATATTAAATGTTTGATATTGTATACGAATACTTGTTCCTCTATGTCAAATCAAATCAAATCAAAACACTTTATTCGGATAACATAGATTATAAGGTACACATATTAGAAATTAAATAAAAGTAAAATTAACATAAATAAAATACTTCCTATATCATCCCAATTGGATGCATATGTTGAGAATAGAATGGCTGCCATTTATTGAGCCAGGTCGCACTGTGCCTTCATTGAAAATGAAAATAACAATATAACATTAACTTAACAATAATTATAAAAGAAAAACAAAAGAGAAAAACAAAAAAACAGGAACTGTCACTTTAAAATAAGTATTTTATACAGAATAATAATATTATAAAGATAAATTATATCTTTTATATTATATATTTAAATTTTAAATACATTTAGAATGCTTAATTCGTTGAGCCGACGCGGTAGCTTAATCGGTAGACCGACGGAATGGTTTCTGAAACGGTCATAGTTTTGCGCCATGCCTGTGTCATGATCTTTTATTCTGTATTTATTTATTTCTAGAACTACTACTTCCAATTTTTCAATAATCTCTTTTTATACCTGATTGGTTGATATTGTGATAGACAGACAATCTAAATTTTTGACAGTGCTGTTAAATAATTTTTATTTCAATGATGATCAAAGAAACAGTCGATAATTGGAAAAATATATAATTTAAATTTACAGTCACTTCAATATTTTTGCTTATGAGATTATAAAATTATTTACAACATGTAAAAGGTTTAAGGGATAATAAATTGGAAATGACAAACGCAATTTAGATAAAGCTTTGAGGCAGAGTTTAACCGACAGTGGCGCGACATGGTGAGTTACCTTCTAAGATACCGATACCATATATAAAGGAAAATCAAACACAAATGAAATTCTGCGATTTTATGTAATAATTGATTTTAGGATTCACGCTCAAACTTTCCGAAATTACAGTCTTAAAGGTTTTTAATGGTAAATTAAAGTTTATTTGTCGTTAAGATAACATTATTTTATATGGTGGACGGTGCCTAGTCGTTTGCTAAGGTAAAATGGATTTTTAATCTCGCTGATTCCATTAAAATATAGAACCGGATCTCAGCAGTCAGACCTCATTATGATTTATGAATGCAAATCCAATATTGTTCTTATTCGCGGCGGAGCATCGAATACTTTAAGAGAAAGAAAATGTTTGTTGAATTGTTAATTGAATTAAATTTTACTAATTGAACTAATGTAAAACCTTCAAGGGTTCATATAATTTACACTATTGTTTTCGTTATTGATAACACAGCATGGTTAGTGAAGGACGTAAGGGAGGTTTTATTTGAAGATTAAATTGCAATATCTCGACCACTTCTTTGAGGTAAAGTTTGCTTAAATAGAATTTTAATATCACACTCTTAGTATAGATTAGACAATTTGTTAAATTTGAATTTAATTTATGTCTCACTTTAGTTTTATTAAATAATAAGTACCACATTAAAATTATTATTGAAATAAAAGTTACTACGTGTTCAGCTCGACACAGGCGAATAGTTTTTGAAATTGTTACGTATTTGTCTCTTCGTATGGACATACAAAATTATTATATGTGGACAATAGAATGCAATTTATTCTTATACGTCTGCATATCATCGAAAAATATGAAAGAATTTAATGAATATGGCACCTTTTAGGCTATTATTCCAATATTTAACAGAAAACAGGACGCTTTTTATTGTTATTAAAGTAAAGAAAATGATATAAGCTGTAATAATTTTAATAAAATCAAAAGTGTAAGGATTTTCACAAATATTACGATGTCTCTTATTTTCTTTGTAGGCGGAGGCGGGGGCGGAGGAGTGAGCAGTGAAACTCGCTGATCGTTACTAATCATTAAAAATGTATTTAAAAATATATCTGTACACTCCGTTCTGTTGTTTCCGTTTATCGTCTTTATACTCGAGACGGAATACTAGACTGGAATTATAACTTGGCCCGAAAGGTCCCCATCGCATGACTTTCATATCCTTTTCAATCACAGACTAATCACCACCACAAAATCTAAGAAGATACCTATAGCCTGATGACTATTAAGAGCTCAAGAAACTGAGGTCAGAAACTTTGAATATCCATTATTACTTGGACTCTCTCACGGCTATGACTAAGACTGATATGGCTTACACTAAAAAATAATATTTTATTATTGTATTACAATAATAATCCTTCCACAATTTGTTATAATAGCTAGGACATCTATCTAATGATTGCTTTGACAATAGACATCTGGACGTCAAACAGGAATGAGGGAGAGTGGAAATGAAAAGAGAGGTAATAAAATACTAAATCTCCCAAAACTTCCTCCACCTCCGTAATTTATATCCTTCTACAACCGTTTGTATCCCTCAAGTGCAAGAACTAATCCATAACGACTGTTATCGGGTGAAAGATCTTTAACTTTTCCTTCATAACATTCAAACACTTACTTGGTAAAACATTTTGTATTCTGTTTCACTGAGTCGTAGCGCGACCTCTTCCGGATAGTGTAGTATAGTCTTCAATGAAGCCAACTCCTCATGACTGCCGTCATCTGACGGTGGTTCTGTGGGGTAAGGAGTTTATGTGAATAATAGTTTTTAAGAAGCCTTTTAAAAATGGAAAGACTTAAAACGTTTTCTATAAAACAAGCAAAAGATACGGACGATAGCTGTAATTTCTATTTCACGCCGATCTTCTAAGAGAGGATAGTACTAACCTAGTCAAAACCAGTTTCTATTCGTACTATGTAGTAACTACTACTAGCCACTGCTAACCCAAAATCATGCATTTAAATTATGTTGAATCTGTCATCGTCGATGTAAGGTGCTGCTAACTGAGACAATGCGTAACTCCACATAATCTAACTTCTGTAATCATGAAGCAACATTGCTTTGTTAGTTAACTTGATAGTTATGTTACAGTTAATAAACTTTGATTTTCTAATTATTTTCTAACAATTATTGAAGTAGATTATTCCTAAAATCACTATAATCTACAATATTTCAAACTGGTAACAATTTGAATACAAAATTGAGAACAATTAAAATACAAAATTGTCTTTTAATTGTTCAAAAAGTATGCTATTATTCCAAAATGATGTTCATATAAAATATAATGTATCAAATTTCATAGAAGCAGTTTCATTACACCAAAGGTGGAGACACTAAAACCATTGTAGGAGGTTATTTCGATAGATATTGGCTGTAGTATATAGAGTAGATAGACAGCTTTACAAATATTGTCTCAACTGTTGTTTATCCGTTTTGGATTACGCTTCAAATCCTAATATTCATCATTTCATAACATTTAAATATATTCTCAAGAGGGAATAATGTTTATTCGTAACGACTATTATCTGGAGCGGTACCTTCGGCTTCTAAGGCTATATATTTGTTAGTAATAAAACTACACTCAAAGGTCGGGAATTACGAGATAGAAAGTAAACGATTTTCCCGAAACAGATCCTTGGTTAGATAGCAAATAAGGGACAGCTATATCGTATAAGAGGGTCTAAATAGTTTGACTTCTGTAACATGTAATAAGTTTTTACATTGGTATTTTTGTCTCAAATAAACTGGCGCTCGTATACGGGCTGGCTCGACTAAAATAGTAATACTCTTTCAGAAGAAGAAAACTATTTCAGCTGAGTAATTATTTAACAAATAATTGGAGCTCCTAACTTTCTTTTGCTGATTTTCACGGATAGCTGAGTGCAATCAACGTATGATCGTTTTCTATCATATAAAAGTAGATTCCAAACTTACCTTCTAAATCTTTGTCCAAAGCGTGCCCCGTCGAGCTTCCACTCGGGCCCGGCCTGGACCCGTCTCGCATTTCACTTCACTTCACTTGAATCATTGATAACTAAACACTTCACCGTAACCACTTTCACACTCATCGATATAATTGCACTTGCTTCATCACTTCGACGCAATCTTGAAGTTTGTTTCAATTTACTGTAACAAAAGAATAAATATCATTATTTTTAAGTACACTCTAAACAAACAAATACGTAAAAAAACCTAAAATTGTTATATTCTTAATATTTTTTGCTGTTCGTATAAATACGTGTAACTTATGAGAAACATTATTTTTGCTTGAACAACTCGTTAAGAAAGAAAGTTATGGCACCGCCGGCAAAAAAGTTCTGTTTTGTTTCAAATACATTAATTTATTTTTTATAATTTATATTCAATAACTTTGAAATAAAATTTAGATATGGCGAAATATTATTTATACAAATTTGCGTTACTATAATGAACGTTTATATAAAAAAATAAATGGTACAGAAAAAAGACATCTAATTCCATATCCTGTTTTTAACATTAATATGTTTTCATTTGCCAACATTACATTTATTGAAGCGGAGTTAAGACTTGTCTGAAATATAATATCACAGGTGTTGGTTTGGTGTGATGGTGATGGTTTTTAAAAATATATATACAAAATAAAAAACACTAAGACGAGACAAAGAAACGTCAGTTAATTTTGTAGAATATAATAATCTTGGAACACCAGTCAGATTATAGAAATTCTTCAATTTATTAAGAAAGTTAAAACTAGTGTAACATTACGCTATAATCTCTATAAAAGAAAAAATATTATACAAGCAGTGGAAATTCAAGAGCAGGGGGCAGGATAATAATTAATATAGCAATTGTTGCCAGTAATACGACACCTAAAACGAATAAAATATATTAATTAAATCAGACGTTATTTAAGAATGATGTATTGAAAAATATTAATGATATTTTTGATTTAGACTCTGACCCTACTTGTATAGAAAAGAAAGTTTAGGACAGTGTAATATATCACACAGTCTGTTCCGAAGCTAACGAGCTTTGTATGTTTTCATCGTTATGTTTTAATGTAAATATATTTAACTATCTCCGGCCCGCGATTCGGTCCGCTTGGAATACAGAAGATAGCGTTCATGAGAAATTGAGCTGGATTAATCGACTTGAATTACAAAACTGAGACACACGAAAAGTCCTATAATAGAAAGTTTCAGATATAGTCTATATGTGCCCGGGATATTCATTCTCAATATTGGTGAAAAAGTATTTAATATTTGATGTAAATTTTCAAAATACCTACATACAAAGTTAGAAACTTTATCTCTTTATAAACATTATAGTATTAGTGTAGATGTATTAGGTATTTCGCTTTGACGATACTGACTCCTTATTTGGTACAAATATCAAAAGAAAATTGTCGACCATTAAAATTGTGTGTATCAGTTTTATTAAAATATAGTTTATTTATGTACATTGAAAGGAACTAAAGCGATCGAAATTTACTCCTTTTGTGTTAAAAATCCAATTTCTTTGTAACACCCAAAAGCTTA
The DNA here is from genome assembly GCA_918358865.1 of Melinaea marsaeus rileyi. Classification (NCBI taxonomy): domain Eukaryota; kingdom Metazoa; phylum Arthropoda; class Insecta; order Lepidoptera; family Nymphalidae; genus Melinaea; species Melinaea marsaeus. Next base: position 44,954,421 of record OU911083.1, on the reverse strand, counting down.
TTTACTTTCAAGGCACGGTGAGGCATTGTGACGTAACGAGGTCCTTGAAAAGAATTTGAACCTTCATAGGGATTTTGCTTTAAGTTGTTGTAATGTATCGATGATTACAAGTTCATGTCTTATCATATATAATAATAATACTTATTATGTAATAAGACAATTTTATAATTATCCTCAAAAATATGAAAATATATACTTCTTTGTGTCACCTAGTTGTAGTTTGGATTAGCTCCGGCAGCGATACCACTCACCATCACACCTGGTGTTAGAGTGAAGTAGTCGTCGTCTATGGACATCAAATATATAATACATAAAATGTATATAGTTGCACAATTTATGCAATATTGCATAATGATAAAATTAATGTAGTATTCAATTAAAGTGTATAAACATGAATAAATGAATAATAGTCTTCCCATCATTAAAACGAACGTTAATTACTGATATGTAGGCAAGGCTCAAATAACCGTTAAAGTTAAATTTAAGAATGTGAATTGAACAAGAGTTCAGGCTATAAAAGCAACTGAAGTTATTTTGGGAATTATTCATTTTATATTTCCATAACTCTGTGTCCCGACTTCGAACCCAGTTGTGGCCAGAATATTAGCGCGATGAAAATTAGTGAAACAAGAATAGAAGCATATAGATTAGATATATTCATGATATATTTGGGCAATTATTAAACATTTAGTGAATAATTTAATGCTCGATAATAAATGAAATAATCGATACCGTCCCAACACTATTTTATTCTGATTCAGTTTCATCGTAACCATTCACAACACCTGTTCAGACGAATGTTAGCAAGACTTTAGTTTCTGGTACTTAGTACAGCTTCATTTAATTTGATATTATAGTGTCTTAGTATGAGTGTGTATGTGTGTGTGTTTTTGAACAGAACTAAATTCGGGGTACACTTTACAAATATGTAAAGTTAAGATGATCCCGTCTGGAAATGTATGTAAGACAAATAAATAAAAACTCTGGTAACTTTTGAATTGCAATCTTACAAAGATACTAATTCGAATACGATAATTGCTGTTATAATAACAACATTATTATCTATAAAATAATATTCCAGAGTTATTTAGTATGACCCTATATTTCTTATCTTGATAAAGTAATCTTAATTGTTATAATTAATATAAATAGAAAAAAGCCCTCCGAATAAAAAAAGAAACGTTTAATATTTTTATTGTAATATCAAACATTTTTCCTTAATATATTTTTTGTTAAAAGTATATTCCGTATACATACTCAACGTGCCCGGCGACTTGCTCTATTTCATTTTATATTGTTAAATATCTTTCAAAATTTATTAAATAACTAGTTGTGTCCAGGACGTCGTTTATGAATATGTTTTTTAAATACAAGCAATCAAGTTACTCCTTATAACATCATATATCTGCTAGTAAAAGTTTTGTTACAATCGGGCAAGTCATTTAAGAGAATAACCGGAACAAGAGAACACAGAGAGAGAGAGAGAGATCTTTTTATAATTGTTCTCTTTTTATAAAAGTACAGAATAAATTTTCATATACATTTAGCGAAAAGCTGTAAATTTGGAATTACAAATAAACACTTACATTTTGGTTATTAATTGTGTAGATGTAAAATAAAAATACGGTTTTAAAAATATGTTGTTTTACAGTATTAATTATATTGTGTCATAGCCAGGATTTGAACCAGGTACCTGTCAATTCGGAGGCTTTGTGCCCACTGCACCGGACAGTCGTCGGCTCCAGGTACAATCCAGTAACAGTTCCAGTAACAATTTGCAATTATGTAACTTAATGGAATATCACCGTAAGACTACTTTCAGATGGATATTATTAGATATTTATATTATTTCTCGTATATTGAGTGTCACTCCGCGCTGTATTCAATAAAACCATTTGGAAACGTGGCCTTTCTTTTCGTTTATTATACAGCTAAAAATCTAAAAAATACGATTTCCTAACATCAATATGATGTGAAAATTTGTTTATGACCATTCATTTATTTGATAACATCTCGTAAAAGTCAAATTCAAAAGAAAATCTTCGTCTGAATGTAGCCTTATATAGTTTTGTCTGTCGGAAACAATTGCGAGCTGAAATCGAGAAGGAAAACAATGGTAATGTATCGTAAACGAGTGAGAAAGTAGGACAGATTTGTCTGCTCATATTATTATACATATGCCAAATATATTTGTTACTTTATGAGTTTTGCGCTGACCGAACTAGTGAGAACTCGGAACCACTTCAGTATAAACATAATTTTATATTAAATACAGAATGTATGTAGGTTTTTTGTAAGTACAAAGTATTCCGTAATTTGAAAAAATAATCTCACAAAGAATTGTCCGGTGTCGAATACGACCATCGCCATTATTATAATACACATATTTTAAAATAAATATGTCTTATATTTAAGGTCTTTATTACAATCTTTTACTTTTATGGGTTCATAATTGAAAATAATATCAGAGATCGAAGTAATCCACGTAACACATTTAATTACCAAACTACGATACCCAAAAACTAATAATAATGTATCCAATACGAAAAAAAAACAAAAAAAAATTGTTATAAATTAGACAAGGTTGGAAGTCTATGTAAGTTATATGAAGATGTTAATGAAAATAATAGCATCCGTCAATAAAGAAAACTACTATAAGAGATTTAAACATTACATTTTAACATATCTTAATAATATATTACATTTGGAAGTATGGGAATAGGAAGACGATATGAATAAAATGATTTGATATAAGAAATCCTAATAAATCAAATTCCCTGTCCTTCCGTATGTATGGAGCTTATTGTCAAAATTCAAAAACCCCGGCCGGTGTGAGTGAGGGGTTTCGCTTCCCTTTCAAGTGTGTCATCATTCACTCTCAAGGTCGGAAGGTTTAGGAAATGTATTGTAAAATATCATATTGTATTTTCGACAAGATTTTTGTTGAAAACGAAGGAACGAAGGAACACCGCACAAATATTAATTATTTATGACATAGCCTTTTCTAAGCTTCGTCTAATGAGAAAAGATAAATAAGTCGTCTATAGCGCCATCTGTCAGATCTAAATTAGTGAATTTTACCTAAAACCAAAATTGTAACAAAAATTTCAATTTTAAAGTTAACCTCTTAACCGTGGGATAATAAATATACTTTTACCAATTTTTTTGCGGTTGGACCTATTATAATCTATCTGGATATATTTTGATACTATCTTAAATACAATCCGTTTCTTTGGGTATCATTGTCATAAATTAGTTTTGGAATAATTTTATTAGGGGCAATCAAAATTTGATTTCAATCTTGGATTGCATCATGAATATTAATAAGTAAGTCTTTTAGAATCACACAACCACTAACTGATTTAAGGTGGTGGAGTCTAGCTGTAGTTATTTGACTGCAGCTCGTATTGGGCTGACTCGACCGAGGAAGGACCACCCTCTCAAGGAAGATTGACGTATAGTAACCAAATTCATTTGGTTATGTTTCGTCGGTGAGTAAGACAATTCGGAAGCCCAACCTCCCCCCCCCCCCTCTCCGCCAAACTTGAAAGCGATGCCTCAAAAAAATATACCCCAGGACGGTACCGGCTTTGACGAAGCGGGGGAACCCCTCCCCGAGCAAAATCGAGGGAATAATTCTCGGATTTTGCTCGGGCTGCCCGTCGTATCTGAGGCGGGCAAAGTATCGCATTTTCTGTTTTTTGAGGGCAAACGACGAATCTGGGGATTTCATTCCAACTTGAACGCCGTCCACTATCATCTAGAGACGGCGCAGCCGGCCTTGTTGTTTCTGACGGTGACGCAGATATCTCAACCTAGCGACACAGCGTACCTGTCATACCCCGGGTATAAACTAGAACATCATTTTATGCCTCCAGATTCTTCAAACGGAAAATTGCTAGAGCAAGGTTCAAGCATGTCGTCAAAATTGGGGATCAGGCGGCAAACAAACCCGCCTGGCAAACAAACCCGTCTGACACGCGCATGTTTTGGGCAATTTACAAAGCCACTCTGGGAAACTTTTGTCAACCATCCCTACCGCCATTGCACACTGGGAACGACCCTCTGGCCCACGCGGCAAAAGAGAAAGCCGAATTCTTGGGCACTCTTCTTGCCTCAAACTGGACTTTGGACGACCAGGGGAAGACACCGCTTATCATCCCCCAGTATCCAAGCCTAATGCCGGAAATAGTTTTTCGGCAAAAAATCATCCGAAAAACCCTCTTTTCCTTAGAAGTTCATAAGGCGAGTGGGCCAGATGGTATCTCTCTAGTTGTGGTACGAACATGTGCCCCTGAGTTGACACCAGTGCTACCGCGTCTATTTCGGTACTCCTACCTTAAAGACGTAGTCCCTATCTCATGGAAGCGTGCCCTTGTCTATCCGATCCCTAAAAAAGGTGATAGCTCGGACCCAGCTAACTACAGACCTATCGCCATTACCTCTCTTCTCTTTAAAATAATTGAGAACATAATGAATAAATAGCTCCTAACGTACCTCGAGGATCACCACTTGGTCAATGACCGGCAATATAGCTTTGGCCATGATCGATCGGCTGGTGATCTTCTGTTATATCATATGCACCGTTGGGCAGCTGTTATTGAAAGCAAGAGAGAGTGTCTGGCAGTTAGTCTGGATATGGCAAAAGCCTTCGATCGTATATGGTACAAGGAGCTTCTTTCGAAGCTAATTTCTTATGGGCCTCTCGAGAGTTTTTGAGAGTGGATCACCAGCTTCCTCACTGGGCGGAGCATACAGATCGTTCTCGACGATTTTTGTTCGGACCCCAAGCCCGTGAACGCTGGTGTACACCAAGGTTGCATGCTATCTCCAACTCTGTTCCTCCTGCGCATCAATGATATGTTGGATATTTCCAACATATATTGTTATGTGGATGCCAGCACTGCGGATGCGGTATAATCCGGCTGTGCAAGTCTCTCTCGGGAAAACGTCGACGAGTGCCGAAAGAAACTTGTCTTGTGTCTTCTATAGAGACTTTCTTGGGGATGATCTCTGAGTGGGGTGAACTGAACCACGTTCAGTTCAATCCCTAGAAAACACAGGTTTGTTCGTTTACCGCTAAGAAAACTCCGTTTGTCGTATCCCCGCTCTTCGAGAGCACTCCCCTCATTGCCTCGCCAAGTATCAGAATACTGGGTTTCGACATTTCGAGCGATTTTCAGTTTCGAGGTCATCGAAAACGTCGACGAGTGCCGAAAGAAACTTGTCTTGTGTCTTCTATAGAGACTTCCTTGGGGATGATCTCTGAGTGGGGTGAACTGAACCACGTTCAGTTCAATCCCTAGAAAACACAGGTTTGTTCGTTTACCGCTAAGAAAACCCCGTTTGTCGTATCCCCGCTCTTCGAGACCACTCCCCTCATTGCCTCGCCAAGTATCAGAATACTGGGTCTCGACATTTCGAGCGATTGTCAGTTTCGAGGTCATCTGGAGAGCAAGGCCAAATTGGCCTCGATGAAATTGGGCGTGATCAATAAAGCGAGGCAGTATTTCAATCCTGGCCAAAGACTTTCGCTCTACAAAGCGCAGGTCCGGCCACACATGGAGTACTGTTCTCATCTCTGCTCCGGATCACCCTAATATCAGCTTCTACAATTTGACCGCGTACAACGGAGAGCCGTTAGGATTGTTGGGAACCCAGTGCTCTGCGAACGGCTGGACTCTTTGGCATTGCGATAGAGACGTTGCATCTCTGTGCGTCTTCTACCGCATTTACCACGGGGAGTGTTCCGAAGAGCTATTCGATCTGATGCCTACCGCCGAATTTCATCATTACACAGCGCGCCATCGACTCCTTTACCATCCCTACCACCTGGATGTATGGCGATCCTCCATAGCGGTTCTCAAGGACGTTTTTTCCACCTTCCACTCGCTTGTGGAACGAACTCCCTTCGGCGGTATTTCCAGATGGGTACGACAAGGGTACCTTCAAAAAAGGCGTTTACTCCTACCTTCAAGGCTGGTAACACTCTTGTGAATCCTCGGATATTGCAGGAGTTCATGGGCGGTGGTGATCATATACCATCTGTGACCCGCCAGTTCGTTTGCCCTCCTCTTACAAAAAAAAAAGCTGGTGATAATATACTGAGGTTTAAATTAATCCTGGGTATTTAATTAATCTTATAATACTATAGTCAATTATGGGTTACGATACAAAGGAAGGCTTTTGGGCGCTGGATATGAATGGATTTGTTAAAATATTTATCGGCTATCTGCATTCATCAATATTTTAATATTATTGAATCCTCTGCTTAAATTTGTGGAATTGTATTTGTTTTTCAGCATGTATATCTTTAATATTTTGTTCTTCTTTTTATATAGGCTATGTTATGTTTTTATTATATTAAATAGAGAAATAGGGTTATAACTCAAATTCGAATACCAAAACAAAAGAGGCACCATAAAAAAAGAATGGATAAAAAAATACCATTATGTTAAAAAATATATATTACAAACCATATATTCAAAATGTTAGTTAAAAATATTTATTACATTTTTGTTATTGACATATAGAAATATAAATAAATATATTTAAATCTAAAAAATAATATATTTTTGGTTTTAGAGGGTTAGATTACCAACCAAACTTAGATTTAGTATAAAACATCGACCTGATTAAAGTGAGCTTTGTAGCGGTTTCTTTGACGCAAGTTTTAAAGTTAAAAATGATGTTATCCGCAGAGAAACAACACTTTATGAAATATAAAAAATTTATCCAACTATATTTTCATATCTAAATGTAGTACTAACATCTGCTAATTAATGTGTTCTACCTTTTTTTGAACACAATTTTACTATTTTGAGCATCTGGTTCGAACCAGTTCAATCCAGTTGTTAACTGGATAATTCTCGTTAGGTGGTATTTATATGCAAATTTGATTAAACAACGCCGATAGAATAAAGCGATTGTAAAGTGAAAACTATTGACAGATTTGAAGTATTTAAAGAGGCACTAAAGAAACTAAAAATGTATATTTTAATGTTGTTTTTAAAAAAAAAGATAAAAATTCTTGTCCTTTATGAATATACAAGTAACAGACCCAAAGTACATTAAGACTCTGGCAAACAATTTGTGAATTAGTCAGGCCATTGCTCTTTGAGAGATTTAAACTACGGACTTAGCATTCAACAAATATAAACAAAACAAAACTAAAATTTGTTCGGAAAAAAAACAGAGTAGATAAATTCGCTAGTATTCATATATTTTGTAGAAAGACTCAAACAAAACATTTAATTTAACCTGTGATAAAAAATTATCTAGTTGCATAACTTGGCTCTAGAGCTGTGTAAGTATAATAGTTAAAACTAAGTGATATTAAGACGGCAAGAAAAGTCCTTTCAAGAAATATTAAACCTAATGCTCTGGTGGATGATCTTGATTCTGCTAACGTATGTACCTCAATCCTTGTGACTATTCTTTCGTTAAAACTGTAAGAAAATTGACATAATTTTTATTAATACAAATTGTAGTTTGATTTAAGTATCTATGATAAAGAAATTGTATATATCTCAAGAAAAAAAACGTGGCCTCAATAAGACATATATTATGTGTAGTTAAAAGTTTTACGTTTATGCTTCAAAATGACTTGAACTTGAATGTGAACATTTAAAAATCCTCCACATCATCATAAACTTGTACATTTTTGATTATCAACAACCCATCCCAGGGTTGTTAAATATTAATGACCGGACGGATTGTTTGAAGGTTATGTTACGGTCCCTAGCTATGTATAAATAATATAGCTTTGCCGGTGACTCCGTCCGCAAAAACGATTTCTATCTGCTCGCGGCTATCTGTTCACATGTATTGGAGACTTTGATGTTCTCATAGTACTTTTGTGGATATGAGAAGTACTAACTAAGGTAGTATGTACACCGCTACGTGATTTTTTTTCCACATTTTTATAGTATTTTAGTACAAAATTCTTAATAAAAATACCGTTGTCAGAATCAGTTTCATAGAGTCACTGTAAAAATGATTGACAAAGAAAAATCCTTTTATTTCAATTCAATAAATACATGATCACACTGAAATTATTTTGTTTTTTAATTTAATTTAAAATAATAGAAAGTTCGGATTCTAATGAGAGTTGAAAAAACGAACCAATTTAATAAAATAATTAAATAAAACGTTAGTAAAATTATTTTTATTTCTGATGTTTTGTGGAAGTCAAAAGTGTGAAAAGCTAAATTGAGTAAAAATAAATTAACCCAATAAACTCTACATTTGCTATGTCAAAAGATAAAATTCGATGTAAAGTTAAGAGCGTTGGTAAATCAATTTGATACCCCGCTGGAGCTTATCATTTTATTGCTGATAGAGTCATGTTATACATTTATTGATCAATGTAGAGACCGTTTGAGAGAGTGCGAAGCATGAAGTACAAATACGTTCAATATAAGAAGCTGATACACAAATTGTATTATTGATAAATTAGTAGGTTTGAGTCCTGCTTGTGGTTGTCTTTTTTTTTAATTTAAATTAAAATCTGTATTGTAAGTCAGTTTAATAAAATAGTTTTTCATTGTCAAAGCTATGACAGTTATTTGCCACAGAACTGAGAAAAGCTGGCGACAGAAAATCAGCGGGCTTGTCTTCTGTCAATTTTATTTTTCAAAGTTATACTTAAAGCCGTATTTATTAAATAAATGGCCTTCTTCAATATTTATTTTTAACTTTCATAAAATATTTTTGTTAATAAACCTACTTAAATAAACAAACAGTTTTGCTTTTTAAATCCAGTAATGAATCCTGACGGCTTCAACAATTTATAAACATATTTCAAACGTATCATAATTATACCAACAAAATAATTTTCTATTAACACTGCATAAAACAAATTAAATTTTAATTAGCATGCAATAGAATGCGCTAATTGGTCCGTTCAATGGCGCGATAAATTTATAATGAAAATTCATTGACCAGTGAGCGAATAACAGCGATTAACAAAAATATTATGGTAATCTATACTATCTTGTAATTCAAAATTAACAGGATTTCACTAAATATTTATAAAATTTCGGTTTTGACAGGACTTTAACTACCAGATACTTCATGTTTTTATATTTGACATCAAGTAAATGTTAGAATTGTTATTTTACTTTATTTTTATGCATAATTTTTTAATTAATTGAAAGAATTCATATACATATTTAAAGCATTCCGTCTTATAAGTGTATCAAAGCCTTAAATGACCGGCTTCTATTGAATAATGGAGGCTTCCTCCGGATATCCGGATGCATCTTAGTGTGTACTCTCCTAATTGTATTTCCTTCATAACTTGCTTCGTAAAAGCGAAGTTACTACTTTGAACATTTATGAGCCGGCAGGTATTCTCTTATAGCGAATTTTGTTATTAAGAAAATAAACTTTATTAAGAAATACCTTTCAACTGAATACCTTTCAATGCTTGAAACAATAACATTATATATATATATATATATATATATATATATCTCCTTATATTAATGCCAACAAAAACCTTAACAATAGATCGAAATTAATCCACATTTTATTATAGATGTTGACGAATATAATATTTTATAATAATGACAAAAAGTGATATGTAGGTATATAAACATTGTAGAAAATTTTAATATCAGAACCGAATATAACCTGCAATTAACATAGAGCGTAGAGCTCTACATTTTTTGCTCTTAAGAGTCATTATAAATGCCCGGATATATCTAGTTATAATTCCTTCCGTTCTAAAGTCGATGCCGCAGCTCTATTTGTAGAGCAACTCTACTATAATCCCTATAACGTATGGAAAAGCTTAGAGTTGATTTAAATTCTAACTTTAGACTAAGCATAAGTTATAGGTCAAATTTAATTTTATCCATTCATTTAGTGAATACATACGAGATTCACCAACTCTGACTCATCTGCTTAAAGTTCTTCCTCAAGTAAAAAAATAATCATCAAACATGTTTATTTTCATTGCTATTATAACAAGGATTTGTTTTGTTTACGATATTTTGATTTATTACTATCTAAATAGTAATATATTTTGGTGCAGGCATGTATTATTTTAATTTAACTGGAGAAAAAAAAATGTCAAGGAACAATAACAAACCAAAAATTATTTAATCTTTTACACAAATAAATACTTCACTTTAGTACGACAAGTTGTCCTAAAAGATAAATGCACCCGAGATAATATAAGAAATAAAATAGCGAGTAGAGTCTTAGTGTAACACGTGGTCTCAGATGCTCTAAACGTTTTGTAGGTCACATTTTCTAGGTCATGTACAGCGTCAGTAATTTATGTGGCTCCGAGTATTTATCAAAATCGTTTATATTAATAAATTCACTATTCTATTTTTTAGTATAGTTTATATATTAGTGATCCATTACAGTTTGCGGGAATAAGCATGAAACAATATTTAATATTATTGTGTGTTTTTATGGTTTCTTGTTGTATGTTGTTATGTCGATCATGGTGCAGAGGTTGATTAGTAAAAAGATAGTGCAAAACAAATATCAATTACAATATAATAGTAATTGATAGGAAGTCTTCATATAAACGACTCTTAAAGATTGAAAGTGATTTTGAATGTCCGATTTCAGAATGGAGATCATTCCATAATGCCACCGATTTAGAAGTAAACGAGTTATCAAAATATCCGGAGAGCTTAGAACACTTTTTGCCAGTGCGGTTGTTGTTACATGAGCTTATGTTTTGATGTTCATTATCAGAATGAAAATGGGACAAACGCAAACACGTTTGTGTTTGTGTAAGAAAGAGGAAATATTAATTATAAAGAATGGAGTAGAAGAGAGTCAACATATCTAAGTATCGCCTAAATATGTTTGGAATTTGGAATTCTAAATCATTGAAGACGCTGATTAAAAAATAACGGACATAGTTTTACTGGGTGTTTCTGCTAGTACTAGGATTAATACCTATGTATTTGAGTACCTTTTTTACATTTGGACTTATCAGCATTGGTTTCACAATCAATGCTCTAATTTCTTTTGTTAGCCGAGCCGGGTGATGCTGCAGTTTATAATACGTAAATGTGCATGTTTGTAAAAAAAAAACAGTCAACAATGAGTGAAATGTTTCAGTTTCATCATTTTTATTCGGTGCCTTAAAACAGCTTCCCAAACAATAAGATTAAAGTAATTTATGAAGAAGTTGTTGCCAAACTGCGCCGCATAATAATCCTAAGCTTTGCGTTTGGAGTGCGAGTTTATTAGATAAGGAAGGTCTTGGTAGGTTATGCATCGGCAGAAAACTGACCACAGCTACTGATGTGGTCAGGGGCGGATGTTATGGCTAAATGAGATAAAGTGTAGTAAGTGAAACATTTTTTGGCTTTGGTATGAAAATGAGAATTCTGAAGCTGCTTGCTGACTATGTATATTATCAGAACGCTTTGCCCTTAAATATTTTCTAACAGGCAGACAATATTATGATTCACAGTAGCTTTTCTAGAAGAAGAAATTTTGAAAGTAATCGACATTATTATAGAAGACACCAAGAAGTAATTTCAATGGACCTAATACTACATCAATAAGTACGTGTTCTGAGGACCTGACTGAGCACTGTGGAATATGCTTCCTAAGGTAAATAACTACACCACCACCTCCTTCCTGTAAACCTGTAAACCTGTACGATAATTCTGAATGTTGTGAAAATTAAGGAAGGCGTAGGAAGAAAGTAGGCAGGGTTTGAAGAGTAATGTAATCATGTTATTATGTTATTCAATATTCATGGTACAATATAACAAAAATCTCTAAGTAAAAGTAACAGATTGGTAAACGCTAAAAAATTTAGATTTATTCAGCATTATATATTCATAGACACAGACAGGACTCGAACCTATGAGAGTTACAGAGAGAGTAATGTTTTCTGTTACAGCATTAAGACTGGCCTACCGACTTAGTTTCTAACATTAGAAATCATTAGTATGTATGATCTACTTCTCAGTCGCCTAATGCAATAACTCAGAAACTTTAAGCAATCTAAGTTTACTACTTCACAATTTATAATATGACCTCTGAAAACTGGATGAATTACGTTTTGAATTGTAAAATAAAGGAATATTGTAAATTTTCTGGTAGCATTACAATTACAGCCTCATTTATGTAGCAATCTTAGTTGATTTTGTGTGATTTGTTTCTATTATTACACGTCTATAAGAATGTTAGTCATGTTAACTTTATTTTATTGTTATTTTTAAGTAAATGTGGTATAAAGAATTCTAAACAATTGAATCTGCTACCTTTGTGATTTCATCGTCGTCGCTCTGCCGACTGAATTGCCGTGCCACTACTCACCATGATTAATTTAACATTCGTTTCTGAAATTTGTGGACATAAATGTTACACGTGTTTATATTTACAGTGCACTATTGTTACAATGTAATGGCGGATTAGTTCGTTTTGTAATATGGATTTATTTTTGGAACTTGGCTAACACGCTAGGGAAGTAAGGGCGTGGTGTCACTGATATCAGAACATTTGTATAATTTTAAAATTTAAACCTTCCAATTTTACTCTTTTAGGCCCTAATATAATCAATTGTCTTATATCTTTGCTTTCACTTTATTTGATGATGTACTAGAACAAAAACTGGGTCACATTCCAATTAAACTATTTATTGACCATAATTAGTTACATCTATAATAAAAAAATGATTGGATATACTCAGCGTAATAACTTCTATATATGTTAAATAATTCAAATTTTCTAACTGACAAAGAAATAATTTCCAAATGCTACTGCGTAGGAGCGCTTTACCTTATTTTATTTATTCTTATGATTTTAGGTAATTTAAACAGAAAGGTCTGGTCCTTATAAACTTACGAATACACATAATTATAATAAAGAAATATGAAAGCTATTAACCGCTCATACTACCGCCATACAATATCGTCTAGCGTGACCTAAGTCAGTATTACGCTTTCTTTTCTCGTCATAGGTAGAGGGCAACCACCTTCTTATTGTTTCCTGCAAGTTTATGTAACACTGAAAGTTGTATTTCGTTGTCATTTAACTCTCATGCAAACAAATAACTACGTTTCTTTAGGACGAGTTACGTCTCTGTAAGAGTAAACAACAAAATAACATTTTGAAGCCTTTATTTAAATATTGATTCCTGATGTATATATTTGAAATGAAAATAAAAATAATATAAAAATTAGTTTTAATAAACAGATAGACTAATAAATAAATAAGCGAATAGCAACTTTGTTTTACAATAGATATATAAAGGTCAAGTAGATGCAAAAAATATTCACACAATTTTGTTATGTAGAAACGATCTCATGTTGATACTATAATCCTATAATCCTTATTACTGGCTATTTGTGTGGGGGTGAATCCGAAAGCAAGTGCTAGTTTCAATATAATAAGGTTATTTTAAATACAATTTAAAAGTCACCTCTCCCTTGGAGATCATTATGAAGAAGCCCCTCCAATAAATGAGATCGGAACGTGCCACGAAAAGTTTCAGAAGCTATCAAAATGGCGGACCTGATGTGAAAACTTTTAATGGAGGTAACTGGTTATGTGTTAACACTTTTAAGGATATTTGGCCAGATTTCGATCTGGCCAAGTTGCATTGGTTTGGCTCTCTGGCCAGAAATCGAAAACTATTTAGAAAAATAGTATATTCCGTCAATATGTTATTTAATACTTACGAATTTAAAATAATACTTATGACAACTTATGTGTCGTAGTTTTTTTTACCCAAACTCATCTCCAAATTTAGAAGAAAAAGAAATTAACCTACCATCCTACCACCTTTTCTTATCGCAGGTTGGGTGGTAGTAAGTACTCGTATATGTTATACAATGTAGAGGGTTTATAGTTTGCTACCAATCAAGCCAACCAGAAAAAAACAAAGTATTCTACATATATGAGGATTATCTTTGAAACATTATTGTTATAGAAAAACATCAAGATGAGAGATAGAGCAAGAGAGGGAGAGATAGAGAGTGAAAGAGAGAGAGAGATATTAAAAAAGAGAGTAAGTATTTTTTCAGAATCACTCGAGTTAAGACTTTTAACATATTTAGTGTTCTTCCTGTTTCTTCAATTTCAAATTTAAGTTTTAAGTGAGTTAAAACTAAATGAATGAACGAATAAATCTTTGTTTTGATTATAATTAAATCCCTTTAACATGAATTAAATTAAAACTGAAATTACTCCTTTGTTCAATCCAGTCACACATTCAAATCTTTCAAACTGCCAAGAACACTCAAATTAGTGATAAAGTATCTCTTAGTAAATTTGGTTGATTACCTCTACGAGTATTATATAATGATGATACACGTTTGGAATAATATTTTTTAATTTATTACGAAATGTTTGAAATAAACATTGTAAGGTTAGACAATAAAAGCCATGAGACCTCTTGGTATTTTAATACAAGTCAGCAAACCCAGGTTTTAAAAGAATTTATCTGCATTTGCGATTGTTAGTTAAAGTCCCAGTACGATGTTATATACATTTTAAAATACCGCTACAAAAGCCTATCGAATTTTATTTTATTTCGAGTTTCCAGCTTCAGACCGCACTAACAAAAAACATATAACATGAGATATAATAAAAAAGATATTTCAGTCGTTATGATAATATTGTGTGCACGTTTACCTTATCATTATGTCATTATGTATATATCATTATATTCATATGTTACTTATATGATGGCTTTTATTCCGCCATCAACGTAACTGGGTCAGGAGCCCATGAGATATTGATGGACCATTGCTTTGGAGTTAACATCTCCGTTACTCCAAGAGAAATTTATTTTAACAACAGAACAACTAATCTACCCCGGATTTGAGCGGGTGTAATTTAAGGAGGAAAGCAGAATAGCAAAGTGTTATTTAGTATATTTATTTTATAACGTATTTCTCTCTCTCCAATATCCATTTGTAAAAATTGCTAATTCTTTAATTAAATATTTACTATTATTTTTATCTATAAAATTTGTTTATATATTTCGTTCAAACAATAGATGAACTTTACATGTTTACATCATTTATATAATGAAATAATAGTTAAGCTTTCTATTCTTTCAAATTTCAAATTAAATACCAAAGAACTTTAATATCATTAATTGTTTAATAATCTATATTTTATTTCTGAAATAAAATACTTAAACAAAAAAAGGTTTAATCAAACATTGGTGTTATATTTATTTTATGATCCGTTCCGGATCACCCATGAGTGAGATGTAGATAAGCGGAAATTCCTATAGGATGATGAGACTGCAATTAACATATTTCATGATACATATACTATTTATTTCTTTTTATTCATTTTGTAAAACAATGTATCAATGACTATCTATATTTATGTAGTCTGATAGTCCGCTATGTTATAATTTGCAATTTTGATCTAGAAATCTCTATGCAATATGTGTGTGATTTCAGAAATAAAGTTACAGTTAAAATCAAAGTCAAAGTCCAACAAGAAAAGTCGTCTTAAAATTTGAAGTCTTAATTCCAACTCAATCCATACCTCTGGTACCTTGTAATAACTTGAATCATGATTCCAATCTCTAGAACATTTATATCGTTTATTAAAGGCGGTGTATTAAATATATAAGTGTTTTTTGGTTACTATTATCTTTCAAAGTATTAGAAGGCTGTGTATTTACTTAAACTCGCTAAATTAATTAATAAATTACCTGATAATAGAATAAACAAACCGTAACTTAACTTCCGCTAACCTTCAACTATTTAGCAATTAATTTGCTCCGGTGACCTTTTTGGGGCAAAACTTTGGAACTTGAGAACTTTGGGGTGTTTTTTGTAACATCCCTTTGATGGAATTTGTCAGCCAATGAACTTTTCATTCAAGTTTTAAACACCGACCGTCTTACCGACTTTGTGTTTAAAAGACGATGAATTTTATGTCACTAAAGATCCCGCTTCTTATTTTAACATATAGATAATTTAATATTTTTCACATAGTATATCCTATAAGGTTTATTCCTTTTAGCATGTAGGTTCTCGAGAGCCAACAATTTTGTGAAATTCCACATTTAAAGGTTAAATGGGGAGTGAAAATTTGTATGGAATTTCCTAATTAATGAATCGAATAACATGACTTTTCTATAACAACTTTTGTTTAGGGATGAATTACGAATAACCAGCCACGAGCAGGAGTAGGGGGAGGAAGAGTTTAATATATTTTTTAATTAATCATATAAAAAGATACAAATATTGCACACTTGATCGAATTTCTACTTAAAAAATAAAACAAATCCTGATATTTCGTATCTGAAAACGAGAATTAATGAAATAAAATATAAAATTGCCATAACTCACTACTATTCAATGGTGGATTATAAATCAAAACAATTTTATGATTCTTTTTACAAACTTTATCCGCCGCCGACGTCGTCTGCTCATCTCCCTCTTATTATTTAATAGCTGTCACTATTTTTTTAACACATACATATACTTTTTAATTTATTAACGTTTAACTGGAATTCGTTTTTGTGTGTCCGAGAAAATGAGAAAATTTGCCGGAGTAAAAATTACTCTACCTATAGACCAAGCCCACGCTTTAACCATACTAAATTTAAAGCCAGCAACGTTATGGTTTCAAAAAAAAAAATTAATATTTTAATATTACAATACATTGTTTTAAATACTTTCACTGTAATGTTTTCTAAGATTTTTGCGAATTTGAATAAAACTATTTTTTTTATTTGACTCGACCATCTCATGAAAAATATAAATACATAATGTAAGACCCAAAGCGCGTTTTGCGTGTATCTTGAACTCTATGACCGGAAACTAAGAAACCGTTGGAGGTAGACGACAAATTAACTGACTCACTGATAGACACCTACATCCTCTCTTCAACATGATTGCTGAAAAGCATTTCAAACGTCCGAAGAATTATTCAACTAAAATGTAACCGATGTTAATGTAACCAATACCTTAAACTGTCTTATCAAAAGATAACAGAAACATTGTTCATTCCAAAAAGGTTATTGTGAACAAAAGAAAAGAATCGTCCTTTATCACCTACTTTCCCTAACATCTTTGTTATGGTCGGATTTATTCTAATCACGTATCATTTAGGAATCACAGTGTATTTTTATTATTTGTTCGCTGTTGTACCGATGAATTTCCTTTCAAAATTTCTTTATAAAAACTAAGATTCTGATTGACTTATTATTTAGAAAGTATATCAAATCTAAGACCTTTTTTTGAACGAAGTGTTTGGTATTTATTTTACCTAATAAATTACAGGGAAACAATAATGATATCATGTGTTCAGTTCAGTCCAAAAGAGCTGATGTTATTCGTTCGTTTAGATTATTTATTGAAAACTGAAATATACAGATTTCATTTAGAATTGTACTAGGAATTGAAGAAAGACGTTAGGAAATTTGACGGGGGCCCCCTAGACCAAACAATTTTTCTTATGATAGATGGAGCTTTAAAATTTAATTTCTGTAAAATTTTTAATCATCAGTTTCTATTAATTGAATATAATCTCATAAACTTTATTATCACACACACACACACGCACACTCACGCACACTCACGCACTCACACAAACGCACACTTGCAATTTTCAAAATTGTGTATGTAACTGTAATCCTATGTGGTCATAATAATAAATAATTGTCTTACTAAAAATATTCATTGTTGTTATAAATAAATAAAAATTGTCTATAATACAAATACTCAAACGGATGGTTGAGTTAATGCAATTCGCTGAGCCAGAGTCTGAAGTTCCGTCATTTGGGAAATAGTAGAAGGTTTAATTAACATTGAATCTCAACAATTGTTATGACTTTAGTCAAATAAAAACAAAAAATAACTTTTGCTCGTATATTTTTATTTTATTTATTGAAACACTTGTAACAATTATTTGGAGGGCTTCTACCAGTGTACGGAAACAGATGTTAAAATAAAAAACAAAAATATTTTTCATAAAAATCAAATCTTTTCAAGATCATGTTATATCAAGTTGACGTCATGAAAATAACGCTACAAAAGCTAGGTATTGTTTCATTGGTATTCTGCACAAGTGTTATCCGGTGCTGTACGATGCTGTACGGTGCTGCGCGGCGCTGCTGGAACTAGCTCAAACAAATTAACAATTTAAGATTTGGCGATGACCTTATATTTTATAGCTTTAAAAACTTATATTATTTTAATCTTTGTGTTTCTACCTATACATTGCCATTACTGATAACTGAGAAATCCTTACACTTAGAGATAAATTACAGGTCATTAATAAATAACATCCCAGCAAAGCAGAAAGGCAAGTAAAGAAGCGTGTCTTAGAATAAATAGTAAAAAATACTTCTAAAAATAAAAATAAATCAAGTTTAAGTATTACTGTTGGTATTAACAATAACATGTGGCATAAACAACATTGTATAAATGTTTTTGAATTGACAGTTAGATTGCTTGAGGTGTGACAAAAAAAACGTACTATAAATTCTTAAAGAAAATGAAGACTTCAAATGACTATTATTGACTAGCATACGTAAATGCTAGTAACGGCAAAACTATTTTTCACGAGTCGTTACATTTCCCTCTCCCTCCCCCCTTTCCTTCCACCTTGGCTCCCTGATGCAACGTCTTTAGTCTAACGAACCCTACTCCAATGTTTTAATATTCTTATTTTTTACTGAAATTCTAATGATAGATTTCTAAATAACGTCGTCCTCTTGAATTTAAAAATGCATTTTTTTTCTTATAGTTTTTGATAGTTTGTCACTCTTTGAACAATGAAGCAATACAGACTTATTGAAAGCCTATTTATTACATAGTAAACCTTCAATAACATAAAAACTATTCAATTCAATAGTCTTCATATTTACGCCCTCTGAAAATTGCCAAGTAAACAAATTTATTAAAAGCTGTTATTATAGTTCAGTCAGAAATATAAATTCCAGCTCTTCATGAATTAGTAAAAGTGATAATTCCTTAACCACGAACATTTGTGAGACAGTGATTACAATAAAGACATACCAGGCTGAGTTTGTTGTGTGGTTCTTATCAGACTAGGGCGCCGTTGGGAACCTCGCAGCCTTAATTTTAAATTGGAGAGTGTCTTTACAGAAGGACTTATTTTGATAACTATGATATCAAAATGGGTCTCGTAACATTTCCATCTGACATACACAAGAGATCACTGTTATTAAAACAAAGAGGATAAGATAAAAATAAATAAACTTTTGCAAAGCAACACTATAATCATCATCATCATCATTATACTAAGTCGTGATGATGGCGAGAATCCTTACTTTATTCTCTATCAGATAAACTGATCAACTGAAGCATCAATAGAGAAGATCAATCTCATGTGGCAAAAATATCTTGCAGATCTCTTCAGGTTTCAGTAGAAAGTTTTGGCTTAAACGGAGTTATTTTACAAAAACATAACATTTTAACACGACATTTTATTGCTTTATCGTGTGACAGATGGATGCCTCATTTCTCACAAAAGAATAAGCATTGCTATTCAGCGAGGAAATGCAGCCGGCATTCTTGTCAGTACTCTCGCTGGACGAGATTTATACGGCGATGGATTTATTTACATTTATTGTTGCAAAATATATAAATATTATTCTAATTCGTTTATAAAAATTACATCACTACGACTCGTCATACAAAATATTTATTGAATCAATCAACAAAGGATTAAAATAATTGAACTCTTGACAAAGGTATCTAGAACAAAGAATATTAATCTCACATATGACCTACATCTAGAATTGTTTCTATAAATGTTCTCGGCTATTGTACACATATTGTGTATAAGTTACGTGAAATTCGAGAGGAAATTTGGTAATAGATTGAGTGCTTTTACTTAAATTAATAATACAAATATTATTGGATTTTATTATTGGGTGTATGTTTATATTATATAGTCTGGGATAAAAGGTTGTTGCGAGGAATTGCCTCTCCGACAAAATTCGTCCATCCCAGCCTTTTTTACCACCCTTATGAACAACCCTCGCCATAAAATCATAAATTCCTTAAGTAAAACTGCTGTTGCATTTTCGTGATATATTTGGGATTTTATTAATATCTCTTCAGAAGATAGTAATAAATTAAATTATAATTAATACGTAGTATTATAATTATTCGTGACTTTTAATGGTGTTTACTCTTAAATATGTTATTTCTTGCAAAGTTTATTTACTAATAAATAATTTATTCCTCAAATATATTTATATATATTCAATGAGATTAAAATGTAAAGTATTAAGAGATTATTGGATGGCTTACATGGACGGATCATCAATCACTTTTTAAATATTAATTGACAGGTAGTAAGCGCCTTAACCAGTAAGAAACTTTTGAAAATTAAGACAATCTTTCGTGGAGATGAATTTTGTATTTCTCCTCTAGAACAATAAGCATAGGATAAAAAGCATTAACCAAATAAATAATAATATTTATTTAGTTAATGCTTTTGTATTGCACTATATACGTATATATACATATACTACACTATATAAATATATATATGTATATATAAAATGTACGTCCGTCCGGGAGTCGAACCTTAGATCAATACAATAAATAGCAAATATCTGCTTTCCACCTTCACATCCACATCGACGATAGAAGATATCACCTAATGTTTCTTATCAAATCAACGTCAAATATTTGTGATTATTGAAATAGTAATATTGTTTGAGCTATTGTTTAATATTAATAGTACTAACACGGGCAAAGACACGATATATTTAATGTATTAAAAGATACCGTTATATTGTAGTAATATTCTAAAAAGCTAAGCATTTGCTTTTAAAATTATTTTCTAAGAAATTTGGAAGTATTTATATGGTTTCAAAGTTAACGTGGTTTTATTAATTTCTTAGAAAACTTGAAGGTTCTTTTCATGATAAAAATATTCTTATATATCTGTAACATTTTGGTAAAAAAATATTATTTGATTTTAAGAAATAATAACATTTGTTCCATTGTTTGCCACACGAGCACATCTACCCAAGGGGGCGCGTTCAACACAACGAACCAATTTTAAAGCATTACGATAATGAAGTTAGATCGCTGAAACGCCGTGAGAGCACACTTGAACCACTCTACCATAACTGGGACAACCATGTTTGAAACACAGTTCATTCAATTACATTGTACTGCTGTTGTTCGCGACGCTGTCTGGATGTCCACTTACAGCAATACAAGTTCAGAATTAAAGAGTAATTAAACCAAGAAAGACAAAATGCTGTTATTAAACTTGGTTAGAGGACAGTGACAGAATCTGTGGTCGTTCTATTTATATAAATCGTTATTAAATACCTTGCTTACACAAACATTTTAAGCGTAGGATAAAATGAGGCAACAAAGAAAGGGTTAACCCTAAACCGTCTTCGTGGTCATAGTGACCGCGGGTGTTTTATTGCTGTTTTAAATCTTATCTGGGTAATATAATTGGGTAATTAATAAAAGGCTTCTCTGAACTTAAATATCATAATGAAATGATAAAGAATACGTAATATTAACGGAAAAAAATAATTATAACTTAAATGACCATCGAAAAAAAATCTTTTGAATCAAGATCACAATAAAAATAGATCAAAAATTATGACTGTATCATTTCTTACCAGTTTAGAAAAGTTACTAAATAACAAAAAAATAATGATTACAAAGACAATTAAATCTCTGGCGACAAAGATTATTAAAGACCGCATGAATTTCTTAAAACACTCTGAAGCAGTGAGCGATGTAAAACACTACGTGGACCTTTTCTAGAACCGTATCTAAAATAAGTTTTACGCAGTTTATACAACGGAAAGAAAACAAACAAATCTCTAATATTTAAGAAACTGGGAAAATTTAATTAATTCTTGTAACCAATCCCTCATTATGAGAAAACAAATTTCAATCATTTTTCTACAGGTTTCACATTAAAAAGTTGAACATATTCTTAATCAATTTTTGTTTGCAGTAACAGCAGTCGACCTTCGTTGGTTTTATTTATTCTAAAAGTACACTTATGCAATGAACTCACAATGTATCGTAGGAGTACAACAAAATATAATATACTATTTGCTATAAGAAGTAAATCCAAATTACTTCAAATATTTATGGCTGCGTATGTATCTACGTTAATAACAAAACGTAGATAATTATTTCAATCACGTGAAGAGATGTCTTATAATAATATGCATATGATTTGATGTTAGTTGTGACCTCAATCTCGCAAACCATTCAAATTTACAATTCAATAATAATATATTATACATCGTAAATATTATTATTCTATTTATTCAAACTTTTTCTTTCCTTTTTTTCCGGTCCTTCCAATTTCTCAATAGTGGTATAGCAATTATTTTTATTAGGAAATGTACATGGGTGATAGCATTATTTACCATCAAGCATCTACTCGGGCCAGTTGTTTTAGCAACCAGTCCAAAAACAAAAAAGTGACTCGTTTGACAAACAGAGGAGATAAAAGCTTCTGAACCGTTTTAAAAATGACTGTCGTTGAGTGAAGTTACAGACTTCAAATTGAATATCTTCGTCCACAATTTTCAATTCAATTAAACTTCATAAGTACAATTTATACATAGATACATACATACATACATACATATATATATATACATATATACATACATACATACATATATATTTATTATTACCAATAGTTACTCTAAATAATATAATATCAGAATGCGTTGAATATTAGTTTTGTTTTTATTTCGTTTAAACTCTGATTAAAATCCTTACATCGTGGAGAGGTTTTCATCAGAAGCTTAAAGGTTGAAATACTATTTTGGATAAAAAATCATATATAATAAAAACAGATAGAAAGAGTCATCGATTATTTTGCCCCAAATACAGAAGTGTTGTTTAATTATTCAATGTGATATTCCAATTGATTCCATTACGGTTACAATATTCATAATGTGGTGTGGTTGTGTCGTGTGTGGTTATAAATGTGGTGGTGGTTGTGGGGTTAATCGATCCCGAATATTGTAAGTCGAAGTAGACTTGGTAATGTATATAGATTATCCCATGTCTCACATTTGGAAAAATTCAAAAAGTATAAATAATTTGACAGCTCTATCAAGTGAATTAGAAAGGTATACATAACTTTTCATTATTTTTAATATTATTAAGAAATTCGGTGTCTTTATAGATCATTTTAACTTTTAATTTCATTCATTTTAAAATCGTGCCTTTAATATTTAAACACCAAGCACAAAAAATAAATGAATGTTCGAATATTATTCATGTTAATTTTATCCCATTGGATAAACTTGTGATTTAATAAAATGAGTTGTTTAATTGACGTTATAAAATAAAGCAATAAATAACGCTATCTACGTTTTAATGTTATCTTATCAGGCTTTAATCAATATATTTACACCTTATCATACTCTTAAAATAAATCATGAAACCTCTGTTAGATTTACGCTGCATAAGTGACAAGCTTAATAAAAATAATCTTCACATTCTTGAAATTATTGTTCTATCTTTAAAAAATTTTATAAAATCCGGATAATATAAGAATACATAACAATAATACTTATTTTTTTATGTAATAGGAGGCCAGACGAGTATGGGTCCCTGATGATGAGTAATCACGAACACTTGCAACATCCGGCGAATCACAAGAGCATTGCCGGCCTCGAAGCAGCATGTATACATTTTTTTTAAGGTACCCATGTCGTATCGATACCGCCGAAGGAGGTTCGTTCTATATTTTAGTGGTATGTGGAAAAAAGGTCCTTGAAAATCACACTTTTGTACTATTGTATTGCAGGCGATAACGTGCTGTGCAGTGATGAAATTCGACTGCAGGCCTCAGATCAAGTAACTGTCCAGAACACTACTCGTTGTAAATGCGATAGAAGACTAACGAAGAGGCCTTGTTTCTATGCAATCCCAGAGAGTATAGCCATTCACAGGGTCTCTGTTGTACGCGGTCAAAGGTAGAAGCTGCTATTGGGATGTTCCGGACCAGAGAGGAGAATAGTTCTGCAAGTGTAGCCGGACTTGCGCAAGACTTTAGCCAGGTTTGAAATGCTTCCCCGCTCTCGACGTTTTAACGAGATAGCTTTGTACGGCCGAAATATACGGTATATTTCGGTCCAGTGCCATCCCTAGTGCTGTCATCCACATAACAATGGATGTTGGAAATATCCAATATATTATTGTTGTGTAGAAGGAGCAGGGTCCGAGCAACCGTCTCGAGTGACCTGTAAGTTTCTCCTGGTGAGAAAGCCGGTGATTCACTTCTTATCAATGATAATTGATTTTTTGTTAGAATTGCGATCACTTTCAATTTATATTAAAACTGCTAACAAGATGCTTAAGTTATCTTCGAAATATGTACATTTTAATCTTAACAAGAAGGAAAAATATTTTAAATAAACCTTATTTTTTTAACAGACATTGTAGAACAAATAACGTGTTCCAAGAATGGAGCATCCCTGTAGGGTGCACTTAGGAAGGTAGAAAATATTCTTTTCATTGTTAAAATTGTCAAGATAGAGTCGCGGGTAACAGTCTCTTAGTAAAGTAAAATAAAGCTCCTTTTAACACACCTATCTTCGAATCAACCGAGTCTACGGTAAGTGTGAATAAAATAACATGACATGATCTAAAACAAAAAATCTATTTTACAACGTATTTTCCAAGTAATTTCGTTTAAGGTTCAATACACAATTTTATGGTTTTGTCTCCCGACTTAATTGTGTTTGCGACTGACTGACTGCACAGAGCGACCAAAACAGGTCCAAAGCACACATTTACATTTTATGTACAAAGACGTTAGAAAAGCAGTTTGATTAAAAATATAAAGTAAGTATTAATGAAAGTTTAACTAAGTTTAAGTAAGTGAGTACATACAGTATAAGTGAATAGGCCACTTTTTTACTTTTAAATATAATAAATATATGACACAGACTAACGAACAGTTTTAAACAGTTTGGTGCGGAGCGTTGTTTATTACTCATAGGATACTACTGTACGCCTGGTGAATGAAGCAAGTTGTATAGAGATGTGATTTAAAAAATATAATCATGTAATAATATGAATACAAATCTTATTGATACAATCTATATCCCTGTTGGAAAATCTGAGAAAGAGAGAACTTGAGGCAATTATTTTTAAAATAAACTATAGCTGGACAATTAATGAGTTCTTGTAAAAAATTCAATTTAATTTGCATCTTTTTATTTGTCTTAATAAATAATATCCTAATACTCAACATCTAAAACTGTAAACTGTAAACTAGTAAGCTAATATTATACTATGTAACTTAATATATAAATTAAGCCTGGCTTATATTAGCAACACAACAGTGAACTAGCCTTTGTTCGTCGTTCTACCCTCATAGAAAAACAATTAACCCCGCCTATTGTGATTTCTAATACCCATATACAAATGTATATTAAAACCTAGACTCTTAACGTATAATTATTTAAAGAAAGGTTTAAATTTACTAAGGTGTGGTATTCATGTAATAAGAAAATTTAATGATAATTAACATAGTAACCGGAATCGTAGCTTAAAGTAGGTAATATATCCGATATCGATATTATATCATTAAAGTGAAACCGTTCTCCTAAACAGTAACTAAATCGATTACACAGCTACGTGCACGGTATTTAATTACGCGCTGGAATTCATGAATCGAACCCACCGGCCACAGCGTTACATACAAATCAAAACATCATTTCTTATAAAACATTGTAGTAAATATAACATACTGATCTGACTAACGTCTGCCTCAGATTAGATATATGTAATTTGGTCCGGTTTTAGTTCACTTACATACAGGAACAATATTAGCTTCTTTTGATAGAACTGATGAGACACGGTTTACCAATTCTTTGTTTTGTGGATGGACTGCGTGGAAGTATGTCAAGGGAAACCGAGCACATAACTAGTATTAAAATCAATTTTAAACGTCCCATTACCTTCTGCCCACGAGGCAACAATAATTAGTTCAACAAAGTACTCTCCCTTTGCGGATTACACGGGGATTGTATTATAAATTTGTTTTGTATTAAACATTCTAAAGACTTTGGAGAAATAAGATTACTTTGAGCGTTATCTATGTGTATAAAATATAGGCTCGACTTTCACTGGTCTAGTTCAATCATTAGTTTTTAAACTTAAACTTAATTCAAATCAACCATTAGTTTTGATTTGTTTTGATTTGATAATAATTAATAGATTCTTATAATTTAACCGACCATAAATGTGAAACATCGAGCCTAAGACAAATATCTTTGACCTCAGATGATCACAAATTATATGATAACCAACTCTTCAGTTCGGGTGTCATCTGATATCTATTTACATTATTTAAGATAATATTTTTCAATTTAATTTAAATTGAAAAAGGAAACAATGCAATAATACTCATTATATATTCATCTAATTTAGAATAAGGAAGGAAAAGAAAGCTTTAAAAAATAAATGATTGATCCATTGATTGATTGGGTATCGAGGAAAAGCCTGAACGGCATAATAAATAGGACTTAAACAATGAGTGTACCTTTCACTAGGCCGCCATTTTAGTGTCTTATGTCCAGAGTGTATCGACCCAATCAAAAATATAACATGTATAAATACACAAGTCTCGCAACGTCCTAAAAAGTTATGAAATGTAATCTAAACCACGTCGGTTGAATCAGTATACTCGTAAATTTTGTCATAATTGATATTACATTTAGTTAGTTCACTAACAATATATTGTTGTGACTATATCAACATTAACTTTTTTACATCTCTCGCGGCGCGGCACGGCGCGGCAAACGACTATACATTAGCACTATAAATGCAAAAGTATCTCTGTCTATCTGTTGTCTTTACACCGAACGGATTGGGATGAAGGTTTGTATAGAAATATTTGATATTCCTGAAAAGACATAAGATACATTTATTCAAATATTAAAATATGTTTCGTGGTTTTATTAGTTTATATATTCGAAATGAAGAAAACTTATTTTTCTAACAGCACTGGCAACAATCAAGAGCTTACAAGACAGTGCTGCCAACGTTAGGGTGACAATATTTTACAATTTAATACACTTTGTGACTCCGAATATTGTGACGACACTGTGACTTCAATTATTAAGCCCCGAGGGTTTATACAGGGGTAGTTAACTGTTTTATTTCTTTTTTACGGCTGTACCGTGAGCTTTTGATCTACACATGGTCCTTCACTGAGTGGAGATAAATATTTAAATGATATCAATTGAGGAAGGTTTATTTGTACCTTTGTGTTTGTTTGTGCCCGATTTTATCAGAAACTAATATGAATTTTAATTAATTAGTTTATAATAATATATTAAATTCTATAAATTATAAAGAAATAGTTTACAACATTACATTAATTACACTTAAAAAATTTCGATATATTTGTACGTTTCCTGTTAAGTTAAAAGTCATAAATAATATTTCTAAATTGCCAGTTAAAGAAATGAATTCATTGATTAAATAGTTTTTTTAATGAAAAAAAATGACAATAATAATAATCACCAATTAGTATAACAATATAATTCATAAAAACAAAGTATCAAACAAACCATCTCAACAGTCTGTTCCGTCGCCGGCTACGTCGTAGACCGCTACAAGTGTTGTTGACCGCCCGCTGTCGTTGGCACTAATATTTATATTGTGTGATATTTTGTCGGTAATATTTGGTAATACGTGAGTTACATTGTAATTTATATATTGCTAATCTTAAATTATTGTAATTCAACTATTATATATAATTATTAATAATATTGTTATTTTTTTTTGGGTTTTTGAAAATGATTGTAATTCAAATACAAAATACTATAAAGTTACTAAAGTCAGAATAAATGTATTTATTCCATGAATATATAAATTATAAATAAATTTTATTTAACGGTTTCTTTCTTGTGATTATCTTTAAATTGTTTTTTAACTTTATTAAATTGTGTTGATGTATTGTTTATGATAAGATATAGATAATGATATACTATATTGTAAATTATAAACTTTTAAAATTATTTTAAAGTATTGAATAAATCGGTTTAAAGTGCTATTCTCGATAAAAGCACAAAGTGTTACGATAATTTGTTGTCTCGTTCACAACACATTACAATATTGAAGGAGAATTTATTTAAAGAACGAACAAACGTCAAAACAAAAAACACACAACACACCGATACTCACCGAAGTCTTCACCCACCATTCATAAAACACACTACACATAATATATCGTTTAACTATAACCGTCTCTAATGAGACGTCCGCTCCGGACGGAGCGTGGCCATCGACTGGAGTTGTAAGGTGTACGTCCTCTATATAAATGTGGGGGTAAAGTAGGGTAACAGAAATAACGTTTTTGCTTAGTAAAATTTATCACCATTTTTGGGTAAAAGTGTTTACATTAGACACGTATTTGTAATGTGTTTTCTGGAATGGATAAGGCTTCAAAGTTAGTGTTGTTTGATTTTATAACAAACGGCGAGGTTGTATTGTATTTTTAGTTGCACTTATTGTAACTGATTATTTTAGTTATCTTTTTTATAAGTTTATTGTTTACATCAAATGGCACGGAAATCATTTATGATATAGAAATTACGTTGCCATAAATTTACTTTAAATGTCTTTACTTTTATATATATTGTATATTATTTTACTCATGACCTTACTTTTTACTTTTATAGTCATATAAAATCTTCCATGATATTGAAAGTGTACTTGTTTAACAACTAGTACACTTAACTTAACTTAATATATATTAACATATATCTTAAGTGTTATTTAAAAATAATCGTCGGAATATAGTTAAAATCTAAATCAAAATACTCCAGTTGAAACAGTTGAATTATTTATATTTTACTTGTAATTAATTTTGTTTGATGATTACATTAGACTTAGAGTGAGGGAGTAGGAATTCGTTTCTTTTTTTAGCCGAATATTCATGAATTATTTCTTTAGTGTGTTTTCACGAATTCGCTGAAGACAGAAATTTATTATTATTTGAAAGTTTGAATAATTATTTTTATCTTTTATCACCTAACTTTTATTCATGATTCACCACTCACTGTATTTGTCTGTTAATAATATTCACATCAAATCAAAAGTATGAAATTTATGCGTCTAGACTTTACTTGTGGTTCATGAATACTGCTAATTAGGATAACTGTATTTGACTACGTGTGTGTGCGTGCGTGTGTATACATATCTTTGTTTGACTGATCAATCAAGGCTCTACCTGAGCCTCTGGGGTTAAAAACTTTAAGCTTTCTTTTTAACTTTCTTTTACGGCCGCCGCTGACTTGACTGGAGTATTGGAAGTACCATCCCAAAGGATGAAAGTTAATTACAGGGTAAAAGTTTCTAGAAGTTCATTATTTGCTAAGTAATAAATATGGGATTTTATATGATTTATCAATAGGGAAAAGCTGCGAATAAAGGTTAGTTTTATGGTAATATTATAAAGAGTGAAAGCAGATTTCGTATGTTTGTTTACATATGTAGGTTAATCTCCGGAACCACTGCACCTATTTGGAAAAGTCTTTCACGATTGAAATGGTTTAATATTTATTCAGTCATTAGTATTTTAGTTCGAATGGAGTCTTTCTTCGTATGAAGATTTCGTTTTTTCACTGGAAATTCGTATATTCCACGATTATGATGACAGATTCATCATAATCGTGGAATATACGAATTTTCGAATTTAAAAAAACTAGTAATTCTGATGAAACAACACCCAAAGATACTTCAAAACATTGTTAAGACCGCGATTGCTTTTAATGACAATAATTATATATTAATGAATCCTCAAACTTAATTACAGAATAATTAAACAACCCAATGTACATACAGCCTTATTTACATTTTCAGTTAATTTAATAACCTTCGCGGTTGAAAGTTCACGTTTCAAGTTGAGTGTACGGGTATTAATATACTTTGTATAAAATTATAAATATTCTGACTAAATGTTCTCAAAAACCAGAACCTGTCCGATATTTTAATTAACTGTTTTAAAATAAACAATTTAATTATCTCTTATAAAAATCACCTAGAAGAGCCATTATTTTTTAATTTGTAATTATTAAAGTAAAAAAGTATATCATTTTCAAGATAAGGTTTTAGTTCCCTCACATTGTTTAAAGTAACAACTGACTCTCGCTACTTCACCTGCCTACCTGCCCTCCTCCTCACTTTTATGAGTGAATAATAACTCATCGTCCTTTTAAATAATCTATTTACATTAAAGACATTTGTAGTTTTAGATCCAAATCAGTTTTTGGCATTTTTAATGAAAATTACAATATCTTATATTATATGTTGTTATTCAAAGAATAAACTAATAACTAACTAAACTGTATGAAGAAATTCCAAATATAATCATAGTAATTATTATTTTGTATGTTTATAATTGTAATCCTGTCACTCCTTCTATATGTGAGAGCAATATGGAATCAGAAATGGTCTGGTAAACTGTGGTACTAAGAAAATACTAGAATGACTATTGTAGTATTTTCTTGGTACCACACTTTATTTGAATTATAACTTTTTCTTACGTGTTAATTATGATTGTGACTCAAGAACTACTACAAGTAATTGTAAATTAATAATAAGTTCAAAGAGTATCCAAATAGTTTTGTGTGAATTCTTTTCCACGGACTTACTTTTAGGAGTCGTGTAACTAGAATATGACCTTTTATGAGTGCAATGTGTGTCTATTTGAAATAGGAAACGGTGACTTTAGCACCCATTTCTTTAATCTTACGTGAATAAAAGAAATAAAAACTACATATTTTTGGATTAACTAACCATCTATACAAATATATTTTCTATCTTTTGAGATATGTCATTTCGAGATGGTCGAGAGAACATGATGTAATTATTACCACAACTCATATAAGCTCTCAATGGTTGAAATGTATGAATTTTCCAAATCCCACTTCAGAACTTTCCAACTGAGAGTTCATTTTGAAAACATTTATAAAATTTAATTATCCCTCCATTAACTCACATCAGAATGTTACAACCAAATAGAATAAAACTTACTTGTGCTTCCTTTGATACTTGATGTTTTTTTATATTTTAAATATTACTTTTTTAAAGCTGTAGGAATTTTTGGTATTTTTTATTATTAATTATATCAATTAACTAATAAAAATATGTGTACATTATACGATAAATAGTTTATCTTTTATCAAATTGTCTGTTTATCTTCTAAAACGGCTTGACAGATATTGATGAAAATATTAATCTGATAGCGCAAATAATAGACAGTGTAAAATGTTGATCAATCTTAAAGATTACTGTGTGACGTAGCCACGTGCAAAGATAGTATAATGTAATATCTCTTAACATTGGTAATATGTTTTTATAACAGTACAAAGATTCTTGTAAATGCAATGTTTAAAATACTATTTGACTCATAGCGTGGTTACTTAGCAAGAGTACGAGGCTACAAGGCAAGGCAAGGTTTGTAATCAATTGTAAAGGCAAAATTAAAATTGTTTCGTTAAATCTGTAAAATTCTAAGGCTATTTATGCATTTAAAAACATGTATACCTTAATATATTCACTGCTTTAAAAATAAATTAAAAATGATATCCTAGAATCCATTTTTTAAGGTTTATTTTGATTATGTAAAAATAAATGTTTGAAAATATGTATGAATATTTAGAAGCCTTATTACTATTAACTACTACAAAATTAACAGAACGCATGCTCGGGTCCTCGTGGAAGGCACTGCTATGGCCCAGTCCCACTCGGATCCGAGTGATGAGTAGCGGATGCGTTAAAATGTGAATCGTATTTCAATGAACAGGTATATTACATTAAGGAAAACCTATTAATATTGAAATGTAATTGAAAAACATTTGAAAAATATAATCATGTCATTGTCATGTTAAGTTTTTTATAACGTATTTTTTTTGACACCTGAAATTATTTTAAATTTTTAAGGCAGTCAAGTAACTTGCCTATTGCAAACGTTACATTTTTTGTTGGCTTGTAGCACCAATTGTTTCTGTTTTTACTATTGGTTATTCGAATTTGAACCTAATAACATCAGTATTAGCATATAATTTAATAATAATAATAAAGCTGGATCTATATTTTTAAATTGTGTGAATTTGAAATCATTTAATTGAATGGATCAAGAGTTACGAGATTGCTAACAGGGGAAAATAATACTATTATTTTTGGGATCTGTTTCTATAATTGAAGATTTCTAAGAATCATTTAAATGACATATTATTAAAAATGAAATCTGTTAAATTTGGTTAAATCTATGAATACAATCAATATAAGAGGAACTAATGATTTTTCATGTGCTTAAGTTGTGAAAACTATATATAAAAAAATATAATCCACAACATTAGAATACATTTTTAATATAGTAAGTATATTAATACTTTAAATAATAAAGAATATAAGAGTCACCAATAGGACAGGACCTGCATTTGTGACTGCTGGAATACGATCCCCGTCAACTGAGCTGTCGCGTCCTGCTCATGTGATAGAATTTTTATTATACATTGTTAGTATAATATAATATTCTTTTATTTCACATACATATTCCTGCGTAGAAACTCTTAACTTTACGTTTTTACTACAAGTACAGATAATACCTTGCACGTGACTGTACCGTGAGGAGTTCTGTAATCCTGCGTAAGAATCTTATGACCATTTTTCGTGACTTTATTTTGCTAAATTTTGTCTCCACGAAAAGTCTTTTCATTATGAAGGAATAATATATTTTTATCCCAGCGATTCGTTCTAAATATTACAAATAGAACTTTTGAAATTACATGGATGCTTAGAAAGATTATCTATATACAAACATACAAACGTTATATATTTATTATTATATATAATATTAGGTGTACGGATAATAAATAAACACGGGATGTTTAATTTCCCAGCCCACCTGTAGAGTCACCGGTGCGTTCACACGTGAGCTGATCAAAGCGTCTCCATCAAAGGCTTAAACGCCGGGTGCGTTAAGTTTATACTAGTTTATAAATATTGAATATTTTATTGTTAAAAATATCCTTAAAATTCATGTTTTCAAATAATTTTATTAAATATTCCTTATTATAAAAAAAAATCACCTCACTTTATTTCTTATTCTCTCTTCTGTGTAATTATTTTGAAGGTAAGTTTGAATGTAACAATTTCTTAATGAACAGTTATAAAATATAATTCATTAAAGCAACACAGTAGCCCAAATATAAAACATAATGTCATAAACATACCATAGTCCTATTAAAATATCTGTAATCAAACTGAACTCTATTACTGTCACATACGGTCCAAAATCGATTGATTGTTTAAGATGAGACATTCTTCCACAAGGATACGCTGGTTCAAAGGTTTCTAAAAGGATTATGGTATTATCGTTTGTTTGTAACATGTGCTACTAATATTACCCGGCTTTGGGTGTTTTTATTTAAGTTCAAATGATATATGGTATAAGCTTCCAAAAAAGAGATTTATTGAATCAATTTCGACAACGGTCCACTTAATTAGAGGTAAAATACAAGCTTTATATATTTTACAAGAACATGAATTGCAGGCAGTGAAGTGATTCGGTGCGAGCTTCCCGCTACCGCTACCGCACCCGACGCTAGTCTAGCTGGTTTTACCTAAAAAGATAATATTTGATACTTATCTCACTATCTAGGCAACCCAACCCGTATATTTCATTTTATGGGCATATATTTTAACTACATTTAAGGGTATATAATATAATTCCTATGTCCTTGCGTTCGTAAATGTCTTCATAAATTGCTTGACATATTTTGATGTTTATTTTTAGATGGAGTAACCTGGATAGTTCTTAATTTTAATGAGCCCGATATATAACACTTTTTGAAAAATTTTCTTTTTTTTCATATATTAGGACTTATTTTTTATTATTTTACTATTTAATAAATATTAAGTATTGTTATTACAGATACATTAATACCGAGCCAGTGGATCGGCTGAACGGCAACTGATTGTTAAATAAAAATAAACCACCACGCTTAATTAACATCTAACCCATATAAGCTTATAATTTAACATAAAAATCCATTGTCCCATAAAAACTAAGATGCATTAACGCCTTTGACAGATTAACTTAGTCATCTGAAAGAGCGATCACAGACGCTAACGAGCATGCATGGCCATCGGCCGCTCGAGCGTTGGTCACAGACCCGTGATCACGGGGCTGATGGGGGTTAAAAATGTTTAAATAAACCTATGTTTATTCACTCTGATTGTTTTTGTTTAATTATATTAAGCTAATCGACCGTTAATCTGTTCATAAGCGCTAGTGACCCCATGTAGCTTAGTTCACATTGTTTATATAAGTCACTATTTCTTTTACTATTTATGGCCTGGGACTGTCGGACTACAAACCGTAATTATTTGTAAGAAACGCTTTTTTCGAATGTTCTTAATATCCGAGATGTTTTTGTTAAATCGAATATCACCTCCTTCTTACAGACTTACAAGTCTTACGCCTTTATAATACTGATATATAGAACGAAACTTCTACTTGTAAGAACTTGCTATTTTAATCCAAATATCAAGTTTATTTTCCTCATTCAAATAATAAGTTATATCATGAATTATATGCGTATTATTTATAAAAGCCATTTATGAGTAAATTGGTTGGGAATATAATTTTGGTCTTGTTACGTCAGCTTAACACGTAAACCAAATAAGCAGAAATGTATTTAAGATAAGCGAGATCAAAGCGAGTATCAGGAGAGGAGGATCTTTTAATCATTCAGTTCTTAATAGTGTGTTTTTTTTTATCTTATGTTAATATATCTTTGTTGTTAATCTCTTGGATTAATGATATGTCGGACTCTTTGAGTTTAATGTTTAAATTTATATTATTATACTAAATAAAGATAAATAAATTAATAGACCTGTATAGGAAAACAGCTGTACAGACAAAAATAAAACATATTTGGTCAAAATAGAGAAGATTCTATAACGCTTTGCTCTCACTCAGTCCACTTTTGAATATAGATATTTTAATTAATAACATTAATAATAAGGAAAACATTATTTTATATTAATATACTGCCAATCTCCGGGAGGATGATTAAAGTTAAAATGACAGCATCATAAAAAAGGTGAACAAGGGATTTGATAACAAATTTGTTATCTATTAATATAATGAGGCAAATATACGAGTATCAGTTTAACTGACAGTTATGTTATTATAAGGGCATTGACAAATGAGACGGGTAGTAGCTACATTTTAAATGTGTTTCTATCGACGTATGTTTCTCGTTCATATAAAATAAAATTATGTATAACTAAATAATTATTAATTGTAATTCTCATATCTAAATATTCATTTTAATTTTTGAAGAAGTTTACATACAAACTCTTAGCTCCTATTCAATAATTTATGGGTGGAATCTCTCAAAACCTTTTCTGAACCTTCAAAAAACAAAACTCTTATTATATTATGATTCGTCAATGAGGAAAATTACGGGTTTATTTTTTGTGAACTTGTTCATAAATTTATACAGAAGAAAAGAACACCATATTAATAGTAAGGCAAAAATTTATTTAAATATTTAAATAAATGTTCTTTATATTACAATGTTAATTTTAAAATAATTTTATTTTTAATTGGATGAATTTCAAACTCTTAATTTTAATTTGGACAAGTCGAACAGTCAAAAATAACTTCAAATCCTTGTAAATAGTAGATCGATCTTCCATCACTGAGACAGGGATTCCAGTAGTGCAGCTGAAGGAGTACAGGTAGTTTATCCCGCTAACACGATTGACATTATCACTACCCCTATTTCTGAATATCAGTCGGTCACGACATCCACTTGACATTTGCTGGACCTGTATGTTACATATAGAATCAAATTCACATTCAAAATATTTATTCAAGTGGGCATACACACGCAATTTTGAATCGTCAATTATTACAATAAAAAAGTTCGTGAGCAAGCTACCACTGGCTCGAAATGCTGCTCTGCGGAGAAAAGCCGCGCAGAAGCTCAACAGTGGCTTTTTTAAATGAAATTTAAGAATGTTTGAAGAATACATTGTAATATGAGTATGAGTCAATAACTTAGTTATGTATTTAAAATGTAAGAATACCAATTTTTTTTAAAACATTTCTTATTGTATTTCTAGCTTTTAAGTTATAAATAGTCCGCACAGTTCGTTTATTTAAATAAATACAGAATTAAATTCAGCAGCATTACCCCATAATAAAATACCGTAACACAAAATACTATTAAAGTATTAACATCCATTAATTATCTAACTTTTCTAATTGCAAAGACGCCCGAGCTGAGTTTGCTGGCCAGAACGGAGAGGCGGGGGTTCCAGTGAAGCTTTTTATCTAAAGTTACACCTAAAAAAAAATTTAAGTTAGTTAGTTCTAACACTTCATTGTTAAGAAACAAGCTAAAATTTTTACGCTACGAAGTGTAAACTCCATGCGTTTAGTTTTCTTAACATTGAAGACTAAATTATTAATTTTGATCCAATAAAGAACAAGTGACAAAGTACTGTTTACTTCGTCATTATTAGTCCTATCACACTCAACTTTAAAAATAAGCAAAGTGTCGTGAGTAAAAAGTACAATGTCACATAGATCTTTTACGAAAATGGTCCAGTCATTAATATAAAGTAAAAATAAAAAGGGACCAAGAATAGACTTTTGTGGAATACCTATCTTTAGGTGAGAACCAGCTGCTTTAGAATTATTTACGTAAATCGCCTGGATACTTTGATTCAGGTAAGAGGCAATAAGATCAAGCACTGCGCTACGTACACCATCATGGTTAAGCTTGTATAGTAACGTTTGATGATCCACGTAATCAACGGATATGGACAAACTTCAAAATACCCCGACCGACCACAATTGTATTTGTATTTATTTAAATATTACCAGGCTTTCGCTTTGGCTTTGTCCTAGTTTTCCCAGTAGCACTAGATAAAACATCCCAAGTGGTCTTTATTTTACCTTCTGAATTTAGGGCTTTATTATTAATATAAATCGACTTGTACGAAAACGTTCTTAAATATTTTAAAGAAATTCCTAACTTTATCCAGACCACCGGATCATGATTCCACTTCCTCTCACCATATAAATTATATAATTTGTGTCTGCCTCTATAAATTCCTACGGTAGCTCTATCACTAAATTTAAGTTTTATGTATTTTGTTATCGTTTTGAGGTTAAAAGTATTATTAAATTTTGTAAAAATATATCTAAAATTTTATTGTATAAATTATTTGGAATATCATCAATTATATTTGCTTTAAAAACTATTTGCGCAACATTATTTTTAAAGTAAGGATTCTATTTTTATAACTGGCCTGTACGTAAATTTCTGGGGCCTTTCAATTGATTAAGAGATAAAATATTTGACACAGTGGTCTGTCACATAGATCAATACAAGTCGCCGAAATACTAGTAATGCGAGTAGGTTCCCAAAAGACGGTCAACAAGTTATAAGATTTAAAATTCTATATCGTACTCATCAAATATTGATAGACAAAAGACAATAATTATATACATTTAGATTGAGCCATGATTACAAGCGACATGCAACTGCTACTCTTGTAATTATGGGACGGAATATAATTTAATGTTTATTGGTAATAGTCCAGTATCGGTTAAATAAAGAAATGAAATGCACTGACAAAATTAAATAAACGAATTACTTAATATATATAATATAATACCTTATATATTATTATTACGATTATATAAAAAAATAATAGAAAACAGTCTTGGTGTAGGTCGCGGCTGAGTAAAATTATTCGTAAATTTACCTGAGTGAATTAACTTATTTTGTAGCTATTACCAAATGAAATTAACTAAACAACTGTGAATATTAATCAATGTTAGACTAATGAAGTCATTTTAATTCCTTGTAATGGGTTTATACATTTTTCGGTAGAAAAAAATATTAGACTATCGTATCGTATAGTCGACGCCAAGGAGTGAAAAAAAAAACTTAAAACTCTTATAGAGACTAGGTATAAATAGAAATGAGATTTTACAATGTATGTGTGATTGTGCTAATAAAATACAGAAACAATGAAAATTGTGATTATTAAACAACAATAATAAATAGTAACCATATCAACTGTTAATTTGTAATATTATTTTGAAAAAGTTATTCCAACGAACATTTTAATGAATGATATATCATTTTAAATGTAAAATACGTTTAATATTGTTTAACTAAATGATGTTGAGACAGTGATGAATAACATAACATAATATTTAAAACATTGAAATTACGTGAAGATATTTTGTAAAAAAATGATAAATATTCGATCAAATAACAACAATTCTTACAAAAGACATTTAATTTCAAAGAAAATGAAAATATTTTTTATTTTAAGTCAGATTTTTTTATGTCTTGATTTCGGTTTCATTGAATATAAATCTAAACAAATGAAACTCTGGGTGAAGCTCTGCGTCTTCACGTGTGGGCTGTGTCAGGGATCAACTATTTTAATAGTATTATTTACTTTATTCTATAACTCAGACCACACAATGTGGGGGATAAAGTTCTTTGTCGAATATTACTTATATATTCTGATTATAATATTAATACCGGATAATAAAACTTTTTGTTCTTATCAAATAAAACTACAATGTTTTGATGAAGACATTCGAGTTGAGAGCTCCACATACAAAATAGATATCAAGTTATTTCTTTACTGGTCTCTATTAGCATTTTATGATATTATTGCTATATGCCTGTTTAATAATTTTAGCGATGAACGTGAATCGTTAGTGTTTTTACAGTCAATGTATTATGTTCCAGCTCGTACTTATAGTTTTCCTCTCGTAGTCCTATTTTTTATATTCTACTCGGCGTACTGTAGGTTGGTAAAATTAAAAATATATATAAAAAAACGAGACTCGCCTACTTTACACGCTCACCAACTTTACAGATATTTGTTAGATTCCCTTGAAAATGTTTTAATATCTTTCAAATACATTGTGAGTAAAACTTGCTTTATTAAAAGGCTGTTCCGTTTTTTTTATTTTATTTGTTATTTATTCTATAACTTCTTTTCAGTTACTTGTGCATATGATGTTTAATGTTCCAACAGTAATAGCATCTGTATATATAGTGCTTAAAGCGATAAGGGATACTGAGGAAGTAAGTTTCTTAAATTTTATAAATTAATATTAAAATAAAAATCATCTAAATTCTGATTATCTATTACAGCTAAACTTTACAGTGGTTGCGCCGTATATCGACCTGTTACCTATAATGACTGTTGAGTTTGCTCCGATTCTGGCAAGTAGTTGGTTATCACAAGAAGCAAAAAATATTGAAATATTATTACACGACCAGTTGCTTGAAGAAAGTGGTACATTATTCCTATATTTGTATTATTCATGAATATATATATCAAAAGGTAGGTTGAAATTGTCATTTTAAGGTATGGCATGTAAGGCATTAGGAAGGCCGGTAATATTTTTTCTTAGCTTGTTAGGGCTGTCTTTAACATTATCCATGCGCCTGTTTGTTAAAAGGTTTAATTATCTCTGAGTTACACATGTTTTTGTTAACTACCAAATTTCGTTTGTGGAACGAACGGCCGAGAACGCGTTGAAGACGAGGGCGAGTGCCACGTCCGAAAAATCTAAGAATTTAATTTTTATAAACAAAATCAAATTACTTTTTGGTCACAATATTAGAATATAATTATAATTTCAGATGAGAATCAAATTCGGGCTATTGAAAAATTTATCAGATACATAGAAGTGAGACCGTTCAAATTCTACATGATGTCAATAATTCCTATGGACACCTCACTTCTTATAACTTTATTAAATTTATGTATCACCTATATAATTATTTGTTTGCAACTAACGCATATTTATTAATTATAAATCTTAGATTTTAATTAATAAACTTTTTCAATCATGTTTATAATTTTTATTTGATTACAAAAAAAAATATCAGCTGACCCACATATGAAATATAAGTTGCAGATGTATCTGTAGATTTTACAGTGTTGCGAAGAAAAGCTGTGAATTCAACCATTTCATCGCTACGTCATTTAACAGTACATTAGTTGGCACCTGTTTTATATTATAAGTTATAAAACTGTGAAGTTGTATATTTATATTGTTGAGTAAGAGGTTGTTAACTTTAAAGAAATACACTATTTGAAAGAAATCCTCATTTACCTGTTACAGTCCTAATTTAAATATCAAAGAAATATCTTCAGCAAAATAATGCTATTACATTATGTCTATTTACAAAAGCCAAATGACAGGTCATCCACATAAACAGGGTAAAGAAATGGACCTAAGACTGAACCTAAGATTGTGGCCCCATTTCATCATTCCATCAACTTCCAATTTCATTCTATCAACTTCCACCCTCAGTATTTTATTAGACAAGTAAGAAATCCAATATATAAGATCATTGTGCTTAATGCCACAGTTCTACAATTACCTGACTAATGTTTCATTCACCGAAAACAATCGAATGCTTAGATCAATCACAATACACCAAAAGTTTGTGATTTCTCAAGGCTTTCATATAGGTCTTATAAGAAATACACCACCAGTATAATCAAACTATTTATTGTACAGTAAATTATGTTTATTACAATGAACTTATAATTGTTTGAACATAATTTTTCAAATATTTTACTGATGCTAAGTTAGTGAACGACGTTATTGGTCTAAGACCAGCATCGAATTAATATTACCAGATTTTATAAGGGGTATTACTTTGTCATGTTTCATTAATAAAATTGAGCCAATCACCTTCATAGATAACCTCCATAGATCGTAGGTATTCTTAATATTTAATGTTCTGAAATATTTAATAATATTTTTAGTTAGTTCTTTGAAAATTTAAATTAATACATTTTTTTATTAATGATTCAACCACAGCAGAAGAAAAAACATGAGCATTTAGTTATTTCAAAACTTTTCCATGCGCCTTACACTTACAGAAACAAACACATTTTTTAATTGCTACTAATTAATTTATAAATAAATAATGCATTGATCAAAATTTTAAAAAGTTTTTAATTTTTTTCATAACTTGTTAAATTTTTTTTTAAATATTGTCAATGCAGGTGGAAGTAGACGCCATTATTGTAGTATGGAGTTTTGTTAAATAGCTTTATTTAAATGAAAAAAAAAAGCGAAATTTTTAGAAAATAATAATTTTATTTAAAATAACTAAATTAAGTTTAAAATAATTATCCACGATAAAACATTTAAATTAATTAAAAAAATAATTAACTACCATATTTATAATTATGTAATTGGTTTATTGAGCGGAGCGCTCAGTTGGAGACTATTTTACATTCTTTGTCACGAATGGGCTTGAAAACTATTTGACGGAAAATTATGAAATCTTGCAATCAAAAAGACACACAATAGGTGATGGCTTAAAAAATGTCATGTCGTTGAGGAATAATCGTCAAAACTATCCCATTGAGGTATCTCATTGAAGTCAATGAAAAAAAAATAGCGCGAAAATTTTGCTTTACAATGAAAAGCGCGTGAAGAATATTTTTTATCGAATTGTACTGTCTTGTCACCCTGTTCGATCTTTTTTCGCGCGGGCTCGCTTCGCTCAATATGCAAACAGGTTTGTTGGCGCCCCCATGTTTATAAACTGTAAATTCTTTATTTATTCTTCCAAATCAATTTCATTCCTTTTACACCGTCCGATAAAACGCACTTTTGCTAACGCTTTTTCCAGTCTTCAAAACACTAGGAATATTCTTTTTCAGTATAGTCGTGTATATAGCTGCATCAAAACGGCATCTTAGAGCTTTAAATGTCCATTTCACCTGACTTTTTGATCACAATAGTACTTTCTCAGAGGAAGTAACATTCTGGTCTGGAACCGTTTTTTTCGTCTGAATTCAATATTCAAAAGTAAGTAAGTAATCTTTTTATTTAATAAAAAATGTACCTATGATACAAATATGGCGTAATTAGGTGAGGTCTCTAATCAAAATCTTATATTTGAAACCCTATTAAAAGTACCGCTGCTTTGAATGGCTACTTTGTAGACGAGTTCCTTGCGTTTCTGAGATTACTAATTCTGCATAAACATGTTGAAAAGACTTGAGGGCTAATTAGCAGTTTAGAATCAGTTCTGACTTTATGAATATATTTGTAATAATTCTTGGCAATAATTACACTTTCTATGTTTCGTAAGTTTCTTTCTTCTTTATGCATAAGTGATAAATGTGCACATATTATAAAAATATGGGCGCTCCTAATAGCGACACTTTTTTTTTAAATCTTGGTGGTTAGTAGCAAAAAGAGCTACACGCATCCTGTTATAGAGGTAGTGTAGGAGATGACGTGTAGTGCGTCAAGTACAGCCTTGTCCTATTGATTCATAGCAAATTCATAGAATCAACCTCTGTCTCGGTTTACAGACTAACTGAACATTGTTCAAAATATCAAAGACTAGTATTTTGATACTTGATGAGGCTCTTACAAAAGTGGTCCAGAAGAGCGGTGATACGATAGAACATTTCTTAGTGATAAACAAGCAAACATGTTCTTTATTCAGAAACCAATCAGAAACTTTTTTTGGACGGTCTCAATGGAAGACACAAATTTCCCTCGGCAATTATTTATTTATTATACACATAAATAGTACAATTTGCAAATTTATTGCTAAAACTCTCTCGACTTGTCAACCGACATTGCAATCAGAAATAACCGACGAAGGGGCACATAATAAAATTATTAATTCTCGTAATAGTATCTGAAAGTAATAAAATAATACAACACTGAAGATTTCAAATATATAAACAAATTAATACATATATAATTATATACAGACATAATATATATTTATATATATTGTTAAACAAATATATATATAAGTGTACATTTTTAAAATTTTAAATAGAGAAATATAATGCTAGTCAGAGAATACACAGATTTCCACGTCACCTATGAGGTACTGTGTACTTTATGTAATGTGGCGGGATTCCCAGTCCCAGGCCTACACCACGAAAAAATTGCCAGCGTATAACTAAGGTAATTTTTAATTATCTTTATTTATGTTCCAAATGTAGCAAATACAATTGCGTAATCAATTATATTTTTATGTCCTTGATTTTTTATTTATGAAAATTTTAAATTTTCAAATTTCAACTTTTTGCCCCCCCCCCCCCCGCCCCCAAACCTCATCTAAACTTTGGCTGCCATGGTAATCGTTGTTATAGTAGCCGTTGCTATAGTACCTCTTACTTCAATCTTTGTACACACTTGTCATGAAACCTCTGTAGCTACAAGGCCGATTGACTTGAAATTTGTTAATTTTAGGTATTACGTACAAACCATTCTTAGATTCTTAGTGGATGTCTACGTCACAAAAGAAGTAACTGTGTAAAATTTTTAGTTAATCGGACAGAAAGTTTCGGAGATTTCGTGATGAGTCAGTGGGTGGTAAATCGCTTATATGTATATATATATATATATATATATATATATATATATATATATATATATATATACATATATACTAACCAGGTGAAATTAAAAATAACTTAAGTATATAACATTTTCTCCAAAAGAAATTTGTAGAAACGTTTTTTGAGGACACTCCTATTGGGGGCTCGTCGGAGTGCATCAGGAATTTTTTTTTAAAGAGATGTCGATCCAGATATTTATGGAGTACTGTGAAATAATTGGATACAAACCCGGTATGGTCTGGACGTATAAGTAAAGTGAGATTCGAAAAAGAACGTAGTTGTAAATCGTGTGCGTTCTTTAGCAGTTGAAATATAGAAGATCATCTGAGATGGAAAATAATTGTGTTAGAGTGCTTAATTGTCTTCATTTACGGATAGGTAGTTATTTAAGCTTTAAGCGGTATTGGGAGATGTCATCCAATTAACGAAGATAAAATTACAACTAATACAATTGTTTATAAGACGATCTAATTTATCTAAATTGGCTTCAGATATGTTAGAGTAACAATGAGTAGTCAATGAGTGGTAAGAGGAGACACTGCATTAACAGAGTTTTGATCCGGAAAGGCAAAACAATATTGTGTCGATAAAGTACACGTAACGAACACACGTAACGTTACGCGATAACTTAACTAAATGGGTGTTCCAGCTAAGTATACTGTCTATCTGTATAATATTTTACACCGATTTCAGAAATGGTATATAAATATTGTTACACTTAAGTGTTGTCAAATCATTGTTATACATATTATTCACACCATGCCTGCTTCCAATAACTATTGCTTGACATTTTTTAGAATTGACTCTAATGTCGAATTTATAACACCAGTGAAGGATGTGCTGCAAGTCTACATTAATGTCAGCAAAGGCGAAATTAATGGAATCTGGTTTGACATGAGTATGACTCCTCCTTAACAATGAAGTGTTAGAATTGATTGACTCAACAAAATTCTTAGGTATAACATTAGATAAAAAGCTCCAGTGGAACCCCCATCTCTCAACACTCGCAGCCAGACTCAGCTCCGCCGTCTTTGCAATTAGAAAAGTTAGACAATTAACGGACATTAATATGGCTCGACTTGTTTATTTTAGTTATTTTCACAGTATTTTATCTTACGGTATTTTATTATGGGGCAGTGCTGTCGAAATTAATTTTATATTTATTTTACAAAAAAGAGCTGTGCGGGCTATTTATAACTTAAAAGCTAGAGATTCTCTGAGATATGTTTTTAAAGAAATAGGTATTCTTACAGTCGCTTCGCAATTCATATTTAATAACATATTATATATACGT
This sequence comes from Melinaea marsaeus rileyi, assembly GCA_918358865.1. Taxonomy (NCBI): domain Eukaryota; kingdom Metazoa; phylum Arthropoda; class Insecta; order Lepidoptera; family Nymphalidae; genus Melinaea; species Melinaea marsaeus. Next base: position 44,909,688 of record OU911083.1, on the reverse strand, counting down.
CAAAATTTAAATAGTTATATAAAAAACAGTGATAGACACGCGATAAATACGAGAAATAAAAACAAACTCGTAACGCCAAAGTTTCGGCTTCAAAAAGTTTATAAATCCTTCATGGGTTTGAGTATACGCATATATAATAAAGTTCCACAAAATATCTTAGACCTTCCATTTCTTAGTTTTAAATCTAAAATCAAAAGCTTATTATTAAATAAAGCTTATTTATAACGTATATAAGTTTTTAGCGGATCGAAATATGTGGAACTTAAGTTGTTGAATCATTTGCAGGATTTATATTATAATGTACATCACCTATTGTTATATTTCTTTTGAAAAGAGCAACTGTTGAGTTTCTGGCCGGCTCTTCTCAACAGAGCACAACTTTCTGAGCCGGTGGTAGCTTACTTACAGACTGACTACACTGAAATTTTTTCATTGTAATAATTGACGATTCAAAAGTGCGTGTAAATGCCTACTTGAATAAAGATATTTTGAATTTGAATTTGAATTTGAATTTTATGGATCTGAAGATCTTTAGCATAAAGGTAGTAAGAGGAAGAAAGGTCAGAAGTTATTAAATTAATAAACAAAGAGAAAAGAATTGGTTAGAGAATACCACCTTGCGGAACACAAGTATTTAGATCGCACCAGCCTTGCAATATATATATTATATATACATAAAATCAATTTCAATCAATAACTTAATTCAGAATATATAGTCTGACAATTATCGATGTGCAAAATGTACTGCAATCCCAGTACTTTTATCCAGAAACCAATGATTGCTGAAAATATTCATAATATAGTTGATTAAAGGGACAGTATTGGGGATAGTACGTAACCTTAGAGAATACCAGTGTTGGCTTTCGAGTTCGAGATTAATTCTGTATATTCCATCCAGTATGAAAGCTGTTAACGCACTTGTATATACTCTTGGGAAGCCAATAGCAGCAAACAGAAAGGTAGCTTTAAAAAGCCGATAGCAAAAGCGATATTGAAGGTCATTTATTACCAGACGATCCTCAAGGTGAGCTAAGAGCTTGCGGGTATAATGCTTTTCTCGTAATAATATTACTCGTATTTGAAAAACAATTTGGTAATAATGAATTATTACTTTGTATTCTAGTTACGTCAAAATGTATGAAAACGAACAGTTTTTAATTGATTGACAGTATGAATATTAATATAATAAGTAATATCAATGTTCATCTGTGACAGGTTGGAATTAAGTGTATTTCTAATTCTCTCTGTCTCTCTTTCTCTCTCTCTCTCTCAAATATTAGTTGGTAAAGGCTAACTTTGTACTACATAAAAAATGTGTTCCTCTACCAACCACCCTTTAAACATTAGAATAAAAGAAAATGATCTTTCGGCACTGTCACTCACCGCAGGAAACATAGGTATAATAGCTACTTCACGACTATCTTATATCAGACTTACATACTGCACCAGTCAAGTCAGATGATCGATGAATCTATGTTGAAAGTCAGTGTCAAATAAATGAAGCCACAAGTTGAAACCTTTATTATAAATGACATGCAAACTTGTAATTATATCTTGCTCTATAACAATTATTGAACACAAGCTAAGGTCAATAAAAACCAATAATCATGTTGTGGAACATAATTGGAAATGTACATCTAGAATACATATATCATTTGTTTCAGTTTAATAATTGATCACAAAAGGTTATAAACGTAAAATATACTATATATATAAATATATATAACCAATGGAAGTGAAATAAAAAACACACAACAATTAATCCACAAACCAAGTCAAATTCAATCAAATTCTAAAATAAAGTATAAAAAAGTATATCGTAAAATACGAATTTTGTTTTGTTAATATGATGACTTGTACGAAACGAAGTACGCTATGGTAATATTTGACCCTGAAGACAACATAAACCAAAGTATAAAGAAAAGAAATCTTGGAATTGTTGGATTTTTGATAAATCTTGATTGGTTATGTGCAGTTAATCAATTTTAAATTCGTTTATTATAATGGGAGACTCGCAAGTTAAAAATGGTATTATCTTTATTACTACGTTTGTGGTATGCAAGGAGTTCTTAATTTCATTGGCTAAAGGACTTTGGTGCAATCTTGTACTAAAGCTAAAACGCTAAGTTACTGTATTTTGTAATATATTATATATTTTAATATATTATAACACATAATGTGATTAAAATGAGATCAAATAAAGACAACATGTATAATAGAAAAAATCTGCCAAAGAAAATGAAAGTATTTTTTATAATAATACAATTATTTTTTTGTCTCGATTTTGGATTTATCGAGTACAAGTCTCGCAAAATGAAGCATTGGTTTAAGCTGTATGTATTCTTATTAGCTTTGTGTCAAGGGATAATAATCTTAGTAGCATTATTTACATTAAATCTAGAAAGCTTTTACCAAATTTGGGGAACAAAAATTTATTTCGAGTACTATTTTAATATTATAATTTTAATTTTCACTCCAGAAGAGAGTACCTTTTGTTTCTATCAAATGAAATTACAACATTTTGATGAAAGAATCGGCATTGCAAGCTCGTCGTACAAACTGGAGTGGATAATAATATGCTATTGGTTTTCTTCTGCTCTCTATGATATTCTATTGATAGTACTGAATTACCTGTATGTTGTTGATTCCTTGACGCTAATAATATCTCAGTTACTGTACTACATCCCCTATCGCACTAACACTTTAACTCTAATAGTGCTTTTCTTCGTATTCTTTTCAACTTTCTGTAGATTAAGAAAATTAAAAGTATATATAAAAAAACGAAGGTCATCTATACTATACGCCCAGAAACTTTACAGGATTTTGATAGATTCCCTCGAAAATGTTGTAATGATTTTCAAATACATTGTAAGTGCCACTTCTTTGCTGTGCTTATTGCTTCTGCTTGCTTCTTTTATAGAAAAAGTAACAAACAGGTAGCTGGTCCATCAGATGGTAAGTGGTGTTGTCGGCCACAGTTATTTGAAAGTAAACATGTACATTCGCTGCAACTTTTGAGTAATGGGGAGCGATGAAAAAAACTAGTAAATGGGGGGAATAGGTGGATATTTAGGCTTTCATTTTTCATTCACCGTACGAAACAAAGCTAAGTCGAACTTCTGTGAATGGTTGGTACTATTCTGATCGAACCAACCCATATGACCTGTAGTAGACTACAACTAGGCTTTACCATTTTAGTAAGTTAGTGCTTGCGTTACTGTGCTTTGCTTATTTTGTATTGTCTCCATGATTATTTTAAAAATAATATTAATACATCTACGTCTTTTCTAGTTTATTATACATTTGTTTTTGAATATTCCTGGCCTAATGGCGTCCATTTACATGTTACTTAAAGAAATAAGGGATGAAGATGACGTAAGTTCGTTCGAATGGCTTACTGTAAACATTTATGTAACTAGCTGTTGAATGTTAAAAGTAAAACTTTAAAATTAAAAATAATACAATTTAAACTTAAATTTTCTTATCTAAAGCTAATTTTTACCTACATCATAGAAGATAAAATATATTTTCATTGTCAGTAATCGATATTCTAATTAAATATATTATATTGTGTCTCATCATACATAAACGTTAGGTCAAATTAAATGGAATTCTGTTATAGTTCAAAGCCTGTGTTTTTAACTAGAATTTGTTGACTCAAATATTAAGATGATTTATAGTTAACTTCTTCAACTTTGGTTCCGTATTTGGACTTATTTCACACGATGATACTAGAAATTGTTTCAACTGTGGCGGCTAGTTTGATGTCACAAGAAGCAAAGAATATAAAACTTATATTACACAATAGATTACTTGAAGAAAACTGTACGTAAATATTGGAGCGAATGCATTTTCTAGCAACTTCATGATAATATTTAGGAATTTAATAAATTTATATGTATAATTTTAGATGGAAATCAAACTCAGGACATGGAGAGGTTCATAAAGTATATAGAAGAGCGACCGTTCAAGTTCTACATATTCTCAATAATCCCCATGGACAGTTCACTTCTTATCATTGTGTTAAATTTCTCCATTACATATATTATTATCGGCCTACAAATAACGCACGTCTACTAGTGCTGAGTATGATTTTTTTTTGCTTAAAAATTTGTTAAATAAAGTTTTGCAAGTTATCATTTTTATTTTTTATCATTCATGATCTGCCTATCCTTTCTCTTCTAGGCCAATAAGGTCCACCTAATTCTTTAACCTATCTTTTCTATCTTTCATTTCACACACCTTTTGTTTCGGCCAGATCAGCCTTTCACTTTTATCTTAGTGTCAGGATACCGAAAGTAAGAGTAAACGATAGGGATACGCCACCTATTAATATACGTATGCTGTAATTGATAGAAATAAGAATGAAATAAGCTAATATGTAATTTTTGATGTTGCACAAGGCAGTGTAATTGGTCCCACACTGCTTTCTATTTACATAAACAAGTATCTAAATATATAGAGTAACTTTGAACGGATCTTATCACATAATGACACCTTCATCGTATTCATAAATAAAAATAAACTACCGTGGAAAGGAATGTAAAACGGAGCATGAGTAAAGAGGCATCGTAAGTGAGAAAAAAATATTATAAACGTTGTATTGAAGATAAATAGAGCTACGTTTTGAAATTTTAATGAAAAAAACAGATACATTATATTATAGTAATCCGTCTTACAAACTATGTTCTCCAAAAATTATAATTTTATTGAACACAAATTTATAATTTAATTTAAAAAAAAAAAATGCGAAAGATACGAATAGACCCAAATAAAAAAAATTCTTGTGTCGTCTACTTTCAATGCTATTGTATACTTCAAAATTTTTAAAAGAAACTTAACTTCATTTTATCTAGAAATACATATCAATGATAAATTTATCAAATTATCTCAGTTAGCAGGGTGACGGGGTCGATATCAGAAATGGCAAATGGAAAACTTATCAAAATAGTAATTAAAGAAAATAGGGCTTTAGCATTTTGAAGAAGTTAGTGAATTTCAAGTTTCAGTCCTTATGGATGCACAGTTGAACATATCAACTGTGCGTCCATAATAGCTGACAGTCGTTTGAGTGAGTTTTTATTTAGCGCCCAACTAAGTAATCCTTCGTCTCTCTGGGGACCAGAAGACCAATGGCAATAGAAAATATAGGCTTTTGGCTATCCCACAAGCGGACCTGGGAAGGGATGTGGTGTATCAGGTGCCCTGACTGCCACTGTGTAATCTAATGAGGGTGTTGGGAGAGATTATCAACTTTCCCGGGGCGTGCTTTGTCGCTGTGAAAGGGAGGTTCTGGAGGGCGTTATCTAAGAGTTTACGGGACCTCTTGCCTACGTACCGTCGGTGGTCATAGTAATAATTTTAGAATTAAGTCGGCTAATGACGAGAGCTCCACATAACCTAGCGGTCACTCCCGGAATGACGGGTATACGGTAATGTATTTATTTACTAAAAAAAGTAAGTAGTTTTTTTATACTACTATTTATTATTATATTAATCTTATCGATCCAAATAAAGACTATTCTAGGTAATTCAATCAGTCAGAATACATCGACTTTTGACTATACTATAAAATACAGATTTTTCAAAATTGTTGATTGATATTAAGATACACTTACATTTTTCATCCCAATCGATAGATTTACTAAGTAGCATATAAAAAGACGTCATTATTCCCGAGATGTTCAAAAGCAAATGCATTATAAGCTAGAAAGAACGACCACTCATTATTCAAAAAAAACTATTAATAAAATGCAAACTATTTTGTTACTAACAATATATTTGAAGATCTTCATAATACCTATCTTTTAGAGACTCTTCCAATATTCTGTAAAGTTGCTGTGCTCGTAGAATAGACGACTTTAGTTTTATTTTAAATATATATTCAATTATTTTTAACTTACAATATGTTGTATATAACACGAAGAATAGTAAGTACTATATGAGTTAATGTAGTAGTACAATTTGGAAGATAATACAATAATTATGGCCTACTAATGACGAATAATCTATACTATAAATACAAATTAGCAATATCGATAAACTATCGTACAAAGCTGAAGAAAACCAAAAAAAATATCTTCCTATCTAAATTATATGACTAACTGTCGACTTCAATTTCTTCATTAAAAATGTAGCAACTTCATTTGATAAAAATAAAAACTTATCTTTTCTGGTGTGAATATAAAAACCGAAATATAGGAGTAACATTCAAAAAAAATGTTGGATCCTCAAACTTTGTAAATGTCATGCAGCTTCAAATAATATATAATATTACTAATAGAGTTATCCCTTGACACAAAGCTCCCACGAACATAAAGAATTTTACACAATATTGAATTGTCGGAGACTTGTACTTGATGAATCCAAAATGGAAACAAAAAAATATTTGACTCAAAGTGATTTGGAAGAGTTTGTCTATCACATATTTGCACACATCGGGATTATTTGTTTACACAACTATCATATTGAGTTTTAGAATGTAAACTAATTCATACATGTAAATTTAAGGTTCAAGCCTTGTGCCTAAAGATTGTTCCAAATTCATTTAGTAAACTATAATTAGGAAAATCATACATACTATATTACTAATTAAAATAACCTCTTCTATAGTTGATCTCAATGATACTATATTTTATTTTATGCTTTCTTTTCTATGGCAAACAAAATACAATTAAGAATACTTTTTATATCATAATTTAACAGCTTCCCTTCATTCCATAGCAGTTAATCCACTTAATGTACTGAGCTCACAAATGATAAGAGTTTACAATTTATAAATAATATAAAATACAGAACTAATATAGCTTGATATATATAATTCTTGCCCATTTGTAGATTAAAAGTTTAATACCTTTTAAGGCAGCGAGAGGTAACTCTTCTGATTTAAACAACATTACGCATGATGGTCAATTCATTGTTTCTATTTATATTAAGTACTTTAATATTGCGATTTAAGTTGTCTTTTCAATTACATTAATCAAATTTTATATATTTTTTTTCTTTTTTCACTTAAAACCTAATGCTTCTTTGATATATATTTATAACTAAAATGTAGTCTTAGCCTTTTTAGAGATTATTCCAACAAATATAAAAGTTTCATATATTTATTTCTTTTTATTATTTTTCATATCATTTACTTTCTGTTTTATAATAACATTCAAATTACAAGTTTGCATGTCTGCATATTTAATATATAATTATAGTCTTTTGTATATACATCTATCAACTTTGATCAAATATTTCTACGATAAGTTGACTATAACCAATATCGATAGCCCATAATTGTAATTTATTAGCTTCTTTCGATCCATAGCAACAACATCAGTATTATACTAAAATCACAAATGACAAGAGTTTACAATTTATAAAATACAAAACTAATGTTTCTCGTTTCATGCCCATTTTCAGATTGAACGTTTAATATATAATTATTGTATATGCATCTATCAAACCTGCTTCGATCTTTGTCCGATAAGCTCAACGTTTTCTTTTTAATTATATTTTTAATATCGACGTGATAAAAGGTTTTATTTTTTTTTTATTACAATGAACAACAGAATATATGTGAACTCTAAGATTCTACATTCATTTTTAAACCTTTTGTTTGAGACTCCACACGCGTTTAAAAAAAGATTGCTGAAGTAATTTTTTTTTTATTCATATTGATAAATATACAACAAAGCCAAGTATGTACAATTTTTTAAAATAATAAAGTCATTAACTAGTTATTAAGCTGTCTAATTCTAATTCTAATTCGTGGGGGCAAAACCTACAAGTAGGTCGAACCTTATTTGAAAGAACTGTCAAATGACTCAACAGAGGTAATATCCTATCTCAGAATATAGGAATAGTAAGAAGGTAACATAGCGATGTTTTGGTACGCCAAAATAATCACAAACAGTATATGGCTGGACCGTTTACCCTCCTTTCTTCTTCGTATATCTCGGATGTTTATTCCGTTAGAAGAGGCCAAACGGGTCACTGTAATAACTAATAACCGACAAGTAATCACCACCCGCAAAAACTATTGCAACATCTGGCATATTGTAAGAGCGTTGCCAGCCTTGGAGTTCGGAGTATACGTTTTTTTAGAAGGCAATACCTCTTAGTAGTACATGAAAGAAAGTTCCTTGAAAACCGCAAAGTGGCAGATAATACATTCAGGCGTTGCGAATGTTACAGGCGGTGACGTGTTATGCATTGAGGAAATTTGATTGCTTGCTCAAATAACTCTTCAGAATACTTCCCGTTGTAGAAGTGATACAGACCGACAAATAAGCTACATAACAATGCAATGCCAAAGAGTCCAGCTGTTTACTAAGCACCGGGTCCCCGATAATCCGCAAAGCTCTAGCTCGTATGCGGTCAGTCGGGAGAAGCTGACATTAAGGTAACCCGGAATAGATATGAGAACAGTACTTCATGTTTATCTGTGACCTGTGCTTTATGTTTATTTTTTTTATTTTTTTTTTTTTTTTTTTTATTTTTTTTTATTTATTTATTTTTTTTTTTTTGTTTGTCTCTGCTGTTAGCCCTATTGGCCATGACAGCGTCACCGGTGTAATGGACGGGTGCAGAGACCCGCCCTTGAAAAGGGGGGCCTGAAGGGCCCCAGGGGAACGCGCGTCCTGAGGGCGCCTCCTGTGAGGCTCGGACCACGGCTCAGGACGCCGTTAGGTGGGAAGCGAGGGTTGGATGTGGGTTAGAATTTGACACTAACGTCCTCCGACGGCAGAACGCCGGAGCAACGTGCTTGGATGGGGGCCTCATCTTCGCCGGCGAAGACGCTGTGTGTGTGTATGTGTAGTATTTATGTTCGCTTTGCCGCTTTTACGTAGCGTTCCCTAACGTAATCGCGTCGTCCGGGTCGAAAAGTACCGACTTGGGTCTTCTCTTTCTGACTTTAGGAGTCTTACGGGCCGTGTATCCTGTGGCCTTAACCACCAGCGGGTTTGGGTGTCCCACAGCATTGTCAAAGTAGCTTTTGGAGAGCCCCTTGAAATACTGTGCGATCGTCGGTAGATAGTGCTTTATGGAACACAAATCTATGAAACAGAAATTCACAATAAGAATAAAAAGAATAATAATAATCAACCACAACAAAAGCATTACGCATCCCAGCAGATACAATTAGTAGAGGTGCGTTATTTGTAAACTAACAATTATATATGTAATAGAAAAATTCAAAACAATAATAAGAAGTGAGGCGTCTATAGGAATAATCGATAGAATATAGAACTTGAACGGTCTGGCTTCTATGTATCTGATAAACTTTTCCGTAGCTTCAGTTTCTTTCTTACCTGGAATTATATTTATTAAATATGATTAACGGCTGTCGTCAAATATATCAGAACATTCGGTTAAATACATACCACTTTCTTCAAGCAATCTATTGTGGAGTATTAGTTTAATGTTCGTTGCCTCCTGCGAAAGGCAAGTAGCTGCTATAGTTGGAATAACCTCCACAGCCATTGTGTGAATGAGATCTATATATAACTATAGAAGAGTTTATCTGTAAGACAGAAGTTTTAGTAACTTTTTAGTATATATTTGTGTTTGTATGTATATAAAAGGATCTGTATATTTTTACACTTACAATATCCTCATTTTTTATGGCTTTAAGCAGCATATAAATAGATGCCATTACTCCGGGAATATTGAAAAGCAAATGAATCAAAAACTAGAAAAACAATAGTTTTAATTAGATAAACCAGTTAATGCACTCGCACACAAAACAAGCAATCAACAAACCACGTTAGAATGTAATAGCCATTGTGATAAACTTACAATGTATTTAAAGGGTTTCATGACATTCTCAAGAGAATCTATTAAGGATTTGTAAAGTTGATGAGCACGTAGAACACCTGACTTTCGTTTCTTTATATATAATTTTAATTTCTCTAATCTACAGTACGTCGAATAGAATACAAAGAATAATATTATCAGAGGCGAACTGTAAATACGATTGGGGATGAAATATAAGGCCTCCATATAAATTAAGGTTTCATAATCAGCACATAAGAGATAAAATAGAGGCATTGATATAATATCATAGAAAGCTGACACGGTCCAAAATAATAATATCTTCGTATCCAATCTATACGCTGAGCTTTCGGCGCCGATTATTTCATCAAAACGTTGTAATTTCATTTGATAATACCAAAAAGTTCCCGTTTCTGGAGTGAAAATTAAAATCAAAATGTAAATATAACATTCGACAAATAGTTTTACTCCCCATATTTTGTAAAAGTTATCTATATTTGAGGTAAACGCTACTCCTAAGACAGCCAATCCTTGACACAAAGCACACGTAAACACGCAAAGCTTTATCCAAAATTTCATTTTGGGAGATTTGTATTCCATGATACCGAAATCAAGACAAAAAAATACTTGAATTATAATAAAAAATATTTTAATTTTGTTTGAGAGAAAATTTCTTTTATATAAGCTTCTATTGGTTTGTAATTGTATCATTTTGTTACTTTTACGATTCGTCTTTCGCCCGATTTATCGTTTGCACGAATACGTTTTAAGTTCTCTGCACAATTATGGTAACATTACTTTTAGTAGAATGAAATTAAGAACACCGTACATGCTACTGAAAAGATATTCAATATTTTATATAGCATGGTATGACTATACCAAGTCATAAAAAAAAGATTATTCAAAAAGACTAACTAAAGTAAATTAATAATATACGTTAAATCTGAGACTGTTATATTATATATAAGATAACTTCCTACAAAATTAGTCTATCCATTAGTTATTTGCATTATAGTTATTGGTTACTCAATAAAAACGTGTATTATTAATAATAATAATATTACAATTTGGCATACTATATATAAATTTCATATGTGTATAAACCTCTTAAGGGAAGAATTGTACATTTCATCATTCTTATTTCCAACATCATTCGTAGTTATTAAATTAATTGCATTTGGTTATTAATCAATCCAGTACTATACGTTTAAACGTAATTACTAAGCAAGATGACTAAATCAATTTATTTTAGTTAATATTGTTTTTGAACAGGATTTTAAAATATTATTATTTGTTTTTTTAGTAGCTATTGCCGACAAAAATACTCGATTGCGAATTTTAGCAATATAAAATTATTTTTGAATTTTTGTAAGAGTTAGCAGAAGCTATTTTAGGAGAAGTTAGTAGAGAACTACCACTAAAGGTCTACATCGAGGTAATTCACCAAAGAAAGTTCCTTGGAAGCCACACTGTTTTAGAATGCCACGCATCCACACATCTGGATAGATGGCAAAGATATTATTTCATAAATCACGGTATGTCAATTGATATCGACATTAAAAATTAGTGATATTAAGAAGATGGTAAGACCATCTACCAGATGGTAGAGATTACAGTATTACACACACGAAGAGTACATACATTTTTCTTATGGCAATTTGCGGTACTTTATGTTTCCGAAAATACGAAGAACGACTCTAACAAAATATAAAAATAAGAAGAGAGATTCTTTTGCTTCTTAAGAAGCAGTAACCTTCTCGGGACATTATCTTGAAGGACCTCTTTTTTTTTCGAATTGAAGATTGACCGCTGAACTCATGTAGATATAACGTACTCGTAGCACACCCACTAACTATTGATTCAAACTGGACATATGGGGGAATGTGGTACAATGCCGTTTGAACCACCCCTTTTGTATTGCTGTCAGAAAATCACACACATCATCACATCACTTCAAATTTATCAAAATTCGTCTAATAGTTTTGTTGTATAGTAATTATAACAAAGGTTAAACTACTTAGAGGATAGAGGCAACATCTTATAATTATTGTATCAAAATCTGCTTAGTACACTTTTTGCCATGCGCTGAGAAACAAACAGCCAGACAGGAAAAAAATTTAAAAACTAATTTTGAATTTTGGGTCAAGTACTTAGTAAGACATAAAAGATTTGTTAACCTTTTTTTTTTTGTAAGAGGAGGGCAAACGGGCTGGCGGGTCAAAGATGATTTGTGATCACCGCTGCCCATAAACTCTTGCAACATCCGAAGATTCACAAGTGCGTTTCCGGCCTAGGAGGTAGAAGTCACGCCTGTTTTGAAGATACTCAGATCGTACCGATCCGGAAATAGCGCCGAAGGGAGTTCGTTCTACATTCGAGTGGTACGTGAAAAAAAGGTCCTTGAGAACCTCACAGTGAAGGATCGCCACGCATCCAGGTGGTACGGATGGTATCGGAGGCGATGACGTGCTGTGCGGTGATGGAATTTGGCGGTAGGCATCAGATTGAATAGCTCATCGGAACATTCCCCGTGATAAATGCGGTATATAACGCACAGAGATGCGACATCTCTACGCATTGCCAAAGAGTCCAGCGGTTCACACAGCACCGGGTTTCCGACAATCCGATCGGCTCTCCGTTGGATGCAGTCAAATGGTAGAAGCTGATATTGGGGTGATCCGGACTAGAGATGAGAACAGTACTCCACAGTGTGACCGGACCTGCGCCTTATAGAGCGCAAGTCTTTGGCCAGGCTTGAAATACTGTCTCGCTCTATTGATCACTTGCATCGAGGCCAACCCAATTTCATTTTTTCACCCAAATTCATCGAGGCCAACTTGGCCTTGCTTTCCAGATGACCTCTAAACTGACAATAACTAGAAATGTCGAGACCTAATATTCTGTTACTTGGCGAGACAATGAAAGAAGTGCTCTCCTTCGAGATCGAGTGGTGATACGACAAATGGTGTTTTCTAAGTGGCAAACGCGCAACCTTGTGTCTTCTGGGGATTGAACTGAACGTGGTTCAGTTCACCGCACTCAGAGACCATCCCTAAGGCGGTCTCTATAGAAGACACAAGTTTCTTTCGGCACTCGTCGGCGTGTTCCCGACAGAGACCTGCACGGCCGGAATATACCGCATCGCCAGTGCTGTTATCAGCATAACAATGTATGTTGGGAATATCCAACATATCATTGATGTGCTGGAGGTACTGCGTAGGGGATAGCACGCAGCCTTAAAGTACATCAGCGTTCACAAGCTTGGGGTCCGAGCAAAAACCATCGAGAACGACCTTTTTGCTGTATGGCCAGTGAGAAAGCAGGTGATCCACTTGCATAAATTCTCGGGAAGCCCATAGGAAAATAGATTCGAAAGAAGCCTCTTGTGCCATACACGATCGAAGGCTTTCGCCATATATTGACTAACTGCCAGACCCTCTACCTTGCTTTCAATAACAGCTGCCCAACGGTGCGTAAAATATAACCGAAGATCACCAACCGATCGATCATAGCGACAGCCATACTGCCGGTCATTGAACAACTGATGATCCTCGAGGTACGTTATGAGCTATTTATTGATTATGCTCTCCATTACTTTGAAGCGAGGTAATGGCGATAGATCTGTAGTTAGCCAGGTCTGAACTATCACCTTTTTTAAGGATCTAATGGACAAGGGCACGCTTCTATGAGACCGGAACTATGATTTTATGGTAGGAGTACCGAAATAGACGAGTTATGTCTCATGTTCGTAGCAAAATTAGAGAGATAACATCTTGCCCACTCGACTTATGAACTGTCAATTAAAAGAAGGCTTTTTGGATGATTTTTTGCCGAAACACTATTTCCGGCATTAAGCTCTGACACCGCGGGATGATAGGCGGTGTCATCCCCTAGTCCTCCTAAGTGGAGTTTGAGGCAAAGAGAGTGCCCAAGAGATCGGCTTTCTCTTTTGCGTGTGGGCCAGAGCGTCGTTCCCAATGTGCAGTGGCGGTAGGGATAGCTGGAAAAGTTTCCCAGAGTGGCTTTGGAAAGCGCCCAGAACTTGTGCGTGCCAGGCGGGTACCTTGCCAGCTGATCCCCAATTTTGACGATATGCTTGAACTTTGCTCTAGCAATTTTCCGTTTGAAGAATCTGGAGGCACGATTATATTTCCTCTTCAGAGTTCGGATCCTTAGTGACTAACGCATTAGCCCAAGCTTGATAAGCCTACCGTTTGCCAGCTGCTGTATTCCTGATAGACTCATCAAACCAAGTTGATCCGTTTCTGCATTAAACTTTTTGTTATTCTTATAATTATAACTCAAACAATTTCTTGTTTCCCTAAATTTAAGACAATTTTCCGGTATTAAAAGAATTATGCGTTGATTTAGACAATAAACCAACTTTACAGTAAATTTCATTAAAAGCAGTCTAGTGGGTTTCTTGTGTAATAAATAAAGTCCATATCAGTTTCGATTTTTTCCATCTGAATGAGAAACTGATACTTTTTTCAACCTACAAACTTATATTGTACTTAATTATAGATACATCATATTAGCCATTGTGTTTAATTTATCAATTAGTTTTAATATAAATGTTGTAATCAAGATAGTGCCGGCGCTTCTAAGCTTTTCTTGACAAACCTTAGTCAATCACTAACACGAAATTTTATTCAAATATTTGTTTTAAATTCTTATCATTTTTTTATTTAACACGAAAACGGACTATTGCGTCGTATTTTGAGTTAGTCGTCTGCTCAGCCATAAGTATTCTTACTATTTTTCATGGCGGAGTAGGTGACAGTTTCTCCTTCGGAGGTGTTAATCTGTGGCAACGAGCTCAGACTTCTTTCTCTTGGCTTCAGTCGATTTGAAGCACAAATTCTTCTTGCTAGGCATCAGCAGCTAGGGTCGATCCAACGATCATCATCTTCCTGCCCTTGTCCCATTTTGGTGTCGACACACTATGTTTTTTCATTCCATACTCTCCTTTTACACGTCATCTCTGTACACACTCCCTTCTTCTTTATATCACCTTTCACGCAATCCATCCATCTTTTCTTCGGCCGTCCTCTACCTCTCCATCCCGCCATTACCATACCCAGCACTCTTTTGGTCATATGCCTTCCATCTCTCCTCATAACATGCCCATACCATGACAGACGGCTAAGTCTATTTTTTTCTGTAGGGTCGATCCAACGATATGGTATCAAATAAGAATTGCCTGTTACACCTACGATGAATTCGTCAATACGGATCATCATACTATATATAGAGGAGGCACTTGTAGTATTGAGGCACTAGCCATTGGAAGCGATCAGAGCTTTTGATCGTCGTATGCGATGATCTTTTTGTGTAAAATCCTACTCTAATCATATGGAACGCCTAGGTCTATTTTTATGCAAAAGTCATCCTCTCGCTTGACGGAAGGGCAACCCCTGTTTCTTAACAGAATCCTACATGTATCCAAAGTTTTTGGGATCCTCTTATCGTGATATACTGTCATACCAGGATATGACTCTCAAATGTGAAAGAAGTTGTATTGTATCAAGACAGTACGAGTGCTTTAGTGAAAGAATAAAAAATATTTATGTTTTATTTAGAAAATCTTTGGCCAATACTGGATAGATCAATCAACTAGGATACACCTTTGAGTATACCATAAAATACAGACTCTTCAAAAGTTCTTACTAAAGATCACTTAGGTTTACCTCATCCCGTATCGATTTAAATAGTATATAACTAGATGTAATTATTCCCGGGATGTTTAAAAACAAATTTAAACAACCATTTTGTTACTAACAATGTATTTTCAAGATCTTTATAATATTATTAAGAGGAACTACCAAAATTCTGAGTTTGTATAACAGACGACTTTTGTTTTTTTTTATATATGTTTTATTTTTTTAACCTGTATTCAAAGCTGTAGTTTATTTTGGAAGATAGTAGAATGATTGTGCGCAACAACAAATAATGTATAAAAATAAATTAGCAATATCGATAAATTATCTTAGGAAGCTGAGGAAAACCAAAAAAAAAAAAAATTCTTTCTCTCTAAATGATGAGCTGTCAACTTCAATTTCTTTACCAAAGTGTAGCAATTTCATTTGATAAAAGCTAAAGTTTCTCTCTAAAAACCGAAATATAAGAGTATTGCTCGAAAAAAAATTCGGTAGCCCAGATATTGTAACTGTTTTCCAGCTTCAAATTATATATTGTAATAATAGTAATAAAGTTATCCCTTGACACAAAGCTCCAACGAATATAAAGAATTTTACACAATATTGTATGAATAATTTGAATTTATTGAATGAAATAATTTGAATTGTCGGAGATTCGTACTTGATAAATTCAAAATAAAGACAAAATTATTTGACTTAAAATTATTTCAAATATTTTCATATAATATATTTTGGAACACTGTGTCTTATTGTACATATTGAATTTATTTCATTTCAGACTTATCGTATCGCTTTTTAGAATATCAACTAATTTTAATTTATACGAATATATAAATATATGAAGGTTCAATTCATTTAGTAAACTGCAATTAGGAACATCTTACATATCTCAATGATAATATATTTTATTTTATCCCATTCATGTCTATGGCAATCATAATAATTTATTACTAATTTATTATGATGCCATTTATTGCTATTAAAACTAGTTTTAATCCAGACTGAGCACGCGTATTAAAAACGAATTTTTAAGTTAATTTTTATTTTAATTCGTATACAAAAATTATACAAAAAAGTATACAAAGCCAATATTGCACATTTTTTTAAATGAAATATCTATTACCCATTAATTAACCCGTCGAATTTAGTGAGGGTAAAAAAAAATATATATTTTTTTATGTTAGGAGGAGGGCAAGCGAGCTAGTGGGTCACCGATGACAGGTGTTCATCGCAGTTCACGAACTGTTGCACCTTCCAGGGAATCGCAAGAACGTTGAAGGTTGCCTTTCTTAAAGGCACCCATGTCGTATCGATCTGGAATTGTCGTAAAAAAAGTTCGTTCCACATTTTAGTGGTATGTCGAAGAAAGGTCCTTGAAAACCGCTCAGTAGAGCGTCGCCATGCATTCAGGTGGTACGGATGGTATTGCAAGCGATGACGTGCTGTGCGGTGATGAAATTCGGCGGTAGGCATCAGATCGCATAGCTCATCGGAACATTCCCCGTGGTAAATGCGGTAGAAGACGCACAGAGATGCAACGTCTCTACGCAATGCCAAAGAATCCAGCAGTTCACAGAGCACCGGATTCCCGACAATCAATCACAATAACAATCAAAAACAAATAACAAGGCCGACTACGCTGTCTATAGACAATACTGTTTGAGCGTTTGAGTTAGAATGAAGTCCCCGGATGTTGCAATAGTCGTCATTTAGAGTAGATCGGTGTAGCGCTGCGTTGACTCGTCGTTTGCCTTTAGTAAACACAAAACGCGATACTTTCCCCACCCCAGCTACGACGGCCATTCTCTAGATGTAGCTCGGGAAGGATTCTCCGGCTTTGTCAAATCCAGTAACCTTGGGGTATATTTTTTAGAGGCATCGCCTTCATGTGAGGGCGGAGAGGGCGTGTTGAGCTCCCGGATTCTCGTCTGGCACCGACGGAACATATGCCAGAGAGTTCAAATTATTTACTAAGTAACGTGTCCCCGAAAATTCGAAATGTTCTTGATTGTATGCGGTCAGTATAGTTCGCAATAGAGATTAGAGCCCCATGAGTGCCTGTGTCTCACCAAAAATTCACCGTATTAATAAGCATTTTGTAAGTTGACTCAGTTAAAAATTTAAAAAATAATTTTATTAAAAGATCCAGTAGTTTTGTTGCATTTGCAATTGCAATTCAAATTATTTCTTGTTTCTTCGTAGATATTTCATCAAAATCCATCTTATTCGATTTTTATTTTTGCGTGATGAGCATAACAAAAGAACAGACAAACGGATATACATCTTGTGTAATGTGTACATGAAAGATCAGAATAATAGAAAAAAAATATTTTATTAATAAAGAATAGATCAAACGACAACAAAAGCATTTTGTATCTCAGCAAATACAATTAGTAGAGGTGCGTTATTTGTAAACTGACAATGATATACGTAATAGAAAAATTCAAAACAATAATAAGAAGAGAGGCGTCTATAGGGATCATTGATAGCATGTAGAACTTGAATGGTCTTGCTTCTATGTATCTGATGAACATTTCCATACCTACAGTTTCCTTCTTATCTGGAATTATATTTATTAAATATGAAGGGCTGTCGTCAAATATATCAGAACATTCGATTAAATACATACCATTTTCTTCAAGCAATCTATTGTGGAGTATTAGTTTAATGTTCGTTGCCTCCTGTGAAAGGCAAGTAGCTGCTACAGTTGGAATAACCTCCACAGCCATTGTATGAATGAGATCTATATATGGTATAACTATAGAAGAGTTTATCTGTAAGAAGTTTTAGTAAGTTCTTAGTATATATGTATGTATGTATGTATGTGTAAAAATATATTTTTTTACAGTTACATCATCCTCATTCCTTATGGCTTTAAGTAGTAGATAAATTGATCCCATTACTACCGGAATGTTGAACAGCATGTGAAATAAAAACTACAAAAGAAATGTAATTTTATTAATAAAATAACTAATAAACATACATCGTATACAATAAAAAGTAACAACTAACAACAAACCACGTTAGAATGTGATAGCCATTGTGATAAACTTACAATGTATTTAAAGGGTTTCATAACATTCTCAAGAGAATCTATTAAGGATTTGTAAAGTTGATGAGCACGTAGAACACCTGACTTTCGTTTCTTTATATATAATTTTAATCTCTCTAATCTACAGTACGTCGAATAGAATACAAAGAATAATATTATCAGAGGCGTACTACTAATACGATTGGGGATGAAATATAAGGCCTCCATATAAATTAAGGTTACACAATCGTTACAAAATAAATAATATAGAAGCATTGATATAATATCAAAGAAGGCTGACACAGTCCAAAATAATAGCATCTTCGTATCCAATCCGTATGAAGAGCTTTCGATGCCAATTTTTTCATCAAAATGTTGTAATTTTATTTGATAATAGCCAAAAGTTCCCGTTTCTGGAGTGAAAATTAAAATCAAAATGTAAATATAACATTCGATAATTAATTTTATTCCCCATATTTTAAAAAAGTTGTCTATATTTGAGGTAAACACTACTACTAAAACAGTTAATCCTTGACACAAAGCACACGTTAACACGCAAAGCTTCACCCAAAATTTCATTTTGAGAGTTTTATATTCCATTATAAGTCAAGACAACAAAATAATTGAAATATAATAAAAACTATTTTCATTTTATTCGATAAAAAACTTCTTTTATATAAGCTTCTATTTGCATTTACTTGTAACATTACACTAATATTTACGAATCGCCCTTCGTCCGATGCAGCGTCCTCACCAATTCAACGTTTTAAATTTCATTTTAATTATTGTAACATTACTTTTAGTAGAATGAAATTAAGAACACCGTACATGCTACTGAAAAGACATTCCAGTATTTTATATAGCATGGTGTGACTATACCAAGTGATAAAATAAAGTTTATTAAAAAGACTAACTAAATTAAATCTGAGATTGATATATATCTTAGATGACTTCCTACAAGATTAGTCTATCCGTTAGTTATTTGCATTATAGTTATTCATAACTCTGCAAAAACATCTTATTAATAATATTTATATTAAAATATAGCATACTATATATATATTTCATTTATGTGTGTAAACCTCTTAAGAGATAAATTGTACATTTCATCATTCTTATTTCCAGTATCGTTCGTAGTTTTTAAAGTAATTGCATTTGGTTATTAATCAATCTAGTCCTATACATTTAAAAGTCATTACTAAGCAAGATGACTAAATCAATTTATTATTGTCTATATTGTTTTTGAACTTAATTTAAAAATATTATTATATTATTTGTTCCTAAAGTTCCTTAAAAGCCGTACCTTTATAGAATGCCACGCATCCATCCAGACTGTAGAAATAGTTGTTGATTATCTTGAAGAACTGCTATTACAATATATTCGGAGGAAGGATTGGGGATTGTCCGGGGGTCTCACGTAGGGGCAGGTCACGTATAAAAGTGATACTGAGCCACTGCTTCAAGGTGTACGAACTGTACGAACGTCGCTGTCAGAAAATTGGAACATAATTCTTCTACAAGTAAACCCACGTTTCTTTTAATTTTATCAAAATCTTTATAATAGTTTTGTTGTGAAATAGTTATAATGTACATTAAACTACCTATTTAATTTTGTAACAACTAATATATATTTGAACTGGCAACGACCTATACGTAATTGCATCAAAATCAGCCACGTAGTTTTATCACCGTACGCGAACAAATAAATAGACAATCAGGTCAACAATTTAAAAACTAATATTTTGAGTTTGGGGTTGATCTTAATAGAGGTTAATTAATTTTGTAACATATTTTTTTATTATATGTAAATAATAATATTATTTTATAATTGGCTCTACTTTTTACGGTCCCATAATCTACTAGGAGCATTTAAAGTATCGTGATGTCCGTCCGTTCGTCCTTTTGTCTATCCGCAGCCTATGTCAGAGATTCTTAGTGCTACAAAACAGTAATTCGACTTGAACATTGTAATCTTACCAGTTTTGTGTTTGTTTAACCAGTGGGTCGCTTTAAATCAAATTTCAGGAAATATGTCAGCTAGATTCAGCGGTGGGTTAATTGAGGTAAACAACTCAAATAACTTTTATTGAATGAGATCCTTAATATTATGGTCCCTTAAATTAAAATCAGAGGCACCACTGACAATGAACATATTAACATAAGCGACAGTGTTCACTTAACATGCAGAACGTCAAACTAAGAGTACATAAATTGAAAACGAAAATAATCTTATTGCCTCTTACCTGAATCAAAGGGTCCAGACGGTTTACGAAAATAATTTTAAATAATCTGGTTCTCACCTTAAGATGGGTGTACCACAAGGATCTATTCTTGTTCCCTTTTTATTTTTACTTTATATTAATGAATTGCCTTTTTTCGATAATGGTCTGTGTGACATTGTATTTTTTGTTAAACCT
This sequence comes from Melinaea marsaeus rileyi, assembly GCA_918358865.1. Lineage (NCBI taxonomy): Eukaryota > Metazoa > Arthropoda > Insecta > Lepidoptera > Nymphalidae > Melinaea > Melinaea marsaeus. The sequence continues at coordinate 44,888,815 of OU911083.1, read as the reverse complement.
CGCTTATTTTTAAAATTGATGAGCGTGATAGGATTAATTATGACGAAGTAAACAGTGCTTTGTCACGACTCCTTTATTGGTTCTAAATTAATAATTTAGTCTTAAATGCTAAGAAAACTAAATGCAAAGAGTTTACACTTCTAATGTAAAAAGTAAAAAAAAATACTTGCTCCTTAACAATGTAGTGTTATAATTGATTGAGTCAACAAATTTCTTAGGTATAACTTTAGATAAAGAGTTCTAGTGGAACCCCCATATCTTAACACTCGCAACCAAACTCAGCCTTCCTTTTCTTAGTTTTAAATCTAAAATGTAAATATTATTATTCAATAAATCTTATTATAACGTTCAAGAGTTTTTAGTGGATCGAAATATGTGGAACTTAAGTTGTTGAATCATTTGCACGATTTATATTATAATGTACGTCACCTAAGATTGATATATTTCTTTTAAAAAGAGCAACTGTTGAGTTTCTGGCCGGCTCTTCTCAACAGAGCAGCATTCTGAGCCGGTGATTGCTTACTTACGGACTGACTACACTGACCTTTTTTTATTGTAATAATTGATGATTCAAAAGTGCGTGTAAATGCCTACTTAAATAAAGATATTTTGAATTTGAATCAATTTACTAATATTACACTAGACCTGAATGTTTTTGAAAACAAATAACCAACCTCCAATTTCTAAAATAATACGATATGTCGCAGGCTATTTAAGTCTTTTGAATTACCTGTCAATAGATAATTAATCAATCTAATATCTTTATATAAGGCGATCGACAAACATCATAAATAATAATTTGATTAACTATTCAGATTACTACAGAAATTAAATTAATACGTAACCACATACACGTGACCCGCGGCGTCAAAGTGGTAGAATAAAAATTTGAAAATATTTTTATTTAATTTTTTTTTTCTCAAGTACTCCATGAAGCGGGGTATCATTAGGTAGGTCTTTAAAAATATGGTGTTTTTTCAAAAAACATTTTTCGATTAAGAAATTCGTTCGTGAAGTATCATTAAAATGGAGATTTTGTTAAATTCTATTTGGAATTGTGAAAAAAATCACGATAGTAGTACATATATCGTATTGAAAAGGTAAACTATCAACCTAATGTCTTTATAAGGTTACGATTAATAGTGCGTTAATTGAAAATAAATATTTTTATTTTATATTGCAAATGCTACCTACAAAAATATATCAAAACAATGTACTGTAGAGTTGTATTGAATCTTAAAAATATCCTTAAAGGGTCCACGAGTCTCTGTCTATCATTTTATCAATCATAAGCAACTACGGAATCTTTTTTTTTTAAAGATATTTCGCAAAGTATTCGAAGCATATGTATTCTTCATCTTACAACAGTTTTGCCAGCAGTAGCAGTAGTAGCTCTGAACTAATATATCTAAAAGAAATAAATTCAAAATATGTAAGCAAAATCCAAACAGTTTATTTTAGCTACCTATTTACCTACCATTAGTAGATGTGGGTGATTTGTAAACCGATAATAATATAGGTTACCGAGAAATTCAACACAATGACAATAAGTGAGATGTCCATGGGGATCACCGAGAGCATGTAGAACTTGAACGGCCGCTCCTCTATGTAGTTGATGAATCTTTCCATGTCCCGAGTTTCATTATCATCTAAAATAATATTTTATATTACAATAAATGTCGCTTCTTCTGTCTCTCTTTTCTCTCTCCCGCTCGTATTAAAAGTTTATAAATTGAATCTTTCATCATCATTCATCACTCAATGTAAACAAATTCAGTTTTTTTTGTTTTTTTGTTATTATAGCCGAAACAATTTCTTGTTTGCCGTAAACTTTAGAGAAAATTTCAGTGTTAAAAGTATTATATGTAGACAATATGTTTTTAACTAGACAATCAGCCAATCCTACAGCAAACGACATTAAGAACTGTCGAGTTGTTTTCTTGTATAGTAAATATAGCCCATATAAATTTTGAATATTTCAATGTCTGAATTAGAAAATTAAACCTTCAAAATTTAAAATACAATATCAATACAAATATATACCATTTTCTTCAAGTAACCTATTGTATAGTATTAGTTTAATACTTCTTGCTTCTTGTAACATAAAGCTAGCCGCTACTGTTGAAGCAACTTCTAATGCCATTGTGTGAAATATATCCATGTATGATACAAGAGTGGAAGAGGTTATCTGTGAATTAATTTTGGTAAGTGAGTACAATCGATAAGTTTTAGTATAAATGTTGTAGTCAAGTTAGTTCTGCGCGTCTAAGCTTTTTTTGTCAAACCTTAGTCAAACACTAACAAGAATTTTTTTGTTCAAATGCCAACCCATTGTTTTTAAATTTTATTTTTTTTTATTTACACGAAAACGGACGATTGAAACAAGTTGCACGCCGAAAAGTTACGTTAGGTTAATAAAAAAACTTAGATACTACTTATATGGTTTGGGTTTGCCTTACTAAAAATGTTATTGGTATTATTATCATTGGGATTCGTATAGTAGGATCGAAAGAAGTGATGGCTAAAGCTGCCTGGGGTACAAATAAGAAGTTCTCCGTGATTTGCGTTAGTCGTTTGCTATTGCGGGGTCAGGGTCAATCTTAAGAACTTTTTATAGATTTTATGGCTGACAGTGGGTGGGTAGGCGGCAGTTTCTCCGACGGGGGCGTTAGACTGTAGCAGCGGACTCGGGCTTCTTTCTCTTGGTTTCAGTCGATTTTAAGCGCAGGTCCTCCTTATTAGGTATCAATCCTGTGATATGATTTTAAATAGGAGTTACCTCCTACCGCCACGATGAATCCGTCAATACTACTCGTCATACTATAGAAGAGGCACTCGCAGTATAGAGTCCCTGGTCATCTGAAGCATTCAGAGCTTATGGTCGTAGTAGGTGACTTATTTGTGAAAATTTCTCTTTTTTGTCGCTCATCATTATTCGTATGCTAATCATGTGGATTGAAAAGGTCTCGTTTTATAAAAAAACTCATCTCCTCGCTCTGAGAACAGCAACTCCTATTTCTTAACATAACCTTACAAGTATCCTAAGTTTTTTGGGACCCTTTTATCGTGTTATCATGTCACACATGGGTGTGTGACTATCGTGTGCGAAAGCACTTCTACTATATTGAGATAGTAGGAGCGCTTTAGCAAGGGAGCGATAACATATGACGTAAAAAATACTGCTATATTTGACCAAAAACATTTAGATTTTCTTATTATACACGTTGTTTAAACTTAGGATAAACCGGGCAGCAATGATACATCGACCTTGACTATAACATAATATACAGACTTTACGAATTCAAATTGATACAAAAATATACCTACTTTTTCCTCGTCCCGTATCGCTTTAAGCAGCATATAAATAGACGCCATTATTCCCGGAATGTTTAAAAGCAAATGCATCAGAAACTGTAAAGAAAGGATATTTATTATCTAAAACAATTATAAAAAAGTATATAAACCATGTCGTTACTAACAATATTTTTAAAGATTTTCATAATCTTGTCAAGGGAATCAATCAAAATCCTGTAAAGTTGTTGAGCTCGTAATACAGACGACTTTCGTTTCTTTATATAAATTTTAAATCTTTTTATCCTGCAGAATGTTGTATAAAACCCGAAGAAAAGTATGATTTGAGTCAAACTAATCGTACGATTTGGAAGGTAGTATATTGACTGCGCGCTCACTAACGACAAGTACTCCACACTGTATGTATAAATAAGCAATATCAATGAACCGTCGTACAAAGCTGACAAAAACCAAAATAAAAATATCTTCACGTCTATATTGTATGACGAACTTTCAACTTCAATTTCTTCATCAAAGTGTTGCAATTTCATTTGATAGAAACAAAAACTTCTCTCCTCTGGTGTGAATATAAAAACCAAAATGTAAAAGTAATACTCGAAAAAAATCTTTGATCCCCAAATTTTGTAAAAATTATCCAGTTTTGAATTATATAATATTACTAATAAAGTTGTCCCTTGACAAAAAGCTGCCAATAATAATAATAATTTTGCACAAAATTTAATTCTCGAAGACTTGTAGTCGATGAATCCAAAATCGAGACAAAAAAATATTTGACTCAATATGAAAAATATTTTCATATTTTTTGAAAGATTTTGTCTATTATACACATTGCATTTATTTAATTTCACACTTATCATATTGTTTTTTACAATATAAACTAATATATATAAACACAACGTCCAAGATCTTGTGCCTGGTGATTGTTCTAGATTCATTTAGTAAACTGAAATTAGGAACACCATACATTAGTGTGTAGTTATCGATAGTCTAATAACTAATTAAAATAACATTTCTACATATAGTATTAAATACTTTTATTCCATAAATTTACACAGCGTATTTAGTTTACTTATCACGGTTTGAAAGTAAATATTATTTTCCACCTAGTGTATAAACCTCTCTAAAGAATATAAACGTTGACTTCATTGCTCTTACAATGAATAATGTTCATAGTTGTTCAGTTAATTGCATTCGGCTATTAACCAATTAAAAAAGTCAACCCATACATACCCATACCCGCACATACCTACATTTATGATACCAAATATGTTATAAAGTTAAAATTACTATCATACTTCCATTTAACCCAATTTCATTTATACTAAAAATAAAATATAAAATATTGTATGGGATACTAAATATTGTTTTTTTATTTTATATCACCAAATCATGAATTAATTCACTGTTTTAAATCATACTATCCTTGTGAAGCATTTAACACATCTTTTTGAAAGAGATTTCAATTGTTTTTTTCTATTACATTATTGTATATTAAATAGGTGTCTTCTTTTTAAAGTTATTATTTCTAATATAACCTTTAACCTACTAATTTGTAATAGAAACTGAATTATAATTTACACAACTAACTATAAAGTGTATTCACAATTTCAATAGTATTTATATAAATTATTTTCTGTTTTATAATTATGACTCTAATAAAATTACAAGTTTGCATGTCTGCATGTCACATAAATGCTTATTGTGTTTTGTCTATACATTTATAAGCCATGCCTAGATAATGGTACGATAAGAGGAATGTTTTATTTTAAATTATTTTTATTGATTTACAACTAGTATATAGCGAGATTGTTTTTTCTTCTTCTATGGAGAATAGAATAAATTCTAAAACTGTACAATTATTGTAATATTTTTTTTGTTTATTAGTACTTTCACCTGAAACTCCACATGTAAATGCAAATTTTTCTTCTTCCATAAAACCTTATCGGTCGCTCATGATAGTCATTTATTATAGGTTTCCACAATAACTAATCAAACTCCAATGATTGTAGAATTAATTAAGATAATCCGATAAAATACGATGATACGAGAGATGTTCTCAGCTCGAGCTCATCGGAAGTGTCTCAATACTGCGACAACCGGCTATTTTATTGTCCTTTTTGTAGATGGACGATGATTCAGTTGTTTATGCCACTAGAAAAACATGTCGTACATCGTTGTTAAGTTTGATGATAAAATTACATTTAAATGCCCCAATACTGGGTATTTTGTTGTCCTATCTGTAATGGAACGATGATTCAATAACGTTTATGCAACTAGAACCACTTGCACTGCAGTTTCGTCGAGTTTGAAAATATCGTTACATTTAAACCATTTTCGTACCCCGGAAGAGTACGTAGGACGCCCGCTATTACCTAATAAATTATATTAAGGAGCCATTAAAACTCAATTGGCCCGCAAGAAATACCTGTACAAAATAGTAAGAAACTGCCTTAAAGACAAAGAACGGTGCGAGTGAATTACGCAGAGGAAAAGAGCATTAGGAAGACCACAAAAGGTTATGTGCAGGAATCGGTGAGACGCCGTCTGTTCTGAAATCTTTAACTGACCCTCTGCTGAATATAATGGAAGAGGATGGGACGCACTGTCAGGCATTAGCGGATGACGTGGTTCTCGTTTTTTCCGGACAGAGCTCGGCAACGTTCAAAATGATAGCCATCAAGACCCTGGACAAAACGATATTGTATGATACCAGTGTATGGGCAGCTGAAACGAGCAAAGCATACATCAAGAGCCAGGTGATGGTGGTCTAGAGGGGACTGCCCAAAAAGCGAGTAAAGCTTACCGTCCGCACTCCCACTACTCGGATTCTTTCTGGGCGTCTCCCACTCGACCTTCGGATTCTAGAACAGACTTATACGAGATCAAAAGAAGACGCTAGCTACAACACCCTACCGACAACTACAGACCGGAATATAGAGTGAAATATACAAAACTAGAATACCATTGCCACAGAAACACATTCAACCACGCCTGTCTTGAGGTGATAACCTCTGAAATATTATCAAACCACAATATCCAAAGCAAACTCCCAACAGAAGCAATAACCTTTACTCTATTTAAACAATACAGCATTTAGTCGAAAAGTCTAAGGCTTTCAAGAATAATTTACGCAATAAGTTAATTGCACCAGCAAATCCGTGATTATGCCAATGTAGTTGATGCATTGGGTATGAGACAGCGTCAAAAGATTATTTTAGTCAGCTGCATCCTTGAGGATATAGATACTGATATTGAAATAGCAGTCTTAAATATAAGAAGGTAGACATCTCAAATATTTAAGATGACTCAATTAAACGCTGCCGTCGACTTGGGACTTAATAATCATCACATCGGACTTGTACTCGTACATCATTACATCACAGTCTCAGTGTTCCTCACTAATGTCAATGGACTTTAATGGAAATTTATGGACATTCATTCAATAATTAATGTGCAGACCAAAACATAACATATATATATATAGAAGCCTAATTTAATTTACATAACATATTATTAAATATCTAAATATATTTGTTTATACATTTATATTAAAATTTTCTCAGTTTATTTTATTGGGCATGAATATTGGTAAAACTATGAACTTAATTAGGTATAAAAATTTATTTACTTATGTCAAAAAACTCGATCGATTTCTCGCCGTTTCATATTTCTTTGTGTTCCATATATTTTTACAATTTGAAAAAAAAGCAGGATTGCTCTGCACAAATTGGAGCGGTCAATCATTTTCAAGACTTCAAAAGCCGTAAGATTCACCCAGATACATCAACAAAACCTCTCCTTTTAATATTCTTCAAAGCTTGACATCAGTCGTAAGTTCCACCACCAGATACAAAAGCAGCGCTTCCTCTATCAGAGATATTAAGATCAAGAAGCGAGAAATAAAGATCAAGGATTCTGTCGCAACTCGCGTACAATAAAACAAGAATTAATTCTCTGTGCTCATCAAAGGATATGCGGATGAAAGGCAGAGAAAGATTCTCTTTACTGATGAAAAATTAAGGTCTAAAGTAATAAATTTTCATTTGTAATAGAACTTATTCGGGCCCTGGGGCTGGAGGTTACAATATGGAGCACGAAGCGGACTTTTCAAGCACCAAATTTTAGAGAGACATTTGAATTAAAATTTGGTTAAGAAGTTAATTGAGCTAAGCGTAAGCGAAGCTCTTAACCGTTTGGGAGACCTTTTTTGTGTTTAGTTGTCTCCAGAATGCGACGAGATAATTAGCTAAAAATTTTGGAATGTATGTTGGAGCCGAACGCGGATGTTATAGCGAAAACAAATTTAAAAACGTTTAGCCATTCAAAAGTTATCAAAAAAGATCACTCCTGCCATAGACAATACATTAGAGCTGCCCTGTGCGTGCGATCAATGTGCTGAGCTAGAAGGTGACAATTAGTTCTAATAAATGGATATTTCCTGTAGCTATTCAGATGAAAGGAGAGGTATTTGGTATTTTTTTGTATATCAAATATGCGTGTAAACAATAAACTTTTGGGTTGGTGTTAAATGTGGTACTTTTGTTTATTCGCTTTTACAGCATTAGCCAAATTAATTGTCTCATATATTCTATTGTATAATTTCTATTATTTATCTACATTATATTTGACATAATGTCTAATTAGGAGACAATCAATGAAATATACTTATTTATTTATTTATTTATTTATTTATATCTTTTCCACTTTGAATCATTATCAGTGATCACTTGTGTACGTCAAAATGGAAGTGTCAGGAGGGCCTATTTCGATACCAGATTTATCGTAATAAGCCCTTCTGTAAAAGCACTGTCCAACTTAATGTTAAAGCTATGAGGGTTCCAAACGCGTCCAAGTCTGAGAAGAACCACACAACAAACTCAGCCGGATATATATTTTTTTTATATTGTGATCACTGTTTCACAAATGTCAATCTTAAAAGCTATTTTGGAACAACTAGAACCGTCGCAATATAATGAAAAAAATAATAATTATTATTACAATAATTATAATAATAGCAAAAAAAAAATTAATAATAATGATAACAATAATAAAAAATAAAAATAGGCCTGCTACACAACCAGTCACCGCAAGCAGCACCCGTTCACGAGCATAACGCAAGAGTCAGCCATCACCCCCTTCGCACATATTTGAGGGACGAGCGCAACCCGACTCCCAAAATATACAATCAAGTTATGATACATTTCAGTCTTCGCACGATACCAGCGAATCTTTCGATACTTTTGATGGCTCTTTAATTCAAAACTCCAGTATATGATCAGCTGGCTAAATCCTATCAGAAATGATCGCTCAGAGAAAAGAGGAGGTAATAAGTAGGTAGCTATCTATTTGAAAGTATCTTTTGTATATAAAATATTTTTAGCATTTCCCTCTTTCTGACTCCTTCTATCTATGAATATCTGTTTCTAGAGCTTGAATTTAAAAGTGCTTAAGGTGTATTGCTAGGGTTAATTTACTGTCGACCCTCAACCGATTACTTCGAGGATTTGAATGCAGTTCTGTATAATATTTCAACAAATTATACTCATTTTATAATAATAGGTGACCTTAACAATGATCTCCACAAATCATCTTCGGGCCGCCTCAGATTCCACTCTATCATTGAGACAAGATTTAAATTCTTCCTTTACAAGCGACACATCACATTATCGACTGCAATACACCTTATAGTTACAGGCTCTTCTAATATTACCACGGACAACTTGAAGCTCCTGGTTAATCACATGACCTCATTTATTACCTCTATAAACTAAGGACAACAAAACATGGTGTTAAAAGTACGTTGCTATTTGTGAATTGACTAAGAGCGTTTAAAGATGGATACTCTCAACTGCAATCTTTCTAATATATTACAAAAAAAAATGTTTGTACGTCACTAAAAAACAACAGTAAAAACTATAAAACGAAAGCGACCTCCGTAGATCTTTGAGACCTTCTACGCTATTATGGCTAGGCGGGATAGTTTATTTAATTTTTCTTTTAAATTATGAATTCCACAAAATTTATCAGTTTACAATATCACGACAAAACGATGTATTCAAATGATATGAACAGCTAAAGGCCGACACATCCACCTTAATAAAAACCCCTTAAACCTACTTTTACTACAAAATTGGACAAAACAACCCGTTCTAAAACACTTTCACTTACTGCATCAATGTGAAGTCCTGATATCCCATATTTTCATTTCACAACCATCCAAGAGGATGAAGTAATGAAAACCATTTTCTCAATTAAATCTAAAGCAGTGGGAAGTTCTGGCGAATACCTTTACCAGAAATACTTTAACCTACTCTCTAATCTATATAGACCCATCTCTATTTTGCAATTCTTATTCTTATCAAAGATTTCGGAGACCTGTGAATATAAGCAATCTCCTCTCACATTCTAAAGTATAACCACACAGCACCAGTACTGCTCTAATTAAAGTAACTGAAGATATTTGGTTCGGTATGAAATTAAAGTTTTTTTTTTTTTTTGCATTGGAAAAATCCGTTGCGGATACCCGCCGGCCAGGAAGGTGATGGCCGAAGGGTTATGTGGGACTACCCGGCGGCATAGAGGACGCCGCCATTTTTAAGGCTACCCACTAAAAAACCAACAGTTGCCCTCAACGCCTGAATGGGACGACACGGGATCGCGTTAGCACTCACCGTGCCGCCCCGGCGGTTATCCCCCGTGTGAGGGTGCCCCGAGCAATGAAATTAAAGTTACTTTAACATCTAGGTATCTCTTTCATTCCAAACATATGCTGCCACTGACGGCGTTAACTAACATTAACTTTGTTTTAAGTTAATGTTAGTTAACAGCCTCATCTTGCCCGTAATTGATAACGCAGACCTTTGTTACCCAAATCTAAGTAACGAACTTCTAAATAAACTACGTCTGTCAAAGGCGTCGCTCTAAGATGCTTTCCCTCCTCTACTCGATACTAAACAATCCAACGTCCCCTCCATACCTCAACAAAAAATTTCAATACCTCCATGCCGCAACAGAATTCTCCTTTCATCTTCCAACCATACAAGCGTTATTCAATGCCATGTTAGCGAAATCTTCCACAAAAGCTTTATAAACCGAGCCTCTCTACTATGAAATCAACTGCCTAAAAAGATGTCTATCACAATTTTTTAACTACACACAGGTTAACTGGTAGAGAATGCGACTATGCGACTGTTGATAAAAAAATCTTCTGTTAAGGAAAATGGACGATATCTATTTTAATTATAATTGACCTTGTACTAAATTTATAATCTTTAAATTTTTTGATAATGTAGTTAGTAACAATATAAATGCGGACCCACCGACCCCATGTAGTTGCAATAGTAACCGTTGCAAAAAAAAAAAAACACAATTTTTACAACAATATTGCAACTGTGATGCCTACTATATAAACATATAAAAAATAAGTAATAGAAAAGATAAATCAAATTAATCTTGAGTTCCAAGCACCAAAAATATGCAAAAAAAACTCATCATCATCACCAGATCTTTTTGTCATATTGTTCTTTTTTTCTTAATACGTTACTATTATCATATTGAACTCAGGGTGACTTTTTAATTACATCATATTTAAGTCAATTCTTCTGCAAAACTTGACAGTTCTTAATGTCGATCGTAAGTAAGTATGACAATAATGTTTAGGGAGTCACGCTCGTTTGTCAAAGTAAACTAAGAAAAAATACTTTTGTTATACAATAAAACTATATATTATTATTTAAAAAGCATTATTTAATACAATTATTTTATGCATTTTATAAAGTTAAATCTATTCACATTGTTAAAATATTGCATTACGTAATGTAAGTAAACAATAGTTTTGTATAAAAAGATCATAATTCTATTTACAATAACTAAGTAATAAAACAGACATATATGAAACAGTGATTCACCGATTGATGGGTAGAGCTGCGGTGGCCAAGGCCGAATAACCGATGGAAATATTATACCTTAATGTGGGATTAATCTATTTTATTTGATTTAAAAATCAGCAATTATTATAGTTCCTCTGTCCCGCACACTCCCCACATACAGAGTGCATGTAAGACGACGGTATTAGGATAACTGTTTCATTGAATCTCTTGTACAAAATAACTCCAGTTGTTTCTGACAGAATCTTCGTTCCGACGTCTAAAAGTGATCTGAAAAAAATACACATATATATTGTATGTCTCCTTTCCTTTCTCCTGATTGTCTTATTGGTCAACGCACAACCTGAAACACTGAGGTTAAAAAGGTAATACTGATGTCGTAACCAATGATAGTTTATCATCAATAAGATCTTGAATTTTTGTTTATGATTTCAACAGAATGTAATGAACAATGAGTACAAAGCAGTTTTTAGATTTTAAGTTTGCTAACAAAAATATTTTAATAACAACATTTACGATTGATGATTTGATTGATGACGAGAAGGAAGAACTCTACCGTATCTTTAAAACTATGAGAAAAATGAGCTTGAAATTATGAATAGGATTTTAGGATATATAGAAAATTTGAGATTTTTTTGGAAGAAAGAAACAAAAGTTATTCTATTTCGATGTTATTTTTAAAATGACTTTCAAAACAAAATAGAAAAATTTATAAACGAAATGTCGAGTTGAATTTTTATCATTGATTAGAAACGAATAACCTGTACATTTTTCATTAATCCAAACCAAATATTGAAGTTTAATAAAAAAATGTATTATTTTATTCATTGAGTTTCAAATATACAAATGAAATATGATCCGTTTCAGTAAAACCAAAACTGATTTATCAGCATACTTTATTAAATAAAAAGCTCGATTCGGCGTATCATGGAGCAAGCAAATTGGATTGTCGATACACAAAATATTATTGATTACACAAAACAAATGATGTGAGTGTCTTGAGGACATGTATATGTATATTTTTATATTATTTGAGGGCAAACGAGCATACTGGTAACTCAGTAAGTGGTCACCGACGACCATGATTTTTGAATGAAGATGAAGATCGGAAAAAGCCGTTTTCATGCCAACCCCGGACATGGGATACAAAAAGACTCACAAAGAAAGCTCCGCTCGCTTCACTCAATAACCTGTATTTAATGAAATGCAAAAGATAGAATTAGTTATATTAATTTTTAAAAAAACTCGATGGTTAACTATGAAATAACTTTCATATTTGGTAAGTATTCTATAGAAAAACTAATATCCAATTCTTATCTGGGCTAGTTTTAGCTGAGAATGTAAAAATAACCCTATGAAGTGGTAGAGCACATGTTTAACTAACCTCTATGTATAAATCAATACCGAGCGAATAAAAATTATAACTATTTGCATTTTCAATTACAAAGCTGAGTAGTTTTGATAACATATAGTTCTATGGAAGTATAAATTTCAAAGCATAGTCACTAATTTATACAATAACTAGTTCTTCTCCACCAGGTTTGCTTGCGTAGGTATATATTATACGGTACTATGTATTTGAAGGATTTTTGTTGGTGCTTAATTTTAAACCGAGAGTTTTTAAAGACGTATTTTGTTGAAATACTGATACAATACTGATACTTAGTAATCATTTATGTATAAATAACAATCAAATGTTAGGAACCACTCAACACTTTATTGTTATTTATCAATAAATTAAATAAATAATAAATAAATTATATAAATAAATAAATAAATTATATAAGTAAATAAATTTGAAATTATACATTTTTGTTAAATTGTAGTTAAATTTATGGATCCATATGACTGACTCTGACATCAAATAATCATAACGATACTTCCACAAAAATGTGAAAACAAGCAAAGCAAAACAAATGGGTCTACGGTACTCTTTGATCATATTCCGACGCCTTACTTGAAAAATTACCGATTTCTATACAAAGTTTAATTCCATTTTCCGCTCTTAAGCATAGTTATTAAAGTCATAAAAAGTAATAACAGTCAAAATTTCAAGTTTCTGATCCCAACGGTATAAATGCGTGGACGAACAAATTTAACCTCGAATTTCTAATTACGTTTGGTGTACACACAAAAAATAGAACTATAACAAGACAATAGTTTTCTATTTGAAAGTTTATACACTTACTAGAAGTTTAAGCAATGTTTATTAATACAAGCATGAAGAAATTCAACGCCATTTTACTGACACCACAATGAATCGATGCTTGTAATGGTACATTATTTTTAAAATATTGTATTATTTAATTTCTTTGAAAAAAATATCTTTAAAATGAATTTCTATGGATACCTATGAAGGTTTTAGAATAGTTAATACATAATTATTATAAAGTTAGTTTTTATGGGGAAGTAATCATCTGGGCCATATAGTAATAACAGTAATTAACTTCAGCGAGTGACATACGAGTGAATGCTTATATAACCCATGACAGATCTCGATATATTAACTGAGTTCTTATGATAAAATATTTCTTACGGCTTATTTTCAGCAATTTTCGACGCATAAACACTAGTCGCGTTGCTCGGAGAGTAGTCGCCATCGTATAGTTGAATGCCGCCATTTTGTTGACGAAGTATGACGAAGCTATTAAATTTTGTTACTTTAGTCATCATTCTGTTATATCGTGCTGCAAGTTTCGCAGCTATAAAGGAATACGAAACCTACCTTAGAACTAGCCTTGGCTGGGTCTATTCTTTAATAAGTGGTGGCAGGTTAGCGTAGAATATCGTGGACAAAAACAAGAATTTTAAGATTTTACAACTACTAAGGAATTTAAATACCTTGGTGATACAGAACAATCGGCCAGCACCAAGCTCTCATAGCACTGGAGAGGTTGCAGCTGTTCCACAGAACCAGACAACGTTTGGACGGTTGACTCTTGCAGACGACATTCTCCTGTAAAATTATGGATAGTGTACAGATTTAATAATTGATCAGCACAATTTGCATCCCTTAAAATATGTTATTTATACTCACTATACAAACCAAAGCGTCTCATCAGCTGCATGGCAGTCCAGCTGTCTAACAGCCAGGACAAACCCCCCGCCTGTACTTCCACCTCCACCCCGCCGTTGACTCGGATGGATGCTGTACCGTCCTTCTCCTATAAATACATTTACATCTCAAATACCTTGTAAAAATCGTGTTCGAGCAAACCGGCAAACGAGACTTAGGCGTGTGAGAGTTTGTTAGTCTTTTAACCTGCCTTGACAGGTTTTTGAATTGCCGGGTTTCATATTTTAATGACATATCTCGTTGCTCAAAAAAATAAATTAATTAATTTCTCGATCTCTCTTTTTTAATTTAGAATACCTTTAATTTTAATAGCCTCGCGAATAATTTTAAATAAGTAAATTTTGTTTATAATAAATGTTTTAATTATTTTTCATTCCTATTTTATATTGTATTGTATTCATTTCATAATACACATGAAATAAGGTACTTATATTTCCTATACAGTTTCATTTGATTACTATTTATGTGTATCTTTTAAATGTATCAGTATAGCGAAATATTATAATATTCACAACAAATTTAGTATGTGTGTTCCAAACTGTTTTACACCAAATTTGTTAAAGTGAACGTTAGACGTACTTTGTAATTTCGTAGAGTGTAAAAACTTTTATTGTAAAAGTTTTTTCGTAGGTGTTACAAATGCTATTTCATCGTAGAAAACTTTTATATGGCTGTTAAATTGTTTTTTAAAATTGAATGAAGATGACATGTAAATTTCGGTCTTAAAATTATTTTGCCTCGGTTACGTAATAAAAGAAAATTATTTATTTAATTGTCATTTACCTTAATAAAGGCGGTAGTGTTGATAAAATTTTTATCAAAGCTTCCCAACAGCTGGGCTACAGGCGTCTTCACTCCAAATCCTAATAGTTGTAGGAGATCAAATTGATGTAACTGAAAGATTATGTCCATTCTATTTCAGATACGAATTTTTGTAGCTTTGTGAACCAATTAGTATTAAATGTCAAGTTATTTATTCTACAACACTTCTACTGCACAAAACGTTTACACAACACTGCGATACATAACTTTCTTACACCTTACACCTTAAAGGTGCACTTTCCTAAATCCTGTCCTAATACATGTCTAAAGAAAATTACAGAGCAAAATGTCAAGAAAAGAAGCACATTCCAAAGTCTTGCCCGAAAGGAGCAATAACACTTACGTTTTCTCCCAAAATATCAACCTCTACATATCTCTCCACGTTTCCTTTATCATTTCGTGGTCTTCCATTATAGCTCAGCTGTAGTTTGGTTTCACGTGATTCAGCATTTGTCAACGTGGACTCATTTGAATCACATTGGTGGTATTTCTCCGAACTGTGGTACAATATTTTTGTGATGCCGTGGTACGAAGACGGGTTTATGGTAATGTCTTGATCTGACGGCGCGTGGCTTGTGTCTTGTTGAGTGTAACAGAGCTGTATATAATACTAACTATTAATTAAATATAATTTCAACGTCAGGGTAATAACGTCAAGTGACAAAAGCCCTTTTTAATCAACTCAATTAATTTGTATATACATCCTTTTACATCCTATATAATGTAATATTTTACCTTCCAGTACTTCTTTTTGACATCTAAAGAATATGGCTGATCGACGTACAAGAACCATTTGATGAAAAGATTCCTGCCTGCGCTTTTTATTTTAGAATTGGAGTCTATTTTTAGGTAAATTTGTTTATTCGGATCTTTTATGCTGAAATATGGTAAATTAGTCATGTTTTATTCAATACTTTGAACTTTGTTGAAACAATAAATATTATATCGATAAATATTCAAAAACATCATTACCTATAATATTTGAGCATAAAATCAAATTCAACTTCAATTTTGTCGACTTTTTCAAACACGAGGTCTCCTAGAGTGAATTCAACGTGAACCATCTCGTCTTCTCCCCCCACTGGACGAGTGGGAGGGATGATTACCCCGCAAGACGATATGAATCCAGATATCGAATTCAATATGTACTTAGTGGGTAATAGGCTAAAATAAAATTATATATAAGTACTTTTTTTTTTGTAATTAAACGCACTGACACTAAGCCCGCTAGTAAGTGGTAACGTCAAAAAACAATAAAAAAAAATTGAAACCATTATTTTAATGCTTGTACTAAATACGTCATTATTATTTTACGTTTTTCGTTTATTTATATATATATATATATAGATATGGACTTGCTATAGAGTCCGTTACTCATCAAATCAAATCAAACATATTTGTTATATAACGTATATATAACAAATATGTTTGATTTTAACATTTATCAAATGCAAATCAGACTGTTCTGATATTGATTTCCGATATTTGGTCGCTTTGGCAGTTGTAGTATTTCCCAGGTGTGTAATAATAGCATTCTTATTAAGAACGTACCTTGAGTTTTACTCGAAGCGGAACCTCTTAATATCGAATGCATTGACTCAACATAAGCTCTGATTTGAGATATTTGACAAAAAATAACCATAAATGATGTCACAACTTACTCATAGCTCATAAACTTTGACATTATATATTTTTCTACCACTTCTGCTCCAGACGTCTTTCTTTCACAATCAAAGAAGATACCGCTATCATCCTGTATCAAAATTATAGTCATTTTAGAACAATCTATTATGTATATTTCAATTTTATTATTATTATATAAAGTTATAGTGTTGTATGTCTTGATAGTGATTGATTATCATATAAATTTGTAATAAATTTCTATACTTTCTTACATCAGTTGTAACCGCAGTGGACACGGTGTAAACGTCTGATTTCTGAGCATCCATAGACACACGGACCCATGAATGTATTGCGACCCCGGCGCGTTGAGCAAACGGGTTTAGCCAGGTGAGTCTATATTGATATTTATATATGAATTTTTATTAAGATCTGATATAGACAAATAAAAGATGACACATAAAATATAATATTTATGAATACAGAAGTAGAGTGACCCAGTAGTTCAGTTTGTAAAGCGATTGGACGGTTGAACGAATATGGCAATGCCTTCAATACTTTTAATATATTTTCTAACAATGATTGTACGGAACGTAATATGTCTTTATAGCAATCAATCTAATTTCAAAATAAACAATTTAGATTGCTAGATCCATGTTAGGTCCAACCACAAACTCATCTCTCATTATCTCTTACATTAGTATAGATTATTTAAATAATATATGTACTCGGTACTCACGCTACGGACTTCGCAGAGGCCTCCATCGTTACATTGAACTTGATAGGTAGGTGAGCGACCAGCGACCGTTGGACTCGCGCCTCATGTTCAGACTGCAGCAGCGGGGCGCTCGTAGACAGAGTTGTTGTGGTTGTGGCTTGCTGGCTAAAGATTTTGTCTACTAAATGCCGACTTCACCAATATCGAATAAGACTCACTCGAGAGTAAATTAGTTACTCCAAAGAAAAGATTCTTAGATTTCACCAAAATCTAACCTGATTAACCTGGTAAATTGACCGCTAGTAGCGGATTGGAAATGATTAAATCTTGTATAAAATCAAAGTTTAATAGATCTTCCGTATATAATAACTGTATTTTGATCATCATTGACATGTGATCGAAACTATTATTAGACTTTAAGCATTTAAACGTAGACAAGCAATAAACTTAAGGTACTTAAAATACATATTTCAAATATAAACTTCCCAGTCTAACAATATTGCGATATACCTAAAATGGGGTACAAAGTTTTCACACGTAGAAAGTCCTATTCAGCTGAACAAATACACATTACCAACTGCGAAGGACAAGCAATATCATGTTGGCAATTTATTCAAGCATTAACTAAAATTGGAATACATCCCAGAGTTAAAACGAGGTTTCAGTTAGTTTGGTGAATCATAAATTACGTTATCTCAGAATAATGGTAATACAATTAAAGCCTGATAGTTACTTTCAGACTATGAATGTTTGGTAAAAACTACCTTTGCGCAGGTTCTTAAATTATATATGATATTATTTTTGGATTATATTAGTCTAGCGTAAGCTTAAGTAATTTTATTGAATTAATTATTCTATATCTATTATAGTGAACTTTTGTTTATATTCAAATACAGTGAGTATTACCGTATGTGTAAATCGTTCACCCAGTCCAGAGCGAGTCCGCTGTCCGGGTTTGAGGTGAGGTTACCGCGGATAGAAGTAAATGATACTACTGATGACTGGAGCCGGATCGGCGTGCCTGCGATCAAGACTTTTATTATAACTACTTTACAATTTAACTAAATTAGGTAACATTGTTCTGTGAAGTGATTGTGTAAAACGTTGGGTTATTACTTCGTTTCACGACATTAAATATTTTCAAGTAATGTCAATTTGGTAAAAATTTCTCACCTAATTCGCTCGGTATGTTCACATCCATCTGTATCGGGTAGTACGCTACTTGTTGGTTGATGTGGCTGCCGAAGCGTAGAAATTCGGTAATTGATTTTGTCACTAAAATATTAATCATTATATAATGTATGTGTGAAGCAATGCTTGCTGATACGGTGAAAAGAGAACAATAGGAAGAACAAGACACTATATATTTTTTGCTGATAAATAATAATAAGGTTATTTAAATTAATCTTTTTATAAAATCATATGATATAAATTTATCAACATGTGCAGGACTCGAACCTGCGACCCCTTTTAGTCCATCCTCTGAAATCCGACCACTTTGCTATCGCGACGTTACCCACATCGGTTAATATCTCACTGATAAAAAAGCTTCTTCAAATTTAATTATAAATAAAATCATTTATATGAAGTAAATATATTTAAATAAATATAAAATATGAATTTATCAACACATTCAGGACTCGAATCTGTGACTTCTATTACTCCATCCTCATAGCTAGGGATACTGAGCTACAATGTAGTTTCTCACCTTGGTATATTCAGTATCCTAAATAATATAATCACCTTTATTATAACAAATTAGTACATAATAAAATAAATAATAAATAATAATAAAAAGTAAATAATAAATAATACATATTCACATCTACATATTTACAACGGCATCTGTATTAATGTAAACATCCTTACAATCGTATCCATTCCAACTCTCGAACCGTGTTTGGTTCACGTGCGTCGCGAACACGGTCTTGTCATGAATCTTTATCACAATGTCGATGTGCACCTCGAACAAACAAACACATGAAACACGTGTATACAATGTTTAATTTGTTAAACTTAATATATCGTTATGATATCATCCCGTACTGTTACATGTCATTATACGATATAACAGTATTGATAATTATGATTTATTTTTATTTTATTTTAATTTCAACACTTTTCGTTTTTAATATCTGTCAAAGATAAGCGGGCTGGTAAGAAAACTAATTACCGCTATGTCTTTTGGCTTAAATTTTACAAATATCAAGTTTTTTTTTTAAATCTTATATACCTCAAGAACAGGAAGTGTTACCTCCTAACAATTAAAGAATTATTAAAATCGGCTCAGTCGTTTCAAAATTTACAAGCAAACTAATATTTTATCTTTATAATAAAATCAGTATAGATAATATTGATATATTTATAAATAGACCTGGTGACTGTCCCCAACAATGTTATTAGTCATTCATAAGATATTTGAATAAAAACCTACTTGTTCTGAGGTCTTTAAGCTCCAAACTTTCATTCTTTCCAATATTTTAAGTAAATTTTCGACTTTCAGTTCACTCGACTTCCACTTGTGCATCTTTTTGAATAAATTTGAAGAGACTCCTTCTGCTATCACATATACCTGTAAAGAAAATAATTATGATTCATCTCTGGTTATTTAATCAATTTAATATTCTATAGACAACGTTAGCCAGAATAAAAATGGTAAAAACTATATCCTAACTTAGTTACTGAGTTAATGAATCTAAATTCAACTCAAACGAACTCTATCCATGCACACTATAAATGCAACACAAATGCCCAAACACAGCACATCTCAACATTATTTATTCTGCCTGGAATATAACAGATTTACCGAAGCTTGATACGGCCGCCGTCCTCCAGTCGATACAGACAGCGCAGCGAGACTTGGTGCGGGGTTTCCAACGCTCATCAGCTGCACCCAAGCACTCTGCTCCTCACCACTGACGATGTAATTATTTGTACCCCATAGAGAGGAGTCCGGGTTGGTCACATCCTTGGATACAAAGGGGATGTAGTCGGAACTGGAATTTGATGGGTTATTTTTATAATTAATTCTTTTTGAGACTATTTTATATTTTCCAATTATTTTTTATTGTAATTGCTGATGTAATATAAAGAATTCATACTGTCTTTATTTCATTTTTACGATAAAACCACGCAATCCAACCAGAAACAACTGGATATATTAAAAAATAATATCAGGTAATACTTACACAGTTCTATATTTGAGAAACTTATTATTTTCCAGACTCTTAACAGTGGAATACCAAAACCGCTGCAGCTCCTGTCTGCTAGTTGATATCCAATTGTGGAGAAAAAGAAAATCACTCTCCCTTATCCCTGAACTGAGAATGGAATGAAGAGCAGATATCCGGAGTTGTATATGTTCTGTATCGTCCATCAGGATAGGAAGAGATGTTTCTAAAACCTGTTATGTGAGTGCAAAATTATACAGGACAATACTGCATAAAATTATTTATATAATATTTGAGTTTCTATTATTAAATAGCATTTAAATCCAAAACGGCTGAATAAAATATTTTTATATTTTAATTTAGTTTTTTCGACACGTTGGTTTATAGCTTTTATTAGGTCCAATATGTGGCATTTTGTTTGAGTCTACGTTAAAATATATAAAATGTCCTTAATCTATGTATTACGTTGTATCCTCTAGTGTCTTGACCACAAGCTAACGATGCCCAAAGTCGCTCATGTCTATTTCTTGATTTATCAGAATATATTGTCCGTATATATGATTCAGAAGTATATCCCAAACTGCAGAGACCTTGGAGCCAAATCAGTCGGTCTAGGTACTGGGGGCAGTCTGAAATAAACTTTCCCTATGAGTAGGTCACATTTTACCCAAGGGCGAAGTTATTTGTCTTTGTTATGTGTATCTATTCAGTCTTACCGCTATACATCCTAAAGTATTTTACCACAATACTGTCAAAGTAATCCTGTTTCACTTTCATCACTTCCACGCCATGGGCCACCATTATCGCAAATGATAGGATTCCAGCGTGTCTGATCTCCTGAGGAAAGTCTAGTCCCAGCTTGCTAAAAGTTTCCATTTCTTGAAGGAGAGCTTGACTGTGGTTAGCTATATTGAAGGGCAGCTTTCGAATGAGGGAGAGAAGCGTGGTATCCTCTATTTTTTCCTGTATATTGATATTTAGATTTTTTTTATCTATATAATTACAGCTCGAATTTTAAGATTTGAATTGAAAGTTTGACCAGTATTTAACCAATTACAACAAAAATGTAATAAAGTTGATAAATTGTAAATGATATGAATTATTTATAATATTAATTACCTTCTCCTCGACAACAAGATACTTTATAAATTTGGCGCAAGCTTCGCTCCGTCCATGGGGAATCACTTCCAGGAATATGTTCCTCGCTGTTTCTAGATCATAGCTTGTACCTAATACTAGGTCATCAAACAGTTTGATTAAAGTTGTATAGTGAAGCTTTGCTATTGTACTGAAAAGATATGATGCTTTGGAATTAATAAAAGTAGATAAAAATAAGCTAAACTTAAATATTAAGAGGTTTTTTACCTTTTTTTAATTATATACGTAAATTTATGTACTTACTTGAGAAGGTTGATAAAATTCATACTGTGTATGAGAGTGGCATCTCGTACGATATTGTCTGCGTCAATACCTTTTCTGGCGATTTTTAATAGAATCTGTAATTACATGAAATACTCATAATGTCTTTTTCTCCAAAATTCTTTTTCATAACATCATTATCATCATCATACCTTACTCAATATTACTATTATGTCTTAGTGACAAACTCTTTATTAAATATTATATTCAGAAGGAAGCCCGGACACGTTAGCTCAGTGGCAGTGTAATTTGAGAGCATTTCAGACGATACAAGTTCAAGTTTACTCATATTAAAAAGATAAAATAAGTTTACCTCATAAGTTGTATTCCTCAAATTGTCCTGAGATATTATTTTTATTCCGTTAGTGGGGTCGTCGAAGCCCCCCGCCACGTATTGTATATTGGTAACACGCGCAGGTTCTATTAAGTATTCCTTTGCTGGTAAAGGTAAATCTGTGTCTCGGTAGAGAGATAACCTGAATATTTAATATAATTACAGGAGTTGGACATCAACTTTAGTATTACCTACTTTTTAGAATAAAAGAGAGTACATTTAAATTAGTTTTAATGATTATTTTAAAGCAAACATTTAAATAAAAAAATCCGTGCCCGCAGGGGGACACGCGTGGGTAGACCTCGTGTGTAACTCGTTTAAAATATAACTCACTTCCTAAGAATAATACATGATGCCGTTGTTTACATCAAAAATTTTCAAGCAAAAAGCGTTTTCTATTTTTTTTTGTCGGAAAAGGTATCTTTTTTGGAAAAACTTTTGGTACTTAAATTTAGAGTAAAAAATAACCTTTCTATTAAAAAGTATTTGCGAGGAGGGAATGTTTACCAGAAAAAAGTTGCCGTGGTTTTACCTACCTTAAATTTTCAAGCTAAAAGTGTTTTTTTTTTCTCAGAAACGGTACCTTTTACGGAAAAACTTTTGGTACTTAAATTTAGAGTAAAAAATAACCTTTCTATTAAAAATACTTGTAATGTAAGATTGTTTACCAGAAAAAAGTTATGAATTTTATTCCAAAAATTTTTGGTTTTTTTACCCCCACCCCTAAGTTATTGAAGTTAGGTTTTCGGTTTATTTACATTAGTTATAGGTATTCATCAAAGACATCATATGATATGAACGCGATTGATCTTTTTTTGTATAGGGAAAAAGTTATGGTCGAAAAACTGAAATCAGAAAAAGTGAAACCCTAGCGCCTCCTGTGGCCGGATTTTTCTAGTTAATTTTTGGATGTTGGATTTTTGTGCAATGTTTAAAAGCGATCCGTGCGAAACTGCGGCCGCTATCGTGCTGACAAAAGTCGAATCTGGACGCACGCACGCATATATATATATATATAAACTTTTTGACCAATGGTAATTTCGGACTCAGGGGGTCATAAGAAGACCTCCTGTGAAGAAATTTTTCCAAATTTCGAAAGTCGGGTACAAATGAATGGGCAGACCAAATTCTTCGAGGTCTACCCAAAAATACGATTATCCGCTAAGCTGTACCAATATTTTTGAATTGTGGATTTTAGGCTTGATGTCTGACTGTTGCAAAAAAATTATTATAAAAAAAAATACCCCAGGTTAGTATAGATAAAAATCATGAAACTTAGAAGAAATTATAAAATGTTTTACCTACTCGAAATCTCTTGGGCTTAAATTTAACTATAGGACTTTAACAAATTGCTACTTTACTTCTAATAATTACACTTACTCAGATAAAACAGTAAGTATATGACCTTCTACCATATACTGAAAAATTCCCTTCATATTCAAACTATTCAGACCCTTCTCATCCAGTTCGTAAACGCGTTGCGAGGTTACTATGTTCTCTGGCTGAAAATAGTTTTAACACAGCATTAATTACAATATAATTTTGATTATTTACTGGTTTAGTTTTATATATCATAAAAACTTTTATTTTCTTTTTAAATTACTTACTAGACCCTTTCCATAATCTCCGCTCCAAGGCACCGAGCTCCAACTGGTTTGTGACGTCATAGACGCCTTCTGATAGGAGCTGTACTTCTTAATGGTATTGCCTTGTACATTATACACCATGACACAGCTGTCATATAGACATGGCTGAAATAACAACATTCTTGTGATAAACTCACCATTACGATCTGTTGCATCTCCGACTATGGAGGGGTATTGGGAACTGATGGTATCATAGAAAGGAAATAGAATCTACTGTTGTATATTCTCCTATACAAAAATATTTTCTTCAAAACAAAATATTGAAAATTTATTTGTAGTTAAACAGATTAGAAAGGAAATAGCAATTGAAAGCAATTTCCTTTCTAACGAACATCGTATAACATACAACATACTTTTAAGTAAAATAAATATCTTGTAGCAATATATATGTCATAAGTTTTTGTATGTAAATTAGAAGAATAAATCAAAGTACGAAGATAGATCCATTGACGTAAAGGTTAATTGTTACAGTTTCAATGACGTATTAACACTAAACCTACCGACAATTCTTGTTTACCTGTTCCTACCGCACGCGGTCAAATTGACCGGTAATAAAAAGTTATTTTATTATACAACGCAGGTAATAATGGAAATAACTAAAAGTAAAGAAAATTTTTTATGCATATTCTAAGAACAAGGGAACTTCCCGGCCCTTCGGGCCAGGAAGGGTCAAAGGTCACGTATGTTGTTGGCACCTACCCTATTTTGTAGCCTGATTCAATAGCTTTATTTTGATGTATTACACATTATTGTGTATTTGTGGGTGATAGGTGATGCGCGTGCATACAGAGTCAATTAGCTCATTATTATATAGTAAGCATTGTCATGTAGTTTGATAACGATATTATAACCTTTTAAAATGTGGAAGTTTTACAAAAGTTTAAGATCCGGAACTTGGTAGGTTTAGTGTTAAAGTTTATATAAAATGCTAATAGTATTTATTACCTCTTCACTAGTATACGACCCTGAGTCTTTTCTCAGCTGGAAATTGATAGAAACAGCTCGTTTAATGTTCGTGACCCACACTTGCTCTCGCTCCTCGTGATGTAACGCACTTATGAAACCGTTTTCCTATAAAAATATTATATACTTACTTTATAGATAGACAAACTCATGACCAATTTTTTATTAAAAATATTATTCTTAGAATGGTTTTAGACTGAGCTTTTGAATTAATTGTTATCAATCAGTTAATTAACTATATTTATTTGTTAGACAAAATTCTCAAACTGATATATTTTTATATATATATACATTTAGAATTTAATTATACAAAGATTTTTCTTTGCACATTTATGATTATTTAAAGATATGAAGCACCTGATAAACAACTTCCCATGGCGTCTCCAACTGCTTTGTGGCGTCTTCTGACTGATAAGAGAAATATCCCGCATTGTCACTATACACTGAAGTCTGAAAATTATTTAATGTACATTAGAAATAATGCTAACACCTCCATATTGTTAATGCTATTAGCAAGCGAAGCTAACAACAATATCAAAGTGTAAATAAGCGATGTACAAATATACAAATTATATTGAATTACCTTCAAACTCTCCAGCTTGTACTGCACTCTAGTATAGTTATCGTATACGAGGGCAACAAGTCTACCCTCGAGAGTCCAGTAGGACTCCCTATGGGCGACTCCTGTAGAGATATTTGTTTTAACAACATAATTATATTGCACCAATTCTGGAAAAAGTACATGTATTCCCGTTGCCGCACTTACTGAGAGTCCTGAAATTTTCGGTAATATAGTCAACTATATGTGTACTTTTAAAATAATAAATAAATATCCAAGCAACTATGAGTTAACTCACCAGTTAATAACAACAAATATTTAATTATCATTATCATATCTGAAATATAAAATAACACTTTATTTTAAAAATGATAAAATAATCTTATAACATTTTTATATTATATTAAGTTGCTTCTCACGAATAATGATTTAAAAATTAATTTAATAAAACAGTACCATTTATTGAACTCTACTCAGCGATTTGATAAACATGATCAAACTGAAACTCTTATTTGTTTCTCATCATATTTAGTAGTTTTTAATACAATGGATTTAAGATTACGAACGATTGACGCATTCTCCGTCAAATAAACCTTGGAGTCCATGACGACCTTACGTACATTTGAATGTTGAATGATTGAAGCTATCACAGCGGACCAAATCACAATTGTATTTAGTTTCACTTCACTTAATTATAAAGATATCTTTATCAAATTTCACTTTATGAATAATATTATCGTAATGAAGTGCGCGGCGCCTCTTGAACACCTCGGCACTGTGACTGCGATGTGTCTCACTCGGACCGAGTCGGGGAAAAAGATATAAGTGTGATATATATTTTCTTGAACCCAATAATAAATAAGTCTACACAATGAATCAAATATTTAGAATTTATATGAAAGAAAACTATTTGACATTTATAATAATTTTTTTTTAGATATAGCAATTTATCTATATCTACGGATCCAGAAAATTATTGACTTTCTATTGGCTTATTGATCCTATGTTAGTTGACTTATGAGATCATACAAAAGTTTAAAGATCAACACAATTACTTTGGTGTTCCTATATTTACAATTTTATTATATACTAACTGTGCCTACGGCTTTGGTACCGTTGAATATGTTTTTTTTAAACAAAAGTATCCCAAATTACTCCTTATACCATCGGCTATGCGCCAGTAAAAGTCTCGTTAAAATCGGTTCAACCGTTTCAGAGCCAGCCAAAGAAACGGACAGATAAATAAAAAATAATATGTGAATATCGTAAATACTTTCATATGCATTTAATGAAAAGCTGTTACTTAACAATTACAAACCGACACTTCAATTTGATTTATATCTATAGACAGCCAACCATCGTATTTTTTTTATTTATTATAACATCGAATACACAAAATATATAATTCGTGAGTTATAGCGCACGAGCTCCGACCTTATCGGGCGTTGACAACTCACTCGAACTCTGACCCATTGAACAAACGAATCATTAAAACCTGGCCATTTTAATTTGACCCCTCTTATTAACTAGTACCTACGTCCAATTAGATCAACCTATGGATATTACCTTCATTCCTAATACGACTAAAAATAATGTAATAAAGGCTTCATTGTTAAGGTCTTTGTGTATTAAAATTACTTTTCAAAGTGTCGGATAATCACAGTTCTTATCAGAGAGTGAGACAGAAATGAAAAATATTGATAAAAGCAAGAAATCAAATCAATTGTATTTTAGTAAGATTCTTCCCCAATTCTTGAGTTATTATTATTAATTGAGCTGAGCGTAAGAGAAGCTCTTAATCGTTTGAGAGACCTTTTTTGTGTTTAGTTGTCTCCAGAATGCGACGAGATAATTAGCTAAAAATTTTCTCATGCATGTTTGAGCCGAACGCGGATGTTATAGCTAAAACAGAGTGAAAAAATATTTAGCCATTCAAAAGTTATCAAGAAAAGAAGATAGGAGAGGGGCTCAGCTCAACACCCGCCGCGCACGGTTGGCGGATCCTAGTTTATATATATATATATATATATATATATATATATATATATATTCATAGTGTTCAATATAGAGAAAAGTATCCTCATCAAATTAAAAATAACATCTTTTGATATCTTCCTGAAGACGTAGATCGCAATCCCGATCACGACATTCAACTGTATAATATATTATATATATCATTAACTTGTTATCAGATATGCATTTATTAATTAAGTAAATAGAATGACCTGCCCCGGCCTTCAAGTTTGTGTAGATGCTTTAACCATTATTTTCTATAAAACTTTACATGGCTTGTGTTAATAGTTTTCTAGTTATCTTGAATACTATTTAAAATAAATTCACACTGTGTTTACTAAATAATTGTGATTTTATCGACCCCTCGGCTGAGATTTGACCTCATAACATATTATACCAATATCCTTTCATATTGATTGTTTAAAAAATATATATCTATAATATATTTTTTATCATTTGTTGATAACTAATGGACATCTAATAGTACCCGCATTCCTGTTTCTACCACCAGCTATCGGCTATACACCAGGCTTCACTTCATTTAGATAATAATTTATTATTACACACACGTTGCTTCTAGTTAAACTAGTTGCAATCCAAAACTAGGTCTTATATAAGTGATAACAAGAAACTCTCCCGAAACTCTTATTTTACTACAAACCATTATAAATAATGAATATAAGGCCTGTAATATCTATATAAAATTTAAATTAATAAATTAAAAATAATAAACAAACAAACAATGTTACAATATTATATTAGTGGTATAGAAACCAATACCTATATAAGTGTTGCGGAAAAGGCAATAATTCAAAGATGGCGAGGCTTAGGGCGGCGCTGTTTGTTATTTTGATACTCCAAATAACTTTAGTTGCATCATCGAGACAAAAAAGGTAAGTTTATACATAGAAATAGAAAGATATAAATTCTGGCTTTAAGATGTGTATTTATGTACTTTTAACCATAAATCACGATGACGTCAGTTTGTTGACTTACATTTGACTCAAACATGACTTTCTTACGTCGTGGTACTGATTAATTTGACAGATCCCAGATTCAAATCACCGGACTTGAAGTATATGTATAATGTATATTTTACTGAACGCTGAAAGAAAATATTATTAGGAAACGAAACTATTTTATAAAATGTTTTATTTGTAAGCTATAGAGCATTTGCCCAGCTTTGCCTGCGCCTATATATATATACGAGTATATATTGTGAGATGGCTTATATTAAATATTTTCATTTATGTGTACAATTATCACAGTTGTTATTTATTTTCAATACACAAACAGTTTATTTTATAGAATGTACTTTATTTAGATGCATAGTGATCCAGCGGCAATCCGGAGCTCTGGCAGAGAGTGTAGAAGACGAAGAGGACTGGAGAGAAGCGAGACATCCCAAAAATAACAGGAACCACTTAAAAGATGTCGAAGTAAGTCTAGCTCATTCACATGTGGAATGTTACACGCCCTATTTGTAATACTTCTTGAAGGAAATGATAATTGGGTAATTATAGCCTGGTTTTACCCTGGAGTCCGTTCCGTAAATTACAGAATACCGTAACATCTTTAAAACTAAACAAAGCCAGACCATACATAATTTATTTGTATACTTGCAACATTCAAATACTACTATTTGTGAGGGTTGTAGTATAATACTATTTATATTACGGCCTATAATCTTTCTCCAATAAAACCATAGTAAAAAATATTCTCACTCGACTGGCAGTCCCAGAGGTTAATGCGTTCAGAAAAACAAAGTCTTCAGCTTTATATTATACCTTTAAATAAAATGTAAATTATTAAAAATAGTTAATTAATTAAGAAAAAAAAGCAAGAAATATGAGAAAAATTTCTATTATTGGAAATACCTATTTTTCTTAGTAGAAGAACAGTTACAGTTGCTTTAACATATTTTTATGCTGAAAGAGAGAAAATAATACAGTTCGTGTTAATAAGAAGAAAAAAAGTTCCTTTAGATCTTAAAATAATATTTAATTATTTCGTCTTTTGCAGGTAATTTCACCGGAATTTCTCAAATTCCTCGGACCGGCGATGAAAACTGAATTTATACGTTTTAGAAATAAATTTAATGCTCTTAAAAGAAACGTTCCAAAAAGCTAAAACTGTAGACTAGAGGTTTGTACTGATCAATCATTCATAGTTTGGAGCTATGTGGCCAGACTACATATCTTTTATGAACAGATATAAATAAAGACACAAGGTATATTAAACTTTTTATTATATAAATGTTTATTTTGACCCACAACACACCGAACATCACACAAAGTATATTGCAAAGTGAGTTTATAACTTTCTATTACAATATTTTGCAAAAATTTTACTATTAAATAACACTCAGTAAAAAAGATAATTATTTTTAAAAGTAGACTTTGCAATTTCTTTGCAGTATTCTGCTTCATACAAACTGTTTTTGTTAAGCATAAAATTTACAAAATTTTCCACAATTTATTTATAACAAGAGACCGTATAGATACATTTTGACACTCAAACATATTTATTTGATAAATATCTAATCTTTAGATGTAAGAAAAAGCAAAAACAAATATATTTTTTTCTTTGATCCTTTTTCAAAACTATTTAATAATTGTTACACATGTAAACATGCCTCAGACACTTAATGAGCCGTAAGAACATTTCACTTTAAATTTTATTTATATTATATGAGTATAAAATTTATTAAACTATGTAGAGACTAATAATAAAACTGTCTAGCGATTTTACCATAACACTTACATGTATAATACAAAAGTGCACAAGGAGATAGCCAGCGTATTAGTTTGTGAACTAAAAATTAATATTTTCAAATGTTATCTCTACAAGAATATATCTAACGTAGTTACAACCGAATCTGTAGCGAGATCTAAACTAAATAACGCACTGAATATTTATATTTTATTTATGCAAAAGAAAATTTTGCGATCAAACATCGATTCAACACATTTTCATTAATTTAATATAATTATAACATTACCCCAAAAAATTACTCAATGAAAATTTGGCACATTCACATTCAACTTCGGTTATTTAAATCTATGACTAGTACCATTATAAGACATAAAAGAAATTGGCTTATTCAATTTGGCACTTTGCAAACTGCGGAAAAGTACAAAATTGCAAATACTATGTAAATTACACACAAACACATATTAAAACATTAGCCCGTCTTATCAATATCAGATATACAGACATATCCACGTATGTTATATATTACTCAACTTACCTTATTATGTACAATATAGAACACAACTTTATTTTGTAGTCACTTATGTATTTAAAGACCCTTCTTAGAGTATATTTAATCTATACTTTTATCTATGCTATTTAATCAGTACTTTTTGGTACAAATATGTAACACTCAGTCATAAATCAGATGAACGCAAAGTAATCCATTACTTCAATACAATTTGTAATATAGTTTGTTTGTTTGTTTCTTTGTTTTCCGAACTTTGCAAATTAACTTTGCAATAATACGCAGACTTTGTATAGTTCGTTTTGTTGCATTAAAATGGTTTCTGGCGGAGTATAAAATTTAGTATAAGTCTATAAAATCTATAAATAGTGTACATAATGTTAGAAAAGTTACGCAATGATCTGAACGTGTTTCTTCTCGCGGGGTTCCTTGAGAACGTATGAGGTGGTTCTTCTTAATGTGCCGAAAGAACCTGTAATAATAACATTATTACGACCTTTATTTAAAAAAATATTAATGTCCTTGATCAGATCTTATCATGGCCTCAATTAAATGGCATGGCATCTTTAGTGTTAAATGTGAGTATAGTGACCGGCGGAGCGGCAAGCGGGCGGGGCGCGGCGGGGGGCGGGCGCGGGGGAGGCGGGTGCGGAGGCGCCGCGCCGCGCCGTTCGCTATGACC
Source organism: Melinaea marsaeus rileyi (assembly GCA_918358865.1). Classification (NCBI taxonomy): domain Eukaryota; kingdom Metazoa; phylum Arthropoda; class Insecta; order Lepidoptera; family Nymphalidae; genus Melinaea; species Melinaea marsaeus. The sequence goes on along the minus strand of OU911083.1, from coordinate 44,857,375 downwards.
ACCGGAGCTCCTTCAGCTCGACCGTGCTAGATGCATCATTCTGCAAAGTACATGATGTTATATTTATAAAATATGATCGTTTTGATGATCAAGGTACAATATAACAGACAATGCGACTGCCATCTTGGATGGACAGAAAAATAACTCAAAAAATGTTTTCATTGACGATCATCATCTATTAATCATCTTCCACTTACTCAGTATTCTCCAAAATGTGTCGGTAGAAATGAACTATATGCACAAATTGACAACATATACAACGGATGTGATTTAATTTATGTCATAAAAATCCTACAAAGGCATCACTCGATCTGGAATAGTACGTATTGTTTATTATGATTAGGAGGTACAAATGTGCCATTTGTACCTCCTAGACAATATAGGTATTAAATGATAAAGTTTTAGATCATTTATTAAAGGATGAAACGGGCGAATGAAACAATACACTTAATGGCAGGTGGTACCATTGTCTATGGATATTTCAAAAATATTTAAACTGTAGGTGCTGAGGATTGTAAACCACTAGGACACACAGAGAGGTTGAGGTTTGAGGGTTAGGAGGCTTAGGGGGTTTTGAGCATTCGACTCTCCAACTGCAATGTAATGACTATAGCCAATCTCACCTCGTATGTATCTCTGACGGGTACATGTGTCCCGGGTTCGCATCTTGCACATCCCGCACGAAGCGCAGAGCGCGCGCCCCCGCCGCGGAGCGCCGTGCGGAGCTCCTGCAGGCGGACTTATGTACTGGATTGTGGTGGGCTATGCTTACCATAAGGACTATACGATTCTGTTTGGTTACAGTCTAAATCATGGAAGGTATTACCTGATGGGCAGGATGGAGATGCCGTAAATCTTTAGAGAAAGAAGACCAGAAAAATTCATTTACACATAGACGAGGGGAAATCTTGACTGGAATCACCTTCAGGTAGCACCCAGGGCGTGAAAAATATGACACAATCCGAGAAATCTTTATAGATCTACAGAGAGCAGCAGTATGAGCAATCTACCCTTTATACCAAGTTCAAGGTACCTGGGGTATGGATATGGTAGGATATTGTGTAAGGAAGAGGTAGACCTGTGCAGTCACTGCACAAGGCCTCACTTGAGCAAGGACTGTCCAAGAGGGCGCAAACCACAACGAGGGCAAAAGAACGTGCGGGTCACTAATGACAAATGATCATCGCCACCTACGAACTTTTGCAACATCCAAGGAATTGCAAGGGCGTTGCTAGCCTTGGAGGTGGGATTATACGCCTTTTTTGAAGGTACCCATGTCGTATCGATTCTAAAATACCGCCGAAGGAAGTTCGTTTCCTATCCCCGTCATTTGTGGAAGTAAGCCGCACGGTAGAAGATCGCCACGCATCCAGGTAATATGGATGGTATTGAAGGTGATGAATAGCTTTTCGGAACACTCCCTGTTGTAAATGAAGTGGAAGATACACAGAGAGGCCATGTCTGTACGAAATGCCAAAGAGTCCAGCCGTTCTCAGAGCAACGGGTCAAATGATAACGGATCAAATCAAAATGCATCAGTATAGCCCAAAGGTTATCCTTATTGCTTTAGTGAGACGTTACGGAATTGCTTTTGTAATAGGCTATACGAACCTATCTTATGTAGAAAAAGTTGAAACACGTAGAAGATTATAGGTTCCTAAGTAGAATAGGAAGCATTTTTTCTTATAACGGGATGTCAAACACTATTCTTAATAGACAATAACAAAATAAATCATCGGAGAAGAAGTTTGTACATATTTTCACAATTACGAGATGTTCCTAAAAAGTTCCAATAAAAGATTGGAATTTTTATCCAACCATATATATGTATATATTCTTACCTGTCCCATTTCACTGCAAAGGGACTGTCGTCCTTGAGTTGCGTTCTTCTTTGTATTCCAACAGAACTCTAGAATAGCGACCACTATCGCCAAAACCAGCCCACATAACAGAGTCACGAACACCCCTCCTGAAATTTATTTGAATGATATTAAAGTATGTGAATGAATATCACCTTAAAATGTTATTTTTATGTAAAATAATATTAAGCTTCTACTTCATATCTGCTTTCAACGTTTCTATTTTTCTAATTGTTATGTTATAATCATTTATAATCTTATTATAATTAAAATTAGAATTCTATAATAGAATCCTCATAATTATAATTATATTATTTGTTAAATATACAAACCAATATTCTGTACACCCAAAGGATTCGCCTTGCTGTCCTTGCCGTCTCTATTGCAGACGTCGCCTGTGTTCTTCCACCATTTATCGTATAGTATTTGAATAACTCCCTTCTCTTGTAACTCTAATATAGCGAGAGATATTTTATCTCTCCACGGACTACCTTTCCATGTCGCTATTCCGTAACCCTGGAATGACATGCAATTTTTTTAATTCAATCTAATCAAAATCAAGTCCATTAGAGTAAAGAAATTGTAGTAACATTTTATATTTTCAACATATTTATTTATTTTTTTTATGTAAGAGGAGGACAAACGAGCTGGCGGGTCGCAGATGGTATGTGATCACCGCCGCCCATGAATTCCTGCAACATTCGAGGATTCGCAGGAATGTTGCCGGCCTAGAAGATAGATCCTCAAAATATAACATTTTTTTTTATGTAAGAGGAGGGCAAACGAGCTGGCGGGTCACAGATGGTATGTGATCACCGCCGCCCATGAACTCCTGCAACATTCGAGGATTCGCAGGAGTGTTGCCGGCCTAGAAGATAGGAGTAAACGCCTTTTTTGAAGGTGTGTACCGATCTGGAAATACCGCCGAAGGGAGTTCGTTCCACAAGCGAGTGGAACGTGGGAAAAAGGTCCTTGAGAACCGCACAGTGGAGGATGGCCATGCATCCAGGTGGTAGGGATAGTAAAGTAGTCGATGGCGCGCTGTGCGGTGATGAAATTCGGCGGCAGGCATCAGATCGAATAGCTCTTTGGAACACTCCTCGTGGTAAATGCGGTAGAAGACGCACAGAGAAGCAACGTCTCTACGCAATGCCAAAGAGTCCAGCCGTTCGCAGAGCAGTGGGTCCCCGACAATCCGAACGGCTCTCCGTTGTGCGCGGTCAAATGGTAGAAGCTAATATTGGGGTGATCCGGACCAGAGATGAGAACAGTACTCCATGTGTGGCCGGACCTGCGTTTTGTAGAGCGCAAGTCTTTGGCCAGGATTGAAATACTGCCTCGCTCTATTGATCACGCCCAATCTCATAGAGGCCAACTTGGCCTTGCTCTCCAGATGACCACGAAACTGACAATCGCTCGAAATGTCGAGACCCAGTATTCTAATACTTGGCGAGGCAATGAGGGGAGTGCTCTCGAAGAGCGGTGATACGACAAATGGGGTTTTCTTAGTGGTAAACGCGCAAACCTGTGTCTTGTCGGGATTGAATTCTTTCGGCACTCGTCGACGTTTTCCCGAGAGAGATCTGCACGGCCGGAATATACCGCATCCCCAGTGCTGTCATCCGCATAACAATGTTGGAGATATCCAACACATCATTGATATGCAGGAGGAACAGAGTTGGGGATAGCACGCAGCCTTGGGGTACACCAGCGTTCACGGGCTTGGGGTCCGAACAAAAATCGTTGAGAACGACCTGTATACTCCGCCCAGTGAGGAAGCTGGTGATCCACTTGCATAAACTCTCGGGAAGCCCATAGGAAGGTAGCTTCGAAAGAAGCCCCTTGTGCCATACACGATCGAAGGCTTTCGCCATATCCAGACTAACTGCCAGACCCTCTCCCTTGCTTTCAATAACAGCTGCCCAACGATGCGTTAGATATAGCATAAGATCAGTGATCCTCGAGGTAGGTTAGGAACTGTTTATTTATAATGCTCTCCATTACTTTGGAGAGAAGAGAGGTAATGGCGATAGGTCTGTAGTTAGCTGGATTCGAGCTATCACCTTTTTCGGGATCGGATGGACAAGGGCACGCTTCCATGAGACCGGGACTACGCCTTTAAGATAGGAGTACCGAAATAGACGCGTTAGCACTGGAATTAACTCAGGGGCACACGTTCGTAGCACCAATGGAGAAATGCCATCCGGCCCACTCAACTTATGAACGTTCAAGGAAAATAGAGACTGCCTAATAGTTTTCATCCGAAAAACTATTTCCAAAGTCTTTGACGACATGCTTGAACTTTGCTCCAGCAATTTTCCCTTTGAAGAATCTGGAGGCACAATTATATTTCCTCTTCAGAACTCTAGAGTTCGGATCCTTAGTGACTAACGCATTAGCCCAAGCTTGATAAGCCTGCCGTTTGCCAGCTGCTGCAACCCTGACAGACGCATCAAACCAAGGCCGCGATCTGCCACCACGTGGTACCACAGAGCTTGGTACAAATAGTTACATGCCCTGAAGTATCACATCAGCTACAGCCGCAGCGCAGTCATTAGGATCATTGGAAGGGAAACAAATCGGCCCCCATGGGTAGGATGCAAAAAAGGACCGCATTCCGTCCCAATCCGCTGACTTGTAGTGCCAAACGCGTCGAGTCGCAGGTCTTGTGCGAGCTGGGCGTTCAATGGGCACTACACTCCGTACCAAGCAGTGATCAGAGGGCCCTAAGGGAGCCTCGACAGTGACCTGCTACTTTCCGGAATGTGTGGTCAGCAGAAGACCCAACAAAGAAGGCATACGGCTGTCCACGTCCGGTAGATGAGTGTGCGTCTTGACTAATTGGGATAGACCATTTGCAGAGCAATGTCAAAAACAGATCTCCCCGCGTAGTCGGTGGTACGTGACCCTAGCCAATCGGCATTGTGCACATTGAAGTCCCCGAGGACTACGACTTCGGCGGAGGGATTCTGTGAAATCCGATCGTCAATCTTCGCCTGAACGCGGCCCAAGAGTTGATCCGTTTCTGCATCACCACTGTGGGACCTATAGAGGCACGCGTAGACTCTGACATGGTCGTCCATATCCACGCGCAGCGAGAGTACAGACAGATCCCAACCTGCAAAAACCTGAAGGCGATGGTAGCAGATATCCTCCCTTACGAACACAGATACCCCGGCGTGTGGTACAAAATGGTGGCAAAATAGGCATCGCTTTCATGTTTGGGGGGGGGAGGTGGTTGGGCTTCTCTCCGGATTCTCTCACTCACCGACGGAACATAACCAAATGAATTTGGTTACTACACGTCGGTCTTCTGTGAGAGGTTGGTCCTTCCCCGGTCGAGCCAGCCCAATACGAGCTGCAGTCAGATAACTACAGCTAGGCTCTACCACCTACAGATAATAACATATAGATAATACTTCAATAAATTCTACCAGAACTTCAACCCACCTTGGAATCCAACAGTCCTCCGACCTGGGTGAGGTTGCAATCCCTCTGCACGCGGTGGTCCAGCATTGTGGACTCCATGAGGAAAGCGTAGTTCCCTCCCAGTACTCGGCGCACACCCTCCTCATATGATGCCACGAGGGCGGGCGGAGACGCCGACGACATGTGCGTCCACATCTTCTGATAGATGTCTATGTTGGAGTCCTAGAAAAGCAAAATTTTTTTATAGGCATACATTTTTTAAATATTTTTTTTACTGTCGAAAGAGCAGAGGTTTAGGAAAGTACTTGCCATAGATCTGAAAAAACGACTCGCACTCAAAAAAATACATTCAATTATAGCGTCCTAAGGCACATAATACCAGAAGCTGCTACTCACCCTAAAGAAGGTCATAGTGGATCCTCCACTGAGTGTCCCGTACTGCACGCTGGTCTGTGCCGCAAGATCGGCCGCATTCTGTATGGGTAGCACTGTGCGTTCCACCGTCAGGAAGGCGGCCAGGTTGGCAGTGTACGAAGAAAGGATGATCAGGGTAAAGAACCACCAGATACCACCCACTATGCGAGTTGAAGTCGCCTGAATGAAAGTGTTGATACTAATTAATATTTTATTCTGACATTTAATCCTAAATAAAAAACAGGTTTATTTCTTTTTTGTCTTAATTAATGCTGTTTGTGAGTGCATTTTTATTTGTATGTACGATGATCCGATGATTTATAGTTTTTATACTACAAGGAAATATATCCTATTAGAAACTATATTATTATTTTAGCAAACTTAGATGACGTACATTATAATATCAACCCTCAAAATGTACCCTGTACCAACTTTATAGCGTAGAACGCAACGTTGGCTGTATCAGTAACTGTAGCTATAAGTTACAGATATAATATGTACATGATCTCATTAGAAATACAAAAATAGACCTGTTTAATACGTCGATATTATTCATAGATAACTACAAGAAATATATGCACAACCAAACCAACCTTAGGATTTAAGCCGGAACCTTGACGAAGAAAAGTGCCGGTAATGAACCAAAACGAATTACACACGCTAAATTGATTGGTCAGTAGTTTGGTCTCGTGCCCACAGATGTGAGTGCCGGAAGACCTGAAAATTTACAATAAAAGTATTCGAAAAAAAATAAATGCTATAACCAATTTAATAAAAAAAACATACATTTGACAAATGAAATTATTTTTAAAAAGGTATATTGCTTTATTGCTTTGCCTTCACAAACTTTTGGAACTATTAAATTGCTATCTCAACGAAACCAATGTGGAGATGAATTTAACATCTAAAAATAGCACACCAACAGAAAAACGTAACAAAAGGCTTTATATTACTAATTTGAAATTCATTTCAATACTATCTCACCACTCATAGGGCGAAAACCTCGCCATCACGAACAACGTGAAGCTGACGAGAACGTACGCCGCCAGTACGTACAACCAAATCTCCACTGCTAATGGGTTGAGGAAGCTGAACAACCGCGTCGGCTGTGACGACGGCACCTGAGATGTAATTACCACATATATCAACGTCAAAAGTTTTATTACGAATAGAGATATGAAATTTGTTTGTCTAAATAATTAAAAAGGGGATAAGGTGGATTGAGTAGAGCCTAACAAAATCTCAACTTTGTTCTAGCATGGTGCGAAATGCATAATTGATATATATCATCAATATATAAATATTATATCGTCTAGATAATCATATATTTACTGATTTATTGAATGTAATTATTATTGTAACTATTAGAAGTAGAAATTTGGAAACTATTTATCTACTCAAAACATTCAAAACAATCTTCTCGTAATTATAATACCAGTTATCCTATTTTAAATACATAGAGGTATTTGATGAAATCCAAGCGATACGTCAAATGTAAGAAACTTTTCATCATTTACCGCTTCATGTACCTTGAATAGGATCCCAATTCCTAAATTCATGAAAGGTTTAGTGAAGTCTATGACGGCTTCTCGTGCGTAATTTATTGTCATAGATGCAACTGCAATGTCTGCTTTCTGAAAATAATCACTTATATGTTCATTTATTAGGAGAAAGTGCTATAAAATATTCCATTTTTGAGAGGTTTTAATTATTTTAAAATTATTATTAATAAAAATAAGTTAAATGGATAAATTGTTGTAAAAAACACATGTTTATATTATGTAACTGTTTAAATTTAAATGATTTACAACAAATCCTAAAAAAAAAAATCTTTGAGAGTTTGCAAGAAACAATTAGCTTACCGGATCCATCATATTTATTCTACTCAGTCAGCCCATGAACTTCTGGATAATTCTTTACCAAAATCCGAAAGGAATAAATAAGTTTATCGACGGTGTCATCATTATATTGTCACTCACCCGATCCACAAGTTCCCTAACGATCCCGTTCCACTGTCCTGTGACAGGGTCCCGAGCACCGTACACGTTCCCGGGCACGAGTCGCAGTCGGTAGCTGAATCCAGCGCGCGCCGCCACGCGGGCCAACAGGTCTATGCAGAAGCCCTCAAATCGAGCATTACCCTGAAGATTCCAGCCATCCTTCACCATCACGTAAGGTTTCTCCTATGGGTTTGGTTGAAAATGTTTTAAATAATTTCCTATTTGCAATAAAACTTGTTTTCGCTCGCTTGACTAGGGGACTAAGGGAGAAAACTGTGAACGGTGGATGGAAGTTGAGAGGGAGCTAATAAGTGAAGATAGGAAAACAGAAAGTTACAATTCGTATATTACTCATAGTAAGTACATGATATATATATATATACTTCTGAGTAAGTAGTTCATTTGTCAGTTTGCTCGCATTATTGCATATTTGTAGAAAAATAATATATAAATATACATGTCTATATTAAATATGAATTAAGGTAGAGCTAAAGAAGTTTTAACTGTAGTGTGGTCTGTAGCGCACTGGTTTTTTTATTAATAATGTTAGATGTTCTCGTCGAGAATTTATCATGCTTAAGTTCTAGCATACGATTATTAAATAAAATATAATTAAACTTCTAAATATGTGATTTAAAAGAATTATACCATTGACCAATTTAGGTATGTATCAGGATATCAACTTTTTTAATTTTACCTCGACAGTGACAACAGTGAGGGTGACATTCGGCGGCGGGTCCCTCCTGTAAGCAGCGGGGTCGGTGACCTCGAGTCCTCCTTCCCTCGTCCAATGTCCCGTCAGTACCGCACCTCCTCTCTCTCCGGAAAGTCTCATCAGTTGAAGGGTAAAAGTATTACGGTTCCCATTGGAGAAGGCGATAGGACCTGTCAGGCCGTGAGCTTCGACCTATCCGTCGAAGAGAAGGACTTGAATTTATAATAAAATTTAAATAAATATTACAATTAACATTTCTAGTCACAGACATTATAGAATAAAAATAGAACAATGCGTGTTTCGCAAAAAAGTTACATATCGAAATTCTCTGTTAAATTTTGACAAGTGTAATCTGGTTCGTACCAAAAATAATTGTTCATAGATATTGTTACTGGTATTCAAAAACATTATATTACAGAATAATATATGCTCTTTATTCAAAAACTACATTCAATTCATTTTAACTTTATCTGTTTTTTTCCTCAAATAAGATGTATATAAGAAAATATTATAGATTTTTTTCCTATTCGTATTAAGAATTTTTGTATTCAATATGTCTAACCTTGTGAATGTTCTCCAAAAGAACGCTTCCATGTGCGACAGTCGTTTCGGTATCGCACGACGCGTTAGTCGCGCGCACGTCGCGTGTAGACGCGAGTGCCAGAGCTAATACTTGTACCGCGTCATAGAGAAGGGCAGGCTCAGTCTGTGAATTGTAAATTGGTTTATATTTGGATATGGTTTATGACTTATAAAGCATATTCAAAGTACTAAACCGAAAATGTTCGTTTGGGATTCTTTTTTTACTTATTACACATAATAAAAAATATATCTTATGTTCCTTATAGGACTAACTGGTTTTAACATTAACCAGGCTGGTTTAGTTAGAAACTACACCTACCTTAATATGCCCTCCACTAAGTATAGAGGCTCCAATAGGGTGGAACTTCTCCATTACTGTAAGCACATCCCTGACCTTATCAGAATCTCGGTCTACGAGTCGCCACCCGCTCATGTTTACGCGGTTATAAAGGAAGTCCTCCAGATCGAACAGCTCCATATCCTGCGATGGAGAGGATCGTATAATCATAGAACGTTATGGCGATTTTAAATAATTAGTAGGATACTTACAAATGACGTAAATATATAATGGTAGTTTTCGTTGTTCATTTGTAACTGTAAAATCTGAAAATAGAAAATTACTTTCAATATGATTCTATTTTGTTATTTAAATCATTTATAAAATAATAAAAAACTCACAGCCCTCGACAGTTGCCTCAAATGTTTAGGGTCTGTGTCAACAATAATATGCTCAATATGTTGGGCCTTCAGTTGCGCGAGCGCACGGCGATAGTCGCGCGTCTCACAGCGCACTGCGTACATGTCGCGACCATCTCGGGCTAGGCGGACTATATTTAATTCTCCTGAAATATTTCCATGCACACAAAATTATAAATTTTCTGTTATAAAAGATATCAACTAGATGGCGCTGATAAAACTGCAGTTACTAATATTACATGACGGTAACGGTATGCACAAAGTTTTAGTTGATAATACACTAGAGGGTGCTAATTCACATCTTCATATGTACTTCATATTATTAACTGGAGAAACAAGGATGGAACTGTTCAACAAATGTTCAAATTATGATAATGCAACCCTTCTCACACACGATGTATTATGCAACGTTTGAACTTCAGATTGGGTTACATACGAGTACATTACATATATTATTTGGTCTAAGATCCCGGACTAAATCGAATTAATGTTTTGAAGAAGAGACAGGTCAAGCATACCCGGAACCGACGAACGTGCATGAAAGGACTTATGAGAGAAAAAGAAACCAAAGAAGTATGCCAGGATGGATAGATGAATGGGTGATGACCCATCCATCTATCCATCCATTCTGACCCAGGAAAGTGGTGTGATATTATGTCAAACACGACTGAGTTTCTACTCTTTCCTTACACTGTAGTAATGTACTCGTATTTAATAACTTTGGTAAAGATATTACTTTTTTGTTTAGCTTGTATGTTATTATCATGTCATATCAAGTCACGTCACTTGAATCTCATTTACAATTACAATAACTTCCGGGAAGATACGATTGCATTGCAAAGTTTTGTTTCACCGATTGAAAGACTATAAATATAATGTAGACATTATTGACTGCAAATATTAATACAATAATTTATTTTAAAATTGATGAGGGTAGTTTCATAAGTTTAGCTAAAGTTGCGGTGAATTGGTCGTGACACCATTAATTATGATCGCACTATTGTTTAACTGATACCCTTGTAATGAAGCCAAGCATAAATAGGGTTATATTATTAGATGTTTGTGTATTATCAAATGCTCAATGATGAATGGATGAACAATATCCGAATGGCTGGTTAAAGATTAATTTAATATATTTTCGCCACACAAGTTATTTAAAACTCACCGCTTCCATAGTCCTCATAGATGATTCCCATCCTGGTCCAGTTGAGGAAGGAAGTTAAATCTGAGAAAGCAGCGTCCAGAAGGTCCCGGGATGGATACAGGTTGATGGTGTAGTCTGATGCGTTTGGACCTGGAAGTAAGTATTCAATTCATGGTTAAAGGTTTACAGAAAACTTTTTATAAATAATAATTTTGATATCAAATAAACAATAATAAAATACCTTTGGTGGAAGTTTGTTTACAAAAGTATTTTTTTCACTTCGAATCATAATAAAGAATATTACAAAATTTTAATTTACTGCATCAAACATCCAAAGACTTTCAGTTTCATATTTGAGTAAAAAAGTTTAAAATGCTTTCGATTTTGATACAAATTGAGATGGTAAATATATGCTGTTTACTCACTGTCGGTACGCGGTGCGACGGTCAGGTGAGGAGCGTGCAGGGAACGACACATAGCCGATAAAGTTGATCCCAGGAGAGGACCCGCGCTACTGAATATTGCTATCGCTCCAGATTTTATTTGTGTACACGCTAGAAACATAAATGACAAACTTTTTGATAGCATATTAGAATTATGACAAAGTTATTTTATTGCTATTTTGTTAGATCCAAAAGCCCTCCTTCTACGGCCCGCTTAATGGTTGACTTTAGAGGCGGTATAAAAATCCCGATAGTAGTACATATAACTAATATAAAATGAAAACTATCACAACTGAGTAGGCTTTACAAGTTTTGTAGTAGCCGGTTAACTTCAAACATATATTTTTGGGCGTTTATAACTCAAACTACATACGAGTGAGTCTCAGAAGATAAATCTAAGTAATGTATATCTTAAAGAGTGCTATAAAGGTATCCGCGAGTGACTGCAGGTATGTCTATCCATCACGGGTAAGTGGGGTCACTTCGCGCGGTCTGACACGCACTTGCTCGTTTTTTCTCTTGCTTTGCAAAATTAGTATTCACAAATAAAATATTATCTTAATCGGATGATTAGTTTAAAACATAGATAGTAACAAACTTTTCCCTTTATTATAGTAAAATATATATCAAAATATAATATCGAAACAAAACTCAATATATGTTATGATTTGATTTTATAGGTTCATGAATATTTCAACTGATTGGAATCAAAGCACAGGTAACATTTTAGTAGAAAACTAGTTCCATGCTATATTATTGGGCTTAGTGCAATCTGAATATAAATCAATAATCAAACACCTGACATCTCTGATTAGCACTAAACATACAACTTAATTGCTTGAAAGCGTTTACAATATTCCAAGTAAATCATACATTATTGATAATAATACCTAATATCCTTACTATATAATAATGACCTAATTGACTCTGTATGCACGCGCATCACTTATCACCCACAAATCACACAATAATGTGTAATACATCAAAAAAAAGCTATTGAATCAGGCTACAAAATAGGGTGGGTGCCAACCTTATACGTGACATTTGACCCTTTCCGGCCCTTCGGGCCGGGAAGTTCCCTCGTAATTATATAATATCTAATTCAATTATTGATAACTATAATATGTTGATCTAAGAGTAGATTTAATCTTCACTAATCAGAATTTGGCAAACTCTTCAAACTTTAAAGCAAACACAAAAAACAACAGTAAATAAAAAATAAAAAATAAATAAAACATTCCCGATCTCAAATTGAAATATTTACAATAATACAAGTGACTATTTTGTAGATTTCGTATATTATTATAATATTAAGATATTCTTAAAATGCCAACAAAATCAGTTTAGTTAAAACTAAAGTACCCCAACAAGTGTAATTCGCTGATTTGAGATCTGTTCGTGTAAATTTAATAAATTTTCATTTTATTAAAAGCACCAACTACTTCAAGCTTAAATAAAAATATACGTCAGATATTTTTTGGGGTCTTGAAAACTCATTTCACATATCCCTGCGTGGAATTTTTACACTTTTTATATTCGATGAAATGAAACCAGTTTTTGAGCTTACAAAAACAGAGAGCTCTCAAATGCGCCACTTCCGGTGGCCATATTGCGTACTCGACAAGCGCGCTCCATTTTTAATATAAATTCATTTGATATTTTTACGAAAACTTCGTAATATCTCTAGAGTTTTCATATAAGTACTTAAATGAATTGCAATTACTACACTTGTAGGCTTTTTAATTTCATTCAGAGAAGTATTTTAGTTACTCTTTCAGATTTTTTAAAATTTATTATATTACCTTTTCAGTTAGTTCCTTTTAAATAAACTGTCTGTTTGTCCGGCTTTAAACCGTGTTTAGAAAGTTACCACAAACTCATTTTTATTGGCCTTCGCTAGCCGTGTGACATAATTGTTAATAACTCCACTGCAGCGTCACCTTTGAAACTTTATGACCCTATCACTATACTAAAATACATTGTGTACTTTCAGTTCCTAAATATTTAATTTGTTAAGCCACCGTTTTAGCGAAACATATATATTATGTATTTGACCTGAATCGGTCAAATCGTTCGGAAGTAATAGGATCGCTAACAGACTAACTAACGCATTACGAGTATCTGCCAAAGTGAACAATCGATTCAATACCAGATTGGAATCAACCACACATTGCATCCAACGAACCCAATTCACAAGTCGGTTACTGCCACTTATAATTCCAAAAACGAATTTTAATTGAAATCTTTAGTGCTAAAAATCGATCGGTTATTAATACCAACGTTATATAGTTAAATTTTAATATATCTAGGACAGTTACAGTTTTATTTATTAAAATAATATTTTTGATTTTATTTGGATTATACACAACCTTCATGTTGTGTGTCACACTGTCGCAGTTGACACAATTCCACACAAAGACAAATTACCTTTTTTGTATGTTCTAAAAGTATCTCTGGCGGTGGTGTACTGAATGTCATAGACTAGAGTGCTCTCCGGGAGTAGATTTCGCTCTTTATTAATCCTGTACACGGCGTACTTGAAAGCCAACTCCGCGCTCCCGCCGCGGGATTCCTCTGTGAAGATCGCTCCTGAAATTATATTGTTAATTAAAACCACAAAATGAATATAAATTTGGGTTTTAAAATAATGTAAAAAAAATTTTTTATAGGTTTCCGTCAAGTTTGTTATGATGTATACTTATTATCTTGGTCCGATGATGGAAAATTGATTTAGAAAACCTACATAGCCTGGAAGGAATTGCTGCTTAGTAGAATTATCTTACGTTATCTATCTTTGAGGTACGTTAGTTATCTTTTCCATAATTTGAAAACCCGGCAGTGCGCTGACACTATTCTATATTAAAGAGAATAGTAGTATTTAATTGACTCTGGCATCTCTTACAGGTCAGAGTACAGCAGCTATTAAATATATTAATCTCAAACCTATTTTAACGACAGGCGATAATGCAGCAACAGCATTCAGAATTAGCACGAGCCAGCGCCACTCTTTCCACATATTGCACCATCTCACTCCAACACCTGGAACACCTGCACCTGGAACAAAACATGAAGATATTAATTAAACGTAACCAATATTTAATTTATTTGGTATAAAATAAAGAAATGTTTAATTCTTTTCAAGGGTTCCCTACTTTAAAAGCAAAAAACGGAACCCTTATAGAATCACTTTGTGGTCCGTCTGTCTGTTTGTCCATCACAACCCTATATTTAGGGAACGCGTGGAGAAATTGGGTTGAAAAGAAAATTATATAATTATTAACTTCCAAATTAACGTAAAAAAATCTGCCCATTTAGGTCACAAAAACGCACGACACTCAGGCAATCAAAATTAATATTGCCCTTCCCGTTGAAATATGATATTGGGCAAATAACATCTTATAATATGAGTTCCAAATCTGAAACTACACATTTATAATTAAATTAATAAAAAAAAGTCTTATAGGGTTCCAATATTAAAATTAAAGCTTGAAGTTCAAGTGAGATATCGACATCATTATTTTAAAACATAGTTTATTTATTATATACGAAGTATAAATTCATATTCATAGTGAAACAAAAAATACTATCTCCTCCTTATCTCCGAAGTCGAGATTCGATTCCAGAATTATTTGTAAATTACAAATTTGTACGGAACGGTCGCTCCTCATTAGTTTATTAAATAGACAAATACCAATATTGTAATTGGAAACGTGTTTGTCTTGATGTGGAACGGAGCAATAAATCGAGTTTTTCCAAAAGATGATCTGCACAAGGCTGATACGAATGTTCCGAATGCGAGCGAAAAAGCCATTTAGCTAGCATTTGTTATTCAAAAAGTCAAACAACTCGCAAAGCTGGTCAGGGATTATATCTGAAGAAATGCTTTAATACGTATACCGTAACAGACTGTATAAATTACTAACTTTAATTGAATTTTAATGCCCTTAAGATGTAGACGTTGAATATTAACTCTAAAGCTTTAGTCTTTATAACAAAGAAGCCGTCTGATTTACTGGTTACTTCATAACCACTCAAACTTACTTAAAAGCCCATTTGAAAACCCGCTCCAAACTAGCTTTGAAACAAATAACTAAATCAATGAATTAACCAACGAAACTAACTTTATAATATGCTAAAAGAATTGAGGTATAAAATAAAGACTACATATAAAATATAATTTTAAATCTGCATAAACAAACACGCACAGACGCCACGATTGACACATTTATTTGTTAATCACGAATTCCAAATGCTTTTTTACTCGTAAAAGTCGACTCGTCGCACCAATTCATCAGTAATGGAGCCGAACACTTTCCTATTTGTGATGCAAACATCAAAAAATTGTATGGAAATAAAACGTGGAGATATTTTGAATACGTGCGAACGCCTTTTAATGAATATCTGTTATCTCACCACAGTTTGAAGTTCATTGAATGTAATTTCAGCATATATCTGTTACTATTTGATAATATTAATCAAAGCGAGAGAGATGCGAATAACCAAGCGTTCTCAAGGTGAATGTAGAAGCCATCCTGTGGAGTCCCGCAAAGACAATGTTCCATTGTTTGTTAGTGCAGTAAACTTTATAATCATAACCATACATATTTTTATTGGCTCATTTGTATCGAACATTTATTATGCAAAGAACATAACCTACCCCAATTTAGCGAAACTCGAATTGCATTCCAAACTGAAGCAGTAACTTTATTCGTCAATTCAGACACAAATTGTAATAATTATACATAAACTCAGATCATGCATCATCATCATATAGATTAAGGAATTGGTAGTAAATTTGGACTTATACATAATAATAATAGTACTAGAAGCGAGGACCTCGGGGCGTAAGCGCTATGAAACCTCTTTAAAAACATAGCTAGCTAGAAAACTGAAAGACTAAAGACTGCAACTGAAGGATCTCAGCCATAAAGGCTTAGAGCCCCCATCGTTTAAAAACATATAAACATCCATTAGGTCTCTTTAACCTACATTTCTTATCGAAGAAACGTAAAAGAAGTTCATTCGGTTTCCTCTAGATAAGTAAGTGGTGCCGTCACGCGTAGACATTTCAAACTTCCATATCTTTTTGTGAAGTAAATTTCATTAATCATAGTCAAACATATGAGTTTTTATATTACATATACTTCTTATTTGATACAAATAAAAATTCCACAGTTAGAGTATCTTTTAATTCACTAAACTGCTGCCTAAACAACGATTTTTAGACGATTAAAAAATTAGCAAAAACTAATTGTACATGGAATTATAATAGTAGAAGTTGTTTAGATTTACGTAAAATCTTATCAGTAAGGGCTTGTACATAAACGTAAAAATAAATTGTAAAAAGCAAAAACAAAGACAAACATAAATATAAATAAATTATTTTTATCCACATCCGCCTGATCTGGTCTCACTTTTAAAATATTTCAGCAACATAATATACCAAATACAGTTTTAGTTATGTCAGTAGATGATCTGTTGGTGTAGTTGTAAGTGGCCGTGCCTGTTAGGACAAAGGTCATGGCTTCAATTCCCACAAAAACAATAGTATGTGTAATCCACAGATCGTTGTTTCTTGTCGGGGGGGTGCTTTGTGTGAGTGTATTGGATCAAAAAACATTGGAATGACTGCTTCTCTTAAGAAAGTCGTTCTCCGTAAGCCAACGGAAAGAGATACGAAATAAGCTGAAGAATTTAAAACTGAAACCTGACAAAGTCTATTATTCAGAATCCAAATATCTAAATCTTTTCTTTTTATATGTTTTATCATAGATTTTCTTTAATATAATAAAAATGTTCTTAATTATGTTTTTTAATATCATGTTATTTGTTATACGAGTATGATAAACTATTTATTTATTCACCGAACCTGAGCAGAATAAACTATTTATATTAATAGTGCAATTTCAAATTCCTTTATTACAAAGTACGGGAACAATTACCATACTATGTAACACGTGTATAAGCATCATTCTGCTCTTTTGCTTGAACTTTAACATTACGCAAACAACATCAGGCAAAACAAAAACAATGTTTGTTTGAATGTGGTATGCACCCGATGCTATCTATGGTATGTGAAAGATTGAAAAATCATAAATTAACAATTATACGTATACCTATATTTATATTGTAAATAATATCGTTGTATGCATTGTTTTCCATGCATTTATATTAATATTAATAATTTCATTTTAGTTCCATTGGTTTAGGTTGGATATTATCTAAAATATATTGAACTTATTTGTATAATCATCAACACGGGAGGGACGATTCATCGGGATGTATGACAGAAATGATTATTTCGATAAGTATGGTATTAAAGTAGGCCCTCCTGACACTTCTATTTGACAAACACAAGTGACAACCGGCGTTGATATAAAGTGGAAGAGATATAAATAAATTAAAAAAGAAACCCTGTCTGTTTTACTTCCATTCTACAATTATGTAAAAGTAAATTTAATTCCATATTTACTAATCTCTCGTCAAGAATATGAAAAAACTCTGAAATTAGTTAAAATAAACCTTACTTTGATACAATCAACTAACAATTTTACGAAGGGTCCATCGTATTTTTATCCCGCTGGAGACGTTACCTACAAACAATATGTAAATACATGTTGGTTGTAGTTAATTCAATTGTCGTTGTATATTTTATTATCCCCATATATTATTAATAAAAAGCTTTAACCGGTTCTTTCAGAATCGATAAAAATGCAATAGTCGTGAGGTGCAAACGATAAATGTTTTTGCAGTACCTGCAGAAGAGAAAAAAAATTGGACATCATTGAGCTTTTGATTCACCAATTTGGTTGTCATTGGAAGGCAAATACCCATTTGTTAGTAAAAGTGTCGTCGGGTAAGGACATTGCTACCATTGGAAATCACCGCCATTGGGAATGGGAACGATTTATTAGACTAAAACACACGACACGAAGGAGAGCAAAGGGTTCGGGTATCCAGATATCACTAACCAAACTAAACGTAGTAATGATATTGTGTTAAGTTCAATCATGTGAAAGGATGACACAACCTTCGTCGAGCCATCCCTTATTCCGGCAGTAAAATGATTACAGATAGGATATCCTATGTATAACTCTCTAGTAGGAAACTGTACATACTATATTTACACTCGATGAACCCATGAGGAATTCAGGGAAACCTTTTTAAGCGGGACATTTCTTTCTTACAAAATAATTGATGATAATTTAAAAGAAATATAAAAACTTTTCATTTACAATAAAGAATAGGTGAAATGTAAAATAACATGGTCCATTGCTTTGTTAATATATCTTTAATATTTATAGTCGTATTATAGCCAAAGATATAGATATATGTGTACATATACAACTTCCTTTATTAAACACACACAATTGTCGTTGAACTAAGCCATACTTATAAATTAGCAGGAAATTAAAAAGCATTTTTCGAAATCAGGTCGGATGATAACAAGGCTTTTCACAAACTATACGATGCACGACTACAAAGCGACCCAATGTGATGTTTGAATACAAAATAGTTATCTGTTTTGAATTATACTTTTTCAACCCAGAGCTGAATTTTATTATCATTTAATGCAACAAAAGATAGTTAAAAAAGACGTACAGAAGATGTCTTTTTATAACAATTTCACCAAAGATATATCATCCATATTGGTGTGTGGTGGATGCGAAGGCCAGATATATCTTTGTTTTCACTTATGAGTATTAATATAATCTCGAATTCGTTCAGGAAAACGTAATCGTCAGAGATAACATGTTTAACCAACCACAATACATACATATATTTAAATAGAACATTTAAATAATGTTTTAAAATATTTCCAAATACCATACAAACAAAAAGATAACATCCCAGTCTTTCACCAATTCTTAATGTTAATTTTCGTGTTTACGATAAATTACCGATTCTCTTTAAAATAATGCTTGATAATATTAGAATTACTCTAAAAGTTAAAAATTTCTTTTTATTTCAAATAGGTGTATATTTAACTTACAAAATGTCATAGTTTGCGAACACAATCTGCTGTTTTTGTAACAATAACGTTTATCTCAATAAAATCACGCTCTCTGCTCTCAAGTGGAACTACAGTTCATTTACTAATGCACACATTTTTTATAATAGATGTAGTGGGAGTTAAATTTTATTAAAAAAATATTATATTTTGTTTTAAACCGTGATAGATATATAATATGTAGTAGTGAACAGAAGGCATCATAAGAAAAAACAAAGTTATAGTTTTATCAAAATATAATAGTGGTCGGTTAATAACCTGGATCAAAAAGAGAATAATAAGAAACAAGAACATGTCTTAAAAGCTAAAAATCCTAGTTGCATGTCCCTTTAAATTTTTGAGTGTCTGGATCATAAATACAAATGAGAGTCATCCGACTCCATTACTGATAAAGTAAGAAGAAGCAGAGTGAACGAGAAAAACATGTTAGAGTCGTATTAGTGAGAACATATATATTTTAAGAGAATAATCTCTATGCCTCCGACCTTTGGCCCAGAGATAAGGGTCACCAACCACGAGACTAACAGGGCATTATATTAATCTTTACCTTTACTCGTTGGAGCAGAAACAACATTTATAATTAACTATTATTTTATATTTAAATTAACATTGTGAATTCAAGGTGAGAATATAGCAATTTAAAGTTAAGATTTCAAACTGAACTTTATATTCGTCATCAAAGTTTGAATTCTTTTTGGGAAAACGTACTCCTAAATTGTAATTTATCAAAATTGAGAATATACAACATTTACAGAAGATATGTAAAGAACTAGGGTTAATGATAAAATCAGTTTGAACTTATTTCCAGTAGTGTTTCTCAAATCAGATGATAGCTAATGATTCGGTTACATCGTTTTAGTTCTATTACTAGTCCATTAAAATACAATTACAATATTGTTACATTTATTTAATTATTCTTTTTATTATAACGTAAGATGAAACTGATGATATTCCTTGTGGATAAAATTTCATTCCAATAATAAAATATATATATCTTGGTCTGTTTTTCTATATACTCTATTTGGAGTTTTTAAAGTTAGTGCAAATATTTATAACAGAAAGTAATAAACAAACAAGTGTCAATTATATATTTAACCGATTTAAAAATCAAAACGATATTTTTAAAGCAAACTACTTAAAATTAATAGTAAATAAATCTATCATTCCGCGAGTACCGTATAGAAACCATTTTTATTTATATAGCTAGAACCATTGGACTTTCTGGGGTGAGAAAATCTTTCACGATATTCTTGTTACGCTAATATAACCTAAAAACGGAAACCAATCAAAAACCTGCTTCCTGGTTCATTTCTGCTGATATCACCCCTTATACTAACTTAAATAGAGGGACAAAAATCTTATCAGCATGATTTAGAATAACATTAAAATTGTACAACGTCATCTATTATACACAGAGTGAACTTTTTTATGATTTTAGACCGTTGAAAGCTTTTGTTTTGTCATAATGGCTTTAAAGAACTTGTTCTAAACATAATACTCACAATTTAGTTTAAGTTTAAAACTTTAACCATCGTGTCAGTTTAAACTTCTTGAACACTTAAACAAGTAATTAAGAACTTCAGTCTTAAGGATGTAAGAGTCAGTGCTTTTTTAATACCTTTGACTATGGAGAAACATAACTTAAAATAGTTTTAATAAGGACTCCATGTAATAGGTTGACTCGCTATTTTTAGAGATTTTGTATATTAGGTTGCCGAGCGGCAACAAACATTTTAATAAAAATATAAAAAATATAAGAAGTAGGGGTTTATTTAATTTAATATTTGAAAGTATATTTATTTTAAAGATTTGCAATGAGCTGTTATCGCGTGAGACCAGACTTCTTATAAACTTTGTTTTTTGTTACTTTGTTTTAATTATTATTCTATTCAATTTGTTTATAAAATACATATAGTTCTAACGCAATGATTTATTTGTTATACGAGTACTATATACATTCTACGGAGAGGTCTGATCTATATTTTCATGAAAAGAATTGTTTTCATGTTTTACAAAAAAATTTATACGAAATCGAACACTATAAAAACCACCACGATTTATGTGATAGAAAGGGAACTATGCGTTCGTCCCTTACATTTAAGAAAGAATTATCTAGCAGTCAATACCGTACATAAACAAGGGAAAGAGGAATCTGTATTCTCTAATCAGGGATTCCCAAAATGATTAATATTGTTCCCTTTGGGTCTAAATCGATTTTCTAGGAGTCGACATAAGCGAAAACTGATTTTGATGGTCAAAGAGGTCTAAACATCGATTCCTTATAGTTAACATAAGTTCTTATTTTGAACTTTCAAGACACTGGATAATTTGTTTTCTGTGTACCAACCTCTTATAATTGGGTAATATTATTGCTGTACTTTAAGAACTCACTAAATGCGCACAAGAAACTGGAAAATAGAAAACTCGGCCTGTCAATTAGCCTGGACAAGTTCATGCCAGATAATGAGCATTGCCTACATGTTCATCGACAATGTATTGCACAATCCCGCACATGAAGAATATGTTCTATGAGCAATAACAACATTTTATAAAGTTTTTTAGTCCAGCAGATTCTCTCTCCAGTCGGATGATTCTACATTACCCGACATTGAAGCACTCTTGTTAAGATAAATATAAAAAATATAAATATGTTTCAAGAACTGCTTTTTACTATATGTTTTAGGACTTACACCAGAGGATCGATTTTTAAGCCATGAAATGATTTTACCGACATTAGAATAGCTTATTCCATGGAATAACAGTGTTTCTATTCCAATTGATGATGTACTGTCGATGGTTCGTCGTCATCGTTGTTTTATAGCTCATTTAAACTGACTATGATACTGGTCATTCAAAGCGTTCAAACAGCATCTAGTTGCAAACAATATGAGTTCTAGATTACATCGGTCTTTACAATATGTTATAAATGCTGTCAACAATGTTTGAATATTTGTTTTGAATTCTGGTTATTTTATTTATAGTTATGTAAGAAAAGCAACTATCAAGAAAGTAGTGATTAGCAAGGTTTTCAGCAATTTATAAACTTCTGTTGCAGTTTTATAAAGAAAAGATCCGACTTTCAAAGAAAATATAAACAATTCAAAATATTTTTCTTTAACAAAGTTAATTTGCAAGTGCCGGATGATAATTTGAACTAAAATAAAAATAATAATTCCAGCCTTTTGTCATCCTTGATAAACAACATTTTAGCAGAAAAGAATATTTACAGTTTCTGCATTTGTCAATATTACCAAAAAATGCCTTATCACTTGGAGGCATTACACAAAAGTTTTACTAAGAAAATTGAACATATTTTAAATATACAAATTTTTCAATATATTAATTGAGAAATTTATATATTTGATATATTATCATATATGTGTACAATTTCACAACCATGGAAATAGTGTGCCATGAAAATAATACAAGAAAAGCTAGTTACCATCAGAATAGATGAGTAATTTAAGCAGAATTTCAACTAACGCTATTAAAAGTTTTGGTGGCAACGAAACGTTGCTGAACAATATCTTATCCTTTTTCCATTTAAAAAATGGTTCAATGTGGTTACAAGCAATTTGTAAAAACAAAGAAACCGTTTAAAAATCAAATCACGGGGACATTTAAGACTGCAACGCACCAATATTGAACTGAATTTAGCCACATTGGTAGAAAGTCAGCAGGTACCATCACACGGATTTTCTCCATCTTTTAATGATTTTTCTTAATAAACCTACTTAAGTATATTTACATAATTTTTATTAATCATTATTAAATACATTTGATATGTATTTTCATTTTTGATATGATTTTGTCTATTTATTATGTAAAATTTTGATTGAAAAAAGATGTGAAATTAACTCACTAACCGCTAAGTTTTTAAATGTCTTGTATGTTTAGGAAAAAAATACAGAGCATTTATAAAGTAATTTGGTTATGGCTATCGAAAATAGTTTAACAATCCCTATTTTACATTACACATAGATTTTTATCTGTGGTAGAGCTAACTGTAATCATTTGACTGTAGCTCCTATTGTACTGGCTCTACCGGGGAAGGAAAACCCTCTCACAGAAGATCGACGTATCATTTGGTTATATTCCGTCGGTGAGTGAGATAATCCAAAAACTCCCTTTGCCGCCGCCTTATATGGAAACGATGCCTCTAAAATATCTACTCCCCGAACTAAATTGGGGAATAATTTTACTGAAACTGCCCGTCGTATTTGGGGCGGGCCAAGTATCGCATTATGTGTTTTCTGAAGAAAAAAAAACAGAGACAACTGAGCAGCAATACGTTCCACTTTGAATGTGAACTTTTACAACATCCGGAGACTTCACTGCAACCTAAACACCCTCCACTGACTGCCCTGTCACTAATGTGATACTACATTGCATGGAACTATTTGTACCAAACTCTGTGGTACCATTTGGTGACAGATCTGGGCCTTGGATCAATGCGTCTGTTAGGGCTGCAGCAGCAGCCAAACACAGGCGTATCGAGCTTGGACTAATGCATTAGTCACTAAGGATTCCAACTCTAGAGTTCTGAAGAGGAAATCCATCCATGCTCTCAGATTCTACGAACGGCAAATCGCTAGAGCTAAATTCAAGCATGTTAAAATTGGGGATGGGCTGGCATGGTACTCGCCTAGCATGCGCAAGTTCTGGTTGCTCTCTAAAACCATTCTGGGATTCTTAGGCACTCATTTTATCTCAAAGTCGATTTTGAACGACCAAGATGAAACACCGCGTACCATCCTGTGGTATCAGAGCTTAATATCGGAAGTAATTTTTTCCATACCACCTGAACACCTTTGGTGGAAAATACTGCCTTCGGCGGTATTTCCGGATCGATTGGTTGCCTAATATATTTAAACACATGGTATAAAAATGCTAACAAAACCAGGACATATTTAAAAAAATAAATCATTTTTAATAGTCATTATTGCCTTCTCGGTAGATTTTTTTAGGTTTCAGAATTTCAGTATTGCATTTGACTCTTAATGGCTAAACTCTGAATAGACTTCATCTTGTTTTTTCTTTTTCACAATTTATTATAGCACCCAAATTCTGAAGGTAAATAGTGTAATAATAATAGTATTTAGTCTTTTAGATTTTGATTTCTTATGTAATGTTGGTATATTATTATTTGATATCTTAAACTTAAATTAGATATATAAGTTATAGAAAAAACTATAATGGTTTTTAACAATATTAGTCGGTTGCAATCATTTAATATCATTTTCAAATAATTTATGATCATTTATACATCTTTAAGTTATCTTATCTTTCTTTAGTTAAAGGAAGAAACATACATCTGAATTATATATTATATAATATCTGTATATTAAAGCATCTGCCTTACTAATTAGCGTTAGACCCTTGTTTCGCTTCTTTGATAAATTAAATGTCTCTTTTAAGGACGAAACAAGAAATAAATACTGCCTTAATGAGTGCCGCAATAAAAGAAACCTGCAGTCAACATTTCAACTTTTTAATCCCAAAGGATCAGACCGTCTGTATGTGTTAGTATATCTACTGTATGCATGTTTTGGGATGTTAATACAGATGTATATGTCTCTGTTAGTGTTTGTGGCACCAAAATAGTTTCTGAAACGTTCGTAGACGTTGAGATTTTATCTCAACTAGCTTTGGCTCGTGATCTTTTTAGGACCTGACATAGGCATGACTTCCATTATAAACAAAAATATAGACCAGTTTGATTTATACACATAAATAAAATGAAAGTGTGTATTTATACATGAAATATTTATTTTTAAAATTTTTCTCTGTCTGTCTGTCTATTCCAGTTAATCTCTGATACAACTGAACTGATTTTAATAGGACTTTCATGGACGGAAAACTGATGTTATAAGGACTTACTTAGGCCACTTTTATTTTAAAAAACTTTTCATGTAAACGAAGTCGTGGGCGCATCTAGTGTGTCTATAAAAAAGCAATACATTGTCATATGTTATATTGGTAAATGACACCTACTGGTCATACAGCAAATGCTCTAGAACTAAAAGGTTTATTGCCGTTACGGATCATAAAAACTTCTACCCTCAGAGGAAAAGCTCGCAAAACAACTTTTTTCCAGAACCGTACTGGAATCAAAAGCCGATCAATTTATTTCAAAATAGTTATTAGTCGACCATCGAATATATTGCAAAATACATTCAGTGGAAGCGGATTTATTCGTTATATTAATTTACTAAAAATCATTAACGGAAATACTAGAAATACATTTCGCACCAAACATGTTAATGGATTTCGGGACTAAGTGTTTTGTTTCCAACTGAAACTAAAATACAAACAGGCTATTTGCCATTAAATTTTGTATATGCAATGTTCCACCAAAATTAGATTTCGTATAAACAAATAATAATATGAACGGTAGAGAGTACATTAAACTTAAAACAATATCTCCCGTTTGAGATAATTGGAAGATGTTGCATTCAATTACTTTCAGATTATAGTTCCTCTGTATAGAAAAGATCTTATTTAACGTCATAGCTAATTATACATACATGTTATTGGTGCCAGATTAATAATTAAACCAGTGAAGATGCAAATACCCTGGGTATTTCCCGAACTTACTTTGACGAAATTATAAATGTTAATAAAAAAACATTTGATTTTAAGTAAAGTAAAATGATAATTTATATTGAAGAAAAGAAAATTTTAAATACAAGTTTATTATTTACAGGACAGGATTTTTCCTGTCCACAGACATCTAGCCATACATCCATCCATCCATCCATCCATCCATCCATCCGGGAAAAGTGAAAACAATACAGAACGAACAAAGTTCGTTCGTGAAAATCAAATCAAATTTGGAGTTTATTCTAATTATAAATTATTCATTGGATAGGTATAGAAGCAATTATTTATCTAAATAATTTTATTTTATATTATACTTTGTCAGTATATTTTTATATAAGTAACAGTAAGATCTTTATAAATTTCTGTTTTAATAAAGAAATGAGTCTAAGTTCCCGAGACTGAAGCTTAATCACTTGTTTACAAAGTGCTCGAAAAGTTTAAACTGACAAAGGAGCTAAAGTTTATACAGAGATAGAAGTAAACTGAAAATTAAACATACAAATTCTGCACTATTATCAAGTCTTACGAAATAATTTAAAATAATGATCATGAATGCTAAATATTTGTCTACATTACTGCACTGTAATCTGAAAGTATCATCGATTCGGGTCTGGAATAGTGGCCATATTGAAAAGTTAATCAGTTTTTTTAATGTTGCCAAATATTTTTATAGACACTGAACGTTGGCAGTATTGTTCAATTACATTAGGAGTCCAATGTTTTTAGTTTGCCATTCGTACATATTGAAAGTACCGTAGAAACTTTGATAAGAACTGATCACAAGAAGATTTACGTTATTATAACTAAGTTGGTCCTGGAACTTCAACTAGTTTATGAACAAAGTTTTGCAATATTAAACCCACGTCGGGATAGACGACAGACTCCTCGCCATTAATCCACAAACAATTATCACGGTGATAAGACATTGAATAAACTCGTGAATTGTCTATTGCGAAAAATACATATATGTTTTTAAGATTTTTAATAATCTTTTAATTTAGAGATCAGAATAAGCGTGTATAAAGTTTATACACACAAAAATGATATGTCATCCATACTACACACACCTACGTAAGAACTCACATAGATACATACATACATAAAGCGTTGTAAAGTTTTCCCTTGACTAAAAATAATTTTGTTTTATTTGTTATAACGCCACAAGATGAAGTAGGAAACAATTAAATAATTAAATAGCTTAAATGATTACTACACTTGTATAAATGTTCGTTTTAACAATGAATTTCGTTTCTCATTCAGTTGGTAATGGAGGTGAATGACTCGGCCATTAGTATTTATGATCCAGACACCCAAAAAATTGGGAGCGACATGAAACGGAATATTGTGTTTTATGTTTTTGTCCCTGTATGCTTTTTGTTTTATATTTTTATACGAATAAGGATATTTACTTTTTTAAAGGGTCAAGTGAATAATTAATTATTTATTTTACTTTTTTATCCTCAAAATAGAATATAATATAATCTATATTATAATTAAAAGATTTGTTTGAAAATTATCTGAAAATATAATCATTAATTAATAATTATGATAATTTTTATATTTTCTATATTTGCAAATGGTATAAAAATTACTTCAAAAAAGTTTTTTTATTCCTTTAAGGATCAAAAGGAATTTGTAAATCATAATATTTTTGTCAAAGTCACCGCAAATACGTCATATGGGAAAATGTCTAGGAGGAGAAGGAGGGTTGTTAGAAAACTCTCAAAGTGCTTAATCACTTGTTTAGAAAGTGTTCAAAACTTTCAACTGTCATTGAGGTTAAAGTAATAAAACTTTCATATAGAAATAAAGCGTCTGGACAAGTTCAGCAATAATAATTTTATTATATAAAGCACGTTCAATGATTAATGTTATTAATATTATCGTAAGTTACAAATTTTAGATATATATAAATTCTTTCTTTTGATGTGTCAAAGTAAACCTTTTTCAAATAATAACATCTTATTTATTTAGTTTCACGTCTGAATAAAATATGTGTATCTACACCGGTTTGTTTAGTATAAAAAATACCAATTTTCGCTGTCGAATGTCATGTTTTTTGATTGGTTGATGTCAAGATGACGTGATAAACAGCCAATCATAACTCTTGACGGTGCTGTCAAATCATTTTTAACTTAATTACACTTCCAAATACTGGCAGTTGATTTAAAAATATATTTCAACGACTTTCTATAAAGCCCTGGCGCTTTAATAACAAAATAACATGCACTGAAGGTAGAAATATAATTATAGAAAAGATTTAATAATGACTCTTGTACCCATCTTAAACATATCAGATCATAACCGCGACATTACTAGTGAGCTGTATAAAAGTAAAAAAATAGACAAAAATGTTCCAATCAGTAGTAGAACCGAAAAAATAATATGGAATGTTTTTCCAGTTTTTATACAAAATAAATTCAGAAAATAAATAAACAGTTATTGATTTATGTATACAAACACACACTTTCATCTCCGCAATGCAGCTATCCATCAAAAACAAAGCTAAAACAGAAACACAACAGCGAGATCATCTCCATTACAAAGAGTCATGAAGAACGGAAACACAAACGGAATTAAAAGTAGTGTTGAAATAATTTTGGCACAGTTGGCAGCAATGACTGTGTTTTTTTTGCAATGTTGGCAGGAATTAAGCAGACGTATTATTATCACGCCTTTATATGAAAATAATATCTTATTGATGTTTTTGTATTAACAATATCTTTTGTGAGGTTTATATATTTAGTTGGCAAAGTAGCTGATGGTTTATCTGAAGCTGGTGCTATTACCTACCGACATCTGCGAACCAAAACCAAACGGAACGTTGCAACCCTTGAGAACTGGGGACGAAGATGAGAATCGAAAAACATAAACCAAACGGAAATATAGTGAGGTTAAGTAATAGTAATAGTTAATAGTCCCGGTTAAGTCCACCCCATACACAAGCAGCAGTCCAAGTTCTATCAGCAGTAGACGGTAGTCAAATACTAGTAGATAAATTCAATTGAATGAATTGGTTACTAACACGTACAACTTAATAAAGGATTGTGCCAATCGTCTCTGAGGAGTTATCTTAACGGCCAAATTGTTACAATTTTTTTCTAATTATTATTTTTTTATTACTATCACCATTAACTTGGTGGCTGAAACAATATAGCATTTTAAAACTCTGGAAGGTCATCTTTATATCCGTCGAATTTATTAGTAGTAGTTGTGCGGACGACTTAGTTCGCGCGGAATATGTTTTTTAAAATAAATGTAGCCTTAGTTACTCCTTATAACGTCAGCTATCCGCCAGTGAAAGTCCTTTTATAATCGGTCCAGCCGTTTCAGAGATTAGCCGGAACAGATAGATAGAGAGTCAGAGAAAAAAATAAGATTTTTTATGTAAGTATCGTATATGCTACCATATGCATTTAGCTGTTAATTTGGATTTACAAACAGACACACTCATTTTATTTATATGTATATAGTTTAAATTCCATAGGTTTCACATATAACATTAATAAAACTGGTATTAATATAACCTTAACAGTATTTAAGCCAGGCGCGTCGTTCCATCCATCGCAGACTGCACGGGGACTCACAGAAGTGACAATGAGGCATCTACATTACAAAGGAAACACAAACACAATTAAAAGTAGTGTTAAAATAATGTGTAAGAGTTGGAAGCGATGAACTGTGTTTTCCAGGTTTTAAGTTCTTAGCATTGTTTTGTATTTTTGTATTTGTTTTTAGCTGGATGTGTCAGTGTTTGTACGTGTGTATATTAGATAAAGTGCAGTTGTTACATATAATAGTATTAACATAACTACGCGAAATATGTACTTAATATAAATTAGTTTAAAAAATTGTACTCGAAACTTAATTGAATTTTGGAATTAGATTATATTTTGTTATTAATTCTTGCCAAGTCAAAATGTAGAAAGGATCCTTTTAGTTATGTAAAATTATGTGGCTTAATAAATACTTATAATAAAACTATGAGAATTTTGAAAGACAAAAGATAAATTTTGAGACAAAATTAATTATTTATATTTTTAATTTAAACTAAATGTAATTCATTTAGTTTAAATTAATTATTAATAGATATATAATCTATATTTTGGTCGTACCCTAGTCCGGTGGAGAGATGGAACAAAATGTCACAACCTATTCGCATTTCTTGAACTTTCATCCATTAATAACAAGTTATGCAGCCTCCAACTATAAGCTCTTCATGAAGTTTATGAAAAAGCAGCTCTTTAGCGGTTTTATACATTTCTATTGTTTCCAGTTTCGATCTCAGTCCACGTGGACTATATGAGGGGAATACTAATCGTATCCAGACACCCGGTTTTATCTGAATTTTACTATATTTGTTTAAAGTACATAATAGTGGTAAGAAGATCCATCCTTGTTATCAGTATTATGTTAATAAGTGAGGCTATCAGATACTATCAGATGTATTTTTTAGTAAATATATTCTGAGGAAAACATCTGCTGTCGTACACACAAAGAACTGGATAACTTTAACAATTTCAATATGTTTTAGATATTGCAAGATTAGAAAATAAAAATAATAGTTAAAAATAAACAGTCAATACTTTTACACGCAAATAATACTTTTGCAGTCAACAATTGGAAATTGAAAATTATTCAATTTGTTTCGTTTTCGGAAATGAATTTATTTGCATTGCATTGATTTTACTGAATATCAAATAAGTATATATTTTTAATCCTCTTGGATCCGTGCTGGAGCCTGATTATGGAACAAAAACTGACTTCAACTTAATTTCAAGCTGCATTTACTTGCTACACCTGTAAGTTAATTACCATGGACGTATTTTAAAGACATCCTTTAGTATATGTAATATTATTAAATTAGTTATATAAATAGTAGTCAATTTATCACTATTTTAACTTCATTAATTATTAAATATTTAATGAATATCATTCACTGAAATATTCATATATAAACTGCAAGTACACTGAATAATATTTGACTATATTTATAATCCTATATATCCAATAGAATGTAATGTTAAAAAAATTATAAATATGAAATTAAGATGTGTGGTTTTTTGCCCATAAATCTCGCAAATATTATGAAATGGACGTACTTTCAAGGGAAATAGAAAATAACACAGGCTACCTTTTATCTTAAATAAAAGATTCGCAGACAGATACTCAGTCATCATTTGTCACCAAGCAAAACTAGAGTGCTGCTTCCATTCCGCTGTTTTTTTACTATTCTGCTGATCATTCCTCCATGCGAGCAAAGTCAAGTTAAACGCTAACACTATTATATTTTACATACCTTATGAATAGGTGATAGGTTAGACATTCGTGTTGTACTCGTAATATTCTTTAGACGCAACACAACAAAGGAAAATTGTTAAATAATTAATTATCTTATTAATTATGCAAAATTACAAAGAAATTTCCATCGAAAGCGTTTCGTCAAACTTACAAATAAAATAAGTGAAAATCGATAAACGTTATTTCTTCTTCATGATAAAAATTACAAATTTATTATTCTTTGCACGGAAAAAAAATATTTTAGGTAAATAATAAGTATGTTTTGGGTAAAAGTCTCAAAAGATTACGAGTCAGCAAAAAAAGTTAGAAAACACATACTTGTTCGCGCAACATTTTTGCGACATGAATTAGGAATTTACTTTATTCTCATAAAATTAAATGACCTATCATCATCTTCTGTCTTTTTATAATAGAAACGGCATTGGTTATCGCAAAAAGACTTAAATTTAATTTAAAATTTAAGTTCTAATTATGTGTAATTTCTGGAAGAATAAGGTAAACAATTGTGAAGGAAAAAAAGGTTTTAGAAATAAAAAATAAAAAAATTATAACTAAACAAAGTATTTGACAACGAGAGTTCCAAACCCACTCTTACATTACAATAGTACTTATTTCAACCACTGAGCCATCGCGTCAGCTATTTACAATGCAAATAACCCAACTTCCAAGACTTTCAAAAAGAATATACAAAGCGGGTGAGAGTTGTAGCATTCGTGTCAAAATTGGCTATTTATTATTCATACCGCGAAATAAATTTATTCCTGGAAGTATCTTATGAATAAAAACAAAATTGAATATCGGTAGAATGGGAAAGGATTATAAAAATATTCTTGTAATCAAAATAAATCCAATCAAAACCATAATATTCATTGGCAACGGTGGTAGACTTCCGAGAGAGATTTAGGAGAAGGATTTATCCACAATTCAATAGTGTTTATATATTTTTCTTAAAATAACAATTTTTCTGTACAATCCATACAAATTGTTCTGATTATGATACCCATAATTCAGAAGAACGACCCCAATAGCCAATATTACCACAATTATTATGAGATTGGATTCATATTATCAATATCAAGACCATGAAAAAACTGTCGTCCTAAAATTATATAATTCACATTTCGCCATCGAAGCATTGACCAACCGTGAAGCCGTACAGCGCCATGTCAAACAACGCGGTCACGGCTTTATCGTACTCGATCCCTTGGTTACAATAACCGACTGTGTAAAGGTAGGAAATGAACAAATGATACCATGGGCATGCTGTAGACATTTACAAATATATTGTTGCAAATAAAAGAGTACAGGGGAGTAACTTTTACGAGTGGGGGGGAGAGAAAGGGCGATTACACTCGCGTCTCTCTCCCTCACCCAAACGCAGCTATGATATCTTATCTATCTCTCGTGAGAGGTTGGTATCTTTGATCGTGACGGCCCCTATGCGTAAGACTGGCATCAAACCCTATTAGATAATAAATAATATTTTACTTTTAATATCGTGATGGCAGACCGAAACTTGGCGTCTATATATTTTTTACAACACTTTGTTTTTTCAAGTCGACTAATACAAGCCATATTCTATTTTTTATCAGAATTAGGCATTTTAAGTTGGTAAAAAAGATACATTAAAATAATAACATTATTATTATATATTTTAAGTTAGTATTCAATAATTTCAATATTCTATAATAGCACATAAAGTGTATAAAAACATCATCACATCAATTTGTAAACAATAAAGATATAAAAAAGTAAAAATGATTATAAGTTCTTTGAATGAAGTCTCAACAATAATATTAAAAGAAATTGTAGATACTAAGAGGTGAGAAGTCGCCATTACTCTAGAAATGTCTTTTGTTTTTTGCATCAAAGAATCTTCTTGTAAAAACTGTTAGTTTCAAGCCAATGTAAAATTCAGCGTGGTTTTCATTTCTAATTATTTACATTTCTAGAAGCGTTATCTTCAGGTCGTTATGAACAATGAGGTAATTTCTAGATGTTAATGTTTCTATGAAGGCTTTGTTAAGTTTTTATAAAGAAGATAGGACAATGTCTACTCTAAAATTATACAAACCTATCAGACTATTT
Source organism: Melinaea marsaeus rileyi (assembly GCA_918358865.1). NCBI lineage: Eukaryota > Metazoa > Arthropoda > Insecta > Lepidoptera > Nymphalidae > Melinaea > Melinaea marsaeus. The sequence continues at coordinate 44,824,090 of OU911083.1, read as the reverse complement.
AAATCTATTTTTTTAATCAACATTTTTTTAGCTACCTTTTTCTTCTCAGGAGTCATCTCATTATTTCTTTTTTTTTCCTTTGAATACTTGTTATCTTGGTAACTACTCTTTACTGGACCACTACGTCTTTTGATTTTCATATTAAAAAAGAACTTTACCTTTACCATCGACTCCACTATTCCATGCGAGCAACAAAATGTATTATGTTATATCTTTTAAACTACTTCCTCATACTGATTTTAAGATTCAATGAGGATTGAGTTGTCAAATGAAAAACAATTCATATTGCATGCTTTGCATGCCTTGGGTTGGCTCAACCGGGGTAATGATAATTCCACGGTTGTTTATCGAGACTAATAATGCATTTTCAACTATTTTTATCTTGCAAATATTCATGGATGACGCTTTCCACTTAACATCAGGTTGAATGTCTCATTTGCATCAAAACACCATAAAATATATGTTTAGAACAAGGAAGCGCTGCAAGGCTCCAGGTTAATTTATTTACTTTAATAAGCTGCAAGATTGTTTAAAAACTACAAAGAACAAGAGGGTTGTATTTTCTGCTCCACTTTTTCACAACTGTTGCTGCTAATTTTCTAAACCGGTTAAAGCTTTGACAAAGAAAAAAATGTTTTCTAAGAAACGCTGCGTCAATAAAGATTGTTGATTTTAATTTACTCCTCGTTTTATTACTATATAATTATGTATCTCAAGGAAACATTAAAATAAAAAATATAATGTATTACTTTAAATAATATTATTTTATACAATCTGTCCCTTGATTTTATACATTATGTAGAATTTTTTTAAAGTTTCAGGAAAAAATGACGAACTATTAAATCATAAAAAAGTTAATGTTCCGGCATGAGGGTAAATCTTGAATTTCAGAAAAAAATTTATACGGTCTCATTTCTCGTGAATAGAGTTATCCGTTTAACAAAAGAAATAGTTCAACATGGCGAATATTTTCGTGAATTTAAGGATTTAATTGTAGCATTCCTCCCAACCTTTCCCGGACGCGGTCCGGCCATTAGGGAACAATGAGAAATATTTTGTAGACCTCAATATTATTACGGCTTTTATATCTTTGAAGGTATTTAATAGATGGATGCGTGCCAGCCCTTTACGGTTAAGATCAACGTCTTTTATTGTATTGCTTATAAATATATTGTAATAGTTTTGTGAAGATAAACTATTTTCCATCTCTCCTTCATTGGAATTCCGATTCTACATTCTAGTATAATAGATCGTGGAAAACAGACTTTTGTAATTGTACGGGTAATATAATGGCTTTTATACAGTTGTTCCAAATGTGCGAATATCATAAATAAAGTTCCCAATATTTTGCTATATTTTATAGTCTTTAATTTTCTCCACTGAATAAAAAAAGTGTTTTTAATCCGACCGGTGGTTTTCCAAATTATGGATGAGATTATGATCCGACAAAAGAGACATTTTTGGATTTCATTCATTTAACGATAAAGTAAATAATATGTTATTTACTTAAACTCTAAAAAGATATAATGAACATTTTATTAACACTAGAATCACATAGAATAGAAACTGCAACCTCTGAACTTTATCAAACAAAGCCTCATTTTCAAAGCTCGCAACTACAGTCTGACGTTGCACAATGTACGCTTAAAATAATCCTTTAACTTTACGATTCAATGCTACAGCTAATACATCGTTTTTTGTATTAATAATACCAATTTTAGACAAACTGTTCCTGTTCTTGCACAGTTAAAGTATGAATATTTACAATTGTCAGGATTTCGTGCTGAAAAACTCCAAGAACCCTCGACTTTACCGCTCCCTCAAACGAAGTAGCAACAAACAAAACACATTCTCCTTCATAAAACTCGACTTTTTCATTTCTCACATCTGTTTCACTTGATTTTCCTTTCATTTGACTGTTACAAAGTAACACGGCTTCAAAGAAACGCCAAAAGAGCCACGTCTACTTTTATTTAAAGCTTTTAAGAACGTGTATAATGATTAATTATTTACAATTAGTATTCATATTAGTTATTAGCAAGATTTACGAACCAAAAATGGTAACCCAGAGCCATGTTATGTTATTTAAATATTTTCAATTACAACATATATAAGAGAAATTTCAGTCAATAGCATTCATCAATCGGGATT